>CM057819.1:20454602-21654602 GCA_030067965.1 Latrodectus elegans
GGCGCCATCTGGTGATTTCTTGTAATTTTTATATTATTCTTCAAGATGTGTGTGTGATAATTCTACACGTGAAATTTCTTTTAGAGTTCAATTTCTGTGCGATTTTGAATTACTTTTAACTTATGGACATGAGTGCATGTGTGTGTGTATATATATATATTCCTGTATATAACCCTCGGCTATTTTTTATGCGAATAGTCGAATATTGTTGATAATGCGGTGACACATAAAATAAAAAATCCACAGTATGATTCAAAATATATTACAAATTGTACAGAAAAAACATTTATAATGAAATAACATCTGATTGGTTCTACCTCATCACAAAGTGTGGTAAACTGAGATGGAAGCACCAGATGCGATACAATGAGCGATAATTCCAAGATTTTAGTTTTTAATAACTTATAATTTCGAAAAAAGAGAGAGATAAAAGTATGATATATTTTAAAAAGCAATATCTATCTATATATATATATATATTCGTCGATAATTAAATAAAAGAAAGTTATTATTTTTGAAGTGCACTTTAGTAAATTTTCTTCCTTCCAATACTGAATAATAGGTTAGGGAAATAGAAATCCATTATTTTTGGGTAAAATTCAAGACTTTATTTAACATGTTTCGGATTCTCCGATTTGAGTCAAATATGCATCGTTTTGTTGTATAATTCGCTGCCATTTTAAAGGTAGCTTCATAATTTCTCATAGTTCTTATTGGATAGAATTTCTAATTATAGATTTTCACAATCTCCTCTTGATCACAGTTTCTGATCACCCAGGAAATTTTGCAATGCGATAAATAGGTAATAATTGCTTGTTGCCAGGTTTGGGCTATATGGTGGATGAATTAAAACTTACCAACCAAGCTCCTAGAGTTTCTGGTGAGTCACTACTGACGTGTGTGGTCTGGCGTTGTCCTAATGGAAGAAAACACTTCTGCTGTTGGCCAATTCTGGTAAATCGCTAGCTTTAAATAGTCCAGTTGTTGATAATAGTGATTTCAATTTAGCATTTGACCATACTCATAAATTATTCCTTTCCAATCCCATCAAATACAAAGTAGAACCTTCTTGGCCGTTAGTTTTGGTTTAACCACCGTTTAAGCTGCTTCACCACGTTTTATAAACGATTGTTTTCGCACAATATATATTGTCCTATGTGACCCATTTCTCATCTCCAGTCACCAACTGTTAAGAAATAAGTCGATTTCATTCAATTTAACCAAGGCTTCGCAGATTGGAATTCATAAATTCCATTTCAACCCACAATATTTAAGTGAGGTCAAATTACACAAATATATAAAAGGAAGGTTTGTCTATCCCCCATTATTGCATCCAATAACAAATCCAGTTTAAAAATTCGAATTGTGGAACCGCAATTCGATGCACGGACGCTACATTTGGCGATTAATTGCTTTTGGTAAATTAATTTGGCTAGAAAATCACCAAGTTTTACCACATTTAGCGACTTTTTGTGCTTGGCAAGTTGTGATCACACCACACACGCCGGCAACTCCCGTAGTACAACTTTTCTCTTCAGTCGCAAAGAAGGCTGGAGAAAGGAACGGCCGCATGTTATCTCAAGATACATTCGATTTTTCTTTTGTACTGCACATGCTTTTTTCTAATGAAACATTAATTCGTTTATCGCCATTTTTAATTGCCTCTCTATAACTTTTAGTTTAAAATCTGCTGTGTAACGCTTATGCTTTTGCCTCCACATGACGATGTATATTTGCGTGTGAACGAAATTAAATACTTCAAGATAAAATAAAAAAAAAATAAAACTCAGGACAGGACAAAATGCGAATTGACGACATCTTTTCCAAAAACCAAATTTGTTCTTGAACGTAATTGACAAAACTGGATATACACTTAGTCACAAAAGTAAGTATGCAGAATGTATGTGATGATGTCCTATGAAATAAAACAGGCCTTACAATATCAGAGTTTTCAAATTAACAATTTATTTCTATTACAGCAAAATAAAGCTTATATAATTACAAAATAAAAATATTTAAAAAATACAAATATTTAATTAGCAAGATGAGCTTAACTTAAAATAGAATGTAATTTACATCATAAAAGTAAGTATGCAAACAAAAACAAAGACATTAATATTACAAATTTTACAATTTTTGAAAAAAATTAGTAATTTGTTGAATAGCTATCAATCTATATGGTGTAACGTCTCCTGCTCAGCGCTTTCGATTTCCAGAGCCTTGGATGGGGAGGGTGAGTAGGGAGACGATTGGTGCGAGGAGCAGGCTGAAGAAGCTGCGTTTTTCAGTTTTGAAAATTGTTATTGACTCTTGGCATACGCAAGCGCGAGAGTTTTATGAACCCAAATATGACTCTTGTAAATTTTTTTGTTAATTAAATGTTTTTGCTTCTAAATTTGGAGTCGTTAGTTTGTTTCATAACAAACTTATGTTTTTGGTGGCAAAGTATGGTGGATGTTTTTATAATGCTTTGCATTAGCATCCACTGTGAAAATTAATTATGTGCACTATAATGGATTACGTGCCGAAATGTTGGAATACAGGTAGGCCATTTTGATCAATCCTTCTCTGGCTACAATTAAAAATAAATAGTTGGAATGTTATAAATTTATAGAATATTTAGTTCCAATCTTATTTACGTGAATTTTCATGTTACATCAATTAATTTTGTTTATAAGTTTGTAAATGGTGTATTCCATATTACAAAAGATAATTTCTGTATTTCGTGTATTCGAATTTACAGTGTAATATTTTTTTAACGAAAAGTGTGTATCTTATTAAATGTGTATTTCATAATTTTTATGGTTGATGTATTTCAATTCACTTAGGAATATGTGTTAAAATAACTATGTTGTTATAGATTAAGGTGTAAAATCAAAAGTACAATTATATACTTAGTTTTTTTGATTGTTCAACTGATATATAAAGTAGATTTTAAGAAAGAAAGGAATATATTTTTAAAAGGTTTTGATTTCTAAGTTATGTGAAAACGAAAGTATATTATTACAAATAGGTTTGAATTTAATGTAATGTGAAATTTTTATTGATGTGTTTGATTGTTCTTGTAATGCTTTATATGATATAAAACTGATTTATTTGATATTTAAATCGTATATGTTTTTTTACATTGTTAAGAATTTGAAAAGATATATTCTTAATGTTTAAAATATCTTTACGTTATTAACATTATTTGATGTCGTGTATGATTAACTAAGTTTATTGATTTGAAATCGAAAGCTGATTTCTGGGTTTAGATTAGTTAAAGCTGTTAATTTGTATTGTTCTTAAGAATTGTAGTGTTCTATATTTTGAATTAAAAATATGTATAATTTCATTTTTGGATTTAATATAGTGGTATCTATATAAGAATATGATTTTATATAATTTATACATATAATATATTTACATTTTTGATTAATGATTCAATTTATCTGAGTATCAATCATTAGCTTGGTGATAATAACTTGAAATCGAGAGTAGATTTAATATTAAACATTTTCTTCTTTTTTGAAATAATTGATTTTCCATTTTATACTTTTTGTTGTATTATAATATAGTTTGTTTCATTTAGTTTTTAAACGTTATTGATATGTTTATATTAGTAGTGTGTGATAAATAATTTCAATAGTTATTTAATAAATTTTGCATATTGGTGGGTATAGTCTGTTTTTTCTTCATTATTGCATCTCTTCTGAGATAAAACGTTTAGTAATTAAAATGGCTTTTAAAGCATCGGGGGAAAAAAAAGGGAGATTTAATAGAAGTAGTGGAAGAGTTAGGGAAATAGTTCCAGATTCTTTTTAAAATCCCAGACATTAAAAATTAATTTTAGCTAGTAAAAACTTCAACGAGGAAGAAGTAAAATGTATATTAGATAGGGTAATCGATGAAAGAGTTAAAAGGAACAAGAAGAAAAGAGGAAAAATTAGGCGAGAAGAACTAGAAAAAGAGGAAAGAATTAGACGTGAAGAAAGAGAACATATTTTGGAAATGAAACGTCTGGAAATCTCTTCAAATGCCACAATTTCGAACAGAGAATCAGTTACAAATAGGACTGAACAAGCTCAAAAAATTCAATTTTTGCTGTTACTAAATTAAAATATTATTTAGATAGTCAGTATAAATTTGTTATAGAAACTGATCACAACCCTTTAGTTTGGTTAAAACATCATACAGGATCTAATCCCAGACTTTTAAGATGGGCTTTGGTTCTTCAAAGCCTAAATTTCGATATTGTTCACAAAAAGGGCAAATTACATCAGAATGCTGATAGTCTCAGTAGAATGCTGAATAACCAAACATAATTATTTTCTTTTATTACTTCAGATATTAATTTTTTTAAAAAAAAATATTTTCTATTAATACAAATTTCAATTGTTTCATAATTTTTGAAAAAATTATATTGTTTTTTATAATATTAATGTGTATATTTGTAAATTTATCTATTGTTGCAGATTCTGTTGTATTACATAATTATTTTGTGCTCTTTTTGATATATTTTTATATTATATAATGCCATATATTTTGTGTATCAGCCAGAGTCCGATTGATCAGGGCTATCTGTAATACTAAATTTTGCTTTTTGTTGCTTAGGTGTGTGTTTTTTTCTTTTTCATTGCAGGTTGATTGCAGAAAAAAAAAAAAAGAAAAAAACTTCGGGAAGGAAGGAATAATTTAGTCTGTAACGTCTCCTGCTCAGCGCTTTCGATTTCCAGAGCCTTGGATGGGGAGGGTGAGTAGGGAGACGATTGGTGCGAGGAGCAGGCTGAAGAAGCTGCGTTTTTCAGTTTTGAAAATTGTTATTGACTCTTTGGTACGCTACGCAAGCGCGAGAGTTTTATGAACCCAAATATGACTCCTTGTAAATTTTTTGTTAATTAAATGTTTTTGTTTCTAAATTTGGAGTCGTTAGTTTGTTTCATAACAATGGCACTGATTTTACTAAACATCGAGTGACAGAAGATAGCATTTTCTGCCACTTCTCCAAAAGGACTTTTTTTAGATCATTCTTAGTTTTGATCTCTAGTTTTCTAATTTGGCGATCGAGATAATCCCATAAGTGTTCAATGGGATTAAGATCAGGTGACTGCGCTGGGGTTTTTTAGCTATTTTCGCACGTTATATATCAGCCATTCCCGAACAATCCGAGTAGTATGTTTGGAATCATTATCTTGTTATAAAGTGAAGGATCCATCGAGTCCCAATTTAGAAGCCCTTTGGCTTCGATTATTCTTTAAAACATTCAAATCGCTATATTGATTCATTATTCCGTCGATTATAACTAAATTTCCTACTCCAGTTGCTGCCATACAACCTCAAACCATAATCGAACCACCACCGTGTTTTACAGTTCCTCTCATGCTCTTTGGTTCTAGATCTGCATTTGCTATACTCCAAACTTTTTGATGTCCATCTGACCCGTGAATGTTAAATTTGCTTTCATCCGAAAAAATCAAGGAATTCCAAAAATTTCTGTCCTGCTTTGTATTTTCTTTTGCAAAATCTACTCTTTTTGCGATTCACTTTGCTAACAAATGGTTTTCTTTGCATATTTTGACCATGCTATCCTGCCTTCCGTAACACACGGAGAATGGTTTCAGGATTGAATGACTTCGCAAAGTTGTTTTTCACATCAGTTGTCAATTTTGGTACTCTACTCTTCGGATTTTTTCATATTTCTCGATTCGTGAAAATAGGCGGTAGTCCTGTTCTTGGCTTGTTTAGAGTATTTCCCTCAGACTGGAACTTTTCAATGATTTTTTGCACTGTTGTAAGACTTTTGCCTATGATTTAACCTATTTGTTTTTGGAGGACTTGCTTTCCTTAGAGAACTTTATTATTGCATCCCATAGATCTTTTGATAATTCTTTTTCACGTGGAGCCACTGGTGAATTGTTGATGCACTTAAAGCTCATATTTACAAGCTTTGTAGTAGAACTTCTAAACTTATCACTGAAATACGCAAAATCACTCGAAAAGTTTCATTGAGCCTATTTAAAAGTAAAAAATTTCAGAGTTTATACATACTTTTGTGATTTAAATTTCTACTGGTAAACAAAATTACTCTTAAAGATTTTTAAAATATAATGATTTGGTTTACTTTTCATTACTTTACGACTTGAATCAAAAGCTATAAGCACCACTGTCAAAAATAATATTTTTCTTGTATTTATTTGAGAACAAGATCTTTTTCACTTAGGCTATGAATTGCATTTTTACTTTTGTCAGAAAATATAGCTGATAAAAGTAACGCTGTTATTAATTTTATAAAATACAAACGGCATTTCTTCTAAGAGTTTATTATGATGGCGAATGCTTTTTATCGGATTATCCGCGGCTACACATAATGAAATATACAATACGTTACACAGTAGGCGTTCGTTTCTATGAAGATTCTGCGAACTAGTGGCTAGTCCCATAGACGCAACAATAATTTTAATTTTAATCCACGAACTAAATTTTGAGAAATCTTTCTTGTGAAACTTTTTTTTCCGTGTTTTTCTAAAATTTATGGATAAAAACTTAGATAAACTTTTTTCTCGGAGAATTGAAAATATTTTGAGTTGCAGATTATTAAATGACCTAAGGATATTGAAATTACACATTTTGTGAAGTAATTCATGTGGAATTTCTACCCCTCATAAACCCATGCATTAAAGTCTAATCAATAGTTTCAAATGCAAATATCAATCACTTTATGACATTTACATTTTAGGCGTAATGTACTTGTCAATCTATGCTTGGAATGATATAACAGAAAAAAAAGAGAAAGTTATGGGTCATTTTAAAGTGTTGACTTTATTAAAGAGCCGTAATTGAAAAACCTGAGAACACTTACCTGAAGAAAGACAAATTTAAGTATTTTTTTGCGAAAAGAGTAAAGTGCTTTCTCAGATTGAAAAAACAGTGAAAATCTTTAAAAATATAAATTTGACAAAGAAAAAAGTATGATTATTTTGCTTGACAATCATCAATAAAATGAAAGTAAAAATTGTTTTTAAGTATAAATTTTATTTTGAATATATTCTTATACAGTGTACACTAATTTTTTCTAAACTTTTTTATTTATAAACAGAACAATTTGGTATATTAGGAAAATCCACTACTTATCTTTTTATATTTTACGAACTTTTAATTTTAAGAACTATTTTATTGGTTCCTACGAGTCCTCATACACGAGAGCGCGTCTACTGTAGCCTTTCATATATTCTTAATTAATATAAGCATTTATTATTATTTTTTTTAGCTAAAACGACAGTAATTTTTATGATGAAACATTTAAAGTCTTCTAATGCTTTACAGAATACTTTGCGAAGAGGTGAGAAAACTCTCAGTTGGAAATGGACGAGTGTATCCCCAATGCCTCAAGATATACAGAGAAAACGCAGATTCTTAAAGAGTGATGTTACAGAGCCTTGGTGGAAGATAGCATTTCAGGATTATTACAGCAGTGGCTCCTACAGCAGCCCCCTGACGTTGAATGAGGAGACATATTTCGCAAAAATCCGACATACCCCTCCTTTCGATGACTTCGAAAAAATTCCCCCAAATGACGAAGATGCAGTAGCTGACAAATTCGATTCCACAAGTCATTATGGTGAAGTCGAGAATCAACTACTAGGAAAAGCGATCATAGACGAACTGCACCGGCCTTCTAAGCTGGAGCTGGAGTCGGCAACCGGACGTCTGAAAAAGGAAGAACAAAATAAAGAACATTTTAGAGATGAAAAATCTGTAGAAGAGCAAGATTTACCATCTGTAGAATACATTATTCCGACGGTTGAACTTATCCAACCACACGTTGAGTACGTAAATAAATTGGAGGTGGCAGTGACGACACCAACCATTTCGTCTGCAGTAGAGTATATTGAACCTGAAATCGAATACTTCCCGTCTATGCAAAAGTCTAACATATCAGAAAAATACAGTTTTGTGTCATCGAGAGATGGCAGTCTGGAATTCGACATTATACCATTTTCAAAAGAAAACCTACCGGTTGAAGAATCCATTACTATTGACCGAAAACAGATCTTACAAGTATTCAAGCCCAAAGAACCAAGGAATACTCGAACCGCGCACCTAAAAACCTTCAGACCAAATCGGGATACGGATATAACAGAAAAGATGTCAAGCATACATCAGGTTGGAGTTCCCGTGGATTATCTGGAAATTCGACCGGTGGCACCTTTTACCTGTGAAGATTATCCTGCACCAGGTTATTATGCGGATATTTCTGCAAGGTGTCAAGTAAGTGAGAATTTCTTTAAAAGAAGTGTTATTTTATATTTGTTTCAATATGAAAAGAGAAAATATTAATCAAACATTTGTTTGACAGAATTTCATTGGTGGATGGCACATCTTTTTCGTCATGATAATCTTTTTTTATATAATACGTTAATATCCATCTCCTAATAATTTCAGAGCGAACATTTTTGATAATTCAGATAAAAATCTTGATAGAATAACGAAAATTGAATATAGTATTCTGAATAGCTTATCATTATAGTTTCTAGCATATTCAAATCTAAAAATATTAAAAAATTTCCTTTGGTAAACAAAATTAATAGAAAATAATTTTTTTAATTTAATAATGTGACTAGGGTTTATGAAAAAATTTAAATTATATTCTGTGTTATTCATTATTGAAAAATGTTGTATCTGGTGAGGCGCACAAACTTCATATAAAACTCTTTATAATAAAACGAGTTAACAGAAAGTTAGAAACAGTTTAAAACAAAGTTTTTTCACCTTTTATCAACAACTAAGAAAATTATTTAGAAATATTAAAATATTCAACCATTCACTTCAGTTCCTTTTAAGTTGACTTTTAAGTTACACTTCCCTCTTGAAACACGAAGGTTTCGAATATACTAAAATTAACACAAGGAATACATATATACATGCACATATATTAAAAAAAAACTCACTATCACAATTTTACATTTGGTTATCCCAAATGGGAAAAATACAAATATCGGCTGTACATTTCTTATAAGTGTCCGTTGCTGTCGTTACAGCGACACCTGCCATTTTACCAAATCCCGGCCGCTTAAGAACCAATACCCGTGACGCACGCAAGTAATAATATTTTGGATCCACAAAGTAAATTTCTGAGATAAGATAATTCCTAAAAATCATCTAGGTCAACAATGACGCCTTAGCAACAGGATAAGTGCTTTGCAACAAGGGGTAAATCAAAGTTCTCGCGTCGTTCCCCAGCATGAATGAGAACCTCATGATCTACTACAAGAACCTTGAAGAAATTTTATATATCTATAAAATTTATAATCTAAAATCGAAAGATAGCTTCAAAACACGGCTCGGGAAAGTAAATAAGAGATCATATATTATAAACATAAACAAGTTTAATAAACACAAATGGTACATACAATATTAACAATTACACATATAAAATCAAAACAATTACATTCTAGAAATCTAAAGGAACTTAATGTTCCATCGAAAAGTTGGGAGAACTTCCTCCCTCTATCGAAACAAAATTTAAAGTGCGAAGTCTTCATACATAATAGTAGGCGACAGCGCCATCTATTCAAACTTTCTTCCTGACACTCCCTACCTGAACTCTTTATAGAGTTCACTAATTAAAATTTTAAATTTAAGACTAACCTTAACAAACATATAACACAATTATTAAAAATATCAATTATATAATTTGTAACTAAAATTATTAGCACAAACAACAACATCAATAAATTAAAAAGCACATAAAAATATATGAAATCAATAGACAAATTCTTAATCATTCATTTAAATTTAAAAGGACTTATTAATTATTCTTAATTTTGATAATAATAAAAAGTAAAGTTTTGAATTAGAGTCGTTGATCCTGGCAGTGCTGGAATACCAGACCTGACACCCGTAGAGGATGGTATTCTCAATGACGCTGCAGTAGACGAGCTTCAGGATATTTGGCTTGAATCCTCACGAGACTCGGGAGGAAATTCTGACTAGCTTGTTTTGGAGGCTGTCAATCTTGTTCTTGACATCGTTCAGGTGCGCCATCCATGTCAGTGTGAAATCCAGTATAAGTCTGAGGTATTTCAGTTCATCAGAGTAGGAGATTCTAATTCCGGAAAGCGAGATGCCTAGTCTCCGGGTAATCTCCTTATTCCTAGTAAAGATAGAGTATTTACACTTATTGAAACTTAGTTTGAGTGCGAATTCCTTGGTCCAATCATCTACTATCTTGAGGGGCCTCATTGCTAACTTCGTGAACTTGAAATAGGACTTTGCGTCCAACAGTATTGCTACGTCATCAGCGAAGGCCTGGCAATGGGCATTAGGGCTAAAATCTTTAGTCAGCAACTCATTGGCTATGATAAGCCATAGGAAAGGTCCAAGGCTTGAACCGTGAAGAACCGCGATGTTGTATAGTAACTGTATCTTGTTATCATCTAAGTAGAATCTGTCCTTAATGAATGAGCTCACCATCCAGTACAAATTAGCAGGAGTCTGGAATTTTCTGAGTAAACGCAGTATATCATTCCACCTGGAGCTGTTGAAGTCATTCTTGATGTCCAGTGAAATCAGGGAGGAGAAGAGGTTGTTCTGCTTATTTTGCTTGATGCGGTTGATAAGTTTTCTAAGGGCATCGCAGGTACTTTTGCTCTTGAAGAATCCGAATTGGTTTTTATTGAGCAGTCCATTTTCAATGAAGTAGTAGTAAAACCTCCTCATAATGTCCTTATCGAGAATCTTCCCCCAGACGGGCAGAAGACAGAAAGGCCTGTAAGAATCTCTGAGCGATTTATCCTTACCATCTTTTTTGATTAGCGCAACTTTTATAATTTTCCAGCTTTTGGGAAACGAACTTTGTGTCAGGCATTTGTTGAGAATTCCCAGGAACCAGTCCTTGTTGGTGTAGAACAGCTCAGTGTAGACGTCCAAACAGATGCTGTTATAGCCTGAAGCTTTATTAAAGTCGGTGTCTTTGATTGCTTCCTCAATTTTCTGGACCGTGAAAGCTGGTTGGGAAGGAGAGGCGTAGTCTGGAACATCATTCACTGTAAGAGGAGTAATGGGAAAGTGAAACTCGAGGATAGCATTGACTGATTCCGTGACATCTTTGGCCATCTCGTTGTTGTCAAGACTGACGAGGTCAGCAATCTGAGTTCTGCGGAGTTTATCTCGGATGATCTTATAATGATTGCCGAAAGCATTTGAGTTAGTCACATTGCCAAGAAAGTCATGGAAAGTACGTTGTTTGGTATCCAGGACTCTCTTTCTATAGCAGGAGGTTGCCACCTTGAAATCCATCTTCTTTTTCTTTTGCAGTTCAGGATCCGGTTCTTTCTGGAATTTACAATAAGATTTCGCTTAACACTTAACAATAAGATTTCGAAAGAATTCAGCGTGTACATTCATGTCTTTGGTGCAGGTGTAAGGCTGATATGTTGACATTGGATAAACTACTTTGGAATTCAACTGCATTGTTTTCGATTGGGGAACATGTTTAGATTCACAAGAAGCCCGCTGTGATGCTAATACAAATCCCGTTTTGTTTTTTGGTGTTCCTTCCCTTAAGAAGCTATAAACATGCCGATTTCGAAAGGGTTCCCTTATAAATATGGCAGAGCAAACCATAAATATGCGGAAAATGTTCTATTTATCTTTTAAACTAATTTTTCCCCTGGAGCTAATGTTTTATATGTAACAGCATCGAACTCTGCATCTCTCGATCGTGAGTTCCTGCGTCTACTAGTAATTAGAGTTGGAGGTTGGTTTTCAATTTCCTCTTATGACGTTGACAAAGCTTACTGAGTTTCTCCTCGATCTTATCAATGGTTTCGTTGATGTCTGATATCTCATCGAGTGGGAATTCGTCAATCAACCTAGGAATGTTGAGCTTGAACTTGTCATAGTCTAATCTCTTTGTGTTCCATCTCTAGTTGTGCCGCTTATGTACCTTGTTCATTCCAATCTCACAGGTCATGAGACAATGATCACTGGCAGTAATGCAGTATCTAATTTCCCAATTTTTTACATCATCACTAGACAAGCTATTGGTGATCATGAGATCAATCCAGCCATCCCCAATGGCACTAGAGAAGGTAGGACGGCTATGATGATTTTATAAATCAAACGATAAGGGAACAAAACAATTAAACTAGAGGATAGAAATATGACATTTGCACAAATATTTACACAAACTACAATTCTCGTAACCATAAGTTGCTTTTTTATCTTTAAATTAATAATTTTATTTACATCAATTACAACCAAGAAAAATTTAAATGAAATTTATAAAACACACTTGTCAATGGTTATTAACTATTAAATAAAGGGAAATTTACAATAAATTGAACCGATGTATAGTCTTAAAAACCATCGCTTGGAAAAGCAGACCGGGACCTCTATTAAATGCCATATTTCTAAAAAGTAATAGAAATCACAAGATGCTAATGAGGAGACTGCATTTGTGGAGACCCGAGCCAGTACAACAATGAAATGACACTTATAGTGCCTCGTAAAAAAATTCTAATACTTTTCCACATTCTGGCTTATGAATCTAGAGAAATAGCAAGTTTCTTACGGATATAATAATATCACATAGATATGATGATTTTAATGGTTCAAAATTTTATATATATATATTTTAAATAAAAAATATTTCAATCATATTTGTTCTTTTTTTCCCCTCTTCTCCTTTCAAAAATTGAAGTGATAAACACAAAGCTAAATAAACTTTTTGAGTCCATGGTTTGCAAATCTGCCTTTTATTATTTCAGTAATATTAATTAAAAGAGTTTTTTTTGTACTATTGTAAGCAAGGCAATAGTCTTGAGATATTGCAATTCAGAAGAAAAAATGGCGGATTATTCTAAATTGTGAAATACGTAAATTTTGAACTGTGATAACTTTGTTATAATTTAAAGTTTTCTTTAATACTTTTTCTCCTTTTTCGTATTAAAATTATCGTCTGATTTTGACTTAGTGTTTGAGTGATTAATATTGAATGTATTTCTATTCTTTTATTTATATTATTTAAATTTTTATTTATTCTTTATTTTATTTATTTTTCATTTTTATTATGGATTCAAAATGAGTGAAGCAGAGACTGAAAATGATTTATACGGATTGCGATTTGCGTATTACAAAAATAAGCATTCCAAGACTATTGACTTTCAAAGACTCAATTTTACAATTACTCCTATTAGCTGCAGAAAATGGTATTACTGAGTTCTTCATTTTCCTATTTCACACTGATGGTACTGCATCTATTCCGAAAAACCTTACAAATTAAAGCAAGAAATAATACAACTTGTAAAGAATCACAAGAAAAATAATACAAATTAAACACACCCGTCAGGGTAAACTTCCATTCAAAACAAATTGCCCAGATACTGCTGTAGAAATAAACAAGATAACCAGCATTCTTGGAGTACATATTAACGCCATGTTTTAATCTGATTACAAATATATCTTTAATATTTCTTATAAAAGAAATAAATGTAGAGCTACCTTTACAACTTGTTGCTCAAGAAATTGCTCAAAATGGCTTAACGGTATTAGGCTTACAAAGATTTACAAAAAAGAATTCTGAAGAACCAGGTGAAAATATTTTGGTGAGAGTCATTGGACATTCTTTACTTCAAACTACTAATTTATTCAGTTCCATCATTCCAGTTTCTGTTTTTATTGATAACGTATATCAATACGGAAAATGTTATAACTGCACTCACACCCTATACGAAAACATGCAAACAAGACCTATGTAAAAACTGTGGAACATCCCATGAAGACTCGCCCAGTGCCAATGAAACTCCTAAATTTATAAACTGCCAGCGAAATCATTTAGATAATGACATTTCCTACCCTACGAAACACGAAGAAAAAAAATTCTTTCATTTTAAAAGCATGAGCCACCTTCCATTTATTGAGTCCAGAAGACGTTATAATAAATCTGTAAAATCTAGCTACTCCATTGGATACCAAAAGTCAGCTTCCTCTTTGGCTGAATCAAATTGAAATGGCTGATATTGTTAAAAAAATAAAACAGTGACTGAGATGGCTGCTATATTTGAAGCAAAATTACTTGTGATACAGGCTAGACAAAATCAAATAGTTCAACAAATATTCTCATTCATAAAAGACTTTTGCGGTACTGTCTTTTTAAATATCCTTTATAAATCATATCTCCTTTACCAGATATTTTCATCCAAATCACCATGAATTCATGCCTCATAGAGGCTGCAATAATATTCTATGTTTTATCATCATACTATTGCTTTACAATTACAGAGAAAATATATTATATGCGCCACTGTGGGCAGATCTTAAGCTTACGATTTAGTATTGCCAGAAAGTCTTATTTATAAGCTTCTTCAATTTGATATCAGAAGAAATGCTGTTTATTGGATTCTTTATAGGATAGAAGTTTTAGAGTAAAATGGCGTGGAATTTTTATTCTCCCATCTTCTGTAATAGAAGCGTCTCTTAAGGCAATATTCTATCTCCGTATCTTTTTATGATTTAAATGTCAGATTATTTACGAAGTTTTTTTCCTGATATTCAGAGTTTTAATTATGCTGATGATATAATCCTTTTGTCTGCTCATTCATCAGAAGAATGTCTTCAGCGAAAAATGCTCTGACTGCAATCATAAAACTTGAACAATTGTGTAAAAAATGGAAACTAAAAATTGATTCTGCAAAATGTTCAGTTAATTTTCCCTTTAAATTTTGAACTAGCTCAATCAACCATTTACAAATTACTTGATCTAAACATATAAAAATCGTGAGCCTCTATTTTATTAATAACTTAAACTTCAAATATAATTTTCAAATGGAAAAAAGCCACCCAGAAGAAAATTAATATCTTAAAAGCTAATGAAGGTAACAGATAAGGAGCAAAAATTAATCACTTACTTCAAATAGTTCAGTTCTTCATTACAAGTGACCTGGACTATGGATGTCATGTATTTACATTAGCCAGCCTATGAGACCAAAAATTCTTGGATCCAATATACAAGTTCTGTTCAGTTCTTTTAATTGCTACAGGTCATGTACGCTGGACACCAATTCCATTTCTTCTGAAAGAAGCAGGAGTATTTCCTCTTTCTCTGTAAGATAAAACTATCTTTCTATAAGGATGTACATTAGAAACCTTGCAATTTCTACCAGATCTTCATTTGGTAGTTTGTGGGAAGCAATTCTATGCAACCAAATCTCTGGTGCTCTTCCCTGTCTTTGCGAGCGAAGAAATGACTCAAAGAAAATGGAATTCAAGAATCAGATATTTTAAGAGTTCTTTCAACACCTACCTCTGATATTATTAATATAAAGGTCTTACTTAGAAGAAATATTATTTTCAGACTCTAGTCTTCCTACAAATACTATCACTGACCTCTTTGAACTGCATAATATTTCTGAATGGTCCAATCACATATTGTTATTTACTGATGGGTCTAAAATAGACAATTCACTAGGTATCGCTGTTTATAACAGCAGAACTCTTTTGTCTTCGGGCAAATCAATAACTTAAATTCTGTTTTTACAGCAGACTCTTTTACTTTATATCTGGCAGTGACAAAATTCTGCATTTCTCCTTCCAACTGCGTCATATTATAGGACTCCTTATCCTGTCTAAACAGTTTAAAATCTCATTCGATCTATTCCGTAACTATTATTCAACAGTCGGTTAAAGGGAACATTAAAGTCACAAGTGGCCAAGGGCAAAAAGAATACAAAAATATTTAATTTTATTTTATTGAAAAAAAAGTGCTATTATATTATACCTTCGTAAATGATCATCGATGCGATTGTTAAGCAGTTTCCGTCAGAAATAAACATCGGCGTTTCGATAAGTTTTGTCAATAAGTGATGATTATTTAGTTCATAAAATGTAAATAAAATGTTTGTATTATTTCTAGTAGTTTCTTTAAATAAACGTTTTTAAATAATGCACATGGAATATTTATAATAATTTACGTTTTTTTCCTTTCTGATATAGCGATTATCGACGGCGGTATAATGGAAAAGTACCAAGAAACCGAATTTCTATACGTTGAAAAAATATTGCATATTATTTTCCGACACATAAAAATGCAATAATAAACACAATTTGCAGTCAATTTTCGTAAAAATTAATATAATTTTGGTTTAAATTATATTTAAGGATTTTTTCAAAAGTATATAGAAATACAATAGAGATTATTTAACTACATAAATATTGGATTTGTTTTTTATGTTTATGGTTTATTTCTAATAATTTATTATGAATACTTAAAGACAGGCATATACACAATTTTAAGCATAATTAAAACTAAATAAAAACAATTAATACTTATATAATTTAAAGTTTCCATTTACATTTTTTCTATTTAATTAAAAAGTACATTTTTAGTTTATTTTTAAATTGTTCAAAATCTTGCCTTAAATCTTTCTTGCTTGGAAGAGAAAAGATGGGTGTTTATTTAAATGCAAAGAGGAAAAAATAAGAAGCAAGAAATGACACACATAAGATTCCAAAGAAATAATTGAAAATAAATAGTTAGAAATACAAATAAAAGCATAGCAAAAATTTATATGATCATTTAAGAAGTCAAAGGAAGAGAATCTTCTCTTATGGTATGTATGGAAATATATATATATATATATAAGACTGATTGTATTTCCTATGTGTATTGTTGACTGGTTGATAACATAAAAAACTCATTAAGAAATTCTTGTCCATCCTTTTCAAACTATTCCATCAGACTATTTTTACAAATCTACATTAAGCAGAGATCTGTAATATCATTTAATGACACAAAAAGTGAACAACAATTTTGATAATTAGGTAAGTTTGAGTTATTATTTAGAATCTCCAATAAATTGCTGATTTCCTAATAATTAAAAAAACTTAATCTAATCCACAAGATTAACAGCAAAAGAAATTTTTTTTTCATTTCCTAATTTTGACAAATTTCTTCAATTTGTATGTATTAAAGCAAGAGAAGCGTCTTTTTTAATGAGTTTGAAAATTATTTGATGATTTTAAAAATATAGTATTGTTATGAAAAGTATCTGTAATTATTAAAACCTATTAATAATAACACGGAAAATTAGGTACTTATTACAGCTATTTAAAACGATTACATTTTTTACTATCTGGTAAATTAAAAAAAAATGTCTGATTTTTAGTTTTTAATAAACAGAAATGATTTTATATATATATATATACACACACATATATATATATATATATAATATATATATATATATATATATATATATATATATAAAGCAAAATATTTTAAAATCATAATAATATGATATTCATCGTCACTGCTTAAAAATAAATTATATTTTCTAATAATAATTTGCAAAATAATTAAACAAAATTAATATTTGGTGTACTAAAATATTAACATAGGGACTTCAAAAAGTTTTCGAGCAGAACATTCACAAAGTAAACTACTAGTACATTTTGGTTTCTTCAGCTAACAGCGATTGATGGACTTCCCCGTTGAAAGTCATTAAAATATGATTGTCAGGTGGTCCAGAGTAAAACGGAAATGCGTCTCATCAAGAATTAGGGGCTTTTGTATTCTTGACAAGCTCTAAAGGGGGAAAAACTTGCAATGCAGTAAAAGCCAAAACTATGTTGCCACCACGAAGCAAAAACGGAGCACTTTCTTCACAGAATCCCAGACAGTTAAGGGGATAATCCACATAAATCTTAGAAGAATCGTTTTGCTCATAATTATTTTGTACATGAAACTCATCAATCACAATTACAACTAGTACTAGGTGCGAAATCAACTGGACTTTTCCAATATATAAGTTCTTTCAATGAAAAAATTAAAAAAAAAATCTCCATTCAATGTTTGAATAGCATGTTCTTACGACCACACACTTGTCTTCGCAGGTATCAATTCATTGTCTGAAATTCTATTAAAAGATAGTTCTTAATTTATTTTTTGAAATGCATGCTATGCAGCGAAGGAGGAGTACAAATATTTTCAGTTTTGCAGTAAAGAAATGTATACATATGTAATACTATTTGTGCAACTTCGATGTAAAAATACTCTGAATTTTATGCAATCAATAATCGTCAGTTGCTTTCCATTTCAGATGTTTCACATTTGTCAAGAAAACGGTCAAAAAAGTTCTTTTATGTGTCCATTTGGAACAGTTTTCAACCAAGAGTATCTTATTTGCGATTGGTGGTATAATGTTGACTGCCGAAGCTCTCATAAACACTATAGTTCTTTAGAAGCATTCAGCAGCAATAATAAACAAATTATTTCGATTGGTTCCACAACAGGAAGTAAAAACGACAGTCCAGTAGAACTACGAAAGACCAACATTTTCAATCGAACGAACAAAGCATCGAGTAATCAAGATGAATCCGAGATCTCTCAGTTCAAACTAGACATGACCCTCAAGAATATATCTACCGAAACAATAAGCTATTCAAGAAGCAGAAATTTATCAACAAAACAACCCACTATCACTGAAAACAACAGAACACCTACTAAACAACGTCCGAAAGCATCGGAAGTTATCATGGAAAATGTATCGATGAAGGCCGTCAATTATCCAATGGGATTTACCATTCTGCGGAAGCATAACCGAGATACACATCTTAATCGAAATGAATCGGTGAACAGTTTAATAGACCGTAGCACAGTAGAATATCTCGGCCGTGAAAACACAGTTGTCAAAATACAACTGACGCCAGGGGTCAAAGGCTTCAGGAAAAAGAAACGAGTATACATCGGTGGATTAAAACCGCTTGCAGCAGCCAGAGTAAAACAGCGAAGATTAAACAATTCTAAATTATCTGGCACTGATAAAACAAAGCAGGAAAAACTAAGTGATCAAGTAAACATTGAGATTTCACGTTTGTCACAATCAACAATTGTGCCTGTCGATGTCAACAATCAGTCAATGATTATAAAAATAAAATAAGAAGTACAAATTTAATTGAAAGTCAGGAATTTCGATACCAAATTATTATTTCCAACACACAATGAATAAGAGAATGCAAGAAAATATATTATCAAATTCAAAGGGGAAAATACAGGAAATACTAAAGGTTGATTCCCAATAGAGGAAAGCGAAATTAAAATATGTTGATGGAGTACATTGCAAAAGAAAAAAACGAAAAAGAGCTCTGAAATGTACCACCATACATTATAAATCTTGATATTATAGGAAAGAACATGCACAAGAATTACGGAACAAGACTAAACAAACTGAATAATTTCTTACCTTTTTATAAAGCTTGATGACAGAACTCGAGGAAGTAGATTTAAAGCAAAATAAACAGAAACTTTATAATATTGTGAATTCGAATTGCAGATTTTTATGACAAAAATGATAATATGTGTAGTATTTTTGTCATAGTTATATTTTAACTCATAAGCTGAAGGTACAATTTCTGACAGTGTAATGCTTGACTCACTGCATGTGACACCCCATGTGAGATTTTAGAAGTATGAATTTATTTCCAATTTTAATGCAAAAAATTAGTTGGAATTATTTACCAATGAATGGCTTGGTTTAATACTGATTCAATTTCTTTGATATTTTTTACTGACAAACTAGTTTCAGTTGCAAGTTGGATTACAAAGCACACATATCAAATGTATAAGTTTTAGTTTCTGATCATCTTTTTTTCTTTCAATAAGAATATTGTTTGCAAATTATGTAAATTTCATTTATATCTTGAAATGCCATATTTAATTTTAAATATGGCATTTCAAGATATAAATATGGCATTTCAAGATTTATTTCATGCTTGAATTCGCAGCACTTTTTTTTTTGATAGATAAGAAAGATGAAATTACTCATATTTGAAAACATAATTACAAAATTTTGAATGATGTAATAATTTAACTAATATCATTTGCTATGAATCACAAAATTAAGATTTATAATTTGGTTATCATTCAATTCCATTACTTGTTTCAACATTCAAAAAACTATAATGTGAATTTAATCTAATAAATAAAGCTTTTTTAAAAATCGTATGTAAAGATTCATTATTTTATTCGTTGATTATAAATCTTAATTTTTCAATCTTACAAACAATAATTACATAACAGAAATCTGAGAGTGACAATGTTTTGCCTTGTACAGCATATAAAATATTTTGATGCATATATATTATTAATGAATAAACGTGATTCAAACAGAAGCAAAGATTTAATCTTTAATTAATATTGTTGATTTTAATATTTAAAGAGCCAAAACTAATTTATACATCATTTGAGAGGAAAAACTAATAATTCCTTTTTTATTGTCACTTGATGAAACTGGAAATAAAATGTAAGAAGTTAAGCAAAAATATAATTAGTTTTTTAACTGTATGATTTTTTAAAATTCTTTACACATATAGATACATTTATAAATATATGCCTTGTAATAAATTTAATTTTATTTTTAATAATTTAACTCAAATTAATAATTTTCTCAGTAATTCAAATCTTTTTCTAAAGTATTTAAATAACAAATTTAATTATCTTAGCACAAATTTTAACATTCAACACTGCAATCTTCAAAATTAGATATTTGCTTTGCAATTTGTTATAATGATCAATACTTTAATTCCATTAGTACCGTTATGTCTTTATTAGCCTTGTGAATGAATAATGAATTACTCTTTCCTATAAATAATTAATTATCTTTCCTATAGAAATATTTGACATCTTTTTCACAAATATTTTAATAAGAAAGTAATTAAAAAAAAATGCAATTTTACAGAAGATTTCTGAAAAATCAAAATGACTAGCAATAAATTCCATAATTTTGTTACGTTTTTTCCACTGAAAAAAATTATTTGCTATACTTTTCTATATTTAAGAAAAGATTGATAGATTAAATATTTGATATTGAATGATTACAAAATAAGTTTTCTACTTTTGATAGACACTTAACTTTCAAGCAATTGATAATTTATCAAAAATATAAGAATAATATAGCAGCTTTTTATTAAAATACACAAATGATAATAGTTCACAAAAATTTAATTTAAGCAGATACAGTTACATAAATTAGCAATATGGTTATATAAAAGAATGACAAATTCATTTGAAGGATAATTAAAAAAAGATTGTTTAACAAATTTTATCATATTTCCTAAATGCTATTTTCTTCGTTTTCTTTTCTTTTTAATTGGAGGATATTTTGTAAGATATGCATTACAATATATAGAGGGACGAAAAAAAATACCATCAAGCTTAATCTTCTGGGTAACAGTTATGAACTTATACTTCAATATCTTGCAAATTCCAGATATAATCTTTGTATATTCTAATATCAACAATAAAAGTTAAATTTTTTTGGTTTCGGTAGAGACAATTTATATATATGGAAATAAAGTTTTAGCCATAGTACATGGAAATTACCAATTTTATATATTTTTTTATTCTATTATAACCAGAATAAGAAAAAATTACAATAATATTTATAGTTATAAATACATAATTCAAATAAAAGTTTAATTTCAAATTTTAGAATTAAATTATTTTTCAATTTTATAATAATTATACTGTAGAATTAGCTTAACTTTTAGGAAAACTGTGCGGTTGAACCTGGATGAGTTCTATAATATATAAGAAATAAAATATAGAAAAAACAATGATAGTTAATGATAATATCACAATTGTAATTTGATAAAAATCATTTTCTTTTCTTAATATAAGTGTAATATTTATTAAACTGTATATGTGTAAGTAGTTTTGGAAAATAAATGATTTTTGATAAATTTGATTAAAACATTTTGTAAAATTACGGGATGTATGATAATATGAAAATAAGCTTAATTTAAGAAATTATAAAGATGCATATGGGATCATAGGTACGAAATCATTGCATTAATGTATTGAAAATATAAGAAAAATTATTAGAGACAGGAATTTCAGACATTATAAAAATAATTTACAGATTTATTCAACAAATTACATTGAGAGAAAGATCACTGAGAAAGTTTATCAAAAAATTTAAAATAATACTTGGGAAAATTTTTTTATTTGAAGATAATTTCTGGAGGCATTTTAATGCTATGAATTAATCAAGAAAACTGCATTTGTTTTGAGGTGATGATTAACAAACACATGTAACAAAAAGTAATATAAATAATTATATTTTATGTAATGCAAAAATTATTTTCTTATTATTTTATAATTAAGTTTATGCATATTTAATGAACAAAATAACCAAAAACAAAAAATATTCAGCTATTGAAAATGATCTGTACGATTTCAATTGTTTTTAAAACTTGTATGTCACATTATGAGATTTTTAAATTTACAGTTTTATAATAAGAATGGAAAAGTTGAATTTTATTTTCAAAATATAATTTAAGACAAACTTTGATATTAATATATTTATTTTGGCAGAAATTTTGAATTCCGTGTTCTTATATAACAAAAAATAACATTAATTAGTACATGAAGAATTAGAAAGTGGTGATTTTTGTTATTAAAATAATTTTTATTTCAAGTAAGCAATATTTCTTAAAAATGATCTCCTCCAGAAATTTTTACCACAATGCATGTAAAAGCAATAATACAAATTACTTTTCTTTGAAATATAAGTATCAAGACTGGTTTCTTGCACTTTTTCAACAACTTAAAAATTCAATTAGAAAGCAATTTAAATAAACATTGTAAAAGATATATTGTGAGAATATTACTTTCAAAATAAACGTGATCAAATTTTTCAGAGTTATATAAAATATTTTACATAACTTCTCTTGCACTCTAGATAGAATGTCTTCAAGAAAATTTTTTGATGTTGTATTTTATTTAGAAAGCCTTTAAAGATAAAAACTTCTCTTAAAATAATAATCTCTACCTCTAGGGAAATTTGGTATCACAGATAAGTAACTCTGATAATTGATATCACATTCATATCAGACATTTTCATAGAAATACAAAAAAGATAGAAAAACAGGTTTTTAATACACATGCAAATATCTTCTATATTCTTCAAAATATAAAACTATCTCAAATTTCTTGTAACAATAAAAATATAGTATACAAATATAAAGTGTAGAAAGATAATATAAACTATAATTGACAAGAAATTAATATATCAGGCATGAAATTGCATAAATTACAAAAATAAGAAATTTTAAACCATCTTAAGCAATATGAAAACATTTTCCTTTAAATACATTCATAAATATAAGTGTAATCTAGTAAACATAAATTTTAGTAGTAAAACAAATGATAAATTTATTAAATTATAATAAAAAATTAATAAAAGATTCTAAGAAATTAAAGTTTGGTTTTCAAATCCATGTCAAAGATTATTTTGAAAAGTTAATAATCAGTTTCCCTTTTATTTCTGTTGCACTAATATTTAATTCTAAAAATAAGCTATTTTTATCCATAAATACAAAAAAAAGAATTATATATATATATATATATATATATACCCTTCATGTAATCTGACAATCAAATGTTTGAATTAAAAAATTGTTCTTACTAAGATAAAACAGAATCAGAATACAGAATTTCTAATACTGAATAAAGAAAATTCAATGCAAATACAAAAAGAGTGAAATAACTATCTCAGATAATCATAATTTCTAAACAATAATCTTATTCCTGCAGCAAGAGAGATAATTATGCCTGATATATTTTATAATATGTCAAGATAATAATTATTGGTGTTTACTTAGGTAATAGGAATTATAATCTTCTAATGACTTTTTAGATGGCTGAGATGGTCCCTCTTTCCCAATTTTTACGTAAGTACTATAAACATCAAAAGATCTTTTAGAGACAGTGGGTAAAGTTGTGTATCTGATAGTATCATTTGAGAAAGTACTTTTCTGGGTTCTGTAAAAAAATAGAATAGACTATTCTTTAGAACAGAATAAAATACAGATTTCAAAATTTACTATAAACATAAAAATTTTAAAAATCTGCATAAATCACTTAAATAGAGAAATGTAACTTTTAGTCATCTGAAGTTTAAATACATATAACATAAAAGGCAATACATATCACTTAAATAAATCACAACATCCTCTTATAGTACTAATTACTGAACATATCAAGATCAAATAAAAAAGTTGAAAACCGAAATTTCACTAACTCATAAGATTTGAACTTCATCATTATAAGCAAGACAGAAATTTTAGGGTTTCCAATTATTTTTCCTGGAAGGGATTCTAATAGAAAATCTTGGCAGCACTGTTGCTGTATGTTACGATGATTAATAGCTATTCACCCAACTTTTAACAATGTATGTCATGTTTGCATCCTAGAATTTGAATTTAGTTATAACTGATATATATATAAATGATGACATAAGATTATGTTATAAGTTTCCTAATAAGACCAGAAAATTTATTGAAATCATATGCTTTAAAGTTAAGCATAAGAAAATTTTTTCTCAATTGAATAAAACAGAAAAAGAAAGAATGCAAATATCACTGTTAAGAAAGTTGACAAGTAATAACTAATATAATGAATTTTTGTTGTAAAGATTTATGTTTTCTTGCATTTGCAAGTAACTCTGAAAAATTATAGTTTATAAAAACTAGTTTTACTGAACATTTTAAAAATATTTGCAGTTGTTTTTTTACTGTGCTTAAAAATCTAAACTTAAGAAAAGATAAAAAAATTTTTTAGTTTCGAACTTTTGAGCAGTTTATTTTTCTTTGAAGATCATCATCATTGGGAATTTTTAGCATCAGTTTTGGAAGGTACTTGAAATAGTTTTTCTCCTTCCCTAGCTTTGTTTGCATGTTAAATTTGGTGTGCATGCCATTATATGAATTTTCCTAGTTTTTAGTCTAACAAAACTGAAAAATTTATAGCTATTTGAAATTAAATGTTTTCAGGCAAAAAAGAAAAAAAATACATTATGGACATTAAGTTTTGTCCAAAGAAGTAAATCAATGTTTCAAATTTGGTTTTATAATAATAATTTTAGTGTCACAATTGATTTTTGTGAAGGTTATTGATGCAAGGTTTAATATTGGATATATCAGCACTGTACAAAAGGGGGAAAAAAAACTTAGACTAAATAATACTTTATAAGTTTGGGAAACTGAGTAAAATTTTATTTCCTATAATTCAGGCATGAATGAATTTAGTGAGTCAGATTAAAGATAGCATATTATTTAATTTTAAACATTTTAGTAAACTTTCTAAGTAGTAACCATATAGGTAATATTTCTCACAATTGTCACCAACAAATGCAAAAGCATTATAGTTAAATACTTAATTGTATCTTTAGAGTTATCCAGAAAAACTATAAGGACAAAGTGATGTAAAAAAGTTAATTCTTTCAATGGAAATTGCTAATTATACTGCATTTATAAATAAATTTAATTACAAAACATTAAATATATGCACATAATAAAAAAATTAATATGCAAAATACTTAATTCAATAATAAATTTATTAATCAAATTTAATTAAATTCTGTTAGCAGATAATTTAATTAAAATTATACTATCTCAATGATAATGATACAAATAAATCCTAATATTAATGTGGAGAGTGTTAATTTTTTAAGTGGTCATGTTTTAAATTAGAAAAAAATATTTATATTATTCATTAAACAAAACTTATTTGTTACAATAAGATGTTTCCTCATATCTTTTGAAAATGATGAATTATTTGTAAATCTCTTTTGATTATAATTTCTGAAAAGTAATTCATAAGTTATTTTGTAAAATAATACAAAGACTATTTTTTACTAGATATAAAAGCAAACAAATAAATAGCTTGTAAGAAATTATTTGCAACATCAATCTCAGTAACTATAAACACTTAGAGTTTTGTTATGAACCTTCCATTATTTTTAGTTTTAGTTAATGATATCACAATTCATTCATTCAAATTTTGTAGCCTTAACATTTTTTGCAGAACTCTTAGTTATTTTGTTAATAACAACAAGGATTCCTATACATGCATAATCGCGATCAAACATCCAAATGCGCACTAATGAAAGGATCTCACTCTATCAGATTGTCTGTTTCTGATAGAAAAGAGCTTTCATCTACCAATTAGCCTTTTGTAGTCACATACCAGGCCATGTAGAGAATAAATGGCTACTCTCTTAAATATTGTCTTCAGTTAGCAATGCTGGATTTTAGTGTTCTGATAAGAGCTAGAATTTCGCAGATATTCTGATTTTGGAATTTTAAGAAAAGTCAGGTGAGCTGATGCACAAGATAAAACTTAGAGTACAAATACACAATATTACACACTGTTGTTACAGCAAAACATTTGCGATATTACTTGTTCTTTAATTAAATCACTTTTATGCGTTATTATATATTATCAATACTACTAAATTTTAATATCAGGCAAAACATATTTGAATTTTATTTCTTGAGACATCTATGTTAAAAGAATCTTATTAAAATAAATATATTACAACGATGAAAAAAATGATTGAATACTTGGAAATGATTACACAGAATGTCACACATTTTCAATTATGTTAAGAAATCTTAGAATGACTAGCATACTTGGAGGGGTTCACGGTAAAATTAACAAACTTAAGCCTTACAGGTTAGCTAGATTTATCAAAATTTTGCTTTTATGCCTATAACTGGACATTATAAAATGCATTTCATTACTTGTTTTTATTATTATTTTCATTTTTTAACCATAACTCTATTTTATTGAAAATACAAAACAGCAATTAAAAAAAAATTATGCTTTTCTTTTTTTTTTCTTTTTTAATTTAGTAAATTATGATGTCTATCCATACAACTTGTTTTCCATTAAAATTGGGATACTAATAAAAAGTGGAAAAAAAAATTCTTACAATTTGAAAGACATGCTAAGAGACCTTGAATCTGTATTTATTGGCTCATAAAGTCCAGCATATTTTCCCATTCCTACAAACCTGTTAAAAAAGAAGCATGAATACAGAATATTTATCTATGCAATAAAATTTTATAAATTTTGATTTCTCACTAAAATGCATACTTTCTTTTAACTTCACGCATCATATATATTTTTAGACTAATTATAATGCACATTTTAATGAAATCTTTTATAAAAATTATTTTCCACAAAGATAAAAAAATTATATTATTTGAACTGTGAATAAGAGTTCATTTGAGAGTAATAAATTATATATGCACTAAAATATATAGTACTGAAATGAAAAGATGTTGAAATGAAAATTACAATCTGTTCATCTGTGAGAAATTAACATACATACACAATATCATGATAAACATACATGACATGCATATTTATCATGGTTGTGTTCAAAGTGAGCACTGCCTTGGTGTAGAGGGTGTTAGTTTCACTTGTGAAGATTCTCAAATATATTCTGAAACAAAAAGTGCAGCAAACTTCTACAAAAAGAGATGATTTGTTCATATAATGCTGGTGTAATTCTTTGCGAATCTTCACACTCTCCTTTAACGTTTCCTACATGTAGGCATTAAGTGTTGTAAGATCAGAGAATGTGAAATCAGCAGCAGAACATGCAGTTGATACTCATTTGTCAAAAAAGTTACAGCTCGACCAGACTTCCCCTTCTGTGGAAACAGCACACTACTTAAAAAAAAAAAAAAAAATTGTAACAATAGACAGCAATGTTACGTGATGTCATCTTATTAAACTCCTCTCAAAATTTTTTTCTGCCACTTTTTTCAAAATTAGTACACTTTCAGAGCTGTTTCCATATAAACAGAAATAATGCTTAGTTATGAATATTTTTTCCTTCATTGAGAGAAGATCCCATATCCAACAATATAGAGCTGCATGACTTCCATTTTACAGCAAACATTTACAGTTGGTGTTATGTCCTATAAGCAAATGCAACCGTGTGTTTGAAATGTTAAGTTTCAATACCATATAATTTGGCACATACTGTATGACATGTTTAATTTGTATTCATTATTTCTATCACAAGAATATCCTATTTGTTTTTAAAACTTGCAAACCAATTTTAATTATAATTTATATAATAACAGATTAAGATAATTGCATTATTTTACATACTAATAAAATTTAAAAACTATTTTGCAAATTTTTTCCATAATTCCATCACATAGCTTAAATGTTTCTCTTAGTATAAATTTTATCTATAGTATCAATTAGCTCATGCCTAATACATACATACTACATTGAATAATACATTTTAGATATTCTAAACAACAAATAAAACATCGAAACAAAATAGTGACATATTTCATAGAAATATATTCATCAATAAATGCATTTCATAGCTGCCAAATCAACTAATTTTATCAAGAAACTACTGATTTTTTATCGTTTCTCCTGATTTCTTGATAATGTATGGAAATCTACTAATTTTTGACAATTTCAGTGAAAAACCTAAAAACAGTCAAAATTTTGCCTGAAAAAAGCTCTATTGAGTTGTTTTAGAAATTTAAGAAATCAACAGAAAAAGAATTAATATAATAATATATTTTTAAATATATGTTCCTCTGGGTTTCTAACCCAAACCGTCTGTCATGGGAGGTAGACGATCTAACCATTAGGTTACCAAGACTCCTACGAG
Organism: Latrodectus elegans; assembly: GCA_030067965.1. Taxonomy (NCBI): domain Eukaryota; kingdom Metazoa; phylum Arthropoda; class Arachnida; order Araneae; family Theridiidae; genus Latrodectus; species Latrodectus elegans. The sequence continues at coordinate 20,483,072 of CM057819.1, forward strand.
CTAGCAGTCATATAATTAACATTCAGAGCAGATACCAGGTGCTTGTTTACAAAGCAGTTCAATTAGGAAGAATATTACTAATTATTAATAATTTAATTAGAAAAATATTTCTGTCAAACGAAGTATTTGTCACTGAACTAAATTTATTTAGTAATGCATCTTAAATTTTTAAGTAATTTTATAAGTTTAATATTTATAAATTGCACTAGTGTAGTAAAAGTTACCCTATAAAATAGATATCAAGGCATAAATGTTGATATTTATTTTTTTACATGTAGTATATTCTTTTATTTTCCATAGTTCCCTTATGAGGTTGATGAAAATTTTATTAAAATATTAAGACTAACACAAATGTCGCAAGTGGTGCTTCCTCATTTTTTTTCTCTCAAAATCTAATCTGAAATCAAATTCAAGATCTACTGATTTTTTTCCCCTCTAAGCTCAGCAGGTATGGTATTTTTTGTCATCGTTCAGCCAAACGTTTAATTTTATGTTTACATCATTCACATAGCTTAAATGCAAAGAGCTCCAAAATTTCCTTTTCAACATTGCATTTTTTACTACTATCTGCACAAAAGTTTGAAAAGGCAGTTAGATGGTGAAAGGTTTGGAGTGAGTGTAGAGTAGGAAAACTATGTGATACATTGTAGCTTTTGAGTTCTGTTTTGGTAAATTGATGATCTTCATATGCTTTCTTGACAAGAGCTGTTTCTTCAAGAGCACTGCATATTTAATACACCTTAAAAGTCGACATCTTTAGTATAACTATACTGTACATACTCAAACACAGCCAACAAAAATTACATTAAACATAGATAATTCCATGATGTTGAATCTTGGATGATATTTACTGGACAAATGTTGATTGCCCAGAACAAATACAAAGTGAAAGAGAAATTTACATTATATTGTCATAACTAAACCAGGGCTATAGTTAACCCTTTTTACCACTGCTTTATTATTATTTCTTTTTCAAATATAGGAAACAAATTAATAATTTACAGTTTAATTGCTCAACAAGATATAACAATGATACATACAGAGAAAATCACTTAACAGAACTTAGCAGGTACAGAATATCAAACTGGAATTGTCCTATATTAAATTAAGGCATTTGTACAGAAAGTGTAAAATTATTTATTATTAATTTTAATTTACATGGTAAACCTAAAAAAAGAACATTATGTATAATTATTCTGATAAAATATACATATAAATTGGAAAAGAAATAATTATTATAATTATTTACTTTTTATAGAGCTTTAAATCCTTTTCTAGTGGATTTCTAAGTTCAGTTCCATACACTTGTTTCATAGTGGAAAACATGTTCTATATAAAGCAACAAAGTACTTATTAAAATGTAATGCTAAGAAAATGCAAAAAAACAACTAATAGCATTAAATTATATATAAACAGTTTCAAAGACTTTTACAGTAATCCATATTTGTAAAAAAAATATCTTTTTCTTAATATAAAGAAAAATAAAATAATGAATTCTTCAAATATTAGCAGATACTTTCAATTTTATTAACCAATATATTTTTAGGCAAGGCTTTTTGTCATAATGTCAGCAGATAAAATGCAGCTATTGAGGAATGTTGAAAGGCATGCATAAATTCTCATATAAAGTTTAGTAAAAAAGTTAGGCAATCTTCTCTTTTTTTTTTTTTATCTTAATGAGAAATAGAAATAAGCATTCTCTTTTAACTGCTCTGAAGCATAGAAATTACTTTTCATGCACTGCAGGCGCAGGTATGCTGATCAGTCATGGAATGCACAACCTGACCACTTTCCTCTTGCAGAGAAAAAAGCACAAGCCTTGAAACTAGATTGCAATTTGGCAATGGAAAGTCCAGGAAATCCCTGAGCTACTTGAGAGCATGACAACCACTGTAACAAGAGCATAAAAAATACTTGTCCTCTATAACATTTTATTTCTGGAAAACAACACACTGCAGTAATCATGCATTGCAGTAACACAGCATAACTTTTATATTAATTAAGAAAGGAAAAACTAATTCTTTTCAATATAGAAAGGTAACTCAACATCTTTGGAAACATCTTAGTAATTATATATTTAGATACAGATAAAGTGATGCTTACATTTTCTTCCTCTCTTTTTAGTTCTAAATATTTTTGTATTATCTTGTTAGTAAACAACATAACCATAGAGATGAATTCATTTCATTTTTCACAAAAAATAATTTTCAAATAAGACAAGAAAGTAAAAGATGATTATTAAATGCCAAAAATGAAGATTTGTTGCCTTTGAAAAAAAAATATTAAATAAATTGGAAAATTCAATCTAATGGTAATCATTTCAAACTATTAGGGAAAAAGAAAATCAGTATAGCATATTAAAAATAACTAGAATTAAGAATATATCAGGTATGTTTATTCAGATTCAATTTGGTGAAAAGGATCTAAAATTAACAAGACAAAAATTACATCTTCAGGCTTTTGAAAAACAATTCTCCCAATATGCCAGTGCGTTAATTACTAAAATACACTTGTAATATAAAACATGAGACTAATATGATTACTCCATATAAATAATAATTGATATATTTCTGAGTTTTATTTTTAATAGATAGATTTATTGTTATTTTGTATTAGTATCAATTAAATGGGACTTGGATACCTATATGATTGAGCTCTAAAATCAAAATTACATACTTGAAATATTTGATATAAAAAGATACCAAATAGATTTAAAATTGATTCTTTCAAAAAATATGATAAGCAATTATTATTGTTGATCAAATTTCCTAATATCTTAAAAAATTGAATAATATTGCTATAGTTCACATTCAGCAAATACTATTCAGGTATTTCTATCTTTTATAAACTTGTTACATTTAAATTATTTCAGATAAATATAGAGTGTAAAAGGAAGATAAGTTGAAATATATTTCAAGCTAAATATACATAAATAATCACTGTGTGAATCAATTTTTATAATAATATGAAGAACTAAGAAGAAATGAACTTAGCATAGAAAAGAACTTAGAAGAAAATGTCATGTGTAAATAATATCAAAAGTGGTAGAGTATTAGTTAATTAAATAAACACAGCAATGAATAAATTCTAATACTCCACAAATGGTAAACTTATTAAAAGATTCGAAGCTACATTACTACTAGATAAATTAATTTTACTAATTATAATTCAAATTTATAAACATCTTTAATATGAAGTATTTTTAAAAGAAATGTATCATTAAGCAAATTATTAAAGCAATTCAAAGAGAAACCAAATCAAATTGTGGTAAAGTACATTAAAAATTTCCCTATACTAAATGTTTCTTTAAAGTATTTCGCAAAAGTAATTAATTTTAAGTGCGATCTAAATGTTTATGTAATTGAAGATAAAATTGATTTTAACATGTTTCAGACAATATTTTAAATAAAAGTATCCTACTTCAAATGTCATGCCTCTGTTGAAGGCAATGGAATAACTAGATTCTTCACTGTCAAGGAATACAAAGTTATCTTCGCTGCTTGAATCTTCCCCACCACTGTCTGTGCCACTGGAGGCAGAAGCAGTGGAAGAAATGCCAGTGACAGAGGGATTCGGAGGTTTGTCCCCAATACTCTCTCTTTTCCTGCCTGGTCGGACACGAACAGAAAAAGGACTGTAGTCTGATGTGAAACTTGGCATTACATCCCTGAAGCAAAAATAATTTGAAAAAATATACCATTTCTTCAAATTAATAATAAATATTAAAAATTCATGATTAATTTGAAGAAATGATATTTTTTTTTCAAATTATTCTCGATTTATGTCAGTTACATACAAATTTACAATCAACAAAGTCTGGTTACAATTTCATTAAATCATAACTTCAAAAAAACTGAATAACTCAATGAAATACATGAAATTAGAAAACTGTAAATTTTAATAAATATAGTTAGTAAATGATGAGTAGTAATTTTTTCATTCTTTCATTTAATATAAATTCTGTGCGAGTTTGAATTATACTTAATGATTATATTATTTACTTACATGAAATATTATATAAATTTACAAAAAGCACTACACTTAAAAATTCTACTATAACATTCATTTAAATGTTGACTGATGGCTAACTCATAAGCAGTTGGCCCCTCCGCCCAAATTTCGGTTAGTGCATAGATGTTCATTTCTCTGTCCGTGTGTTTCCTTGTCCTTTCTGCTGAGAAGATGAACGAATATGGCCCACCCTATAAATGGTTTGTGGCACAGTGACTTAGGTAATACTACTTGCCTATATGACTTGGTTCACAGATAACAATACATGAATAGTAGTCCCTGAACTTGTAGTGGCAAAGAGTCATCTAGTGCTCGCCATTAGAAAAACAAAATATTCAATTAAATTTAAATAAGTCTTATATTTCAAATACTTTTTGACAGAAATCTTCATATAATTTTTAAAATATAGAACATTTTGTATAAATAAAAATGTGTTACAATTTATAACAGTTTAATTAAAAATATTTAATTTTTAGGAATACTATTTTAAATAATCTTCAGAAAATTTATCATATGTGTTAACATAATTTTAAAAAAAGAAACAGGAGTAGTATTCAGTAAAACTTTAAACAATAAATAATATTCTTAATGTTATTTGGACAGATGACAGTATTTGTCACTTTATTCTGATAATATTTATAGCAAAACTGTAATAATGGAAATTTGAATAATTAAATATTAATTTATAAAAATCATGTTTTTTTTAACACTTAAAAAGAGATGGAAGAAAAAAAATCCTAAATAAAATATAATAGAAAATCTAAGAACTGTTAACAGTGATTCTCATAAATTTTATAAAATTATTTAAATTTGTTTAGACTGCTAATGAAACAAAATATTTAATTTAAATTTTTATCTAAAATGTTCAAATATTTACTATAAAGTTATGATAATTTATTCCCATAAAAGCATATTTTAACAATTTCCAAATTAAAAAAATGACTATTGTCAAATTAAGAAAATTTAAATAACAGATGAAAAATATAGAGATAGAAAGAAATTAGAATGTAACTAAAAAATTGATAGAAAAACAGAAAATAGTAGTTTCCTCCATGAATTCAGTGAAAAAAATGCAGTTATTATGATGACTAAGTAAACAGTATTCATTTTAATGAACTTAAATGAAAATGTAAAATTCTTACCTCATAGAATGATTCATGGTGAAAGATAGCAAATCTGACAAAGATGTGATTTCAAATGGTCGATAATGGTCAAAAAACCCATCTGTTCTTGGATCAGTAAGATGAGTTTTAATGATTTCTGCCAAAGAACCTTCCAATTCTCTCTTACCTGTATTCAATAATCCACAAAAAATTTTAAAGTACAAAATACATGACAACATATTAAAAAAAAATTTATGTGATTTTCATACATTTAAAATTAATGCATCAATTAAAATCATTAATTTATGCAACATTATTGTATTTTGACACATTTCAAGTATTGAAGCTTACATATTTAATAGTTCTAAATGACATTCTAAATAAATTGAATAAAATAAAATAAATAAATCAAAAGGAAATAAATATGTAAAAGCAATTTTTTTATGTTCAACAATATGAATAAAAACAATATTGAATAATTTAAGGAAAAAATTAGACCAACTAATTGTACACAAATGGGCATAGAAATAGGAATTTTTATCTAAATGCTGCAATTTAAAATGATATTTATAAATCTGACAATTCAATTGTTAAAAAGAATAATATTGCAAATAATATTTTTTGAGGTATACCATATTTTCTTATACACAGTATGATTTAAAATTTAATAAACTGTATAGAAAAAGCGTTTATTATGAAAAACATTTGTTTGGATTCATCTCACCGCTAAGTATAAAAAACTGAGGTGAAAATATCAGATCAATAATTCTGAGATGATTCTAGTAAAAATTAACAATTTTCAGTTTTTAATAGCTTTTAAAACAAGGTTAGACATATTTTAAAAGTAAAATATATTTATTTTGTGCATTCAACATATAAATTATTAAGTGAAATAAATGAATTATTCTTGAACTATGCAATGGATACAATTTTTCTTTTGTATTGCACATGCTTTGTTTATTCCATTATATGGACGACTTTAGAGTGATGTCGAAACTTAGCAACCTTATTCAAGTAGAAGGGGAAAAAAAGTTTCACTGAGCTTCTCAAGTTTACTGGTAAAAAGGAAAACCTTCTTTAAATTGTCGTTGTTAAGGGCCTTAGTGTGACATCAAACGTAGCAACAGTTTCTTAGCAGTCGTTCTTAAGGGCCAATTATCATTGAATCACCATTGCTTTGAGTGATAGATATTTAAATTGCTATTTCTTATTCAAAACTTAATATTTCAGGATAACGTGTTTCAAAAAGCTTATTAGGGATACCCCCAAAATATATTGGTTACAGGAATTCCCATGTTGTGGTAACATTAGCAACGATTGTTTGGAAAAATTTAGTAGTGAATGACGTCACGACTAATGTCATCCATTAACAATTAACACTTTTGTCATTTTCTTTATCTGTGTTCTCAGCTTTTAATTAAAAACCTGCTGAGTAATTTATATAGTTTCTCTTCCACATGACAATTTATGGATTTGATGAATTTTAGAATGAAACAATACAGGTCAAGATGAAATGTGATATAACAATATGAATTAAGCAAGAGCAACTGTAATAACTCTTGGGGAAATTTCATTTGTTCTTGTATGTAATTAGACAAAACTGATTATAGCTTTAATAAGTCAGCGAAGTTGTGGTGCCATCTGTTATTTAATCTATTAAACATAAAGAGTATTTTTTTCAAAACTTTATTGTAAGCTTTTCTGATGGTGAATGTTTTTGTCAAATTATCTTTAGCAGTGCATAATATGCACAACAAAATTTGAAACTTTTTAACACATTATCTATGGATTGTGTACAAAAATAGATAATATTTAAAAAACATTGACAATTTTTTCGTAAAAGTAAATACCTGAATGCATAAGCAGTACCTGATAGGAAATAGAAAAGAGTTTATTTTGGATACATAAATGAAAGAAACTGAATATTAAAGAAAAATTTTAAAAGGGCGTTTTATATTTTTCCAATAAGAAAACTGATGCATCTATATTTTATAAAATAAATAAGAAAAGAAATTGGCATGTTTATCAAGTGTAACTTTTTGTAGCATATACAATGGCTTGTCTTCTATGGTGGCTAGAACTAATAGCTTAGAGTGAATTTTATGGCTCTATGTGAATATGCACTTTGAGAGAATAAAACCAATACCTCAACAAATCAAAAATCCAGATCATCAAAGTTTCAGTTAACAGATAAGAACTTTTGCAATAGAATCTTTTAGGTCTAATACAAAATTAAACACAAAACATTAAAATAATTAATGCAAATTTAAACATAATGTAGAATACCTACTTAAAAATTTAAAAAATTTTCCTTTGTGTTTGCCATTACAACTAAATATAGCTATAACCTTTAAGATTACCAATAAAACTTCAGAACAAGTTATACTTTGATATGTACAAAATTTATGATGAAAGTGATGTATAATATGATGTTAAACTCAATAAATTACAGTCCCTTTAAATCATTAAGATAGTGCATTTCTTAGAATTTAAGTTAATATAAAAGGGATATTCTGGATTTTTTTAGCTACTTTTATTTGTTAATTTTCTTCATATAAGATTACTTTTTTATATGCATAAATTGTTACATAATAAATAAATTATTCGTGTTTACAGAGCAGTAGAGAAAAAATTATCAGTAACAAAACACAAAATCTGTATAGCATACATTTTAGAGAAACAGAATGATTTTTGAAATGGTTGGCAGAAGGAAAAATAGCAGAGCAAAGAATTGCTAATAAGAAGAAAAGTCTATAAAATACCTCACGCGCAAGAATTATAAATGATATAAGAATGCAACCGATGTTGACAATAGTCAAACAATCATTTATTTATCAATTAATTTAATGTAAAATTTTTGGAAAGCATAAAAAAGGCTGTAAAAAATGAGCTTCTAAAATTATGCTGAAATAGTAAAGAAAAAATTATCAATAACAACACACAAAAGACTTCCAATGTGCAGATGGTGCAGTTTATGATTCAACAACATGAAGGTTCACATCACTTATAAAAATGTTAAATGGACAACTGTCAGTCAACAAATGCATGCTTACAATGAATTTCGGAACATATGTTTGAGAATGTTTGAAGAACTTCATTATGCTACATTTATGATAAGAGCTTTTGAAAATTTTAAGAGAGCTTTTTCTTCATTTGTGCAAGTTGTCTTAAGTTATTTCAAGTACTATCAATTACAATTTTTGGCTATTGGTTTAGTTTGTTTGTTGCTCATTAGTCATTTTGTGACCACATGGACTATAGACCTTTTGGTTATTGGAACTAAAAAATTAATAATAATTGATTTTATTTAAATTTTTTACATTAATCCCAAATAGATGCATTGCGAGCATTTTTAAAATTAAATTATAAACATTAAAAATTTAAATGTTGGTGCAGTAGCATAAGAAAAGCAGCTTCTTAGATAGAGATTTATGATTAGGATGCATTTGATAATAATGACTTAATAGTATTTAGAATACTCACAAAGAAGTTCCTCTGACCCTTAGTAGAGCTAAGACAATTATCAATACCTACATCAACAAGTCCTCTAATGCAGCCATAAGAGAGGAGAGTACTAGGAAGCGATGGGAAAATCTCGCCACTATCCCGATCCCAAGTCACCTGGAGAAAGTTGAGGCTGTTGCTCGCTTTCACCTTACCTCTGGATACGACTTTTTGGGCGTCCACCTACACCAGCTCGGCCTGGCTGCTGATGAAGCCTGCCCTCTCTGTGGCCATGCTGGGATGGATGCCGACCATCCAAAGCAGTGCTCTGCACTTGCCCTACATCCAGCTGATGATGTCATCAGCCGTTATTGGGAGGCTCAGTGTCAAATGGCCGAAAGGCCAGGAATGGGCATTGGCTAAACTAAACTAACTATTTAGAATACTCTAACAGCAGTAAACACAAAAGTTACAGTGTTAACCTTGCCCTAACTCATGACCCAAAATTATAAGATATTTTATGATAATGATTTCAAGTTTAGAATGTAAGTTTCCTACTTTATTCTGATTGGTATAAACAGCGGTAACATTTCCTTGAAATTGGATTCAACAGTCTGCTAAAAGTATTTTGCACCTAATACACAAAATCTAAAATAAACTAGCTTAATCTGGTATGGTTACCCACTTTGTTAATGAATTTAGAAAGGTCCATCATAAAGCTGAGATGTAATCCCTCAGTATCAAGAGTACCTAAAGCAGTAAATTGAATAATTGCAAGGGAATTACATTTACATACAATATGATGTGTTGTTTCTTTACATTTATGGCATTTTCTCAGCTGATAATGAGGGAGTCATTTCTACTCCTTCAGTTGATTTACTCTAGATTTTCTTGTCTTGTAAAAAAAATAAATAAATAAAAAAACAGATCGATCTCAGAAGTTTCACCAGCACAAATAGTAATTTAAATCTTAGGAAATAAAAAAAATACATTATTGTCTGAGTTATTAGGTGAGGCAAGATATTCTAGTAGTTTTTTAGGCACACTAGAGGCTCTGTTAGGAGTGTAATTCATCTCAGGCACTGATCACATAACAACAAGGTTACAGGTGGGGAGGTTTGTGACTTCTTATAAAGCTCTACTTTTCAAAAAAAAAAAAAAAAAAAAAAAAATAAAAAAGAAAGAAAATAAATAACATTGAACAATTAACAAACTTGTCATTGTGCCTGGTATCCTCTCAAACCCCTAAGAAGTAACAGTTACAAATGTTTTAGTGACCCGAGTAGCTACAAGATTTAAATTTTGTCTTTGGCTGAGATATTTTTCATTTGCTTAAAGTGTTGAACAAGTATCTAAACACTGTGTAAGAACATTATGTAATATATTTTTGAAGAACATTACTAATCTTTTTCCCTTTTTTGTAACAGCTTTAATAACAAAACTCTGCCAATGGGAACTCCATAGTAATAGTCTAAGGTAAACTTTTCAACAAGGATTTAAACACATTTTTTAAATAATTTTATCTTAATTTCCTGATTGATATCACCACATATGCTGTATGGAAACTAGTGTGAAATGCCTATTTAAATTTTATACTTAAAATTGACTCAAGCTTTATACTCAAGTTGACAGCTAAAGGTAGCTTATACCACAAAAATTTCTAGCTAAAACAAGAAAACTATTTTCAATGAATAGCTTTACTGTTTGCAGCAATGTATCTTTCTTTATGAGTCATTTATGATCCACACTTTTTCTAATATTAGTTTCACGATATTTAGATAAGCATATCAAAATATAGAAACCAGTAAAATTAATCGGCATAATATACATATCATAGAGAATTGTTGTTTATAAGATCATAAATAATCAAATTCAGAAAGTGTGAGGACTAATGTCGTTTGGGCAGGGCAAAGTTATTCATCCTTCCATTCCTTCTGTGGGCCAATAAACTGAGTACTACACATGCTCAGGAACTAATAATTGGAGGTTTCACATTAGGCTGACCCTCTAACCAAGACATATGTTTCACATCCCACGGTCCTCAGTCAGGCACATAGGCCTTAGTCCACATGGGTTGTAGTACTATGGGTTTAGTTTTAGAAGATAATGTGAAAAAGTAAGAATGGGTAACATCTTCATAACTTATTTCTTCAAGACATAAATTTTTTAATGATAGTTTCATTTATCCCGTTTAATAAGAATTGGGATTAAAAATTAATTGATCACATAAATTCATATGATTAAATTAATTTTATTAATGATACATGATAATGCACATTGCTGGGACATTTTATTTGATCATAATTGAATTAATAAAAAAGCATCTCTTTAGTAATGAAGATTTTTTTATCTGAAAATATTTACTAAATTGTATTTATGTAATATTTACATTAAATAAAATTAAGCATAATCACATATAAAAAAATTCTGTTAACATTTTACACAATGAATTATAATAAGTTAAATCAAAATGCAAGAATTCATACTATTCAAAATAATTACTTTCAATAATAGCAAATGGAAGAGTGTCCATGACTGATTCATCCCACCAGCATGTATACCTAAAAATAATTTTTATATCAATAATTTATAGTAACATAAAATCAAATTACCTTTTAGTTTGTTTCACACACACACAAATAGGATAATTAAAATTTTGAATTTGTCCAAAACTTTGATTTATTTTTATCAATAGCACTTAATAATTTTTATAATTAAAAGATTGAAAACTATTAGGAAGAAAATTTATGATTTATAGAAGATGTCGTACATTAGATTAAATCAGGAGTGGAAATTTAATGGATTCTCATTTTGAAAATTATAATCATTTTATTACTTTTAATGCATACAAATAAGATGTATATTGAAAGAAAATGTGAAGAATTGTTTTCCTATAAATAACAAAATATTCTACTCATTCACTGAATAAAAAAATATTTTTTTATTCAGTGTAGTAGCAATATATAGTTTAAATATTATTTATGCTTTTAATAAAAAATTAAATATTATTTATTAAAAGCATTATAACAGGATCACAGCTTTTTAATTTCATTTATTTTATGAAAAATTCAGAAAAGTAGAGAATAATTCCAGAATTTCTAGAAAACATAACTAAATTGAATTTTTTTCTAATGTGCAAAATTTTCAAACATGTTACATATTTAAAACTAATTAAATAGCTTGAATTAAATAAATGTCTTGATTAACTTAAGCAAAATTTAACAGACATGATAAGAGGATTCTAACATTTTAATTACAAAAGATATTAATTTCTCCTGTTTTAATAAATCATAGTTTCAAAATTGAGATGGTATTTAATATATTTTGTACTGGAAAGAAACATTCATATTGAAAAATATCTGTTTGGACCCATCTCAATACAAAGTGCAAGATCAATACACGATCAAGATCGAAGAGGATTTCAGTAAAACTTATTGATTTTAATTTTTAATAATTGAAAGAAAAGGATTATTTTTTTAATTCTGTATTGGATACATTTTTTCTTTTGTATCACACATTCTTTGTTTTACATTAATATATTTGTCACTATTTTCTCTGTTTGCCTTCTCTAGAGCTTTTAGTTAAAAATTTGCTATGTAACTTAATAGTTTTTGCTTCCACAAGAGGACATGTGAATTTAACTGTTTTCAATGAGACAATTCAACTTAGGACAGAATGCAAAAAGATATTAATCAATTGTAACTGTAATATCGTTCTGAAGAGCGGAATTGGTTCTTGAACGCAATCAGATAATATGCTGATTACGATTGAAATAAGTCAGTTGAATCATGGTGCCATCTGTTATTTATTTTGTGAAACACAAACGGCATTTCTTTTAAAACTTTATTGTAAGCTTTTCTGATGAAGAATGCTTTTTATCAAATTATCTTCGGCTGCATATATTATGCACAACGAAATTCGAAATTTTTTAACATATAATCTGCAAATTATATACAGGAAGTAATAATAGTTGAAATGATTAATAACATTAGATAATAGTGCATAATGAAATAATTTTTAATGATAAAAAAGAATTGAATAATAGGAAACCATAACTATCATTATGCAGTTTGGCTTAAACTTTATTAAATGGATTAAAAGAAAATACATTAAGGAAGAGAAAAAAAAAAAGGAATATTTTAGTTGGTCAATAGCAAGTGTCTTTAAAAAATTCACTTTGAAAAAGTGAATTGCAACTCTCAGGCAAACAATAAATGTCCTTATTTTCTTAAATATTTTGAACTTAAATAATAGTTTTTAGCACATAAATATTATATGTTTAATGCAAATAAAATTAAAAATATAACCATGCATAAATTTCAATTTATAATTTCAAGCACATAAATGTTACTATAAAAATACATCAAATGAATTTAAGAAAAATTTATTTTATGTATTTTGTAATGAAATGAATCAATGTAAGAATTTTCCCACACTGTATTATTCAATTCATTTAGAAAATAAATATTTTGAATTTATAAGTTTAAAGATATTCAAATGTATGAAAGTTACTTCAACATTTTTTAGTAAAAATTTTTGCAAGCAAATTATCTGTGAACTTACATATTACGATGACAAATCCTTTCACCTGCAGCTAGTGAATTATGCAAGTAAAAATCCGTCATCAAATCCCATAGAGGAGTGACAGATTTTCCAGGTCTATAGATACCCAAAAACAAGTTGATAGCATTTTGTTTGTCAGCATCTTATTGATATACAATAAACAAAAGGAAATATTAGTAAATTCAAGAAAACTTGCAAGATTAAAGTTGAGATTTAATAGATAGAGTTGAAATTAAAATAACAAATTTAAAAGAATATTTTGATATAAGGTATGAAAAGTCCTTGGTCTACATGGTCTATGAAAGGTCTACACCTAACCAGTGTAGAACACTAGATTAGTTTCTGCACATATTATCAGTTATATGTTGTTATATGTTCTGCACATATTATCAGTTACTATTTTTCCTCAGTAAAATTAGAAGTTGCTCAGACTATGCTCACTCAGACTCAGATGAGATACAGCTTAACCCCTTGACTGACTTTGACGAGTCTGACTCGTCATTGATTTCCTGGGCCATCACAGACTTTGAAGAGTCAGACTCGTCAAGCGCTTCTTTCGGCGGACGCCGTGCAAGTTACAATTAGATTACATAGTTGCTTCACTCGTTCGACGATTCTCATTTAAAAAAGCACACTGAAAGTAAGAGTTCAGTTTAGCAGAAGTCTCGCACGGTGAATGTTATACTAGCCAATATTTGAGTTTAGTAAAGATTATAAATAATCCCCGTAACATGTATAAGCCGGATGCATTATATGAAAGTGGGGATGATGGTGTAAATTGATGGTGTAGTTCAATTAAGCGAAATTAAATAGTTTTTTTTTGTCGCATCAAATTCCATTTAATTCGTCAGTCAAGGGGTTAAGGAAAAATTGTAGCGTAGATTTACAAACTCTTCTCACCTTATATAGCACTTCTAGGTTACTTGTGATGTGCATATAAATTGAAATGCTAATGATTTACATGTCAACATTGACTTCACATGAATCACATGATAAACTTCACATGACTCATATGCTTCCTTCATATTGTTGCATTTTAGGCGATCAGCAGCTTATTCACGTCTGATTTTCAAGCTTAAGTAGCTTGAACGTTAAGCAAAGATTAAGTTGAAAGTTAACAAAACTAGTGCTTTTCACTGTAAAAAGAATTCAATAAATTGCATTCAAGTCATTACAAATATTATTTTTAATAATTTTTGCGATGCATTCTGGAATAAGGACATGGTTTTAAAAATACATCATAGTATTTCGAGATCTTACAGTCAAAAATCTTCATGAATAAAAAGAAAGCATAATTTCTAGAATAAAATATTTCATTTACTTTGAAGATTTATCCAGAAATTAATACATCTCAGCAAGCAAATTTCATTTTTCATTTAAATGAAGATGTTTTCAAAATTATTCTAGAGCAGCACTTATAAATTCTTTTGAACCTGCAAAATACTTTGACTCATCAATGGTTTATGTGTCTTTTCTGTTACTCTTGATTTCTGAGAAACATCATTAAATTAAATTCTCTGAAAACTCAAGAATTTAAACTTTACAAATAGGTTTTTTTCCTTGAAGATATAAGATGGAATGCAAGTTCTAAAGCATATAACTAAATATTAAAAAAATAAATAAATAATAATAAAAATGCAGAACAATTAAAAAATTTTTACGCTTTTACTTTTTTGTGACAAATATAAAACATTTGCAATCATATAAGTGGGAAAACAAAAATGCTTAAATAAGAAACATGTCATTAAAATATGGTCAGAAATGTAAGAGAGACAACACACAAGGACATTCTGATGATAGTAATAGTAAATTTTGAATGAAATTAATATTTTTGCACATATACTTATTAATATTTTATGTGTAATTCTATCCTTTGTTACACATACAAGTATTTCACATATCCTGTTCATATCTGTAAGAAATATTTTAATTTGAATTCTTAAATGATTTTTTTAACCTTAATTATTAAATTATAATTATAAATTGAAATTATTTATAATTTTTTATAAAAAAAAACATATTTAATTATTTTAAATGGCTTGATTTGGTACTTGAATATACCAATATCTGATTTAAAAAGAAAAAAAAAAAAAAAAAAAAAAAAAAAAACTTGATTAAAAAGCATTTTGAAAATCATTACAATTTTGTATCAAAAATAATCAAATATTTAATCTTGTTCATTATTTAAGTGTCTCTTAACTATAGAATTATTATCCAACTTCAGATGCAAATAGTTCTTGCAAAAAAAAAAAAAAAAAAAAAAAAAAAAAAAAGTTTCCCAAATGATTATTTAAAATGTAATAGTAATAAAAACAGCTACCACCTCTGCTGGTAATTCCTGATTTTTCCTTTTTTTTTTACCAATCTAAAAAATTGATGATAAAATATGGCCTACTTCACAATTACATTAAATAATATTAAAATCTAAATATAATAATAAGCAAATACATTTTCCTCAGTACTAATATAAAAATATAAATGGATGAGTAAAATTTCCTACCCGAAAAAGTATTGCTATAATATCTTGATAAAGTCTGCAATATATCACGTGAATGGGAAGAAAGAGGAGCTATTTTTCTGTATGTTTTCACTCTATGGACTAACTGAGAGCCACCATATTGTAAAGCTAAAGTGTCCCCATGATCTTCGTATAGCTCTTCAAGCATACTGAAATAAAAAAAAACTTTTTTGTAGATGATAAAATAAAGGCACGCTAACAAGATAATAAACAAATGGGAAAAAAATACCACCAGCAAATATGCATATCACCATTTTGACTTATTCATTTGACCTGACAACTTCCAGATAAAGAGAGATGGAATAGTCCTTGAAATTTTATATTTTTTATATTTCTGAACTGAAATCGACAAAACAGAACCTATTATATTTGCCTTAATATTATCTTAAATATTTTTATGGAAACTGATTTATAGAACAGGATGTTTTAAGAATTAATATCCATTCATAAAAGGCTCAGATATGAGATTTTAAATAATGTTTATAAATCCATTAGACACTTAGGTTTATACTTTGCATACAAGTGCAGTTTTACAACTAAAGAATATTAACATTTTGCAAATCAATTTAAAAATGTACTTTGTAAAACTATTGACAGGACTCGCCAGGACTAAGTAATAGGACAAAACTTAGGTAATATTTATCACCATTTAATAATGATTAAGGAAAGATTATAGATTTGAAATAAGCACTAAATATAATGCTTCAAATGTTGTAGAGTCTAATAAAGAAGAAAAAAGAAAGAAAAGGTGTATAATATTACTAATTGCAGACAACTTGAGCATATCACTTCTCTTGATATTTGATTGGAAATCTATAATTATAATACAGAGAATATTATATTTATAATAGATCTTTTAATTAAAATAACTAAAGAGCTCAAAAACATATTTTTAGTGAATATATATTAGTGTAACATTATTAGTATTAATGTCATACTTTTGTTATACAATGAGTGTCACGCTTAAGTCTGAATAGATAAAAAGAAAAGTTATTAATTTTCTCATAAACTTTTCAAATAGAATACTATTTTTTATTAAATAATAGACTGAAAACAAATGTTCTTAAATATTAGTTTATACTTCACACCATGAGAGTTAACACATATTACTTTATTATCTAACCTTAACAGTTTTTTTTCTTCACCTATCAAAGTTTAATACTTTATTATATAAAATATGTTATACATATTTCTTTAAGCACCTGGACAAGTAACTAAAAAATTCCAAACTAAATTACTATTTTATAAAAATATATTCGTTTCAAAAGACAAGTATTTCAAATCCTTTAAAAGATAGATTAAATATTATTTTTAAAGTGAATTACTATTTATTAAAAACTTATTCATATATACAATAAATAAAAGCAAATCGAAAAACTTAAAAATGCTCATTTTAACATTTAAAACATTTATTTTAAAATTAATATATATAAATGTTCTATGCATAAAAATTATATTCTATACATAAAAATTATATTCTATGCATAAAAATTATAGTTGAATATACATAACAACTCACATATATTTTCTAAAAAGCATTCCTTTTATATAATATGATCTGCTTACCGTATACAATCAGTATCAAATTCTAACTTTGGATTCTCTAAAACTCCAAGAACATACAGCTATAAGATACAAATCTTATTAACATTAACAAAAATAAAATTAGGATTCTAAAATATTCTACTCAGTAAATGAACAAAATGAATGCTAAAAATATGACTAAGCTGTTTCCATTATTAATATTACTTTTAACAATGTTTTAAGTAAAAGTGGCAACTAAAAATATGTTATACTTTAAATATAATAAATTGAAATTATATTCATGTGAAATTATAAAACTACAATAGTTCACTAGTACATACATTAAACCAGAGCAAAATAAAATAAAGCGAAATATTTTATACAAGGGACACTTTGGTATTGTTCTAAGAAATATTCTTTCACAATAATAAAGAATCATTTAAGTCTAGAGAGAGAGAGAGAAAAAACATATCATTTATTCGTAAAATTAACACAGTACCTTGGTTTAATTTCTATTGCTTTCTTTTAAATAATTATTCAGAATATTTTTATGTGTTAATCTAAAATTTCAAATTTTAATAATTATATCACATGCATCTGAAATATTTCTTAATGCTTTTAAACTTGGAAAAATTTATAATAGGATATTCTGAATCATTTACCTTAGATAAAATAATAAGCATTAACTTTTTCTATGTATGAAATTTGTATTTAAGTCTGTGAAAAATGTCTTTTTTAATAACTATTTCTAAATATCATAAGAATTCGACATATTTTTTATGTGTTTTAGTTAAATAACTGATTTACAGTGAACTTAAGAGTCATTTTTATTTATTTTATTTTACCAATTTAAATTCTTACACAATAACATATAAACTTTCATAGTAATAAGTTTAACATTTCATACCAAAAATAATTTTTTGAAATACATATCTAGAATATTTGGCAAAATTTGAAGAGAAGAGTTCAACAAAACAGTAAGAATTTTTTCAATCAAGTATTAAATAACATGAGAAAATTAATTTTGTTATACATTATATATAAAAGAATAAGAAATATCTAAAGCTCTTAATTTTAGCCTTATGATCTTAACAAGTTGGTTAAAAAATAAGTGAACAATTTCAAAGCATGAATAAATTTTTATTGGCTTAAGATATTTACATGAGATATTTTCAATGCGGTTTCCTTTAGTATATCACACTATATGTAAACATCAAGGATCCGTGAACACTTTTTTTTAACAGTTCTGGCAGTAATTTTTCAACTTTCTTTTTAGTTGTTTATTATATTCTTGAATTATTTTTAATTGATTTTTAATTATACTTATAAAAATAACTGTAGGAACAGGGGATGATAGCACCCATTTTTTAGGAGGAAGAAAATTTATTTTTAGTTCAGGTAGAAAATTTTTGATTTTGTAATATGACTTGATGCAGAATCATGGTGAAAATGAGTCCTTGAGGGTTAAGCTATCTATTTTTTTTTTTTTTTTTTTGATATGTGCAAACTTTTATTTAGGCAGAATTCATCATCAATTTTATCATTTAATTCTACAAAAAATTGTTTTATTTATAAACTATTATACTAAGATATTATACAGAATTAAGTTCAATTGATAATGAATTTATTCTATTACAATTTATTTTTTAAAATAAAATGTACATTTAAAATTCTCATTTAAAATCAACATAACTGTAGCAAAGTGATAGTATCACAGCTTATAGGGAAAAACATCAATTTCAAACTTGTGTGCATAAAATAAACTTAATGCAAAATAATCATCAATCATTTATAAAATATCAATGATTCAATTTTACATAATTTAGATAAAAGCATATAGTTGAAATAACTAATGTTTTTAATAAATAATAAGTAAATTAAATTAAAGTCACGTATTCAACTATTAATCATAACTTCACAGTTATATAGCTGATTGAAAATAATAAAGATATTTCACCCATTAAATGGTTAAAATAACATTGTTGTTCATTATAGATTTTTATAATAATTTTCCAATGATATCGGTTCATATTGTAATTCATATTGATATCAGTTCATACGTATTCATACTATAAAATTAAAATTTTTTTGAGTAAAATATTCTTGATAAAAAATGTTAAACACATTTTTTATGCACAATGTTTTGTTTTTTAATATATTTGAAATGGTAATAGTATAATTATGAAAATATGTTAACAATTAATCTTTGCTTTTGCACAATAGCTTTTTGTTTTACCTGAAAAGCTAATGCTGCTTTTCCTAAAGCAAATTGTGCAGTATTGGTTCTATCTAAGCAGTCTACACAGTTTACGCGAACAATTCCAGTTTGAAGTCTGGTGTTATCCTCTCGTTTGAAGCCACCCAAAACACAGCTTTTATTTTGATGACGACGAACTAATTGGCAAAAGAATTCTGGTCTGTTATGAAATATTCCAGTCTTGCTTAAAACTAAATATGCAATTTGTGCAAGTCTGGGCATAACACTTGCTTCTTTTCTAAAAAAAAGAAAAAAAAATTAGATTAAAAGGATATACAAACATTAAGTATGATTTAAAAATATTTACATAAATAATACAGAAGAAATATGCAAGTTTTGACAAGCAAATAAACCTTTTAATACATCTTAATATATCTTACATAATAAAAATAACTTTGTTAAACAGGACATTTTTATTTTATAAAAAAATATTAACCACTTTTTATTTATTTAATTTTCCAATACAAAGCTATATCATATAAGAACGCTTCATTTGTCAAATCAATTAACATAATAATTATAATAATAATAAAAAATAAATAAAAAATAGAGAAAAAGGTATAAACTATATTTTTTTTATGATTAACATATGTTACATTATTTACATATATAATTTTATTATTAGATTTTATGGTGTTATTTCTTATTGTAAGAGAAATTTGTTCTGAATGTAGGCAGTAATATATTTAGTAGGTTTTTTAGTCAAAAATTTATGAAATTTAAAAGTGGAATTAATTGATTTTGGAAGTAAAATATCCATATAACAAAATGAAGAATAATACACTTTTTTTTAGTGAAAGTGCTTATTTTCAGATGACATAGTAACAAATAAAAAAAAAAAAAAAACAGTAGATAATGTACCTAAAAATTAAAAACATAATTTGTTAAAAATGCATTTAAAATTAGCTATTATCTGTAAATAGATTACTTTTATGTTATTATAACTGATTAAATTTTAATTAAAGGAAAAACTAATATGTTTACCTGAATTAACTATATAAAATTTGCAATAAAAATAATCATATTATAAATTTACAATATATAAAATTGTGGATACATTAATATTATAAAATTACAAAATAGTGAACAAAGGATAAGTTTTTATAATGCTACAATTTTTAAATGCACATAACAAATATTTTATGAAAAAAGTACCTGAATTTTTAACATTACATTCAAGATAAATTATTTAAATTTAATAGTGTATGTTTCTTTTGTTTGTAATAAAAACATATAATGCCAAATTTTGTTACACGAGACGCAAGCTGTGCTGTCATATTTATTTCCACTTCTGTTAATATTTCTTGTTACAAGAATTGAATGTCTAATTTTCTATATAGAATAATAATAAAAAAAAATATTTTTAATTGTATTGGCAGGTAATGTTGGTTTGAGCTAAGAACTATAATAAAAAACATTTTTACAATAAACCAAAAATTAATCATTAATATCATATTTTCTAAATATGATATTTTAAAAATTTTATAGAAGCCCCTTTCATAGTAAATGAGAATAAAGGTAAAAAAATGGTATATATTTATCGATATATTTTAATGAATAATTTGAAGCCTATATTATTGCTCTCTATAGAACATTATTAAAATCAAATCTGTAGAAAGAAAACTTGTCATAAAATACAACTGATCTCTAACCTCAAATTAAGATCCATGCCAAATATAATTTTACAGTGATTTATGAGATTTTAAAAATGCAGTACCATTTGAAAATGTGATATTTAAATGCATCACTATTCAACAATTTAAAAAATTAAATATATATTAATTTTTTAATATATATTAAGTAACCAAAAAAGTTTTGTCACAGTGTGACATAAAAATTCTAGATGCATTGTTTGTATGGCAAAATGGATTTTATTCATTGAAATAAGTCCAATCACATGAGACAACTTTCTCCCAGAGTGATCCAAGCAGAAGTACACTGCTGTGATAAAATATCCAAGCAAAACAATGTCTTAAGAAGCAAAAAAAAAAAAAAAAAAAAAAAAAAAAGGCCAGTTCGATTACGATTACTTAAACATTATAGAGCCATCTTGTTCGCATGATAGCCCAAATTACAGAACAACTGATAATTACATGGGTAAAAGTCTGGGGAATAGAGAGTATGAAAGAAAGTTCAAATTCTGAGGCAGTAATCCTTTTCAGAGTCACGTTCATAGTCTGCAGTCTTGTATTGTCCTCTAAGAACCAAATCTTTTTCTTGTTCATCAATGCTAGCTGTTTCTGATGCAAGGACTCTTGCACATCTTCCAATTGTTTCATGTCGACAGAACCAATGATGGTCACACAGCAGAAGCTTCTAGGAATGGAGTGGAGTTTTTGCAATCCAAATAATCCGCTCTATCAATGTGACAATGGGAAAGTTTCAGGCTTTGGTATATTGGACACATTTTTCAACATGTGTCAGCAAAATAATACAGAAAACAAACAACAGATAATAAAACTTGAATTTTATCATTTAAGTTTGCTTAACATCTAAACTTATCTCAGTTTGTATAAGTGAAAAAAAATAGTTTCATTAAATACTAGGAACTTAATCCTAAGCTCCTGATATATTTGAAAAGAATCCACTTTAATAGCACTTTTCAAATCATTGCCATTTAATTCTGATGGCAAACCCAATTGTGAGGCATCTTTGAGCAGTTCATCACTGGAACAAAATTTGAGAGGTCATATTTATGTGGCATGTTTAGTTACTGCATCATCTGTAAATGCCATACATATTTTTCAGCATGATTACGCAGAGTTTACCCCCAGTTTATACTTATAAAACAAATATGCTCGAATAATATCCTTGTTAATGGTCATAGCTAGGCCTCTTTAGAATTCATAAAATAAGCCAAAATACATAAAACTTCCCCATGAGCAAGTATTAAATATCATCTGTCTCAAAACACTGAAAATAGCCTTATGCTAATTAATGCACACAAACATTTGCAATTTGACTTATCTAAAAATAACAAAACTTTTCTAGTTTCCTAACAGAAAAATCTATAACATTTACCTTTTTAAAAAAGTAAAAATGACTTTTTCAAATACATTTTTTTAAATTCAAATATTTTCAAAAAATTTAACGAAGTTATAGAAAATATTGAAGTTTTACAATAGATGCTATTACAGTTATTATTGGCTTCTGCAACTGGGTTGATTAAAGAACTTTTCCATGCAACAAAAAAAGTATCCAAAAATGTTACTATCAAAGTATGAATACTCAGTACAAACTTTTTGAATTAATTTAAGTTTGGGTATCATTGTCTTCCTAACTCTTAAGTAATTTTAATTGCAAATTTGCATGATTAATTATATAGTTGGACATTATACAGGGGTATTTACTCATTTTTTCCTGAAGAAAAAATAAAACAATTACTATCTATATTCACAATAAAATTCAGAATTTTACTTCTCAAACTGAAAATATCATGATTATGCTTCCTGTGACAAAAACCCTACGACCTAAATGTGGCCGCCAAGCATAGAACATGATTTTTAATAACTTTTCAGAAATATTTTATTGAGCATATGCAACATCCTTTAGAACGATGCATTTTGGCATTATTATCATAACAATGAAACTAACAAAATTGTGACCAATATTAACTGCTATCTAAGGCAATGGAATGCCCAATCTTTATTGAGCATATGCAACATCCTTTAGAACGATGAATTTTGGCATTATTATCATAACAATGAAACTAACAAAATTGTGACCAATATTAACTGCTATCTAAGGCAATGGAATGTCTATTTGAAAGTATGTTGTGTTGTAGCTAGAATCACAAATGTTATGACAATGTAAAACAGAGCCAATGGTAAATCTCAGTGCCCCCAACCTTTTTATCTCTATGGACTTGATCAGTCCATGCTAATTTTGTGTGTTAGATAATGGTAAATAATGGAAATAATATGTATAATAATATCCATATTGTAATAACATGGGTAATGGTAATAAGTGTTAAATAATTTTTCTATAGCTCATTAAGGGGTAAGTTGGTTGTTTATATTTTAGAACGTTTCAGATTAATTATACTAATTTAATTGTATTTACTCATGGCTTCTAAATAAAATAGTTACATAAAATAATGAATATCAAGTGTATAACTTGCTAGAAAGTTAAATTAGAACAATGAACTTGTTTTTGTGCATCAAAACCTTTTTGCCTGGGGTAATATGACAATGACACCTGAAGTGGATTGTTTATAACCATTTTATTCCCTTGTTTTGTTTTGATTGTTATCACTGCAAAAAATCCCAACTTCACACAGATAAGATTGTTAGAAGTGGCACCAGGATTATGTGAAATCTTGACATATTCTGCCATGACTTTAGTTCACAGCATCAGCAGATATGCTGTATTGGATGTAGTTTTAAGATCACAATCATTTATAATCTCTAGCAATTAATCTTTTTGCATAGACATGGTGAATTTGCAAGATTTCTTAACAAATAGTTTGCTATTTGTTTTATAATTGCACTAGTGAGAAATGCACCACTGTAAATAAAATCTTAATTTCATGTTCTATGGGCAGCATGACACTGTTTGATCCAAGGCCCAGACTATTGTCATACAGAATTAAATAAGCATTTTCATTGTTTTAGCTCAAAAAATAAATGTAATATATACAATAATATAATGAAAATACAAAACTATTTAGTAATCATTAGTTTCTAGGATAGGTTCATGATTACTTTATAATTATCTATACAAAAATATATTTTTTTTATATTAATGAATGTAATTAAAGTATGTATACAATTTAAAATTACATTACCAATTAATTTTATTGCTTTTTAAATTTTTTTAACAAATAGAAAAAATAAAATAATTTTTAATAAATGATACTTTTACTGTATTATTTTAAAAATCTATTTTCCTTACAGTTTATTGATATGAGCCATATCAAAACTGATATTGAAAATTTGATGCTGAGGAGGTAAAAATTGGTTCAAATAACAGATGGCTCGGCAAAATTCTTCACTTAAAATACTTTCATGCTTCTTCTGCTCTCGTTTCTTAACCAGATTCAAAACAACTATAGGTGAACCATAGCGCTGAAGAAGACTGTTGAAGTGTTGGCCAGAAACAAAACAAAATGGATCAGAAACATCCACTGAAATAAATTTATAAATATAAAATTAAGTTTTCAAAAATCAATATCTTAATTTTATAACATTTAAATAATCATTCTAAATAGAAAAAAAAATTAAATAAAGTAATTTTAATTTACTATCACATACATGGAAGCATGACACAAAAAAAGAGATCTCTCTCACACACAATGTATCTATCTATCTGTCTGTACGCACACACACAGATATATATAAGGCATATGGATAGGAATATACACATAAAAGTATTATTTACACAATACTAAAAGATTTATAAATTAATGAAACTTATTTTAATATATAGTTTTCATCTTTGTAATTACCTTTTACGTAAAAATTTGTTAAAATAAAATTAGTCATGTAGTTTATTATTTTAATTCCTTATTCACCGCGAATTCATTATAAAATTATAGATTGTAGATCGGCAATTACAGATCTTTTGGATGACCTTGAGCATTTTATCTATTGTATTGCAGCTTGACAAAATATATACCACTTTCTTTCTCAAAATTTTATTCTGAATACTCAAATTAGCAATATGATTTAATTAATTGAAGAAAAGTGCCAGAAATTGAGATATTCAAGCCCTTGCCAATGGAAAAATGGTAGCATAGTATTGTCATGAACAGCCTAGAATAGGAACTAAACAAAATGTTGTATATCTTCCATTTGTTTGGGGAAGCTATGAAAGTGATGACAATTCAGGTGTAGATGAAGATTTCAGGTGCAGGTGAAAAGAGTTGATTGCAATTTTTAGTACTAACCAATCAGCCTGTTCCAAATGAGCAGAATCCTACAATAAGTTACCTAAAAAAATCCTACAATCTTACTACTCAAGTGGAGTTATCATGCATAGTACACAGAGACTACAACTAGTGAGTAGAGTTCTCAGAAAGATTCAAAATGAAGAAAAATTCAAAAGAAGTAAATTGAAACAATACAGAGTATAGAAGGATTTAAAAATTTAGGTTTGGGGTTTTAACCCATTCTACAATTAGTACTTTCACTAAGGAACCCAGAGAAGATCATATACCTGGGTCTTTTGTCCAGGTTGATAAAAGTCAAAACAGCCATAAAAAGAAGAGAAACTTTTCATTGATTCAGGAGGGTATTATCTTGACACAACTGAAGATCTTAGTCAAAAAAATGAAATCTATAAGGGATATCATTTGCCAAGAGCTCATGTCTTTAGTTTAACACCAAAAGCAGTAACACTAAAAATGGATCAAAAAGGTCTCTGTTTAGAAGACAGGCTTAAAATTTTGAAGAATTCTTGCAAACTTTTAAAACGATAATAGTGATCTTTAAGATGAAGGATACTTTTAACAGGGATCCTACTCTCCCTTAGCTGAAACAGCAAAACTATCACAATTTAAATTGTAAGTTTTTAGAATAATTGCACCTCAGAAAAAATCTGCAGTAACACTCTAGATAATAGTGATAATGACATGGAGGATATGAAAAATAATAAATATATCTAATTATGTACCATAAATTGATTTGAATTATAGACTTTCAAAAATTTTCCAGGACCCAATCATATTTTTCAATGATAAAAGAAAGTATGACAAAAGACTCAGTAATTTCCTCTGAGTTAGTCAATTCCTTTCTACTTTCTGTTAATATCATGAATTTGTTATTATTAAAAACAAGAATTAAACATCGATTCAAATGCAATCTTGCAGTATTGCTCTCGTATGTCTAAATAAAAAAAGGCTTTGAAGGAAATTTTGAAAATTAATAACTTGCTTATTTATTTTAATATGAGAATAAAAAATACTAAAAAGAATAAATGCTATAATGACAAGTATTATAGTAATGCAGATTAATCTTCAACATAGTCAATCAACTTTAGAGCTTCAGCTTAGCAAGATATGAGATTCATGTTTTCCAGAATCATACAGACTACAGACTATTTAGCTACTTTCCGGGTCTATGTGTTCAAGGTTTTTAACACCTTTTATGACAATGTAGCTTAGGATCAAGAATTTGTACTGCTGTCAGCAACATGCTGCTCTTATTTTGATAAATTACTAAGATGGGGATAATACTGATATAAAAATACTTTATTGCAAGAAATTAAAGTTTAAGTCAATTTTTTTTGTCTGCATATCTTTATATTAAAGATAAAGATGCATAAGGTAAAATTGTTTTTCAAACTGTAGCAATTTAAGTAAAAAACTTATTGTATGATATGAGGCAAATGCATATTAATTATTTGATAAAGAGGTGATTGTAACAAATACACGGTAAAAAAATTTTTTTAATACATTCTGTATTATTACCAATTTATTGAAAGAACAAAATATAATGAATCAAGTTACTATACAAACCAAAGGGAAATCATTGACTTTTAATTATGTAATGATAAATATTTTGATGGTATTATGATAAGTTAATACCCAAATGAAATAACAGTTTATCTGATTATCAATATATTAAGTTTAAGAACAGAGTAGATGGATAGGTAGGAACTAAAATAAACACCATTTGTAGTTTTAAAAAAAAAGCTGGATTATCTTATTAAAAGCAGGCCAATTCAATTAAATTTTGTTAGTGTATTGGTGTTGGTTGTTGATCATTTGCAATGGTAAAATTAATATCAGACTATTCTCTACATTAACTTTCAAAATTGTAAGGTCAGAAAGGCTTACTCATCAAGATTAATACCTTGGTGGTTTAAGGAGTAAAGCAAATTGCATAGATAAGGCTTACTCATGAAGATTAATACCTTGGTAGTTTAAGGAGTAAAGCAAATTGCATAGACAAGTAGAAAAATTTTTAATAGAGCAAAAAAAAAAGGTGAATATCATTAAAACAAATTGATATTGATCACATCTAATGATATCTGCAATTCAAAACATTCCTGGAAAAATTGTACGTTTGATACAGAAATATTTGTATACATGACACACAAACACAGTTCAGTTACTGAAACACTAATATTTAATCAATTTTGTCAGATGACTGTGCTTGAGAGCTTAACACACAATTTGAAAAGCTGGTGACAAAATCTTTCTCTAAAAAGTATTTCAAAATCATATTGATGGTATTTAATTCAAACTTTTTCTGAAGATAAATACCACTTTTAAAATTTTCTTATTAACACAAAGATACAACTGTGCAAAAATCAATGGCCCCTTCTGCTTGAAAATTTATTTTGGTGATTGTAATGATAAGCAAATTTAAAAACAAAATAAAATTTTTGAGTTACAAACGATATGAATTGAATCAAGACTGGTTCTCAGGAACCAGTACAACAA
Source organism: Latrodectus elegans (assembly GCA_030067965.1). Classification (NCBI taxonomy): domain Eukaryota; kingdom Metazoa; phylum Arthropoda; class Arachnida; order Araneae; family Theridiidae; genus Latrodectus; species Latrodectus elegans. Next base: position 20,510,878 of record CM057819.1, read on the forward strand.
CATTCAGATGTTACATTTAGATGTTAATGAGGACTGATATCCTGTGCAATAATGGCAACATCTTCATAATAAGTTGGTATACATTCATAGGCTGGTAATGTTTGTAGAATATATTCATAATCTGCACACACATTTTTAAAATAAAAATTCTTCAAAGTATAAGAAATTAATTGTTGTTTTGATATTCATAAATATTTTGTTAAAAATCAATATAATTATTTTAGCTAAATTGCAGTACATTTCTCAGTATTCAATCATAAAAAATTCCATTCACATAATAGTTTCAGCAAATACTTAGCAATATTTTCCAACTGACAATAGTTGCATAAATTCAAATCTAGTATAAATATTTTTAAAAAATAATCTCATTCAGATTAGCAATTTAGGCCCAATGTTAAAGGTATTCGGACTATTTATTCACAAACTGTCACCATTATAAACTTAGTCTTTTTATTCCCAAAGAAATCTGTGTCACAGCATATAAAAAATTATTTATTACCTTAAATTATAAGATTTTCTTTTTGAAAAAACTGGTTAAAGAAAAAGGCAAATTATTTTAAAATAAATAAGTGGGTACAGTGTACCTTTCTTTTTATAATTTCAAGACAATTGCTACCTAGTGGTACTTATCTTTGGTAAATATGTTTAATTATAATCTATCCTATCTATTTTTACTAAAACCAGATCTTAAAAGAATATTAGAAATAAAATAAAGTGAGATACAAGACTGTCCAAGTGAGACATGTGTATGTGCAGATTTGACCATAAGCTTTCGCCCATGCCAGACATAAGCGAATGTGTTAATAGTTAATAAGTATTTATGATTTACATAATACTTTAGAAACAAAAATGTTACACTGGAAAAAGTTTTATTCATATGGTGCAATAAGTTTGTGAACAAGTTTTCTTAAAATTTCAATTGCATAATGAATCATTTACATATCTATTTTGAATTCTATTCATCAATTCATTTTAACTTTTGATACAATATACTTAAGCTGACTTTGATCAAATAGTAAACAGAAAAAATCGATTTAATGATAAGCATTTTTTTAATTCACATGAGCTTGAACTCCTTTCATGCAATTAAAAAATATATAAAAACTTAACATAATAAATCAATTAGTTCAGCAATAAATTGTGTCTAAGCTCCTAGTCAAATAGCTATTTATGTAGAAACATCATCAAAAAATAATTACTAAATGCATTTAATGGAAAAGTGACTTATAAAACGAAGTATCCAAAATACTCTTATCAAATTAAATTGTAAGGATTTTTTGCTTTTATAACAAAAAATGTGAACTACAATATTCCAATATAAAACCATAATACTAAATACCATTTTATCTTACTCAAATAATCATGGTTTAATAACATAAATGCAAATTTATTCTATGATACAAAATCATTAAATAAGAATAATATTAAGGATTCAGTATTTCAATTTCCCAATGCATGTCTAGTGAAGTTTAACAAATGAAGTTTAAAATAACGATAAAATGCAATACTCAATTTTTGGGAGATAGAGAAAAATTCTTCAATCATATCAGCAAACGGAAAAAACTAACTGCAGAATATTTCTCATTCTAGATTAAATAATTGTCTGTATATTGAAAAATAAATTTTTAATTTTTAAAACCAACATTTTATAGTTCCCACTCATTTCTTAATAGTGGCAATGATAATGAAGTTAAGAACAAGTAACTTGTTGAGAGGGTTTCCAAATTAAACTCAATAATCATAATCTGACCATAACCTGCAGAGACATCTATGAAATTCATAAGTTCTTTGCTTAGCAAAATACTCATCATTCATTAATTCAGAACTTATTCAAAAATGATTATTCATTTCTATGGTCCTTTCTTCATCCACAGCAAGCTATTGCACATAATCAACTTTAAAGCAATAGTATTTATTCCTAGCAAAGCCATGCAATGCCGTCATCATGCCTTACACATTAGCTAGAAATGAATGACTCTCTCTCAAACACATGTACTATATTGCTTTTAATAAAAACAAGCAGCTTCCAATCAATTTGCTGAACTCAACTCTGAGACCCAGTCAAGTGGAATTAATATGCAGGTGTCAAATTCTGTTTATCATTCAACTACACAGATGATGATACAAATAAAAAATATTGTTTCTTCTTGTTGACTTCCTTAAAAAGGAATCCCATGAAAGGAGATATATAATTTATATTTTCTTAATTTATATAAAACAAAGGATTAATATTTAAAAGTTTCATATCATTTATTAGTATGTTTTACATAAATCCAAAAAATAAATGGAAACTGACAGTCTGAATAACCACATGAATGATGAACATGAGCAAAATAATTTTATGAACACAACCATAGTTCTGAAATGAAGTAAAAAGGAATACTTACAGGTAATTTGTGGTTTAGGTACCATTTTGGAAATGTCCTGAGACCACTGAGAAGGAATAGAACCTCTCATTTGGACAAAAGAAGTAAAGTTACCTCGAGCAAATGATGAGATGGAGGAATCAAAGACAATTTGTTCAGTTTCAACTTCGTTGGCCACATCACCCTTAAACAAAACATAAAAACTATACTAGAATCATTAAAACTAATATCAGTTGTATATTTGGCATATTTCAAAATGTCAACAATTATTTTAGAAAAACTATTATATTATGTAAACAACAATATCCTTCAGTAAGTGATGGCCCACATTTGAGTCCTGATGCAGGTGTGGCAACTCAGCCATAGTAAATCCCTAAAGGGGAATGAGAAGCTTATCTTCCCTATTCGATGGGGAATCTAGCCCAGTTGCTATTTGGATGCAGTCGTATGAAGACCGTATTGGCACCAGTGTGTTACAGTGTGAAACTTATTATAATGGAATGTAATCATGAAAATTGTTATTTGTTAAGTTGTTATTGTTAAAATAAAATATTAAAGGCAACAGGACTTATTAATGAAAGAAAACACACAATCAATAAATAACGCAACAGCAGGTATTGATGTTCCTTTCTCACTCTGAGAGTGTTTCCCTATAATTTTTCACTTTCAAGCTGAAGATGGCATTGTACAAATTGCCATCAGCTAGCTCCTTGTTGGGTTGAACAGGATTAAATCCCTAATATAAAAGTAATATTTGCCCCCAATGCACAGCTGGACAGCTGAACATTGGGGGAAAATATTACTTTTTATAGTTCTTTGAAACCATTACCAGACAATGTTACATTAAGTTCTTTAATTATTAATAACTTGTTTTAATTATTAATTTCTTTGGTAAGCTATCTTTAATTATCATAACCAAGCAAATCAAGTACAACATTAGAAATATAATTATCAGTGAAAAATCAAAAATATTACTAATAAACTATAATAATTAAATGAGTATATTATTTCGTATGCAACAATAAGATAAAATAATACATACTTTATCATTTGTACCTCTTTTCAAGAACCTTGTTCCAGCAAATTTTTGAGAGCGACGAGCAATAAGTGTTAAGTATATAGAATGGCCATATATACTCAAATCTATTTTTCATTAAGAAATTGAGAAAATTCTTAAACAAATTACAAAGAACAATACATTGTTACAATAATATCTTAGATTTTGTTCCTGCAAAATTTAATTCTGGTAAAAAAAAAAAAAATTTTTTTCTCATCATTTGAAATTAAATTAACTTTTATTTTAGAATTTTTTTACACGTTCTTTATTTGTTACAATTCTTTTTGCACAATTTCTCTTCCATTTTTACGCATGCCACTAATATTTGGGATCTTTTGTTTGATTCCTGCTTCTAAATTATAAAAATTCCTACCTAGCTGCTTACAGTAATTAGTGTAAGCCAAATCTGGGAAAGGTAAAAGGAAGTATAATGTACAACATCACAATTCCCCCTTGTTATTTAAGAAATTAATGTTATGTTTTCATTTTCTATGATCAGAATTTTGGTATTATATAATTTACAAAAATTGATTTTAAATATCAGCACACATGATAAATTATTATAGGATAAATTTAAGATTGAATTTTATTATGAGTAAATTATCTTGTTTATTAACTATAAATTAATTTTTCAAATAAATTTATTATCATTACATAGAAGAAATTTGTAAACAATTAAACAATGATCTTTGATTGCTATTGTAAATTGAAACCACTGTTTATCAAAATGATTATGAGACTGCATAGAAAAACAATTGTTTGAATTTATGCATATATAGTAGACACTATGCATATATAGTGAATACTGAAAAATACATACATTAATATAATTTGCTTAAAAAATACAGACTATTGTTTATTTATTTTATTTTGAAAGGAATATATATATATTTTGTGATGTATAATTTTCCTTGCTGTAAATTAAGAAACTTTTTTTATAATTTGCATGAATGTTTCTGATGAATAATCCAAAATATATAAAGCTGATAGTTTTAGTCAAATAAAATAAAAAATACAAATGATTAAAAATATAATAAATTGTAAAGAAAAAAACATTTATTATGAAAAACTTCTGGTTGGCTCATATGTGGATCCATGTGAATGCAAAGTATAGTAAACTAAGAGGAAAGCACCTGATTGATTGCTATGAGTAATAATTCTGAGAAGATTCTAGTAAAGCATCTCATTTTTTAAATTTTAATAAAAAAGAGATTATACATAATTTAAAAATGAAATACATATAAACTCATTTTAAAAGTTATGAATATAAAAATAGTTAATAGCATTTAACAAAACAATTATTTATTTCATTAATGATTGAGAAAAAAATGGATTATTTTTGAACTGCACACATTTTATTCTTTTGTACAGTGCATGCTGTTTTCAACGTTACATTAGCATGTTTATTTACTTTCAATATGAGCTTTTAGTTTAAATTCTGCTGTGTAACTAAAGATGCTTTTGCTTTCCAAGCAATAACATGTAAACTTGAATATTTTCAAAACAAAACAAAATGACACAAAAAAGGTGCAAAAGTTTTCTAAAGAAATGAATTGGTTCTCGAGAGTAATTGGACAAAACTGTTTACAGCTGAAGTGTTTCAGGCGAAACATGGAAACTTTCTGCACCATGTTATATATTTCATGAAACATACTTCAGTACTTTATTGTAAGACTTTCTGATAAAAAACATTTTTATTAGATATCTTTGGTGGCATTGATACACATAATAAAATTTGAAATCTTCTAGGTACATAATCCACAGATATGAGGGAAAATATTGTACAAACGAGTTAAACATTCTAGAACACACTTTTTAAATAGAATTTTAAGAGAAATATCAAAATATTAACGGGTTATTTTTTTTCTAAATATTTTTAAAAACTAATTTAAACTTTTCATCAAATTTACTCGCAACTTTAGTATTATTAGATAATATATGTTTAAATCCACTTTAAATCAATATCTTGAGCTTCCATTTATAATTCAAAATTTTTGTGAATTAACCTTTGTGATTGTCTTTTATTCATTTTTTATATTTATTTTTCTTTATTTCCTCTTCATACAACAGGGAAGAAATTTTGCATCATTTCAAGTGTTTTTTTCTTTTGGAGAGCTGATTTAAAAAACTAGTATAATCTTTTTACTTTATGCTCCTTCTATTTTCTCCATTCAATAAATTAAAAAAAAAAAAAAAAAAAAAAAAAAAACTATGAGCAAACCAGAACCTTATCAGTATTCCATTCACTGATTTGTTACAGTTATGAATTACAAAACAATTAAAAATATTCCAATGTACTGCAAAGCTAAGAATCTACTTTGGATCTTGAGGTTACTAGGGTCTTCTAGGAAATAGATGCTTACAAAATTTTATCATAATTATAATGAAACTAAACACTATGTCACGACAGCCCATGTGGGCAAAAGTCTACAGTGCTCACTTCTGTTTTTCTGACTGAAAGGCTCTGGGGTGTGAAGCATATGTTCGGATTAGATGGTCAGCCTAATGCAAAACCTCAGTTTTTAGTTCCTATGCTTGGTACTCAGTTTATCAACCACTGAAGGGATGAGTCAACCTTTCCTAGCCTGAGGATCAAACTCTTACCTTGGGAACATGAAACGCTACCACTAAGCCTCAGGGTATCATATATTATGCCGAAATCATATGTGATGTATTACACTAATAGTTTTGTTTTGAATAACTTAGATATAAATTAATTTTATCTAAGTCTTACATCTCAAAACAAGTTTTTGAAAAATTTTAATTTAAAAATAATTTTTTTCAAAGGATACTTGCTTGACCTACAAAACCATGAGTGATATATAATAACCAATCAGGATGTAAATCAACAAGTTCAAGTAAATACGAATTCCAAACGAATCTCCAGTGTGGTTTCACTTTAATTCCATACATTGTTTGACCTATAGGTAAAAAGAAAAAGTAACAAATGAGTTTTTTATTTTGATTTATAAATTCATAGTACATAATATGTAAAAGTAAGAAGAAAATTTTTGTTTCAAATACAATTCTCATTTATTAAAGTAATAAATAAATATTTTTTAATAATTCAATTAGAAAATTTCATAAATTATTTATTAAAATGATAGAAGAATAAATAAATTATTTTTCATCAATGAAAAAGAAAACCTGACAACTTATACCAAATAAAAAACTGGGAACTTAATTACAGCAGAAATATTTATCACTATATTAATAAAATGTAATGTAGTATGTCTGTGATTGTTTTAATAAATTGTATATAATGATACATAATACAAATAATTGAAAAGTTTGCAAAAAAAATTATGTTATTACAGTAAATGTTTGTTTTAATGAAAGGGATCAATAAATTAGTTTTTAAATCAGAAGTTGGTAAAATAAATAAATCATTAAAACTTAAAATTTATTTTTACAACATTGCAGTATCTTTATAAAGTATTATTAGAAAAAATTATTTAGTAGCATTGAAAAAAACACATGCAAAATACGATTTATAATTAAAAAGAATTATTATTTTCATTTTATAGAAGAAAAGTTAGTTAATGTAGTTATAATTTCTATTCCAAAACTACATTTTGTAAATATTTGTAAAATGTAGAAAAGCATTTCACAGCTCTTTTTGTAAGGAAAGTATACAAATCTTATTGGTCATTCACTTAACTGTTTTGTAGATGGTTACAGTACTAAGTCATTTCCTTCATACTTGATTGCTGAAAGTTCTTTTGCACTCATTTATTACATTCTCATTCATTTAATCATCTAATTATTTGTATGAACAAATTACATCTAAATCCAGACTTAAAAAGCCCTGAAATAAAATTTCAGGGAGCAGCTTTTTTTGTCAAAGCTCGCAGATAAATAACTTGTCTTCTTCAGATAAATTTTTTTCAATTACAGTGGTTTATTTAATAACACACACAGGTCTAAATGATTAAGGTACCATCTCTTTGTAATATCATTCTAAGCTTACATTTACAAGAGCATTACACCTAGAATGTCAATTTCATAAGGCAATTCCAAGACAAGATCCAAGTTCTAAAGTATTATGATATTTTCACTTTAAGCTATTGATAACACTCAAATGCAGGCAAATTTGGAAGTTATATTTAGACAAAAGAAATTCAACATGCATAGCTTAAAAAAATCAGGTTTGAATAATACTTGAGGCTGGAGCCTATTAATAGCTCAAAGTGTACTTTAAACAAAAAAATTATAAAAAATATTTTCTTAAATTCTGACCTTATGCAAATTTGATTTTACAATCAAAGGTACTTATTATTTATTGCACTGATTAATTAATATTTAATGTTGAAGTTAGTCATTAATAATTTAAAGATTCTCCAATAATAACATCAATCCCAGTAATCCCATAAAATAAAAAAAAAATGAATAAAACATCAGACGATAAAAAATAAATTATAACAAGAATGCATAAAAGTGAGTGTATAAAACAAAAAAGATATTATAAAAATTTCATTCCTAAATCAGAATTAAAATTATCATTACATCAATGGGAGCCTGTTAGGAGTCAGCCAACAGTTCATACAATTAAGTGTATAAATAAATTAAAGGTTTATAAAAACAAGCATTTTCTACATAGGAAATCACTTTTAAATCAAGTAAAATTCTGAGTCTTATAAAAATGAAATTGTTTTTGAGAAATGTTTAGTTTTTAAAGTGCACAAGAAAATTTAAGTTTATTCGCAAATGTCATCACAAACTAATAAATAAATAAAATAAAGTTTATGGTTAAGCTGCAGAAAATGTTCTTAAAGCATACTCATCTTTTTTTAAAAAATATATTCTTGTTTGGGCAAATTAAGTATTATAGTTCATTTCTTCACAACTATATCAACTATACTTTATTAAAGAAAGATTGTCATTCTGTTTAATAAATTAAATGTATTTAAAGCTAAGCTGATATATATTTTATTTTGCCAAAATCAATTATTTTGATTGCATAAATGTTCATAACTAGATACATGCTTATAATTGATGGATACAGATACATTTTTATGACCAAAGACATGCTTAACAAAGGAAAACTTCATGAAACAATTGTTAACAATTTGCTTTATAATACAGAATTTATATCCTTCTTTGATTATGTAAAACTTAAGAAACTATAATTTATAATACATTATGTCTTTTAAATCAGCCTCTGTTCTTGAAAAAATATTTTGAGCTATTTTAAGGTTTTATGTTTTCTTTAGTATTTGTTATTCTTTACTCCTACTTATAAGTTCTATATTTTTTTATTACTGATAAGTTTAATAATTTAATTTCTTTATTTAAATTTATAATAAATAATGACAACTAAATTTAAACAAATAAATTTATAGTAAGTTCTTCAATCATTTGACAGTATGGTTTAAAAAACCTTGATTAACTTTGTAAAACATAAGAATTTCATTAACTATTTAAAAAACCTAAACCAGATTTAATTTACATATTAGTCTAGGTTTTTTAAATAGTTTTGTTAACTATTTAAAAAACCTAAACTAATATATAAATTAAATCTTCATTATAGCATTTTCAAGTTTAGGAACAATTACATAATATTAATTCTCATTATGTTGCATTGATATATATACAGTAATTATATTTAAATAAAAATATTTACTTTAATAATACAGAATATTTTTCTTTCACTTTATCAGTAAAACTAATTTTAACAATGTTTTTATTCCTTGCATAAGATCTTAAAAAGTACTGAGATAGATTTGCTTTGTTTGCTTTCGATTAAATAACATTTGTTATAGGTTATCAAAAATTAATAACATTCTATAAAAATTAAATTATGACAGATAATTCTTAGAAGCAAACATATAATATTGATTACAATGAAATAATAAACAACAAACTTATATTTAAAAAAATGGAACAAATAAAGTTTAAATTTATCCAAAATGATTTATATTTGGTCCACTATGAAAATTTCAGTGTTGTTTATAATGAAATATATTCACATTAATGTGATGGAGTAAATTTAGTTTGAACCAATTAATATAGTTTGTGTAACAAAAATAATATATCAAAATAAAAATAAAAGATCCAATACTAATATAATTAATTAAAATCATTGTGAGCCCAGTGATGTAAAATTTAAAATAAATCAAAAAGATTAAATAAAATATTTTGTTAAACATTTGTTAATAATGAATAAACATCAGATATAATTTAAAATGTAGTGAATTATTCACACTAATTGAAATTACCTGTTTCCTTTGGTAGTGTGGATAGATCTTCATTAGATCTCATTTCAGACCAAGGCACATTATCACTCCCAGAAGAGTTATCAAATTGAGAACTTTTCAACTTCGTTAAAGCATCTTCATCAACAGAATTCTAAACATTAAAGAACTAATTGCAAAAATCTCCTTATTCTACATAATGATATAATTTAAATAATTTTTATAAAAATGTGTCTAAAAGATACGCAATAAGCATGTTTTGTAACATAAAACAAGAAAAAAGTTAGCATAAAGGATGATAGAGAGCTAATACTTTAAAAACATTTTATGCAATATTAGATATAATGAGATTTTAATATATTATGTATCAAATAAATCCAGTCAGATGCAACTTTTCTTTTATTTGATTAAATTTCGACAAAGAAATAGCAAAAATTGTAAGGAATAGTAAAGGAATTAGAGTATAATATTCTAGTAAAAATGTAATATTTGTTACAGAATATTATAATCTATAAAGCTTGTAAAAAATATGTATTAAACATATAAAAAATATCAATATTAAACTGATATTTTAACCAAGACATTAAAAATGTTAAATAGGACAGTAAATGGGGAATAAAAATATAATTTAATAAAATAATTTTTAATTAACTTTCTGATGATGAAATTTTCAATTTTATTTTTAATAATTAGATATAAATAATTATAATCAGTTTTGAGTTATTGTAGATATTACATTAAAAGAAATATTTAAAAATTAAATTTTCTAAAAAAATAAATCAACAATTTTGTCCAATATGTTTTTTTAACTTTAAGATTGCAAACTACTGTAAATTGAAACACTTACATGAAGGTTGGTTGGTTGGTTGGTTGGTTTTTATGGCGCAAGGTCCAGGTAAGGACAAGCTGCGCCAAACATAAGATAGCTTACACCAGTTTTTTAAACCCATTAAAAGTATAAAATAATAATATAGTTAAAATGTACATTAAAAGTACAAAATAGAAATATAGTTAAAATGTATATTAAAGGTATAAAATAGAAATATAGTTAAAATGTATATTAAAAGTTTGTAAACATACAATATACACATATATAAAGTTAAAAATTTTATATTTAAGTAAAATATTTCTAAATCAGATAAAATTCATAAATCCTATGTCTTTTAAAAACGCAAATAAGTTGCAATGGGGTGGTTCCCCAAGCAGATCTTCTAATGTTAAAATGTTACTATTAAAATATCTAAAACGCTGATGGTTAAAATCTGGGCATACAATTAAAATGTGATATACTGTAAATGGTTCATCACACTTTTCACACCATGGTTGGAGATCACTCAAGATCAAATGCTTGTGGGTGAAACGCGTGTGACCAATTCGAAGGCGAGTCAGTCTGACGTCTGCGCTTCGTGGAGATAAAACATATAATGGAATGATGTATGAAAATATGGAATGGAGTTTGTTGCTGACTTGCAGGTCCCAGGATTCCTGCCAAAGAGAATATATGAAATGTTTGAATCCTTTTCTCATGTCCATTGATGGTATTGAAGGCAAAATGGAAGTAGCTGCAGATTTAGCAGCAGCATCAGCTTTCTCATTGCCATCTATTCCTATGTGGCTTGGTATCCAACAAAACAGTATCTCAAATCCCTTGTTAGTAAGAGTATCAATTAATTTGAATATCTTAGACACAACTGGATGGCAATTATAGTTGTTATTCCTCAAAGCTTCTAATACACTCATACTGTCAGTGTACACACAAAATTTACGTTCATTTTTAGTTGTTAACAACTGAAGTGCTCGGTATATAGCCGTAGCCTCAGCAGTGAAGATGGAGCAGGATTTGTGAAGGCTATAACTGCATGAGGTATCATCAAGATAAACTCCACAGCCAACTGATCCTGGACATTTGGATCCATCCGTAAATACTGGAGTGTACATAGTATACTGACAGCGATGGAATGAATAAAGCTGTTGAAGAATAACAGTATTTGTGTCTGATTTTTTATTACTTCCAAAGGGATTCAGCACAATAATGTGTGGATCATACCAAGGGGGATGTGCGAAAAGGTCGGTAGACTCGATTCGGACATCGCATAGGTCAGAAAGCAAAATAATGGATTTAATACGAGAGAGAAAAGGTTGAATGCTTGATGGTCTAGCATTATATAATCTCTTAAGAGCAGCATTTGGAATCGTGGAACGCAAGGGATGATGAGGTGAGGACATGATTTTTGAATAATAATTAAGAGACAGCTGCATCCGCCGCAGGTCTAATGGCAATTGGTGGCAAATTACATATAGACTCTGGACGGGTGATGTGCGAAAAGCTCCACAGCATATCCTTAAAGCAGTATGGTGAACAGTGTCCAATCTGCGTAAGATGGAGAGTCTAGCTGATCCATAAGCAACACAGCCGTAGTCAATTCGAGATAAAATTACAGACTGATAAATTCTTAGGAGTGATGTGCGATCTGCACCCCAAGATGTATTCGAAAGCACCTTGAGGATGTTAAGCAGTCGCTCACATTTCTTCCGCAGATGTAAACATGCGGAAGGAAAGTTAACTTCTTGTCAAAAATCACGCCAAGGAATTTTATCTCACTGACTACAGGAATGGGTCTATTATTTATGTGAATCACAGGATCATTATGGTAGCTAGTTTTCCTACAGAAATGGACACAGCAACTCTTACTAGGAGATATACTAAGACCATTCCGTTCACACCAAGTTGTTAAATTATTTACAGCTGTTTGCAATTGTCTCTCAATTATATTCATGTTTGAACCCTGATATGAAATTTGTAAGTCATCAACATATAAAGTGCCATGAACAGAAGATGGTAATTGATGGAGTATGTCACTGATGAAAATGTTAAAAGGGTTACGCTTAAATGCTACCTTGAGGGACACCCTCAGCTTGACTAAAAGTATTGGAAATTGTAGTTCCAACGCGCACTTTAAAAACGCGTGAGGCCAGAAAATTTTGGATAAATATTGGAAGATTACCCTTAAAACCAAGATTATGCAGAGTACGGAGAATACCATAGCGCCATGTACGATCATATGCTTTCTCAACGTCGAAGAAAATTGCAACGAGATGGTTTCTCCTCACGAAAGCAATTCGGGATTCTAGATCTACTATGTTATCTATAGTGGATCGTCCTCTTCGAAATCCGCTTTGATGAAGATGTATGCAATTATTCTTCTCTAAGACGTAAATGAGTCTAGCATTGACCATACGCTCAAATGTTTTGCATAAGCAACTCGTAAGAGCTATTGGACGATAACTCAGAGGGTCAGATGAATCTTTTCCAGGCTTCAATATTGGAATCACTATCGCTTCTCTCCATGAAGTAGGATAAGCATGCTCAGTCCAGATTCTATTAAACAATGAAAGTATGTTTAATAAAGAATCATGATTTAAATGACGGAGCATTTGATACGAGATTCCATCTGGTCCTGGGCTAGTGTCGTTTGCTTTAGCTAAAGCAGACTTCAATTCTGACAGTTCAAAATCACAATTATAGGGTAGATTATGTCGATCATGAAAGCTTAGATGTGTCCGCTCAGCGATTCTTTTTAATCCTTAGAAAAGTAGGATTATATGAATCAGAGCTGGAAACACTAGCAAAGGTTTCACCGATGACATTAGCAATATCTACCGCTGAGGAGTGTATTGCAGCTCGGTTTTTAATACAGGAATGGAATAATCCTGATAAATACCATTGGCTGCTTTAACTTTCCTCCATAATTGTTGACTTGTTGCCGATGAATTGATTGACGACACGTAGCGAATCCAAGATTCTCTTTGACTCTGACGTCTAACTTTTCGAGCTTCAGCTTTGGCTTTCTTAAAAGCAACAAGATTCTCCGTAGTAGGGTATCTTCGGAATATATTCCATTGCTTCCTTTGTTTCTTATAGGAGAGTTGACACTTTTCATTCCACCAAGGTTTCCTGTGTTTATGTGGAATGATGGAATTTTTAGGGATAGCAACATCCGCAGCTCTAATTATTGTGTCGGTGACATATTTAACGGCATCATCTATCACATCTGTCTTAACTCTTGTCTCACTGATCACAGCCAATTGCGTGAAAAGTGACCAATCGGCTCGACTGTACACATAATTAGGTGGTTTGTGACACACACTATTACTTCCAGCCTGAGACACGATTAGAGGGAAATGATCACTATTGTAGAGGTCATTTCCAACTTCAAAATTCAGCAATGGCAAGAGTGATGGAGAACATATAGCTAAGTCCAGAGAGTGAAATGTCCGTGTAGGTTCATGGAAATAAGTTTTCTCGTTGGTATTTAGCAGACAGAGGCTATGGTCAGAAAGGAACTGCTCTATCTGTCGACCACGAGAATTCGTATCATCACTACCCCACAGAAAATTATGACCGTTAAAATCACCGAGCAATAAAATTGGAGTTGGGAGTTGATCAACCAAGTCATTCAGTTCTTCTGCTTGGATGACATCATTCGGTGGTAAGTAAAGACTACATACTGTTATTAGACATGTGGTGTGGATTCTCACAGCCACGGCCTGGAGTGTAGTTCTTAACTGATGTGCTGTACTGGGGTAATTGTTTGATGTAATTATACAAACTCCACCAGACACAGCAACATCGCCACCATAATCATTTCTAAAGCATTGAAACCCACGCATTTTGGTGACAACAGTGGGCTTCAGGAATGTCTCCTGGAGAGCCACACATGCGGGGTTAAAGCAAGAGATAATTGATTTGATGTCATCAATGTGAGACCGAAACCCACGACAATTCCAGGAAACAAAGGAAGTCAGGAATGGAATATATTCTAACCTTTCTCACTGTTACTCATCGTCATCTCTGATGAATCTTCAGAATTGAAGTCATCATCCGATGGATGCAGTTTCACAGTGTCTGCATCCAAACATAGAAGAGCTTTTTTTGTTGTTAAGGAAGACTTTCGAATGCCTTCCTTAGCCAATTTTAATTTCCTCGCCTTTAAGGCTTTTGATTTTGCCAAAGCAGATTTGGCTATTACAGGTGTTGATGTTTCCACTGTTTTTTGCTTTACGAGAAAGCTAGCTGAAGAGACAGAATCTGTTTGGGTGCTGCAAGATCGGGTAACTTTTTTAGCCACAGCTGCGTAACTAACACCAGGAGTTGGAGTGCGGGAACAAACTATGCGACGAGCTTCAATATAGGACACATTGTTCTTGATCTTAATAGTGACAATTTCCTTTTCCTGTTGCCAAATGGAACAAGATCTGGAATATGAAGGGTGGTCTCCTTTGCAGTTGACGCACATTTCTTTGGCTTTGCAGGTAACACTGTCATGCTCGTCGGCTTGGGAGCAGCGAGCGCAAGTAGGTTTTCCTCTGCAAGCCATTTTAGAATGCCCATATCGTTGGCACTGGAAACATCTGAGAGGATTTGGTATATATGGTCGCACTGAGCAACGCATATAAGCCACTTTGATGTATTTTGGTAAGTCTGGCGTTGCAAAAGTCAAAATAAGGTGTTTGGTATTTAAGATAATACCATCCCTTTTGATTGTTATCCTTTTGACAGCGCAGACTTTCTGGCTTTTTAAGTTGTCAAGAATTTCATCAGTGGACGTATGATACAAATCCTCTGCAGAAATTACTCCTTGCACAAAATTTAGTCTTGCATGTGGCTCTATAGTTACTGGTATGTCAGCTAGGGATTTCATGGTCTGTATTATCATAGCTTGTTTTTCTGATGTAGTTTCAACTAGTAAATTGCCCGTTCTTAATTTTTTTACAGACTTTACAACACCCAAATGAGATACTAATCCCTTCTCAATCAGAAAGGAGAAACATACTCAAATGATCCTCCAGTTCTTTTTAATTATGAAGAACTTCGCTTCACACATTGGCAATTGTTGCTCCCAGGAGTGAGGAGAAAGTAGATTTATTCATAAATGTCAAAATAATATTCAGGGACTAGACGGCACCACCCACCACGGAGCCCTACGAGGGGATACAGGTTATTGTACCAGTGCTAGTCAGTCCCTATACGCTCACGGTACATCCCTGAAGTGGACTCCACCCTTAACGAGTCACCCAGTAGATGTACCGATCGCTTGATCCATAAAGCCGATTGATGTGCTGAGGACCACAACACACCTCCCGTTTACCTGAAGCAGAGGCCAAAGCAATGTGTTGGTCTCAGGAGGCCTCAATTACCAGGATCCTCCTTTCCAGGGACACGGGTCTCCACGCACGGCAAACACGTGGGTGATTTAGTCCTCAAGAGTAGCTGATAGCAACAGAGTGGCGAAAGCTACTCAAGGGGAGCTCTCAACCTCTTTCGAGGAAAACACAACGAATGAGAAAAGGAAGGAAAAGCAGAAGAGTAGAGGAGAGAAGAAAATATAGAAGAGGAAAGATCACTAGGGTACCTCGGGATTGTGACACCCGTGTTTACCTAAAGAAGGTAAACCCCCTGAGGGGCACTTACATGAAGGATGTAACCGACAATAGCAATAGTTGAGAGTTGAATATATTTGCACATAATATACATATTATTGGTGGCTTATATTAATACATTATAAAATATATTACACAATTCAATTATCTTCATGTTAGCACACAAAAATGGATCCAAACATTGTGCTATCTTCAATATATACATTGCATATTATATACATATCAATGGAAAAGTTTAAAATTGCCATGATTTGATAATTATAATGTTTGTATTTAAATATTGAAAGTTAAAAAATTGTGCAAATAGTAAATAATTTAAACACTCTATATTTAAGCAAATGTTTTTATGAGTTAAGAACAGTAAGAAATTTAATAGTTCAAATGTGTATCTCGAAACAGGTATCAATGAATTAATCCAATATTAAATTTTGCAGACTTGTATAAAATATTCTTCCTTCTTTTATGTTTGCTGCAGGCAACCCATTTTTTCTCTCAAATTACTATGTTCATTAAAATATTTTAAAATAGATGTCAACAACACAAAATGATAGGTTTTCATATTTTTTTCGAAAAGCATTCTCCTATTTGGTGGATATTTTTGCACAGTTTATTTTAATACTGATAGGCAGAAACCATATACTTTAGTTTTACCATTAATAGTTTAACATAGAACACAATAATTACATAATGGGGTGCTTAATAAATGAAAAAATTGAATCATTTACACATTTTCTACATGAATTCAAGGTGTTTAAAAGTAATTACATTCCCTGTAAAACACAATCTTAATGTTATAATTTACAGCACATTCTGGTTTCTTTCTTATTAAAGAAAGTAAAATAAAAACTTTTCATACATTACAAAGTATGGAATAATTTACAAACATAAATACATTCAACCACTAAAATAGTTACAAGACAATAAACGAATTTAAGCTTAAATGACAAATCAATTTCTGTATAACAGCAATTGTTTCAATAATACATAACTGGGAGCCAATAAATAGACATGTTTTAGTTTGGTTTTAAAGACTATTCTGGAAATTATATGCATCCTGCACTGAAGAAAAATGTACTCAACACCTTCTACAATATCACAACAAGCACAAAGTTTATTGGTCACAATACTCAAATGAAATAAATATTTTCTGAAACTCTCATGGTAGTTGATACTTAAGTCAGCCTTAAATCCAGAAAGAAGTATTTACATTTACAGAATAGCTGGGAAAACCTGTTAGTCCACTGAATATACAAGGTATTCAGTATTCCAGTAAATTAATTTTTTCTAGAGCAACATGTGGGATAAGACAATACAAGATCAATATAATGAAAGGTCATTTGTTTAATCACATGATCTGCCTTTTCATCACTAAGAATACCGGTGTGTGCTCTCAAAAATAAAAATAATAAGCATTCAAAAAATAATAATAATAATAATAATAATAAAAAATCAAGCTCATATAAAATAGTATGAATGCCAACCACCTGCTTTTCCATTATAAGAATGTTCTGCATGAGAAAAAAGAAAGACAACAAATCTGTATAAATAAGATTTAAAAATAAACATTCAAGATTCCTATTCTTATGATAATTATTTTGTATCCATTTGACAACAAGATTTAAATACAAAAGTTCAGCTTGGAAGACAGAACACCTTTCAATAAATTATATTAGATCATAACACTCATTTTTTTTATCTTAATAAATAATAAAAGCAAGGACAACCCTTCCACTCAGCTGAGTAACATGCATAAAACAAATAGTGCTAAAATTCTGGAAAGCATTCTTTTATAAGGAGCAACTGTCACAGGTTTTCTGATTGGAGGATGAAGCAAACAAAAAACGGGAATCTCACCATTTAAAGTATTGATAGATTTTAGGTTAATATTTTAACTAGAGCCTCAGGATTGTTTAAAATTATGACATAAATAAATGGGAGACTCAAAAACAGTTACATTACTGATGGTTCTATATAACCCTAAATGATATAAAGAAATTTCCTCTGAGTACTTCTAAGTTTACAATTTGTTTTCTTCCATAAAGAGTATTCTCAATCTCTAAAGGCATAAGAGATGAGTGAAACAATTCCTTGGTTATAAATCATTCATGAACATCAGTTTTGACACCACAATTGTTCTCAGAAATTTACAGAAGATAAAAAAGAATTTTTTTGCTTTTATTAGATACATAAGATATGTGTTGTTTCGATTGTAGCTTATTAGCAATTTTAAGCCCCAAAACTTCATCCTCTGAAATTCTTTAAAGGGAACACTCTTGAATTAATGGTACAGTCAAATTAATGGTACATGATTATACAGATCTTTTTTTAAACCACCATAAATTTTAGTTTTGAAGAATAAACCTTAAGCTAAAAAACCTTGAACCATTGATAAATATAATTTAAAATAGTCTGAGGTGGAGACAAAAGTCTTTAGACTGTATACCAAAAAGTAAATCACCTGCAAAAGCAATTTGATGGCTGTTCTGAAACGTTATAAATTTGCTAAGTAAATTATTCCTTATAAAGTTCCAAGCTAAAGGTCCAGTAAAAGAATCCTGAGTAAAACCTTTCTTCAAAATAAATTCTTTTTTGATAGTCCTTAAAGTAAGTTCAGTAAAGTGTGATTGCAAGAAGTTATTCATAAAATAAAGAATATTCTTGCAGCTTTGAGACATGAACATAAATGAAGAAAAGCAGTACTACATGTATAATTGAAAAACCACTTATTGTTTATAAAAACAAAGAAAAAAACATTAAATGTTTTTCTTAGTCAACAATGATAGTAAGGAATCTTCAGCATGGGACTAAAAAACCATAATGATCTTCATTCAAATGATGTGTATGCCTCAGATAATAATTAAGCTTGTTAACACAAAGCTTCTCAAGATACTTACAAATTAATAACATAGCATAAATAATTTCAACAATTTTAGAAATAAATACAACCATTGTTTTCTTCCATCTGCATGGAAAAACAAGTTTGAAGAAAACATTAAAATGTCTGTACAAGATAGTGGCGCATCTGATGTGGGAACTTTTAACTATTTAATTTGTAATACATTTGATCTTGAAGACTTGTTTATAAATTTTCAATAATACAATCAATTTTTGACTTAGAAAAAAAAAAAAAAAGGATTTTTAGCTTTCCTATAGCAATCTCACGGGCACCAAGTGCTATGATTAAAAGAATCCTGAAAATGAGATTCACAAGAGTATGATTTTTTTAAATAATGCAGTCAAATGTAACCTCAAAAGAGGTACAATAACCTGTAGAAATTCCCCTACTTGTAATTTCAAGTTGGTTTTAATTCCTTAGTATATATTTTTTTCCAAACATTACATGAAGTAATGCCAGCAAGAAACTCCAAGATATTAATTTACTCTCTTCAAGTTTTAACATTACTTCAACTTAATTTGAAGATAGCTTCTTTTTTACATCTCCCCCCTTTTTTGTACTTATAGCAGCATTTAATAGTTTATACATGCAAAATATTTTAGTAAACCACAAAAAAAAAAAAAAAAAAAAATTCAAATCACAGCTTTTTAAAGGAATGCTTTTTTGCAGCAAAAACAATGAAGTCCTGCAACTCTTAACACAAAGTTTCAATACATCAGGTCAAGTAAAAGATTCAATGGAAATCTATATATTTGAGCTTCTGTTTATGAAAAGTCTGAAAATAGTTATAGTCTATTATTATTTTCCAATATAAGAAATGGGAAACTTCAAAACTCTCTAAAGAATGTTTTACACTCAGTATTTTCTCTTCAAAGGAAATCCGTCTATGGGCAGATAATGAGTCAACCAGGTATACATTATTCATCAACAGATTGCAGAACTGCCTGTCAACAGCAGTCACATTTCATTACTTACAAGCACTGTTTATAAAATAGAGATCATAGGGCTCATTGCTTTTTAACCAAGGGACATTAAAATGTTGCTTAGTAATTAAAATTTTATTGATAACAAAAATAAATAACTAAAGCTACAATGAAATAATTGCAGAAATAAAATTAATAAATTTAGTTAATTTTGACACAGATGCAGTGATATCCAGGATGCCAAATTCTGAGTTTGATGATTTTTGGGGGATATTTTTTTTATTTTTTTGGCAAATTTTGTTTTTATTATATCATAGATATGGAGACCTATGAAAATTATGCCAAAAGTTCTATTTTGGCAACCCTAGTATTGCACATGTCACAATACGTCATTTTGCCAACATTTCATAACCAAAGTACTCAGAATTTAGAATCCGGGATTAATCAAAATTTGTGCCTTGATTTTTTTCTACAGCTTTAATTAATAGTTAATAAAACTAATATTATAAACAGAAATGAAATATGAGATTTTAAAAACCCATATACCCTTAAGCTTTCGAGAAAATTGTCTGCTATTTCTTCTTCTGTGCCCTCATATGCTTTCAATGGAGGGTCCCAAAATGGAACAACTTTTGAGTTGTCAACCTCAGCAGATATATTAAAAGAAGAGAGTTCTCTGAACACAGCCATGTTATATTGAAGAGTATGAGACAAGTCATAGCTATAACTTAGAATTGAAAACAGAAACATTATTCTAAATTTATTAAACATAATAAAAGCAAGAAAAAGTTTATAGGGCAGTATAATAGATTGGTTTTCATCAATAGTTATTGGTAAAATAGATTGGCCTTCATTATAGGTAATTGTTAATAATAAAACTTAAAAATAGGGATTTTAACTGAACCAAAAAATTATTCTAAGGAAGAAACAATTACTCTAAAATACATTGAGTTTTGCTATTTAATAACAAATTAAAAAAAAAAGTTATATATTCAGTAATCAATGCAATGGTTTTGTTCAATTATTTTCATAACTGAGCTAATTTTTTTGTTGTTTGTATTGATTTAGTATGATAGCTAATATAAATCAAGTCTCTAAAATTATGTCATAACAAAAAGTTTATAAAAATTTATTACTAATTATACCTTTATGATTGAATTCTTTATAATATAAAATTTCATAGTTTATTAGTATTTTTAAAATTGTAAATCATGATTGTTTCATCTCAAATATATATATTTTTTGAATAATGATGCATATTTGGGTTGAAATGAAAATCATGGATAAAAATCTACTCAGTTTGGTTATTATTGAGAGGATTAAATGAAAATATTAGACAGAGAATTAGAAATGATAGAATTAGTATAATATATATATATATATATATATATATATATATATATATATATATATATATATACTTGACACATACACAGAAATACTGTATTATTGAAATGAAATTATACTGAATTCTCATAAACATGCATATAACTCCACTATAATACACCTAATTTTCTAAATTTAAAAAATTTGAAAGAACTCATCATTATTATTGTAAATAAAAAATATCATATTAATTGAAAAACTTTGATAAATAACAGTTTATAATGTCTCTTGGTTCTCATACACTTTGAAATTTAAATTTACTAAAATGAAAGAAATAACTAAGGTGGAAGATATAAATGAATTAAAGATTATGCACATTTTGAATATTATACAATCTAATAAGATAAAATGATCTCCATTAGAAAAGCTTAAAATAAATGTGATTTATGCTTTGAAAAATCATAACGATGACCTTGAAGGTTTTACAATTCAAAGAGTACACTTCAGCTACAACCAGTTTTGTCCACAATTGGTTTCAAAAATGAATTCATAACATCACAAGAAAATAATACTTGCCTAGTGCAATTTCGCATTCTATTTTAAATTGAGTATTTCATTCAGGGAAATAGGACTGAAAACTAAACCTGAATTCGTTGGAAAACATCACATAAGACCACTGTTGCAGTGTTTACAATGCATGTTCTCTACACCAGGCTAATTGCAAGCGACAGTGAGTTGCGGTAAGTGGAACACATCTCACAGGCCTATGAGCATGCAGACCAATGTACCCTAAGTGTCTGTATATGGACTGCCTTGAAACTGTCATACTGGTAGCTGAAGAGAGCTGATGAGGCAGTTCTGATGCTGTGCTCTGTCTGTATCTTTTGGCAGTAACTGCCAAATACTGATCCTCATTTGGTATTGTAACTCAGGAGCGACCTGTACTGTAACGTCTTGCCACATTACCATAATCTTGGAACCATTGTTAAAGACTGGAGATGATGTACAGGGCAATTCCAAGGATACTTCCAGCTGGGTACATCCACATTCTAGACGGCAGATAATTCTACCACAAAAAACATCACCCAACTGCTCCATTTGTGCCATAACTAAGCAGTTATTGCATTGAAAGGCTTTTAAAATGCTTGTGAGCAATTTCACTTCTTTGCAACCATTCCTTATATATCCTTCTCTTACACTCTTTCATCATTGTGACGTACTATTGGAGCCATCTGTTGCTTTCTTGTAATTTGCATATTATTCTTCAAGATGTATGTGATAATTCTACATGTGAAATTTTTATTTTAGAGTTCAATTTATGTGTGTGTGATTCTGAATTATCCTTAACATATGGACAAGATAGTTAATCCAAATAAGACCAAAACAGAAATGTATACATTAAATGTTACTTTGTGTCAATTATTACATTTTTAATCATATTGTGTATTTTTTTATTTTATGTTTCACTACATAAGTAGTATATATTTTGGATTAGTCGAAAAAATTGCCACAGATTATCCACAGCGTTTTTCTTTTACTTGAAAAATATGCCTCATGGATAATTTGTTGCTAGGATTGAATACTGTAAAACAGGATAAACAGATTAAGCAAGTTGAAAAAAATATGTATTATAATTAACATATGACTAAAAAATGTATATTGTTCGTTCAAAAAATAAATATATTTTACAGCTTAAAATCAAATTAATTCAACAATATTTCTTAAATTTTCCATAAAAAAAATAAAAAAAAAAATAAATAAATAAAAAAAAAAAACAAGAAAACTATTGCAGTTATTTTGCACAAATTATTATGCATGGATATTGCAATAACATGAGGAATGACAAAATATAATTTTAAAAATATTAATAATGGAAATTATGTAAAAATATTAATAAGAAAATTTCTACATTAAATCATATAAAGTTGTGAAAAAATAGAAAAAAAAAATCACATACCTAAAATAGAAGTCACTTGATAAATCCATGCTTTGAAATAATTTAACATATCTAAAAATAAAACAATTATAATACAGATGGATTCAATAAGATGTCTTACATGTATTAATCAGTGACATATACACACTTGGCTTCATGTGGATGCATGTTTTTCTCTCCATCATTGGGAATGTACACCATACAAGTGTCTTGGATTTTGTAAATTGTGTGATGTCCAATGTAAGCAACTCTTTTTCGTTTTGTAATCAATATCAGATAATATCCTTCCAGAAAGCGAACAAAACCTTAAATAAGTAATAAGAGTGAAATTCAATCATTACATAGAAGAAAGGATATAGAAATGCATAATGGACATTGGTTAGTTGAGTTTTGTGGCATAAGGTTCAAAAAGTTATAGAGAATGCCAAAATTATATTTTAATAAATATTTTTTTAAAACCCTAGTGATGTACAGTTTTAAAACAGAGTCTTTTTATAAATAATTAAAATATAATAATAAAATTGATAAGTATACTTCACAAATTGAAGATATAAATCATTAAAGTTCTAAAACTAGGTAAAGTAATAAAACCAGTAAAATCCTATCAGCCAACACAGGTTTGGCATGGTTTCCAACTTTCTTGTCAAACACTATACAATTAGTTATCTTGTCAATCTAAATTACACCACTCCATGCAATATCTGGTTTACAAAACACTGATTGACTCAATCTTGAACTTTGAACACTGCAATCACATGGAATTTTAAGTTTCAAATATAAAATTTTTGACTATATTTCGTTAGAATTACTTATGGTAAAATCCTATTATACATAATGGGGTAGTTTTCAAAAATGTTCTCAATGGAAAAATTACAAGATTTCCAAATACAAAATATCTAAAAAGCAATAACCCAATGAATCTAGACAAATCAACAACAGCAGGTTGTGGTAAATTTATAGTTTTTAAAATCTCTATTGCATTCAATCTCCAGCTTTGAATATCACAATCTCACACTGTTTTTTACTTCATATATTGAAATTTCAAAAATTTTATTGTAATCATGGAATAATGAGCTATAATACTAAAGGCTACAAATTTAACTGCATAAATTTTACAAAATTCACATATTATGAAACAAACACAAATCTCTAAAAGTCAATAGTATTATTAGTAATCATATAGTAAAACATAATCATAATAATTTTATTAATAATTTAATTTTCTTTTAATTAATCAAAATAATATAATCACTTTTAAATATGCCTTATAAAACAAAACCAAGTATAGGTATTAACAACTCCACTATATATATAAACCACTAATGTAAATAACATATATTTTTAAAGAAATTGTGGGTTCTAATTAAATAGGCACTGGCACCATCTTTAAATAACATATTATTTTAGTTTTAATACATCCAAATAGAAGTGGCTGTGAGCGATGTTGGAACTATATAATAGTGTAATTTTCCAGTAAAATTTCTCCAGCAGTTTTTTTTTTTGTCGAATTTATCATATGAGGGCAAGTTTCCCATGCTTCTCTTCTTCTGAGTGACTTGTCGCAAGTTCTTTAGAGTTGTGAAGTAGTAAAGTTTATTATTTATTGTAGCAACCCTCAGCAAACAATCAATGAGCAGAATGCCTTTTCTGTCTAAGAAGACCCTACACATCAATTTCTGGGTAGATATAGTCTGCTTGACTTTCATTTGAACCAGTGATCCATTTTCATGCCAATTCATGGACTATTGTTTTTTTTTTTTTTTTGGATAAAACAAACAACCCAAGTTTTATTACCTGTATTAATGATTCCATTAAGAGACTCATCACCTTCATTGTGGATTAATTGCAGAATATCGCATCTATTCCATACAATAAACACAACTGATTAAGATTGGTGCTACCTTTTGTGTGTTCAAAAAATTTATCACTGAATTCACTTTGTGGTAAGTAGGAGAAGAAAAAAAACCCAAAACCTTTGCGGACTAAAACAACTTTAATATAAGTTATATGAAAATTGGTACTGCAAAAATTAGGATATTGATAGTTACAACTACTATCTACACTACATGCATGTTTGCATTTTGAGCATTCTGCAGAGCCATGTTTTTTTTTATCTGTAGAAAACTTACTTTCTAGATGACCCTTGTAAATGTTGTAGTTTTCAGTAGGAAACAATTAGAAATGAAACTGAATGAGTAATGTAAATAACATCTTAATAAAAACTCGAATTTTAATTAATTGGGAAGTGGCCTCAATCTTAAAAAACGTCTCTGTATAGCAATCTACTCCAAAGACAAATGGGACTATTAACTTAAATCTACATCTATAAATTTAAATCTATTACATACATTTTTATGAAAATTTGGGCTTTGAAGTGTGGTGTCCACCTTAAAAAAAAACATCAATTCAATGCAATATACCAAAGAGAGAGATAGCCAATAAAACTAAATAAAAAATGCAAATAAAATACAATTTTATGAAAAAAATTCCAGTTTCTAATTATATTATTATTAACCATACATTTTTATGAAAACTTGAGTTTAAGTATTACTACTGATAATAGTTAGGTGACAAAATACACATATCAAATATATCAACAGAGTAAATTACATAAATTATTACAGTAATTAAATTAATTGTATAACTCATAAAATAAAAATACTCCTCTTATCACTTGCAGAAAATTTTTAAAAAAAATGCAAATTTAATTTATCACTATCCATACTTTCCACTTCCAACACGATAATACTAAGATTCAAAAATTTCAATTTTATATAATTTCAAAATAAAATATAGCTTTAAATAATTAAATTTAAAATCTTTCAAAATAAAATATAATTTCAAACACTTAAACTTCAATTTCATATACATTTTCAAAACAAAACATAACTTGAAAAGCTTAAACGTCAGTTTCATATACTCAAAATGAAACAACTTCAAACGTGTACATTTCAATAACTAACGTAAGATGCAACAAAGGTAACTAAAACTTCAAACTAATTTTGTGCATGCTTACATAAAGTTACATCATAAAATCACAAGAATACATTAAATGCAGTAAAACAGTTAGGTGAATTTATTGCCGAGCTGGCTCCTAAGATTTAGCCACAAAATCTATTGCTGGAAAAAGCAAAACTATTTCTGTGGGATGGCTCCCCCACTAAATCAAATGATGTTAAAAAATTAGCATTAAAAAAGTAAAATGATAAATGTTAAAAGCTGGGTGTGATATTAAAATATGAAAGGCAGTAAATGGCTCATCATAGATTCATTTAATACCAAGGACTTAGTTCATTCAGAAATAAATGTGTAAAGTGTGTTTTATATGAAGATGAGTTAATTATACATTAGTTCTTTGTTACATCAATAAATACAATAGTTCTTTGTTATATATGATGGGATTAGCTCAGAAAGATATGGCATGCAATTTGTAAGAGACTTTCATGTTCAATAACACTTGTAAAATGAGAACAACCATTTATTTTACACATCCCCTCTCTATAAAGAGAGGGATAAACAAAGTCAATGCAGCTTTAGTAACTGCATCAGCTTTTTCACTTCTCTCCAAACTTACATGGGCTGGAACAATATAAATTTCTATACATAAAAATATGAAAATAAAATGCATCAATAACTTTTTCCACTATAAATTGACATTGTATATTAAAATGATAACATAGTTACCAACAATTCCAAATGATGAGATAGTGCCTTTCAAATCAGAAACAAATTTTGGTCCTTGTTTCGATCTGTTTCCACACTTTATCATATTTAAAAGGTCTCTAATTTCTCTTTTAGTGTAATCAACCTAAAATTAAAAATTAAAATTTTAAAAATTTGAAAATTAAAGTTTAAAAATTTGAGTAGAAATGTTATACAATTACCTTGTCATCAACAACATTCAACTCTTTAGATTCTGTGCGGTCAATTTTCAGAACACGAAATTTACATTCAGTGTTATTACATCCCACAAGATAAAACCTCTATTAAAGAAAACAATAAAAACGTTCATATTTGGATAACTATCACTTTCAAATTTTCAGAAACTGAAAATAATGTTTCAATGTAGAAAAATGTATAGATGAGCAGGGAAATTTTGAGTTATAATTTCTTAGTTGTTGTAAAATTTTTATCCCTAAAATTTATTAAATTTAAAAATTAATGAAACAAGTAATTGTCATGTTAATGTTAGTATTTTAAATGCAAATGTATTATACAAGTAAAAACTAATTACACCAAACCAAGATTTTATATTAAAAATTTAAATACTCAGGAAAACAAGGAAAGAAAATTTAAGATCTCAATAATACATAAGTTGATAAAATAAATCAGATATCTTATTGGAAGTTCTTTCTAAAAACTTTATTTTGAAATTTTAATACTTTACAAAGTAATATAGAGCAATAATTTTATGACTATAAGCAATTAAGCACTTTCAATTTAGTTTTATAAATAATTTTGGTAAGAATGTAAAGGCAACTATAGTTAATTTCAAAATGAAATGTTTATGATACAGCATTCAAACTATTTCAATATATTAGTTTATGATGAAATACATCTTCAGCTATTGATAACTCTGGCTTAAATATAGATTAATATAGAGCTTGTAATATTATACAGAAGATTCATAACTCAAAATTCAAGTTTATTAACACTAAGAAAATTTTCAAAATTTTCCATATATTAAGAAAATGAGATTTTAAAATACACCAAATGGAAAATAATTGGAAGAGCACACTGATAATAAAAAATTGCATCCCCCCATTTTAATCTATTTTATATTAGCTTGAAATTAGTCAAAGGATTTATATACTAATGTTGATGCTAATTTCCAAAACCATACTTATTTCCTCAAATAAAAATTTTCAATATTAAATTTAATATTTATCTTTGTTAGCACTAAATTATGCAAATTTATTTAAAAAAGTTAACAGTACTTTTACAAAAAGGCATTTTTGCTTTTTAACAAAATAATCAAATAATAAATTATATTAAAAAACATTAAATATTTATTAATTTGCATTAGTATGAATAAGTTATAAGTCCAAAAATATATATTAAACAGGTTATTAAAAATTTAATAATGAAATTTGATACCCCAATACTTATAATAAAAGAAATTTTATACTTGTTCAATGAAGGTAGTGTTCCCAAAAATGATGAGAAAATACAAGATTACAAGAAAGCTTCAAAAATATAACTGATTGATTGGAGTGAAAAAATTTTTCATGAAAAAGGGATACATTAATACTAAATGAATAATAAATAATTGTAACTGAAAATACTGTTTTTATTTTCAAAAATAACACAGCTTAATTATTTTTAAAACAGAAAAGTAACATTAATTTTACTTATTTCTGATGACATCAAAATAAAATACTAAACTACATGGAAAAAGTATACAGGTTGATAAAATATTGTTCTAAAGTTCTGGATTTAAGTCACAATTTTCCTACTCTTGGTTTAGAAGAAATATGAATTTTAAAATGTTTATAGGTTTATTATTCATGAAGATTAATTTCAAACTGAGTGACTAACTTCAAGTACTTAACTGTTAAAGCAGAAAAAAATGTTAGAAAATAGAGTAAACAGAAGTTTATATTAGTGGTTTTTTAATACTATAAAATGTTTTCTTATTAAAAATGAGACTTTTAGTTTGGATACAAATGACAACTTAGGACTAAAAATGTTATTCAGTGATAAAGCAACAATTAAAAATATTCACTTATTATATGAAAATAATTTCCAATCATAAAAATTAAACAACCAGAAATTTTATATATTTCACCAGACAATTCAACATACATTAAGCAATTTTCAAGTAAAAATAACTTATGATCTTAAGAACCACATACAAGAAATTTTTTGGGGGGAAGTAAAATCGCATAAATAAAAAGTAAAGGCATTTCCTTACAAATTATTCTCTTAAAAATGATCACTTAAAGATGAATAAAATAATTTCATAAGTTAGACAAGGATTTGAAAAATTCACTATTCATTAAAAGCTTATTTTATAGGTACAGGCTATTTTTAAAAATGTTTATTGAATAAAGAAAGAATGGTAACAAGTATTATAGTACTTGACTTATACTTTTTCTTTTAGGTATTAAAATAAGTATTTGCTAGTTCCAATTTAATTTTTACCCCTTTTAACTTATATTAAAAATTATATCTTTAGATCACATACATATTAAGAAGCTACACACCGTTTTTGTTTTGTATAAAATGATTTTTTGAACGAGGCTAACAACTGGATATGCCACAGCTTGCTTATTAGACATTTTAATTAATTTTTTTAAGTGAAATCCTAGAAGTTTCGATATGTAAGTTAAAAAAACTTGTCCTTTAGAACACTCTCTCTACACAAAAAAGACTGTAAATAAAGCAATCTATTCTCAAAACTATCTTCAGATTCTATACTTCATAAATAACCTCATTATTATATTAGCAAATTAATGTTAAATGTATACTCTTTCAGTTAATTCACATTATCCGCCGACTTCCCGTTTGTAACAAAATGACAAAATGAAACAAAATAATTTACTATAAGTATCACATGCTTATGCCAGCACTAAATTTTTGTTTAAAAGAAAAATTCTGAATTAAGCATTCTGAGAGGCGCCAGTTTGACTTTTTAAACATTTCATTGCAGATAACTTTTGTTTAAGGCTGTTGTTGGTAAAATACTTGGTGATAAAAACTGCTTCAAATGTCATTAAAAAAATAAACCTAATTAATATTATCATTAAATAAACCTAATACTTCCAATTTTATTAAAATAAACCTATAATGGATTATAATTTTCTGTTAAAACAAATTTTTTCCTTCTGATTATTCAAATATTTTTAATCAATTTTCTACAATTTTTAAATTTGACAAAAGTGAAATTAATGTCTTTTGAAAAGGAAAATACACTTAAATTGTAGTTGTTGTCGTGTGTCAGTATAATATGTTATAATACCCCGCTTAGATAATATTATATAACATTGCAAATACAATATTATATAATATTATCTAAATGGGGTCATTTTAATAATATATAATATTGTCGGATAATATTTTATAGCATTTATTTACAATATTGGCTGATTAACATTTGCAACTTTTAATTTCGGTGTAGAGTCCGACTTCCTCTGTACCATTCATTCAAAGAAAGGACAAAGACAGGATAGACAGAGGGAGAAAATGCATGCATGCCCTAATTGGGAGTTGAACCCAGGATGTCCTTATTCGCAGTTAAGAACTCTGATTACTAGACAGGGTGGGTAGCACACTTAAATTAAAATACAAATATCAATTATTATAAGTGATTAAAAGTTTAATAATAATGGGATACTTTTGTAACTGCTACACAGAAATAATATAAAGAATAAATGGATAATTGGAGCAAGAGAAATATTATATATAATATTTTACTATAATTTTTATAAGGAATTGATTTTATTGGGAAATAAGCAATCATTTTACAAGTAACACAAATCGTTCATATCAACTTCTATCTACACATTGATTACGTATTTTTTATGTTTTACTTTGCATAAAATGTCAGATTTTACGTACTTTCAAAAAGTTATTTTCAAAATGAGTAAAGAATATGCCTAACAACTAGGAAGAAATGAGAGAAATCCACACAACGAAATTTCCAACTATCGGCTTTAAGCTGAAGTAATAAGGCCAGAGCAACCAAATCAAGCAATCCAATGGAAATCTTTCTCCAAAAAAAGTTCATGTTTTGTCACCGGTCCTGCTTTCTGTCAATGCTTGAATTCATCAATCTTAGTTGGTAATACTGAGCAGTAAGTCCCAACGAGATTGAAAAAGAGCTTACAAAGTAGGTAATTGAATTGCTGCCAATTCTATTGGCAGTAATTCGATCGAATCATACTAAAGCATCAGTAGGTAAATTTATAAGTCAGATTTTAATGTTTAAAGAAAAGTTACTTTTGATTCTCACTATTAAATTGGAATAATTTAAGAATGAGATTTTTCCGTGATCATAATAAATATCCTTTTTTTAATGTTCTTTAGTTAATAAAGGAGATTTCAATTTGTTTGGTACTTAAAGTATTTGTCACTTATTTTGTTTTTGGAACGTGAATCATTTCTGGTCAAAGCTTGTGATTATTCAAATGTAACTCATTCCATATTTTGTTTTATTAAGTTCAGAATCAAGATGTTCTGAGTTTGATCAGTCTTATTACAAGCTTACGAAATTTCTAAATGTTTCAAAACAAAAATATGTTCTGTTTTTTTATGTTTTATCAGTTCATCTGTTTCTAGTCCTTTTCCCCTGATATTCTTTTCTCTTTCCTGGGTATGTGTGTGTGATTCTTTCATTTCGTTCTGACTAAAATTTTCATCGGTTAAAGGTCATTTTCTTAAGGTTGTTATTTTAAAAGAGTCTATAACTACCTCAGCTAATTCTTCTGCAACTTCTATTAAATTGCTTTTCTTACAGTAAGCTATAAAGCACATTTTATTTAGATACTTTTTTGATCTAGGTAAAAAAACGGCTAAGTAAAGGAAAATTACCTGTTAACATCTGTGAAATTTCTCAATTGCAACAAATACTTAAATTATTCAGGCGAATAAATTAAATGTAAAAAAAAAAAAAAAGTTACGCACATCGAAACTGTTTTTTAAAAATAAACGTTCTTTCTCACTTAAAAGAATAATTCCTTATAAATTGAAGTAATTAGTTAAAAATATTATCAGGAAATGTTTTTTAGCAGTACTCAAACAAATAAAACATATTTAGTACATTTTAAATTATCGTCGCTTGAAAAATGAAAATTTCAGCAAAAGATCTTAATATAAAAACTCCATTTTCAAATGTACTCCCAAAATTTCCCATTACACAGATACAATGTGATGGTGAAGAGAATTTTGAAATTTTTTTATGATTAACTATTTTCTTATTCGACGTCTTATTAGTTTTCTTTTCATGAAATGTTTTTATTTATAATTAAAAAAAAAATTTCTTTGATCTTAGTCCCAGGTTTTGTGGGCCGAGATCACCTCTGGATATAAATTGTTGGAGGATAAATATATTTATCCCTCTAACTTTTTGAAACGCTTAGGTTTTTGTTATATTATTATTATAATCACGTTGTAAAAATCACCTTGTTATTCAAAATAATGTGTGGAGTAAATAATTATATTTACAAAGTTATTTAGTTATTTTGCACTAATGAGTTTAAGAGAAATTAAGAGAAACAACTGCTCAACGACGTACCGCCACACACTTCACATAAATATTAAAATACATCCTTCACCCCACATTACTTACTGCAATTAGCAAAAGTTCATGTAAATCATCTGACATTTTATTTTGTCATAAAAGGACTCATCATTTTTTTGGTCACTGCTTACACAAATGTTTTTTCTAAGTTTTAATAATTTATCATATCCTATTGATTAGTTTCCTGAAGTTTATTCAAATGTGAGATATATGGCGAGGGAGGAAGAACGCTAAATAGTAACTAAAACCAATAACATTTAACAGAAAAACTCAATTTATTGAGATCAAAATATCAATTTTATTTGGGAAAATACATTTCAAATTTAATAATTATGTCTTGTTGGGAAATAAACCGTGACGCCTGGGTAGAATCAAACATGGAAGCGGCAAATAATTGTTGTTGAAAGACGACAAAGTTCTCCCTGTCGTTGTCTTTCAACAACATTGATTGTTGTTGAAAGCATTAACAACAATCCTTTGCCTCAGGCATGAGAACACAGCTGGAACTGCTTGCCATACACGAAAATCTTCCAACTTTTATATTTTTAAATTAATAATAAATGCATATAGTTTGAATCTAGCAAAAAAAATTGTGTTATTTCTTTTTCACCGTGATTTTTATTATGGTTTTTTTTCTTTCAAGTTTTATATTTTGTTTAAGATTTATATATATAGTGCTATATCATTATTTTATACTATAAACTTTGTGCTTTGTGCATGTGGGAATAATATCTTAAAATTTTTCATAAAATTTCTGAAATATTAAATTGGTCAGATTCCTTTTCATGTATTTGTAATATTTTTCATTTTAGTTTAAAATTATTTACTAAATTATTTGCGTTGATCTCTTAATTTATTGGTCAAAGAGGAAGCTCAAGTCACATAGCTCAATGAATGCAGATGGATTCACAATGTTCCTTATGAGTCCTAATTGCTTTGCAGGATGTCAAGTTGCATACCTATGAAAAATTGTAATATTGATTAACCAAATAATCTTTTCTATTCAAAATGAAAAGAATAATGTATAACTGATATCACTTTAGCTGACAAATACCTTATTAGGAACTCACTGCATATAATTATTCATTATTTAAAATTTCAAAATCAAAAATTTATATGTAGAAACTTTAATATTTTGGAATTATTTAACATGATATTCCATTTTTTGTATAGATGAAAGTTTACTTAACTGGCAATATTTGTTCATATTTTATATTTTCTTTTACAAATAAAAAAACAGAAATTTTAATCTCATTTTGACTAAAATAAAACAATAAATATCGTCCTCTCCCCAAAAAAAAGACGAATTTTCTCAAAACTGAATTATTAATGAAAACTTGTTAGAATATATTTAAAACAGAAATAAAAAATTTTCTTTAAAGGTCTTAAAATTTTGTACTTTAATAATCAATATTAAACGTTTATAATTTACAAAAAAATTTCGTTTTGAACAAAATGCATTAATTTGTATGAAATATATTCGATGTCATATATTTTAATTTATTTTTATAATTATTAACATGGATAAATAAGTTACGTCATATTTTACTGACTATAATTTCAACTAGACAATATAAAAATGGGAAAATGAAAAGTTCGTTTCTTTGAATTTTATGAAATAAATAAGCTATATCTCATGGTTTTTCCTTTTATGAAATATCTAGTTTACTAGCTTCTTAAACAACCATATTTAGAGCAATACTGGAAAAAATGAATAAGGCACTAAAAGGTATTTAAATGTATAATATAACGTTCGATAGCTTACGGCTTCAGAAATCTAAATCTGGATGATAGTGAGTCAAAACTTTGAAAACATTCATTTTAAAGAGTAAATGTTAATGTTACATAAAAAAAATTCAAAATTTTCTCTAACTTTTTGATTAAATTAATAATTCTTGGAATCCTTCCTTATCAAGGAACTGACAAGCATGAAGAAAGAAAAAGTGGCGATCAAAAAATATCGATTTTTATGTCAATTTCATATTCTAAAATCTTTTAAATGTATTGATTGTATCAGAATAATTATAATTTTTAATATAAGGAAGCTTAACTGAAAGATTAATTGTTATTAAAACTTAAGAAATGTTCTCAGTGAAATAATAGTGCTTCGCGTCAGAGTAAAGAAAAGTTCTGAGTGTTTTTATCACAAGATTTTCTGCAGCCACGAATTAGTTTAATGTGGCGCTTATCGAGGCAGTCGCGAACTTTCTCTGGCCGGGACTGGTCTACTATCAGAGGTACTGTCCTGATTGTAACCAATAGGAAACGTAATTGCTCTGTGACGTCACAGAAGTAAGGTGATGTATCAAAAGTTTAGTTTCGACGCATTTTCAAACAAATGCTTTATTTATGAAGACAAGTTTGTCATTTAATATGAAATTGTGATACAATTATTAACTTCAAAATTGGGTTACAGTTCATTAGCTGTTAAGAATATTCATAAGCTGTAAGATGGCATTACTGCAAAATAGAGTGCATTTATAAAATATTCAGTATTCAATAAGATTAGAGATAGAATAGAAGAGAGACGTGATGAATGGAAGTCCAACCATACGGTTCATAAATAACTTTATTTATTATTAGTGCCGTACTAATAATAAAACCTAGATTGTTATTATTATATGTTTTCTTTTTAAACTTTTTAATTATGTTTAATATTGTAGTACAAAAGGTGATTGTTTTGTTTTGTAATATTATAACTTCTATTTTCTTACTCCTCTACATTGTACTTAAACTAAATAAGCGATGTCATTTCTATGATTTTGTAATGTTATACTAAATTATTTTTCGTCAGATAATCGAATTATTTTCGAAATAAAATATTTATTAGCTTTTATGTATAACTAAACTAACACAATACACTATTATTTAACTCCTTAAAACTATTATTAACATTTTTATACTGATTAAAACTGAAGAAAAAATTCAGCACTTTTCTGAATTTTTAAAATCACAAAAGTATTTCCATATAAATAATATCTGCAGAATACATTTTATAATTGTCTATAATGTGTTTGCTATTTAACATAAATTTCATGAAAAGCTAATGAAATCCCATATTAAGACCATTATTTTGAAATTTTAAAAATAAGTACAAAATTATACTTAAGAAAATAAATTAGATGATTCTTAAAATAATTACCAAAACATTCATAATAATTATTAAATAAATGTATTGCTAATTTTATAAAAGCAATTATTGTATTTAAAACACTTTATTTATACTATGAAAACTACAAAAGGTGATTAATAATTCAAAAATCGAAATGCAAATTATATTTTCTTTTAATAAACATACATTGTGAAAGAAAGTAAGAGTCAAGGTTTTATAATTTTATTTACATAAATACAATTTTTACAAAAACATGTACATTTTATAAAATAATTTTGTCATTTTTTGTGAAATCTTGAAACATTTTCTATATTTATGTCTAATGATTCTTTATATATATATATATATATATATATATATATATATATATATATATATATATATATATATATATATATATATATGTTTGGATGTATGTATGTATATCAAAATTTTAAAATGGATTTTTTTTTAAAATATTTGGGGATGAGTAATGTTACTGTTACACATATATACACACAAATATGTAAAAACTTAATAAAATTAAAAGTCTTGTAAAACAGATTCTCATGAGACATAAGTCATAAAAAGCACAAGCTAAATTTACTTCCGATGTTGAACATTCTTCATATCAGGATAAGTGACTAACAAGCGAACCAAATTTTGTCCACCAGTCACATTTACGTATTCAGTCACATTTACATAATGGTCAGAACATAAAAGCCATTCAATTCATTCATTGTCAGTAATTTAAAAGACAATTTGAAACACATCCGGAACGATCATAAATTTTTTAAAATATAATAACAGAAAAATACAAAAAGAAAACTTGGATACATTTGTCGAGAGCATAGTCCTTCAAAGAGCCGCAGGTTGGACACTCCTGCTTCTATAGCTTTGAAATTAAAAATCAATTTGCATATTATTTAAAAGTACTTATTTAAAATCATGCTATTTGTGCTTTTATTAAATGTATTTTATTTTTGAGTAGACATAAAAGGTTTCTTGATAGCTATTTTTTAAATTGTTATTTAAATTTATTTAATAAAAATTTGTTTTAAATTAAAGGGATGTAACTTATTTTAATATAAAGAAATATGTTTCAAAATTTTAAGAACTAGTGAAAAAGTAGAAATTTTTTTCATTGATGAAATATATAACCGACCAAGAAAAACTTCTCAGAATAAAAACATGAGTAGTTAAAAATTTTCCTTTATTTTCTGACTATTTTTTACTCCTGGTTTGCCCCTTTCTGGACTAATTAGGTCGGGCCGTACAGTTGAATTCCTGATAATAATTTATACGAAGGGACACAATTTGAAGAATAATATTCAGAATACTGATTATCATATAAATTTAAACAGTGTCTGGCAGAGAATATTTCTGATTTTATAAAAAATTATATAAGTAGGTAATTTTGTTTTAAAGAAATTAAACTTCCTGTTGCTGCCTTGAAAAATTGTTCATCAGGCGATAAAGTGCGCCAATTATTTCAACCTTCTTCTCTTTTGTTTCTCTCTGAAAAACTTGATTCAGAATTGAATTATATTTGTAGTGGTATAGTATTTATTATTGTTTTGTTATCGAC
Organism: Latrodectus elegans; assembly: GCA_030067965.1. Lineage (NCBI taxonomy): Eukaryota > Metazoa > Arthropoda > Arachnida > Araneae > Theridiidae > Latrodectus > Latrodectus elegans. The sequence continues at coordinate 20,547,937 of CM057819.1, forward strand.
GGAATTGTTTATTTTAAATAGTACTATTTCCATTGAAGCTTTATACCTTCATAATCTCGTATGGTTAAGATGTTTTCCAAACAATTGAGGGCCGCAGTTCAAATTCTTATTATATTTCAATATCAGTTATACTAATTCTGAACTTTCGTTTAGTAAAATTAAAATTAATCCTGACATATTTACGATCAATCCTAGGACAAAAATGCTTAAGTGACTTAGCATTTTTAAATGTAGAAACGAAAAATTTAGAGGGATTGACACTGATGAAGTAACTGATCATTTTGTTTCATCAAAGGCAAGGAAAATGTATGCAGTATAATTAATATATCAAATTACTATTGCTATTAATAAATACATCTGTGTAATAAGTATTAACATGTTTTCATTGTTCAATGAAAAAGCTGACGATTGAGCGACAAAAGCAAACAAAAAACAAACCATAAAGAGCACAGAACGGTTATTTCAGAAACTACTCACCTCAGAGACATCGTGAATAATATTTATTTATTCAATATAGAGACTTTCTACAACAAAATATTTCTTAACCTAGATGGGCGTTAGAACAGCTGATTTCCATTAAAAAAATTAGCATATTACATACATAGGAATTCCTAAATTTTTATGAAGTTATGATTCCATTAATATAAGAAAATAATTCGGTTTCCATTTTAAACATTAGTTTCCAGTCCAAAAGATTTAATTCTGATTTACAACCGCTTTTGAGTACCGGATAACTTGTCTAGTGGTCAGCGTGCCTGACTACGGATAGGGAGGTCCTGGTTCGGGCATGGATGTACTTTCTCTCTTTCTATCCTGTCTTTATCCTTTCCTTGTTTGTGAATGAGGTGTGATCGGTTGCCTACCCTATAAACGGGTCCCTATGGCATGTGTGTGTACTGAAGGAGTTGGACTCCACACTAAATACGGTTCAGTTGGAGTAGTGGAGCAGCGCACTCCAATTTGCCAGCCTAGCTGCCACACGAGAACAACAACTGCTTTTGAGTGAAGAACAATTTTCGTTTATAGAAAGCAGAAAATGTATCGGGGAAAGATGATTTCGTCAATAATCTATGTTTAAGAGAAGTCATTCTATAACTAAAATCTTTTGTGACAAAGTCCATAAGTATGGGGTTTACAAAAATAATTTTCTTCAAAGAAAGAAAAAAAGTGAATAAAACTTGCAATAATCCATTTACTTAGTTTTCTTATATTAATTATTGTACTGACAGCTTAATCAACGTTCATACAACGAGAGACCAATTTCTATCTTAGTGTTCAACTCAAATATAAAGTTTTGATTCAAGATTTATAAGCCATCATTTAAATTTTTCTAATATGTCATTATTGTATAATAAAGTTTATGTTAATACTTTCTGATTGTAATTTTTATTTATGTACTGCACGTGTTTACCTTTTCATATCCCGTGCCATAATTTAGATAACAATGTTTATTTGAAAGCCCACAGACAACATTGAACAACAGATTCTCATTTTTGCGAACAATAGGAAGCATTAAACTCGTTAAGATTTAAAGTTCATTAAACAGAAAAATATGTATGCAAGATTTTTTAAAGTTAATTTTTTATAGCAAACTTTTGTCTTTTTATAAGTAGTATAAATTAAGCGTTGTTCAAAAAAGTTATTTAGTAAGCACTTTATAAAAAATATATACATGATATATATATATATATATATATATATATATATATATATATATATATATATATATATATATATATATATATATAAATACTTGAAATTGTTTTTACTTTAATTTTCATTATTTAAATTAATTTTTTTCTATTTCGTTTATATTATTTATATTATTATACATGATATATATATATATATATATAAATACTCGAAATTATTTTTACTTTAATTTTCATTATTTAAATTAATTTTTTTTCTATTTCAAAATATTTTTGAAAATACATTTTTTTATTTTTTCAGAATAAGAAAATATTTTATTGTTTTCCACAAAAAATAAATAAATAAAATAAATTTTAAAAAATTTAAAAAATAAAATAAAATATAAAAAAAACACTTCAATTATAAGCTATTTAGTTATTTATTTTGAAGATGATAGTTGCAATAGTTTATTTTCTTATGTATGGATGTCTGATATCAAAAATTTCCTCATTTGACACCTCTCCTACCTGATTGGGAGGCATGTTACATATGTCGTGATCGCAATTCCCTACAAATAAAATGATGATTCTCGGGGTGTCCATTAACTGCAGCGCCCCAATCTGGGCTAGGTACACGGAAGCATGCTGGGGCAACAACAAATTTTCCCATTTGAATTTACATTCAAAAAATCTTGGAATGAAATTTCATATCTTTATTGGAGACCATAGATGAATAATTTGTCTTCACTACCAAGTAAATATTCTTTAGTTCTTTCAGTATCTTTGATGATATATGTGCTCAAATGGTATCCTCTTTCCTTTCACATCATAGGCTGCCAAGTGCAGTGAATGTGAATTTCATAAAGCCATCCAGAATCTATATCCTTTGCGCTTAGGCTCTCACCCATTGTCTATAACCAGAGGGTATTTTTAATATTTTTTTTACAGAAATTGCTTCAAAATATTAGGGTTTTCAGCGTGACCAGCTGACAATTAGATGAATTTTCAGATAATAAAACCACTATGCATGTTTCTCAACTCTAAATTAAGAAAAATAAATAAATATAAATGATAGGGGGGGATGAAGCATTCGTCAAAATTAGTTCATAGAAACGAGATCCAAAATTTAAATTCGTAAATGGGAACAAAAATTATAACTGTAATTTTATAATTCTTTGTAATTGTCTAGGTAACTTTTTTCGGTGGAATCAAGTTACTTCACAAAGCCTGCGTGAATGTTCTATGTGGGTCGTCATAAATGCTTGTTAATAGGAGGTTTCGTAAAAACGAGATTTATCTAAAAGATAAGCCACTATTGCAAAATCATTGATATCTAAGAACTTGGTGAATAATTTGCTTTCTACGGAGAGACTACTATTATACAGCTGCCACATATTTTTAAGAATAGCATGCCACTATTCTTCAAATTATTCACCCCAGAAATATTAAGGTCTGCATACTGCTCCTTTACCTCCTCCACAGGGACGGATACGAAATAGTTTTGCCGAGGTATTGGGGGGTGGGGAGACGTTCTCGAAGAAAATTGTTTCTTCCTTATGTTACACAAATAGAGCAATATTCATTTCCCCGATTGTTTTTTTTTTTTTTTCCAATAGCAGATTGTAGACAGTTACAGCTGCAACATAGTCTATTAATCTATTGTTCCCTGATACCCAAAGAACCGGCCAGAAACAGCGAACTCTTAGCCACCAAGGCGTTGCCCCGAGTGCACCACAGAGGGTGGGCCACCATCGCACCCTCACACATGCCATAGGGACCCGTTTATAAAATAGGCATCATTTATACTTCATTCACACACACAAGGAAAGGACAAAGACAGGATAGAGAGAGAGAGAGAAATTACATCCATGCCTGAACCGGGATTCGAACCCAGGACCTTCCTATCCATAGTCAGGCACACTGACTACTGGATAAGTTGGCCGGCCAATTTCTCCGATTGTTAACATGCGATAATATAGTGAAAAGATCTACTAAGGTTACTAGTACACGATTTTTGGATTTACCATAAGTTTCAGTTATCTATGAAAAAAATAGTTCATCGAATTGTTATTCTGTATCTTTGAAAGTAACTTATTGCCGAGATGGCAGCCGAATGGTTAACGCTCTTGCTTTCGGGTCAACAGTTCGAATCCCACCTTGGGAATGGATGTTTCTAGCGGTTCAGAATCCACTTTAAACCTGAGGTTTCGATCTAATTAGCCCTCGTGCGCAGTCTGTACGCGAGCCCCTCGAGTCCCATTCATATGCAAGATGAGGAAGTCGAGAATAAATCCATCGAAAGCTTTGCAGATGCTCCAAGAATCGATATCTGGAATTCCTGGTTGCGCCCCAGTGCAATACGATGCTGAATAACACGTTCCCCCAAAACACTTAAATGAATGCGAATTATTTTAGTTTTTCCTTTAGTACCCATAGTTATCCAGTGAGAAGAGGGAATTTTATTTAAAAAGGGATCCGTTAGCTTACTCTAGACTTGACACCAAGAAGCATTAAAAAACTAAGAAAACATTCATTTAACATAGGCGAGTAGTGTCTGTGGAGCTTCCTGCCTTTTGGCGCATGTGCGGGCAGAAACATTGATGTTATTTCAGTTATTCATTAGTAATTCCTAATTACTGGGTTCCTCAAAGTAAGAGTATAACTGAAGTGAATTTGTCGATGCACAGCAGTGGAGTCGGGCAAATATTCTGGCATGCCGACCCTGCGTGAAACAGGAGTTCAGTCAGAAAATCCTTATCAGAAATTCGTGACTGAGTTCAGGAGAACTTTGGTGTTATGTTTCTTGCGTGGGTAGGATAAAAGCCAAAACAGTCCGAGTGTCTCTTTCCTCCATAACAAGCTATCGATCGGGTGACCAGGAGAGAGCGCATGCGCGACGTAAAGTTCATCCGGCTCTCTTCCTCCCGCAACGCGACAAAGTTGGGAAAAAATCAAAATTCGACTGAGAGTGTGAAGTGAGGGGGAGCTGAGTGCAACCGGGTACCCAGGGCACTCCACCAGATGAAATTTCGCTAAATAATTCATTTTTAAATGGTATGAAATTTCAAAATAATAATAATAAATAATATAAAATGTAAAAAAAAAAAGGAAAAACTCTTCAAACAAATGTATACCAATATTCCTCACTTTTCAAGCTTTGCGAAAAGGGGTGTGGAGTGTTGGATCGATACAGTCGATTGACAACTTAAAAAAATGAAATTAACTTGGTTATTTTTAATAAAATTTTTAACAAAGAACATTATATGAAAATTAATCTTGATCTTATGTGTCGAGGAGGGAGCTGGTAAAAGGAGAATGATAATGAAGCATAAAAAAATAGTGAAAGGCCCTGTGCTCACTTATCGTTGGAAATGTTGCCTGGTTGTGTTGTGCACACACACACACACACACACACACACACACACACACACACACACACACACACACACACACACACACACACACACACACACACACACACACACACACACACACACATACACACACACACACACACACACACACACACACACACACACACACACACACACACACACACACACACACACACACACACACACACACACACACACACACACACATATACTTAATAAATTATTTTCTATGTAAATTAGAAAATTATGGAATTTTGTAATTAAGGAAGTTTAAAAATGAAATTAAAGTAGTTTAAAAAATTAAAAAGTAGTTTAACGAAAATATATAATAGTAATAGTAGGTGTTTTCAAGATTCTTGTATATAAACTTCAATGCTTGGGTGACTCTTCTGCAGTTTTAAAAAATAGATATTACTTCAATCTTATAAGCGGTTCTCTACTTCTTACATATTTAAAAATAAATTTAAGGGTAATATTATTGTTTTTAAATATTAGAATTAAACCTTTTATATCTGTTTTATATTATTTTCAATATTATTGCATGTACCATGAATGCGGTTTAATTCACTAATTTCAATATTTCTATACATTTTAAGAGAAATATTAGAATTCCAAAATATTAATTTATTTACTTTAAAATTATATGTCTTTGTTTTGTCATAAATGTCAATGTAAGTTAAATCGTCCTTAATATCAATGTCCAAATCTAAAAATTCAGAATAATGACTGTTAATGTTAGTTTTTATAAGAATTTTCTCCTTACAATAAATATTTCTAAAATATTCTTCAAGTTCAAAACTATTAAAAATAATAAAATTATCAATATAATGAAATGCAGAAAGAAATTGAAAAATAAAATTTATTTCATAATGATGCAAAAATAAATTAGCAAGTAAGCTGAAAAATTTTGAACCCTGTGGTTTACGAAAATTTTTAACAAAAATGTTTTCTTTCATTGTAAATAAGGTTATTAAAAATGCAGAGTTTGACTAAATTGTTCCAATAATGACAATCAATGTAAAAACAAATGCTTATATTCACAATAATAAGTATTTAAAACATCATTTAGTTTATTTAAAGGTGCAACGGATCTATCTCAGTAAGATTTATATTTAGGTTTTGAGTTGTTGATTTGGTTGATATTACATTTTGTCTCTTGAATTTTTGCTAATTTTTTCAAGTTTTATAAATTGGATATTTAATATTTGAAATTTTGTATTGCAGACATTCTTCGTGGGAATTGCGGAAGTTATTGCATGTCAGAGAAGAGTGTTTTTACTTCTTTTGCATAGGTGACCATATCCCCTGAAGCAGACATGGTCATTGAGCTTTTTATTATTTTTTCACATATTTTGTCTTAAATCTATTTTTTTTATATTTCAATTTATATTTTTGTACTTCTAATTATTTTCCTGACTTACATTTCTTTAGCTGCTGTTATTAATGACATACAATGTTATTTACATTATATGTCATTAATAGCAGCAGCTATGGTTAGACAAATAATGTTATTTGTCTCTTGATTATAGTATGGTAGTTTGTGTCTTGATTTCTTGATTTATTACTTACATATATATAATCAATTTTTCTTCATGAATCTTTAACACATTATGATATTTATTGATCCAGAAAAATCTTTATCCTTACTATCAGTCGCTTGATGAATATAGATTTGATCAATTTTGTTTTGAATGTGGACCTTTTCTGAGGTCTAAAATGCAAGCATTCAGCTCATTGAGCAGTTTCACTTCATAATTTATGATTACAGTGGGTCGCTTTTTTAGATCTTCTTCCTCCAAGTCCTTACAATTTCCTCAGCTGAGAATGGCCTGAAATACATCTCTACCGTCCTGTTTCCATGGTCTTCAGCATCCATGCATGTTGTGCTATAGCAATGCCAATATTGTTTTTATGCCATAACTGGCAAAAGTTTTTAAAAACTTAATATTAGAAATTTCACACACTTAAAGTCATTCACAAAAATTTGGAAGTTCAAACGAATCAGCTGTAATCGTTGAACGACAGCGCATTCACTAAAATCTACGCAGCTGCAGTATTCCCTCACTCCGCAAAGAAACAAGGAAAAATTGCATCGCTCAGAACTGAGAAAATTTCTAGAAATGAGTGTAATCAAAAGCTAAGTATCGACGTGTCATTTCTCAGAGCTATTTTCAAAGAAAAAAAAACGCTGGAAAATATTGCAATTATATTTCAAAAATGAGTGATTGGTTTGTCAATTTTTGACCATAATCAAAGGATTGCTAAGAACATTTGTACTTGGAATGAAGTGGAGGAACAGAAGAACAAAGAATTGGTGTTATAGTATTTGATACTAGAATTCCTATATCCGAATAAAGACAGTCCTTATAATGATCTATGGGCAAGTCTACATTCTTTAGAGAAAAATCTAAGGTTTAGTTTTAGTGACTGAGTATTGAACAATGAGCTGTTTTCAGCGTGGGCATATGTTGGAGTGTATGGTTAGGAATTTCCCTATTTACTAACTTGCAATATTAAATTTGGTTTATTGAATTGTGGCTGGATCTTATTTCAGATCCAGCCACATAGGATCTGAACGATCGGAGTCTGATCATTCTGATCTGTTATTTTTCACTTTGAACAGCCTTCAGATCTGAGACGTTTCATTTTGAAGATAGCAGTCATCTCAGTCTAATGGTGTCATTAATCACAGTCCATGTAAACATTATTTCATACTTTTTCACTGCAATCTTGTAATTTCTTCACATATTTCAAGTGACTTACCTTCACATAAACTTTTTTCTTAGTTGAAGCAAATATTGCCATTAGAAATATCGCTCAGTTTCAAGTCAATCCCCAAAACGATGGATTCAGCTTTGACTTCAATAAATTTTTAGTCATTTTTATTTCACATATTTCTGTCTCCGTGTTTTATAAGGAGTGAACTTGAATTGTGGGCCTATTTATACACTGTTTTAATATCTGAATTTGTTCTGTACTAGAATGTCTTCTAACAACGATCAGTTGCTAGTCCGTCCATTAATACAGTGTTTCTCAACCTTCTGGTATTCACGGCCGAATTTTCAATCATAATTTTTATCGCGCCCCCTCCCCACCGCATACAATAAAATGTATACAATAATAATGTATTTTGAGTATTTTGGCGCCAAACATACACTACAACCTTAATTTTAAACTTTACTATTGCCAAGAATATGGAAATTTATTGACATTTTGCAACACAGATCCTCAGCATTGAAAAAACAAGAATCCTATGTCTTATTATTTCTCTTGCGCCTCGCCATGTCGGGCATTCTCACGGTTTCGTGAGATGTTTCAATTTGTCTGGAATTTGTCTGGTCAGTTTAAAAGTTAAATTAGGAGTGTGCGCAGATGTGAACAAATGTTTTCTCGTAGGGAGAAGGAGAAAGTTCTATGACATCAATTTTTCAATTCCAGACAGTCTCATTCGAGTCGATCCTTCTATCGCTATTTACTCTATTCTGAATGTGTTATATGTATTTTCATGTAATTACAATTCGCCGTATTAAATATTCACGGCAGCAGACTTATACAGAATCATGGATAAATTTTTAAGTGGGCATAAGCGAGCATTAGACGATAGACAAACATCAAAAAGTACACAGACGACCGTGGTTCCGAAACTAAAATCAAGAAAATATTCTCAAGAATACTTAAATTTTGGGTTCACTAGTACCGAGGTAAATGAAGAAGAAAGGCCCATGTGTACCATTTGCTCAAAAATGTTGGCTGCAGACAGCATGAAACATAATAAACTTTAACGACATTTGGAAACGTTTCATAATGAGTACGTAAACGAATCCAGAGAATTCTTCGAATCAATGTTAAAATCATATGAAAAGCAAAAATCATTGCTTAAAAAAATTGTCTGTGAATGAAAAAGCTTTAATTGCCTTTTACAAAGTTTCATATAAAATAGCCAGATGTAAAAAAGCCTCACACCATTGAGGAAGAGCTTATTTTGCCAGCCGCAATTCAATTTTTAGAAATTATGTTTGGAGATAATTTTGCAAAAAAATTGCAGTCTATACCTCTTACAAATGATACTGCTACCCGTCGAATTGCTGATATAGTTGAAGATGTAGAGTGTCAGCTTTTGTCGAAGTTGCGTGACAAATTGTTTTCAATACAACTCGATGAGGCAACAGAAAATAATAGAGATGCTCATTTCATTGCATATGTTAGATTTTGTTATGATTTGTCAGTAGTAGAAGAATTACTTTTCTGCAAACCAATAGAACTCAAAGCAACAACACTCGCATTATTTGCTATCTTAAATGATTTTATGAAAGAAACAAACATAGAATGCAAAAATTGCTTCGGATTATGCACTGATGGTGCTCGTTCTATGTCCGGAAGATTCCAAAATATTCAAGCACTTCTGAAACAAAAATCGTCACAGTGCGTCAGGACACATTGCATGATCGACAGAGAAGCTTTGGCTTCCAAATAAATGAGTCCTGGTTTGAATGTTGTGTTAAATACGGTTGTAACCGCTATAAATTATAGAAAAATGAGACCCCTGAAATCAAGAATCTTTTCTGCACTTTGTAAAGAAATGGATGCAGCACATTCAGCGTCACTATTTTATTGCGAGGCAAGATGGTTATCACGAGGGAAATTTTCGCAACGTGTTTATGAATTAAGAGAAGAAATCGCCGTTGTCCTAGAAGAGGAAAAGAGACAGAAAGCTGAGAATTTTCGCGATAGTTTATTTGTGATGAAATTGAGATACATGGTCGACACATTCGAGAAATTAAATAACTTGAATCTTCAACTGCAAGGAGCAAATACATATATATTAAATACGAGTGATAAAGTTAATGCTTTTTGTAGGAAATTGGAATTGGGAAGCAGAAATTTAAATGAAGAAAATTTAACAATGTTCGCAAATGTGAATAATTGTATTAAAACTTACAAGGCTGATGAACAACATGTAAAAGTTGTTTTTGTAACCATTGAAAATCATTTAGAAATTCTAGCAAAGATTTTTAAAAAGTACTTTCTTGCTGACGATAAACTGATATCAAGTTACAAATGGCTGAGAAATCCATTTCAAAATACTCTCGAAGGACTCTCAATTGAAGAGGAGAAACCTTCATAGACTTCACGGCAAGAGGCGAAACCAAAAAACAATTGAGTAATAAATCACTCTTTGAATTTTGGGCAAGAGTGGATGATGAGTTCTTTGTATTAAAAACAAGGTCATTTCACATTGTACTATCATTTTCAACATCTTACCTTTGTGAAACTGGATTTTCTGCGGTGGCTTCTTTGAAGACAAAATATAGATCTCAGCTACATATAGAAAAAGAGCTGAGAGTGTCTATTTCTAATATTAAACCCTCCCTCGAAAAATTTTGCTATGAAAGATAGTCCCAAGGAAGTCACTAATAATTATTAAATTTGTTTTTAATTTAGTAAGTTGTTTTAATTATATCGGTTAATTATTAAATATGTCGAAATGTATTTTGTTTTGTATGTGTATGTGTGTTCTTTCCTTTCAGTCTCTTAATCAATTTTTTAAATAACATTTTCAGTTGGACATGCTCGCGCCCCCCCCCTAGGGCTAGGGAGGCGCGCCCCACAGGTTGAGAATCACTGCATTAGTAGATTTTTGGTTTGAATCGGTAGAATTATTGATCACATTTAATCTTCCATGATAGAAGTGCTTTCCTGAATAGTTGCACATTAGCTCATTCCCCTAATGTAAAGATGTGGTCAGTACGAAATATGTAACCTCTCTTTGAAATTTAACATCCAACAGAGTTATTCCGTGTTAAACTTAAGATATGAAACTGCATATCTTGATAGCTAAGAGCTGTTCTACATTCTTTGAATACCCATCCAATAACATATTCTAGGAAAACTTCTCATGAATCGTGGGTAATATCCAAGTATTGCGAGAAAGAAAATCCTGACAACTGGCATACGCTCCCCATGACAAATATATATATGCAGATACCAAAAAGCATTCATGCTTTTCAACAGCTGCTAAGATGTGGCAAGTTTTTATTTAATACCGTGTACAGCTTTGTAGATGGATTACCATTGTAAGACATTTTAACATTAGTAGGTAAGGATACCGACAAGGCGTGAGAGGATGCTACAAGTTTTTCTATCATATGTGAAGAGATAGGCCTGGTTTAGTACACTTGTACCAGAAATATAAGTAGGAGTATCTTAATTTGGGATTTTTTCTGGGCGAAAAGTTCAAGGTACGTAAGTTCTGAAGAAGAAAGGATCACCTTCTACAGAACTTACGTACCAATGTGTTTTTAGTAGAAATATTCGTTAAAAAATGGTGCTATAATTAGATTCTTTAAGTAATCAACACTTGTAAACTGTAAAATTGCTTTAAATATTCATTTATATGAAATTTATTTAAGTAAAAAAATACTAAGAGAATGGAAATCTGATTACAGAATTTGGTTTTATTTTAGTTTATTGCGTTATATAATCACTTTAAGGACATTCATCTTAAAGTGGATTCCGAACCAATGCCCAAAGAAAAAGACCATGCAAGTGGTTGAACTGTGAAATCCGGTTAGACTGACAGTATAAATTTTCCAGAAGAAAAGCTTCAGTTCCTTGCTTTCAGCAAGACATGCCGCAGATCAGATTATGATTCTCCCATGTGCATGAAGCATTTACACCTGGAGACGGTCTGCAAAGGCTTGTGATCTCCTCAGCTACTTAACCTGTGACTTTTACTTGTAAAGAGAAGAGCATACGAAAGAAATCCACATACGATTGAAGAACTCGAGATCAGGACGTCAAGAGCAATACAAGGACTGGCAAGAATATATATATATATATATATATATATATATATATATATATATATATATATATATATATATATATATATATGTGTGTGTGTGTGTGTGTGTGTGTATATATATAAAGCCTCTAAAGCGTTCTCACATATGCGGTGAAGTGGGTGAAGGGCACTTACAACACTTGCAGTGAAGGGTAGTCATCATATTTTAAATGTATATTAAATTTTATTTTATGCGTTGACTTCATGGTCCCGTTTTACGTGCTGCACTCTGCATTATTTCTTGAAAGTGTGTGAATTAAATATACATATATCCCGGAGATTTTACTTTTAATTTATGATGTTTGAAACTTCTGGCGTGCAGTAAAGCAAATGTATAAAAAATCTAAAATATCATAATTATAAATTAACTGTGCGCATTTGTACATAATATGAATGGAAATTTAGGAGCTGAATTATTATATATATATATAATAATAAAAACAAGTAGATAACCGTTATTTTACGCTTCAGCAAGTTCTTCCAAACTGTCAGCTGTCCTGTTGAACGGAAAAGTGAGAAAGATGATTAGTTAGGTCGTATTACTTTTTTCACTTGTCAACGAATCAAGTTTGGTGATTGTGACTCAACTGTAGAAAACGCTTGGCATTAATACCTATGACAAGTGGTGAGCTACAGTGGCTCAGTAGCTTCACGCCACTCCCATTTGAGATCAGCAAAGTAAAGCATCATTTGCCACGGCAGTGAATGGGAGGGTGACCATGTATACTCCTTCATTGGGTTGTTTGAGCTCCATGGGTTGGGGACGTGTCCACGTTAACGTGTAACGTCCAGAGTACTTCCACTTGTGGGACGTTGATCTCGAGAGGAGGGTGCCAGCTCAGGTCATCTCATCACCTGACCGAATGTCAAAATAATGAGGCACTTGATGATGGGCGAGTCTTCCAAACTCGTAACCCAAAATTACAGTTCGGGGCTCGCCTGCACCGCTATGCATGTATGTATGTGACAAGTGGCTTGCAGATTGTTGCTCTGCTACAGATGTTCTGTTTATGAAAATGTTTTTCTAACTGACACTGGGTAAAATCCAGATATTGATAGAATTCTGGAAGCGACAGTTGCTCACTTTATTTGACACTCTACTTTATTGCCCGTCGGTCTCCTGCGCTGAGTTTTTCTTCCTCGCCTTTTGTTTTGCGAGGTTTTCTTGCCGCGTGGTGTGCATGCTGCCATTTTCAGACACCGTAATTCTACAACAACAACCAAAAGTTCTAAGTTTGCTTTACACATAACACAGATAGTTTGATTGAAAATATTTTGAGGTTCGACATTTTACGCTTTTGAAAAAGATCCAGGACATCAATAAAGATATCACATATTACTAGAATATATACATTTTTACTTACACAAAATAAGAGATATTATTATATTTGAATGCTTTCGAAGAGTGCTCAAAAAAGTCACATTTATTCACTGCTGTTTCCCTCATTTCGATAACCAACTTATTTAATGAGTTTATGTAACTGTTTGTGCATTTTTCTTCAAGTATAAAACTCTGCACTATTCATGAATTATTTATGTTATAAAATAATGTTTAGGTGATTTTTGGGGAATATTAGTAGGACATCATTGTTGTTTTCTTAGTCACAGTAAGCAAGAAGTTTTATAGTCATTCACCTTTATTTAAAATGGGTTTAAATAATCAGTTTTTGTTTTTATTAACCTCGAGTCACATAGGAAGTTTTTTCACAAGATCACCTGACTACTGAACAAAAGTAATGATGTCAGTTGCCTTAAGTAGTAAAATTTTTACTGAAAGTAAAAACTTTGTAGTTTTCTCTTGTACTCATACAAATAAAGTATTTTCATTTAACAAAGAATTTGTGATATCTTTAGTTTTTGCAAATCATATATATTAAGAAACTGGCTCTGTCAAAGACATATCCATGATTTAATTTGCTATAATAGAAAGACTTTTGTTTTTTTTAAATATTTTTTTTAAAAAAAGCGCAAATATGTTGATTTGCAGCTTATACAGGTCATGCAGCAGGGTGGTGGTGGCCTGGTTGCTTAGAACGTCCTTCTCATTTTCGGAAGGTAGTGAATTTGAATCCTTTATCAACCAAAGTTCCATCATATTCACTAATGGCAGATGGGGCATGTTAAATATGCTGTGGTCGCAATGTCCTCCAAGTAAAAGGATTTCTCTGGGAGAGGTAGGTCAAATATTGGTGTCTTCTTCTTGGTTCCTGTTTCAAAACCTTGAATATTCCACCCGGGCTGCTTCTATCGAACTAAGCATAAGGAATTATACTGGTTCAACAACATTGTCATCAGAGGATTTTTTTAAACGCTATTACAGTATTTTCATGAACAGTACAAGGGATTGTGATAAATGCATTCCTGTGAGCAATCATAGCTTAAAGGAAGCTCATTCACGCGGCAAAAACTTCCGTTGAACGCTGACAGTATCAATAACATTTATCTGACTTTATTGTTGCTTAATTGCCATCTTTTGCACATGAGGCCTAATTAGATGAGGAGCTATATTTTAAGGTAGATTCCGAGCCATTATAAATCTTCAAAATCAAGGTGGGATTTGAATGCACGAACTGTTGAACCAAAGACAATTGCGCTAAGGATTCACCTGCCTGTTAGGCTAATTTGTGCTTTTGTGCTTAAAATTACCAATGATTAACCAAGAATGTCCGAGACACTTTATTCGTGATACTCTCCAGGATTTTAAATCGATGTGCGACTCAAGGGAAAAAACTATTTGCTGTTGTCGTTATGTCTTGGGTTCAGCAGAGCTAAACCAGGTCTATGAATTTATTCATTCTCAAAAAGTCCAAAACCATGATTGAATCTCATATAGTTCTAGTCAGACAATCTAAAATATGATCAGGAGTCACCTGTACTCTGATACACTTTACGCGGATAGAAAAGGTCTTTTTCCCGTTATTGTAACACTGAGATCTTAAATGTCCTCTGTAAATCTTGTAATGGTTGGAGGGACAAATCTTTTCCAGGTCTCATTCTCTGGTACCAGTGGTGTTCCAGGAGGTACTGTCAGATCTTGTAGCCCTCGTAGAAAGTTCAAAGTAGGTTAAAGAATCAGGGGTGTTTAAATGCTCCCAAGAATCCTCTTTAGTCAATAAGGCTGCTATATCGTTGCCATGGATGTCTGTATGAGACAATATCCATTGAAAGTGAACCTCTCGGAAGGAAGAGAGATGGTTTGAGCTCGTTAATAATTGCGATACCAGTACTATCTGGCATTCCACTTCCTGAGCGGCCACAGGTATCTGGCATTCTTTGCGAGTTGGAGAGATATTGAAGTGAGAGAGAACTCAAGCTGTTAGACAGGATTCAGACAGGAATCAAACCAGTGCAACAGATAATGGATCCAAGGCCCTCCTTTATGACAATCCATTCACTTCTAAAAATTGAGCAATGGTCTGGATTTCTCAACCTAATTTTTTTTTATTTTCCAGGGATAAAATATAAATTCCACTTCCTGAGTGGCCACTTTCATCCTTGCTTCCGTCTGAATAGATCACAATACAATACTCAGGAATTTCATCTATTATTTCGAGGGCCAATTGTGTGTGTGTCTCAAATGAGCTGGAATGCCTGTCATCTTGCTCACCTGTGAGGAAAGGTTTTTGTGGAAAAAGACCTTGTTTAAACCCAGCGAGGGGTCAAGGCACTGTATCAAACAATGTTTCATGACATTTTTGTTTGTTCATGTTGAAAAAAACTATTTAATAATTTCACTGTTTTATTACTTTGTTTTCCTGCATACTCCTAGGAAAAAATAAGTGCGCAATTTTTTATTTTGGAATAATAAGCCGCGCGTATGTACTGCAAAAGTAAATTGTATTGCAATTTCTTTTAACATACTTTCATTCCCACATGGTTCTATTCCAATATTTCAATACAAATGACATCTAGTTAATCATTAAAAGCACCTCTACTTTTATTTTGAATCTAAATTTTTACTTTGTTAAAAATAATATGAATTTCTTTAATATTTTAGAATAGAAAAATAGAATTTTTTATTTCACCATTATTTATTATAACAGATTTTTCTTAAAACTTGCAATGATATTATAATATATAATTATTTATAAACAATCAATATAAAACTATTTCCTTATAACTATTTGTTCAATAATATTTTCAGGAAGCACATGGCATTCAGAATTTTCTGAGAAAGCCAATTCCTTTCTGCATGCTTACGATTGACGGCTTTTTAAAAATGTGGTGTCGTCATTGAATAACTTGGGCATTTTCTGCTGCTGTTGTTATTTTTTTTTAAACTTATCGATTCCAGTGTGACCCTTTCTTCTCTTTCGTTTTTTAAGTTGATATATCACGTGCATTTTTTTGTTTTAGATTGATGTTTGAAATGTATTTTCACCAAAGTAAAAGTACTTCAAAAGCGACTGATATTTTCCTTCTTTGAATATGAAAAAAAAAATCTCATGTAAATCTAAAATTATAAATTTAACTATTTCACCAAAAAATAGATCACCTCAATTGTAGATTGTTAAAGATAAACCAAACCCACTTAATGATTTTTCAAAAGGATGACTCATTGTGTAAAAGCATGTTTCAGCTGTTCATAAATTTTCGTTTGGATGATTCATATAATTATTTTTCAAGAAAATATTTGGAACACTATGTATAAAAATGTATCTTCTTGTCTCCAAATATTGACCCGACATCAAATTTTCAGCAGATAATTTAGCATATTTTTATTAAAAATTAAAATTTCATAATGAAGAAGAAAATAAATTAATTTCTTCTTCATTATGAAAAAAATTAAATATAAGGATAAAAAGCTATTTTTTTTAAGTTTTAAGATAATTATTTCAAAATGTGTTTAATTTCAAGGAAAACTTCGAGAAGGGAAATATGTCCTTCTAAATCTCTCATACAGCACGCTGTTGATGTCCTCAATAATAAACGTTGACGGAGGAATGGTTAGATTTCAGAAGAATCCAAGCCTCATAGTGCATTCAGTATCGTCATACCAGCCCATTATCTCCTGTGTCATTTCATGCTCGCATTGCCCCTCAGGGAGTTTACCTGCTTTAGGTAAACACGGGTTTCACAATCCCGAGGTACCTCTTCTCTCTTCTGCTTTTTCTTCCTTTTCTCCCTCGTTGTGGTTGTCTCGAAAGAAGTTGAGGGCTCACCTTGAGTAGCTTTCACCGCTCTGTTGCTATTAGCTACTCTTGAGGACTAAATCACCAGTGTGTTTGCCGTGCGTGGAGACCCGTGTCCCTGGAAAGGAGGGTCTTGGTAACTGAGGCCTCCAAAGACCAACGCATTACTTTGGCCTCTGCTTCAGGTAAACGGGAGGTGTGTTGCAGTCCACAGCACATAAATCGGCTTTATGGATCAAGCGATCGGTACATCAACTGCGTGACTCGTTAAGGGTGAATGCCACCTCAGGGATGTACTGTGAGAGTATAGGACTTGACCAGCAATGGTGTAGCTGGTCTGCCATCCACCACCGATTCCAACAAGGGGATCTGGATCCCCTTGTTGGAATCGGTGGTGGATGGTACCATCAGGTCCCAAATTTTCCATTTTATATATGAAAATAAATATTTCTT
Source organism: Latrodectus elegans (assembly GCA_030067965.1). NCBI lineage: Eukaryota > Metazoa > Arthropoda > Arachnida > Araneae > Theridiidae > Latrodectus > Latrodectus elegans. The sequence continues at coordinate 20,565,392 of CM057819.1, forward strand.
TTCTCCCAAGGGAGCACAAGCTATCAATTTTGAATGCAAAATTTTATGTATCCAAACGGAAAGAAGGCACTTTTGATACAGTATCCCCCTTCCTCATTCAAAACGCCATTACAGGCACAATCGGTGATATGAAGAGCATCAGAAAATTGGTTTATGGTGACTTAATGGTAAAAGTTGCTTCAAGAACACAAGCAAACTTGATTGCCAATATGAATATGCTAGCTACCCTTGAGGTGTCTGTTTCACCTCATACAAACCTTAACTTTTCTCGTGGTGTGATATCCTCTAAATATTTACTTAACACGCCTTAGGATGAAATTCTAGAAAATCTGTGATTTTGGAAGATCTAAAGGAGCGAAATGTCTGCGCTGTAAAACGCATTACTGTCAGACCAGATGGAAAAGTTATTAATACTAAACATCTAATCCTGACATTTGCGACGCCAGACCTATCGCAGCATTAAAGCTGCATATATGCATCTATCCTTTAGGCCATTTATTCCAAATCCTTTGCGTTGTTTCCAGTGCCAGAGATTTGATTACTCTAAGGCGGCTTGCAGGGGCAAACTGACTTGAGCTCGCTGCGCAACTGTTGAGCACGACAGCTCGTCTTGTACTGCAAAGGAGAGGTGAGTCAACTGTAAGGGTGACCACGCCTCCTACGCTAAAAGTTGTCCTATCTGGATACTGAAAAATGAGATCACAACCACTTGAGTTAAGAACAGATGTTCATATTCTGAGCCGAGACATGCAGTTACAGTTCGTACACCTCAAACCGGAGTTATCTATGCAACTGTCACCGCCAAAGTCATCAGAACGGCTAGTACACAAACGGATGCTCTCTCACTTCCGATTGTTAAATTACCCCAACATCTGTATAAAGGCCAAAATCGACCTGCACATCAACTACCCGCAGAAAAGCTCCGATAGCCAGATCAAAAGTTATAAAAGCCTTAAAATTAAGCTCTACAAAGGAGGGCAATTCTATGCTCTCAATATCCACCAGCAAAGCCATATCCCTGGAAGCTGACGCAGTTTCTCTATGTCCCTCCAACGAAGACTTTTCTCTGGAGGAGATGTCAGATGACATGCCTTTCAGCTCCGGGACAGGAGCTCTTAAATATAAATAATAACTTCCTTTGTTTCTTGGAACTGCCATGGTTTGCGTTTCCATCTTGATGACATCAATTCTATAGCATCAGCTTATAGCCCCGCATGTATTGCCCTTCAGAAAACTTTCCTGAGGTCTGCAAACAATATCTCCATGCGTGGGTATAAATGTTTTAGAAAAGACTGTTGTTACGATAATGCTGTGTCTGGAGGAGTATGCATATTTACATCCAACAATTTTCCCAACGCTGCCTATCCTTTGAATACAAATTTACAGGCTGTAGCTGTATGAATACAAACAGCGTGTTTGCTAACAGTTTGCAGCTTGTATTTACCACCACATGATGTCATCCGCCAAGAGGAATTCGATGCTTTACTTGATCAGCTGCCAACACCAATTTTGTTGTTTGGTGATTTTAATGGCTATAATTCTTTGTGGGGAAGTAATGACACTAATTCTCGCAGTCGACAGATACAGCAGTTCATTTCTAATAACTGACTGTCTTTGTCTGATTAATACCAACGAGAAAACGTACTTTCATGAATCCACAAGAACATTTCATACACTCGATCTTGTCGTTTGCTCTCCAATACTTCTGCCATTGTTAAATTTAGTTGTAAGAAATGATCTGCATAACAGCGATCATTTTCCTCTTGTCATCTATTAGACTGGATGTAGAAGTGTAAGACAATCTGCACCTACTTACGTGTACAGTCGAGCAGATTGGGCATGATTTACTCAATTGGCAGTTATTTCAGATTCAGTGGTTATGATAGAAAATATTGATGCCGCAGTACATAAAGTCACTCAAACAATTATTACAGCAGTGGATGCATCAATTCCCAAAAGTTCCTCTAAATTACATCAGCATCGCAAACCATGGTGAAATATTAAGTGTCAAGCCACCTATAAGAAGCAACGCAGGTTATGGGGTATCGGAGGTATCCCACAACGGAGAATCTAATTGCCTTTAAGAGGGCAAAAGCATTAGCTCGCAGAGCTCGTCACCAAAGTCAGAAGGAGTCCTGGTCTTGCTCTGTGTCTTCAATAACATCTTCAACTTCCAGTAACAGTTGTGGAGAAATGTGAAAGCAGCCAATGGAATTTATACGAAATTCTTTATTCCCATTTTGAAGTCCAGAGCTGCTTTATATTCCTCTCCTCAAGAAATCGCTAATGTCATTAGTGAAACTTTTGCTAATGTTTCAAGTTCTGACTCTTATAGTCCTTTGTTTTTAAGGACTAAGAGCCGTGCTGCGCAAACATCAATTCGTTTTCAACTTAGACAAGCTTTGCCTTATAACTGCATATTTCAAATGATGGAATTGAAGAAAGCTTTACAGCAGACCAATAAAACCAGTCCTGGATCTGATGGAATTAACTACCGAATGCTTCAACATTTAAGTTAAGATTCTTTGTTGAATTTACTTTATTTATTTAAGAGGATCTGGACTGAAAATAGATGGGAATCTATTTGGAGGGAAGCAATAGTAATTCCAGTCTTTAAATCTGGTAAAGAGATTCTCCTTCAGATCCTCTGAATTATCGATCAATAGCTCTGACGAGTTGCTTGTGTAAGACTCTCGAACGTATGGTCAACGCCCGTCTCGTATATGTCTTAAGAAAAAAATAAGTGCATTCCTATCAATCAGAGTGGCTTCCACAATGGAAGGTCCGTCTTCCATTATGGAAGCCATTCATTTATGTCTTCATCATTCAGGGGTCTTAACGAGTCTCAATATTTGGAAAGAATTTAATCATTGAATACTTATTTAATGTTACTAAATTAATAGCAAACATTAATCTCTTAATGAAAAGTAAATTTACTAAAGTAAGAAATTTAAATTAAATGAGCAGCTAAAGTTAAATGAACCGACAAGAAAGGGTGACACTTATGTGTTCAGTGTTAAGAAAACTTAATACCGGAACCAGCCGTAGATATTATTCTGAGAAGTTCTTTGTGCATTGAATATTAGTTGATTGTGTAATCATTGGTCAACCACGTGAACAACTACGGAGAATTAATCTGGTTAATGTCGGTTGCTACGGTAACAAGAGATGTCCATTTCAAATGTGGTTAAGAGTGTTATGAATTGGCAGTATTTAGGGTAGTACTTCATTTTTCTCAAGACACAAAGTTGGTGGCCCTGATTTTATGGTGACAGACAAATAAGTGCTACTACGAGAATAATAAAAGCAGACCATTCTCGTGGTGCTACGCAGCAACTTCAGAGGAGGATTCTACGTCTACAAAATGAAGCTACAAAGAAGATTGGTAGAAATACGTGGCCGAAAACGTTATACATGCTTGAAATGAAATGAAATATGAATACGCTCAAGTAAAATTTACAGATTGATTATTTTATTTCACTTATATTTTAACCCAAAGAATGTTCAACTGTAGCAGATCCTGATGAATGTTTGATTTTAGGTCCTAATCTTATGAGTCTTATTATTATGTGTTGAATTTTTAGTCTGAAGCTCGAAGGTGACTCCTTTTTAAATAAGAAAGCCTCAGTGAATAAAAGTGTATCACTTTCTTCACTTAAGTTGCTCTTGATATAATATTTGCTGCATACATTCTGGGACATCTACGAAGCCCATCACAAGTGGCAGTCATAGACATATTTTCCTTTTATTGTAAATTATAAATTCCATAAATTTTGTAAATTAGATTAATTATTTAAATAAATAGGACATGTGTATGAATAATTCATTTGCAAAAATTTGAGCAATTATCAAAATCATTGAAAACAGGACACAGAATTAGTTACCAATAAAAAATATAATAAAAAATATTATTATTGGAAATATATTTTCGTAAAGTGTAGAGGATAATTAAACAGAATTGCACAAATATAAGAATACTTAAATTCTAAGAAATTTGCGGGCTGTTTTTTCAAAATCATACGTGAAGGACATTATGTTTTCCACGTTTGAAAATTAAAAACGCGTGTAATAAAAAAAATACTTCGTCAGTCATAATAAATTTCATTTAGTAGCTTGTTGTAATCTTAAGGAATGTGACATTTCTCTTAATAGCAATTTTATTACCAAAGTTAAGAAATTCGTTGCAATAAGACCTTATTTTCATCATCCAAATATATCCCTCTTTTTGCATGCTTTTATTCTTTTTATCATATTTTAAAAAACAGAAATTTTCTTGAATCTAAATAGTATTATTATTTACATAATTCTCTTGTTAAATTATTTACTTTCGTTCTTAAAGAGAGAATCAATAGAAATATATACAGCAACAAAAAGTATTCTAAAATATGAATAAGAATACATTAAATAACACTTCATTAAATATTTTAACGGATGAATATATCTTTACTAGAACATTTTTTCTTAATGCTATAATTGCTAATAGTTAATGGTACCCTGAGACAGGTCAAAACTTAAACTTATTTTTTCTTAATCTTGCACAATCTGCTCATTCTTAAACCACTAATGCTCATTCTTAAACCACTAATGTCTCACGATAGAGCCCTGAACGTCGGCTCCTGATGAAAATTCTAACGCATGCGCACTTGAAAAAAGTAGTTGCAATAATTTGGCGGAATAAAATGTGAACATTGTTTAGACTTAAGTTTTAGCAATCCTATGGTCTTCGATTGCTTATTTACATTCCTATCATTTCTTGTGTGCGAGCGAAAAGCGATTAATATATATATATATATATATGTGTGTGTGTGTGTGTGTGTGTGTGTGTGTGTGTGTGTGTATGTGTGTGTGTGTATATATATATATATAAAGAATGGGTATCAATGTATTATCCCGTCGATCTTTTTCGTCTTAAGAATAAGTCGTAGAATTTTGTTAATTTTAATAATAATTTTCTGAAATATAAAGGTAAAACAGAAGGGTTTACTTAGCACCATATAAAATACAAGTAGGAAAAAACTTCATTTGTATTTTATATGGTGATAAATAGCATCATTAATGACATTTAATTTTTCGCAGATATGATCGATGGGATGATAAATAAGTGCCCAAGAAGGATTGCAATTATCACATTTCCTTCTGATTTCTATGTTTTAATAAAGATAAACATATATGGGAATAAAATGCTATGATAAAATTAATTTTACTAAATAAATTGTTTTTTGACACTTTATCTCTCTCTCTGTCTCTCATGGTTTAATTATAAATTAATATCTCAAGTTTTATTTTTTTTTCAAAAGCAAAATAAAATTATTGTCAATTTAAATTGGAAATTGCTTAAAAATTTTCTGCACACATGGGTTGTTTTTTAATAAGCTTTGGATGTAATATAAATTTCAAGTTTAAAACCTGCAGAATTAAAAAAATTGTTATTTAGTGTATACACTCTCTATCTTTTAAATTAAAAATTCTAAATATATTTAGGTTATGATTTATCTTATAAGATAAATCAAAAGCTGTAAATGCTGAACACCTGTAATTCAGTTTAAAAGTCAACTCATTTATTTGAAAAACATAAATTTTATTTTTTGCATACATCAGTTGTTTTAACAAGTTTCAATTAAAAAACTGTAGAATTAAAATATTTATTTTTATTTAGTGTGTAGATTGTCTATTTTTTAAATTAAAAAGTCTACTAAGATAAATCGCAAGCTGTCAATACAATAAATATCTGTAATTCGCTTCAAAATACAACTCATTTATTTGAAAAAAATGAGGTTTTAGTTTTTATAAATTAGGAAATTTATAAATAATACACAGAATTTAATAAATTTTCTAATTTATATGTACACAAAAGATTTTTGAAGAAATTTAATAAATTATACGAGAAAAATATGCTAAATTTTAAAAAGGTTAAGTTAAAAAAAAAAGAGTAAAAGTATATTCAATAAATGAATTTTCTTATTAAAGTTATCGCATTATTTACATCGCCAAGACAGCGAATAAAAGCCAAAATCTTTTGGAACGATCGGGGCTCTATCTCGAGACACTTGTTTCTTGAAAATGGGAGACCTTCTAGGTTTTGAGAGTTACAGTAACCCCAAAATGACGTCAAACATAGGAGTTACTGATCAACTAACGTCATCACCTCCAACCAATAAGAGTTAAGGAATTTTCTGTCATCCATCCTGCTGACGCGAGTGAGATAAACCAGCTCATTTAACATTTTTCTTTCAGACGAGTGAAAATCGACTTTGATCCGTGTGAATGTTTCGCTGTTTTCATTTCACAGATCCGTTTGTTACTTCTTCAAGGAGATTGTTTCTTCGCATAATTTCACAAGTTTAAATTTTTTAGGTCTCTCTTTTTCTATTCGTTTTCTAAAATGGTAAGTAATTATTTGATTAAATTCTATGTCATGTTATTGTGTATTTGAAAACTCTTTTTCTAAACAAACTTTTATCATTAAAGTGTATTAAAATGTAAATAATTATATGCATTATATTGTTTATGTAATGTTAAAAGAAACAACTTAAAAAATGAAATACAATATTAACATTAGATTATTTAAACAATATAATTTAATATTGTATTTTATGTTTTAAATTATTTGATTTAATTAATATGGTTCATAAGCTTCAAGTTCTTATTTATTATTCTTTATCAACATTCCCGAATAAAATACCGTATAATAATAGGTACCGTATGCAGAAAGTAGGTTTAAGTGAAGTTTTTTGAATCATTGAAGCTGCAAGGATTTCCCCCTGCTTTTAAGAAATATTTATCCTTACAGACACGTGAGTTGTGAGATTACCAGCTTTGATGACTTAAACAGCGCTGTCAATTTTTTGAGATTCTCTCTGGAGTTGCGTGGAGAACTCTTATTGTGGTTCGCTCGGAAGGCACCAGGTTGAATTCCAGGCCAAAACGCTTAATGTCGCTTGGAAATAGCAAGCTAAATATTTGCTGTGGAAATTTGAGGCAGAGCTGGACATTTTAGTAGTTAATCTCGTTATCTGACCATGGTCGAAAATGATAAGAAGAGATCGACAGTGTTAATAAAATAAAACTTCTCAACATTTCATTTGCAATATATTTTTTTAGAAACTGCATCCATATGAATGATCTGTGCATGCATCCGAAAGTATATTTAGGTCGCCAAATTAATTTGTATGAATCTTTGTATGTTTCACTTATTCGATTGAATTGTGGATTGCATCGAAATATGATAGTATAATTAAATCATCACATTTGTTCTTTTTATTTTTTTTTTAATTTCATACTATTACATTGAATGTTAAAATTTACCTTTAATATACGAAGCGTTCTTTCTTAAGATTAAGTACGTCACTTGCAGCTGATTCATATTAATTTAGAAAACAAATAAAAAATCAAAATGTAATTATTTAAATACTGAATCATCGTATAATCGTTATTTCTTATTTTTATTCGCTTATTTATTAAGATAAAAACGCAAACTATTAAATTTTGTTAGGTTTTCAAAATTATTTGTCGATTCTTAATATTTTTATACGTGTTTAAAATATTTTCCTCCATAAAAAGTGCTCAAAACTTATTTAAATTATAGAAAAAAGGTTTTACACTGCTGACATGACGATTGCAGTTAGAAATGCAGTTTTAGGAATCAGTTGTGGTGGATTATTTCCTTTCACTTGGAATTGAAGAGTGAAGGCTTTGTGTCGCAAGGGAGGAAACCCTGACAACTTCCGAAGAACGACAGACGTGCATTCATCTCCCGTGTACTACTGTGACTGGGATCGATCCCAGACTACTTGCCTCAATGCATGAATATGTCCCTTGTGTGAGAAGCCAGTTCTTTAATATTAACCACTTCCCAATGATTAATCGCCTTATATTTCACAACTGATGGCAATTTATTCTGTTTTGTTCGATTAGAGTTTTATTTATTCTTTTAAGTCAAAGAAAACGCGTGTATCCTATTTTTGATTTATATAATCTGTGGAAATTACCATGAAGCTAAAACGAGACCATTCGCTATTGGAGATACAGTGCTGGAAAACTGAACTTTTCTCCTGAATGAAGCTACACATCTACAAAGAGCACGGGCATACAAAATACTCTGGTTCTCTTCCTTAGCCAGTTACCAAAACTAAACACATCTTAAGATATACTTAGTTTTGGTAGGCGCTGAAGCAAAGTCCTTCCAGTTGCCGAAGATCGGAAGCTAAAACATTCAGTAAAGTCCTTGCCTGAATGAGACAATTGCTTTCAGAATCTTCTGTCGTGCAGAGAATTCCAGGGATTTAAAACCCTCAGCGTGCATGTGGAGGGGAGACCTGACCATGGTTTAAAATGACGAGGCGCTTCATGATATGCAATTATTCCTCTAACCTTCGGTACAATCCGGGGCTTGCTTGCACTGTTATGTATTTAACGGAAAGAGACAGAGCTTAATTTCAAGGAATAAGAAACCACTCGTTTTATCATGCATAGTTTTTTAAACTGAGTTTCTCTAATACGACGAATTTGAGAAATATATTATTTAAGATAAATTTTTGTTGCATAACCTGTCACATTTGAAACTTGTTAGGAATACTCTATCTGAAGTCAGAATTAAGGATTTTTTAGTTTTTAACTTTGAATTCAGATGGAATATATTATTCATTAATAAAGATGATAATAAAATATGAAATATATATTAATATGATGAATAAAATATGAAATTTTAGGCATAGCTATGCTATTTGAATACTCTTTTGAGTATCGACGCATTCATAAGCGAATTATGAAATAGTTTAAAAATCTCTCTTTTGTGTCTGAAAGTTATCATTTCTATATTAATGTGTTCTGTATCATCCTTAAATAATAATTGCCATTTGTCTCAGGCGATTCATTCATTTCATGCGATGTGAGGAGCTTCATGAAATATCTTTCAAATCTTTGATTCTTTCCCGCGATCCCTGCAGTTAGTTTATGGCTCAACACGGTATTGTAGTGCCAAAAAATCTGTTTTTAAAACCCATCTACGAGTTTCCGACGATTTCAGAAATAACAAGTTGGTCTCTAATTTTTGGAACATTTTGTACGTGAATATTATTATGGAATGCATGGTACAAAGAAGTTTTCTCTTAAATCCCTTATTATAATCACTACAACGAAGAATTTTTTTAAAAGAACCGAATTAATAAAAAATCCAACGAGAGAAGCAAATTTTTTAAAATTTAATCATGGAAAAACATTAATATGTAGATAAGGACTAAGAAAACTGGGGAAGCAATGCTATAAAAATCCAACATTTTTTTCATATTAATTATCACGAAAGGAAATACAGAATGATGCTCGCATTCTTTATTCGTTTATACATGAAACTATGTTTAAACTTGAAAAGAGAATAGATTTATATAAAATACCATTCGTAGAGATATCTGAAGATAAAAAGTGTATGCACAGAAAATAGGCAGAGAAATCACCGAAAAATTCGTATAATTCAATTTTTTCATTTACTTTAATTAATTCATGTAATTAAATATTGTAATCAGGTTTTTAGTTAGTGTGTCATGAAACAAAGCATGACACACTCATTGAAACAATTCAATAAAGATTGTTTCCTATTGAACAAAAAATATGGAAATATTTATAAAAAATAATAAAACAAAAACTTTTGATTTATTGCTATTTTAAATATTTGACGGTCAGAAATAATTTTAAGTTGTAATTATAATTGCAATTTTAAGTTGGTATTTAAAGTTGATTAATTGCTTACCAGTGCTATATGCGTTTGATTAATTTTATGTTACTTTATGTATATACAATTTGTTACTTGATTTATATAAGTTTCTCCCATCATGAATGATGAAGCAGATTTTGAAAATATTAGCCATAAAAGGAGAAAATGGTTCTTCGTAACTGAATGGTAAAGTCAAGGCACCTCTGTTAAAAACGTTTCGTACCGAGCTCCAACTCCAAAATGCTCCATCTTTGAAAAGTCTGTTTATGACCCACAATGACTATAGATAAACTCTAACTAACAATTAATTGAATTCGAATCCTATTGACATTAGGAATGATTAACTCCTATCGATAGAATCAAAATATGTGTCTACACATTCGATAGAAATCATCAGTTAACTATTTCTTCTTCTCAGATGGCGCTCTCAGCGCTATTATTATTTCACAGTTTGAGAGATACCAGAAATGGGCTTTTGAGCGGTTCCCGTCTCATCAAATATTATTATAGTTCTATTTTTAGCACAAGAGAGAGGGAGAGAGAGTCCAATGATTTCTGTTAATTCTTTAAATTCTGAAAATCATTTCTGTAAATGGTATCCATGCAAGTGTATCGAATTTTAAGGAAGAAGATGGACGATTCTTACTGAATTAGGGTCAAACTAAAAAATTTAAATCAACTTGGGTGCTGAGGAAGAAACATTTGTTGGTGAATATATTATAAAATACAGTGAATATCATAAATTCATTCTTTAATTAATGTATGAAATATAGTAAAACCTCATTTATGTGTCTTTGAAGCAATTAATTTGGTATATAAGAAAGATGTATATGTGAAAGGACGTCAGAATGTTAAAATGTCACTTCAGCCTTACTTTGAAGATTTTCTTTTGAGATAAGTCATTGCTAGATTTAAATATTTATGTTCGGGTATAAATTATCGACCTGTTGATTATATATAATGAAAGTTAATAAATACACAATCCTCCCCAATAGAAACTCGGCTAATATAATAATTATTAAATATTTATTGCATTTGACTGGAACGAATTTCTTGAGTCACTCCTTGCTCTGACCACATCTGACACTCGTATCTTCTTCATCAAAAGAACATTTAAGATTTGAAACTTTCAACGCGTCAACGATTCATAGCTTTCTTCAGCCCTTTCTCTGTATTTCCTTACTTTTTAATATATCTGTCTAGTTATCACTTCATCATTCTCACTCTGAATGACAAAATTAATTGCAGTTATTTGGTAGAAATGGATCGCTAATTTTTACATTAAAATAATCTTTTATCTTACAGTTGATTTTCTCAGAAAAGTTGTATAAAATTAAATGTTTATTTTTTTTCTTTGGTTCTAAGATATTTGATGGAGTCATTTAGGAAAGAAAATATTTTCAAATACATTTTTAAAGGGGTATTTCAAACATTGCTTCTTTAGGAGTACACTTAATACCTTCCTGAAAGGACATGTTTATCAACAGTTGTACAAAACGTATTCCTTATGATCACTTAATACTTTCACTGCCTTCCAACCAGGAACTTAGCATAGAATTTTTTCAGCATCCTGATTTGCTCACTGAACAGAACTTGGGGTCTCTTTGTTTCCACCCACAATTTTCAAGTTTAGCCACATTGCATCAGCTCCTTTCCTATTCTGATAACTGAACACGAGATCATTGTCACTTTGAAGTATACTGGAAACCACAAATATTAAAAAAATGTCATTTTAGTGGTATATAATTTTTGGAGGTTTCTTTTTTAGTGGATTCCGCTGTATCAATGTGCAATTGTAAGTTTGTTTATTGTATGAATCATGTATAGTCTTAATATTTAAATTAAATTTAAAATCATTAACTTGTTGCAATTTCATATATCAATTAAATCGTTTTTCATTTTAAGTTCATCATTTTGAAGAACATTAGCCTATACAACAAATCCTTTCTTGGCTACCTTTGATTTCTTTTGACAATTTTCCCGAAAGTTTAAGTAAATCATCTTTCCCTCACTAGTAACCTTTTTGTACTTTTTGAAGTTCTTTTATTATTTTGTTTCTGCCACCCCTGGCAAATTGATAAATGCGTTTCATTTATTTTGATAATTATTTCTATAATAATAACAGATAAATTACTGAAATCACGTGAATCTGGCATTAGCAAAGATCCCGGTTACAATCTCAGAACCTATGATATGCGGAGTGCGTTTTATGACAGGGATCACGCAGGTAAACTATTTGAAGGCAGTTTGAAAAAGTTAGGGTTCTTATTACGAGTTAAGGATTTTAAAGCAAACCGGCAAATATGATAAATATCCAATAATTTATTACGTTTACAAGTTTAGTGATAATAATGATTAATTTCCAGTTATTAACATAATTATTTTACCGGTAACTACACATGATGTAAAAAAAATCTCTAAATTCATTAGATTTACCCTAACATAATCCTTATAAAACAGTGCATAGGATGATTTTAGAATAAGATTTAAGAAACTTTTATCGCAATTCATCCACTATATTAGATATTCAAATATTATATTAGACATTCAAAACTGAGAGAGTCTTCTTTTTAAGAAGAAAATAAATAAAAAATTTTAATAATATATATGAAATTAGTTATTAATTTGTGAAGAAAAATTTAGTTTGCTTAAAGATTTTCCAGATCAAGTAATATCTCTTCGGGATTGTGTTCATCAATTTGTTATTCATGATGTATTTCCATAACAAAATGTAAAATCTAATGATTCTGAAAAATCTGGAAAATTGTGTTATTCTAAATATCAAAATAATTGTCTAATGCAGGGCTGTCCAGACAAAATTTGATCCTTGGCCAATACAAATTACTAAACAGATTGGAGGGCCGCACAAATAAAGATCACATTTTTAAGGAAATGTTTAATAGATTTAATATATAGTTACTAAGTAACCGATACATTAAATTGTTTTAGTGCTTTATTTATTTATCTTTTATAATCCTATCAATATCAACATTAATATCAGTTGTTGCTAGACGCAATGCGTGTGTAAGTGACAGTGACAGCGAGGATCTATATTTAGATTTTATAAAGTTCATTGTGGATTACGTACTTTTACAAAAAAGGTACTGCCCATCATTGAACCCATTTTTAAGCCAGGATTGGTTAATTTGGGGAAATGTGCTCGCCAGGGAGCTTAAAAAAATTTATTCCAGACTCTGGCCTGCTCTTGTAAAAGGGGTTTGATTGTAGGTCACATAATTCCAATTGATAATTAGTGTTTACACTTTCATTTGTAATTATTAATGGATGTGTGAAAAGTGATGTATCACTAATTCTTTAAAATCTGCAAATAACTGCTTTAACTCCACAATTACATCGTCAATATATTTCAGATGATCCGTAAAGGTGCATCCTTCAAATTTTTCCATTTCTGAGTAATGTACTTTGCAACTCGGAAAAAAAAAAGAAAATTCATTCTGCTCTAGAGACGTTTTGAACAATTTTAGTTTACTTCTAAAACCATCCACAAATCCATGCAAGTTGGCAATATTGCTTCCTTTGCCTTGTAATTTCAAATTTAATTCGTTCAAGCGTTGTGTCATATCAGTTAAAAATGCAAGAGATCAGCCAGGAATAAAGTATCTTGCTTACAATTTTGCAATTCAGAAGAGACTGATTTTATTTCGTTTCTTAGAAATAAAAGTATTTTTTTTTTCGTAAAAAAAAAAAAAAAAAAAAAAACGTTCAATGCACTCCTAGCACTAAGCCATCTTATTTTGAAATGTAATAACAAATATCCATAGGCCGCATCAATTTCACTTAAAAAATCTCGGAATTTTCTGAATTAAAACTTTGTTTACGCCTCTAAAATGAGATTTGTTATTCAAACAAAAACTTTCATGGTATTCGTTTGGCGCAAAGATTTTACATATAAGTTTTCCCTGGTTTATGATGCAGTGAAACAACGGGCAATTAATGCCATTTTCTTTAAGAAGTCCCGCAAATCCTGTCACTGTTTCTGTCAATTCCTTTCCTCCAAGAGTTACAATGCAAGGACATTTTTGAAATCGTCAGTAGTCTATGACAATTTTATTGACAGCTAGATAGATATCTGCGCCTTTGGTTGCTCCAGGTAACGGAATCAAATTTAACATTTCCTCCATAATAGTAAAGTCTTTTGAAATTCAAGGAATAAATATTAATAATTGACTGATATCTGTTTGGTCGGGGTGCTTTCATCCAAACATATTGAGTAATATTCGCAATCCAAAATGCAATCACAAATTTTTTTCGAAAGATATTCGCCCATATCATCTACTCGTCACGCCATTGTTTGGTGAGATAATGCTACAGATTCAAACTTTTCCGCCAACTTTGGCTGCATGAAGCGTTGAGACATTTAAACTGCGAATTTTTTCATTAAAATCCCATCACTAATTTTTTTTTTTTTTTTTGCTTTGGCTAATAATAGTAAAGAAATTTCTTAAGACGCGCCAAACTTTGATCATTATCTGTACTTACTTTTGAAAACATACTTGTTTAATGTGTATTAGTTTAGTTTTTTTTATACTCGGCTACATAATTTTTCTTGCTTCATCGATATGTTTTTTATAATTTTCTTCATGTTAAGTAGTATAGCGCCGTTTCACATTGCATTGTTTCTCACGCCTTATTCACCGACAAAACCTGCATACAAATCATACACTGAATTTTATTGTTATTGTTGCAGATCAGATAGTCTAATTCCCATTTTTCATTAAATGCACGATTTCATTACTTATTTTTCGCTTCTCTACAGACATTAATGAGGCTTGTTGTTTTACAAAATAGAGTTATGGTTACTCTTTAATAAAATCACAAATTTAAATTGACAAAAATAAATAAATTAAATGAAGGAGTAAGTTCGAATTACACACAACCACTACGATTACTAAATAGCTACTATACTACACTCGTCGCGTCAAATGACAACAAATAAATAAACGACGGCCAATGGTGTTATTATCACCAATGGTTATTCTATATCATCATTTTGACTTGAGTGGAGACAGACAACAGCGCGCTGTGAAGAAGCCGCTGGGTACGAGTCGGTACGGGACTTACAAATACGATTATATATTTTATTTATTTATTTATATTACCATATAAAAAATAAAATCATTTCTACCAACAAAATTTGGAAAAAATGGAAAAACTTATTCTTCCGTTATTATATTAAAAACCCAATCGCGAGCCGCAAGAGGTCTGCTGGCCGTACTTTGGACAGTGCTATAGTCTAATGTATCTAAATAAGTAAACTTACCAGTAAATATAAATAAATAGTTCTTTCAGAATATAGATTTAGTTTGTGTGTTTCACCCGAAAGTATTTTTTTATATGTCTAAATATATAAATTGTTTTTTTTCCAAGTTTTTTTAATCAACAAAACATAAAAGTTACCTATAAATACTGCTAACGTTTAAATTAAAAATCGGTTTTGTTGAGATAAAAACTAAGTATTTATTGAGATAAGCTAGAGGCTTTATTTTGCATAGAATAATTTTAATCATCTTGTATTTTTCAACAAGTTTTATGCTATATGTGAAACATGCTATTATCTAATACATCTGCCTTAAAATATTATCTGAAATGAACGTACAAAAGAGCCATTGTTATTTAAATTTTTAAACTGAAAGGTTATTGTAAGTTTTATTCTATATCATGTCTTTCAAATTCTTAAAAACGAAATGTTTGATATCGCTTGAAAATATTTCTTTTTTTGGATTAAAACATTCTTTTTATACGAATTATTCCTTTTTACACAAATATCTCTTTTTATATAAATTATTTATTTTATATAAAATATTAAATGTATCCCATTCTCCATTACAAGTTATGCATTATATACATAATAACCTATTTTTATGTTCAATTTCCGATTAATTACTTTTATTGTTTCACACACATATACACTACCCGTCATTGAAAATGCAACACCAAGAAGGAGTTGTAGAAAGTTACGAAAATTAACAAACAGAGAGAGAGAGAGAGAGAGATAACAATGAATAATAATTCATCTGCATTTCGAAATGATATGCATAATACTAGGCGAGAACAGGGTCGTGGCAATAGGTCAACATAGCGAAGTGGCAGGGCCTCAGACTTTACCAACTCCTTATGCCCCACCATCTCCGAGAGCCTTCCGTAACATTTACGGGGCACCACTTACGATCCAGCCTTGAGTTTATTTAAAATAATATTCACATTGGTGGGGCTTGAAAGCCTGCAGACGACCTAGCGCAGTAGGTGTTTTCATCACATTTCAGTCACATGATTGAAACTAAATATTATAAATTTTAGTGAAAGTATAAAATAGTATTAAGAAAAAGTAGAAGTACTTACAGGAAAAGTAAGTAAGGAGTTATACAATCTTAACTTAATAACAATTTACATGAATTGACAAAACATTAATGTATCATATTACTTGAAATATTAGATTTATCTAATAAAAGAACTATACTATTATGAACACTATATGTTATATATACAGAATTAAATGAAAGTATAATCATAAATTGACAAAGTAAAATAACGAGATAAAATAATAAGAGAAGTAAGTAGAATTATTATGCAAGCTTAGATTTTGAGTATGCAGCGATGGGCATTTCCTAAATCACCACATTTGTAGATGCTTGAATTGGATTTGTCAAATCTTGCGAAGTATTCAGGGAGGGGTCCATGATACGCTATGAAATAGTTAATAAAAGAGTTTGAGATAAGGATATCTGTGGAGACTATTGAAAGTAAATGGTGGGTGTACCTACCACTTTGCAATGTATCCCGTGTTCTTTGCCAACTTCTGATGGTTTTATTATATAGGAGAAGTTTTAGGAAGGAGCTTGGTTTTGCCAGATTTGTGACTGACACTTCCTCATTGGTAGCAGCTTCTTTTGCTTTGTCCTCCAGTTCGTTCCCCCAATTGCCCACGTGTGCTTTAATCCAACTTAGTTGGATTCTGCATGGTGTGTTTGTGTATAGACACTCCCATATATCACGGATGATTTGTGATTTGTGCACTGAGTTGAGCAATGATAGGAGAACAGACTGGTTGTCAGTCCATATTGTTGTCGGGGCTAGTTTATTGGTAATTATATGTATTTTATCGCTTCTCTCACCAGTAATGCCTCAGCTTGAAACACATTATAATTATTTAATTTAATCTGTTGGGAGAAAATTTTTTGGCCTTTTTGTGAAATCACTAATGCTTCACTTATTGCATCGCCATGTCTTGATCCATCTGTATATAGATTTATTGCTGTTGGTATAAACATTGCATAATTTTAGGAATTCTTTAAGAAGGTTACATACTGTTAAATTTCTGAATCTATAGAAAGGACAGATAGAATCTTTGTAGGCCGGGTCTTCGAAATCTTTCGGGTTGTAGTGAGTACCTTCTATTTGTATTGATTTTTTGAGCTGTAAGATTTTTGTTTTTAGGGTGACAGTTTCAATTGTTAGCGGTACGGGTGGAATGCCTGATATAGTATTTAAAGCTATGCTGGAAGTTGTTTTAATTAAGGTTTAAAAAGATTTGGAAACTGTTGAAAACAAAACACATGAACTCTTATGGTAGTTGAAGCAAGTGAAAACTTACTCATAAATGAGAAGAGCGTCCCAACACAATTCACGAGAAAAATGACTAAAGTCCATAATTGTGGGAGGAGGGGGCAAGGGAGAAATACATGAATCTGATTACAATTGAACCTAACACTCCTTTCTGTGTAAAAAAGAAAATAATAATCCATTCGTGAAAACACTACAGTGCGAGGTATTTTTTCCCCGGGCCTTCTTTTCTACAAGAGGAGGACAGGTATCTTTATATAATGGGACACCCAGTGGCCGTGGGATGGGTCATTTAGAAGCTGTGACCCAAGCAAAAGATCCTCACCTTCAGAGGTATTATTTCACACGACATACTTCACATAACCCAGCCATCATTAGTGAACACGATGAACCGCGTTCGGTTTGGTCGCGAAGGAACCTTAAAAAGTACCTCACCAGCCAGAACAGCGCGGCCCATGCAGTGCAGGCTATAAATCTCAAAATTAATATCGTTATAAAAATGTATTTTGCCTGTTTAGTATTGTAATATATTTTAAATAATAGAAAAATTACAAAATTATTTTAGTCATAAAATTTATTAATTTTTTTCGGATACTATCTATTTTTTACTCTCCCCACAACACATTCCTTCCTTTCCTCATTCATCTCCATTTGTTATTCATCCTGATAAATTACTTTCATTTTTGAAGTATTGACTCCCGAGTCACTTTGGCGCATTTTAATGAAGGCTATTAAAATTCGTGCTTGCATTTTACTTTGCAGTGTGTGGTTTCGTTTTGTGAATTAATTCAACGCATTGCAAGAAAGAAATCGTTACACACAAGTTTAAATAAAATGCATACAAAAAAAATCTGGTTTGCTTGCCGCTCTAAATTTTTGTATTTTGTACCTGGAATCTGGACCTACAGCTTAAGTGAATTCCATACTCGAAATGAGAATTGAAAATCGGAACCCCCACGTGTTCGCCCAAAAAAGTGACTACTTTATACAATATTAATAATTTGTCTTCCAAACAATGGGATAATTTCTAAATTTGTTCGAGAGTTTAATGAACATTAAACTTGAGATTAATGGAGCTCTTCTGTATAAGATATTCAGTTTATAAACAAATTTGTCGACATTTCATGACATTCATTTCAAGTACATCGTTGCTTTTGTTAATGATCAATGCGCTGGCCAGGTGTGTGTCTGCTCACTCACCTGGAGCATCGGCCAAGGCGCAGCAGTGGTCGTAGACATTTTACTGCAAAATATTCTGCTGAGAGTTCCTCGTCAGAAAATATCTTAAACTTTATCAATGTTAAAATATTTTAAGTTAATTGATTTATAAATGTCATTTATAATGCAGTTGGAATGATTCACATTTTTTAAATGTTTTTCCAAGGGTTGCAAAAAATATTTTATATAAAAATATATAAATTATTTAAAATATACATAAAATATTAAATTGACTAATATGTTTTTTCCTAGCATTCTACTTTGAGTTTTGTCACATCAAAAACTAATTAAATAAAATTTTGTCACAAGAATCACATTAATTGTTCAATCAGATAACCTGACCTTTTGTAGTATCACTAATTTTATAATATTTCCGTCATAAAGTTAAGGCTATCATTTAGACTCTTACTCATTATTTCATTATTTATAGTGAAACTTTTCATGAATAACTTTTCTGTATTGTTTTGCTTGCTCGCTTGTACATGGCCACGTGTTGCAGTTGATATTATTTACTATTCTCTTGGGTAAGAAGTAAAATACGCAACCGGATTATGGCCAAGAGTTAGGAAGTGTTTGTTTAGAGACGTTCATATCTCTTTAATTTTTTTTCTGAATGATAGAAAGAAGGCCTCTGTAAACACCAAATATCAGGTTGATTATAGATATAGGTAGTGATTCTCAAAGTGGGCACCACAGACCCCTGGTGGGTGCTGCAGCGATACAGGGGAGCGGTGATGGCCACAGGTGAAGCGATGATTAACTGTAAGGGTGATAGCATAATAGAAGGAAGAGAATATTTAGATAGATTGATTTATGTACTCCGCTCATAACACTTAATTTTTCTTTGAACAACACACTGGACATTAGCCCGTATACTCCCTCATTTGCATTTAGGTATGCGTGCACTGCGTGCCACTCCTCAATGCGTACATATCTCAATATTCATTGGGTGTCTCTCCGTTCCAATACACGCGAGCACTACGAGCAATGCTGCGGATAACTGCCATAAAAATACTGATTCCAAGCCAATTACACATAGTCAATCACAGTGATTTAAAATTACTGCTGTCGAAAACAGAGCCAAGAATTACCAAATTGGTAGCAGTACATCAGGTTCATCCTTTTCATCAAGATGTGTTCCATTATTTTAACTTTTTTGTATTATATTGTGTTCTGAGTTCAATAAATAGTTTTCTAATTTCAAAACTGTATGCTTATATTAATATTTCGTATTAATTCCTATTAAAATTTAAAGAATTAACTTCCAGTGGTAACTAATTAATAAATTTCATGAAAAGGGGCGGTAGGACAAAAAAGTTTGGAAACCTCTGCTTTAAACCATAAGTCTCGATCGATTGATCCCTTAGATACAAAAGATGCCAAACTTATAGAATTCAGTGTATAGATATATACTCAATATTACGTATGCATAATAATGAATACATCATCTTTTAGTTTCTTTCGTGAATAGGCAACTTTAGAACATTACGATTGATGATTCTATTGTAGATATTTGTATTTCTGAGAAACCATTTAATCTCTAGATATAATTCAGGCACAGAGTGTACAAAAAGCAATTATGAGCAAGATGCATCAAAGAACTTAGCCGGGGCATTTGAGTTATGATGTCCAAAGACACTGAAGTTTGTCGTGGGATTTTGGTGTATACATACATAGCTGTGCAAGCGAGCCCTGTTAATAGGTTCAGAACACTCGCCTATCACAAAACGCTTCGTAATTTTGAATTAAGGTGAGGTGACGGATTTACTCTTGAGTTGGTATCATCCTCTGCACATCCACGCCACCCTAGCTAAAGGACTTTGGACATTCTAGATTAACAAAAGTATGTTTCTTACTCACGGAGCTCCTACAACTCAGTGAGGAAAAATGTGGTTATCGTCTCAGCCACTGTTGATTGTTGGTAGCCTATCTAATCAAAAGCAAGAATACACCTGAAATGAAGTGATTTATATCTAATTACTGTTAAGATATTTAGTAGATTAGAGGATAGTTGTGTTGTAGCCTCATAAGACAAAACTTTGTTGACGAAATTCAAATTTGAAAGATTCATCACTAAGACCGACTTAGCACAGCGTAATTTCCGTTTGGTTGGTTTCTACATTTTCGAAGCCATTACGAATACAAGTGGAATTGATTGGGGAATATCGGTGAACATTTCTGTTTTTTCGCAATGGAAATTATTATGGAATTGTTTCATAGTTCTATCGAAGTTTTGTCGAAGAAGGACTCGGGATTATGCTTTGTTTCTGTTTCTTTTTATTCACGTTTTAATTCGTCTAAGTTACTTTAACACAAATCACTATGAACAAATTACAAGCGTTTATGAGTTGAAAATCTGAAATTTTAATTTAAAAAAATTATTCTACATTTTAATCTACATTTTAAATGCAGGAAAAAATTGCTTCAAATTCACCGAAAAATTCCTTTAGTAGTAGGTCACATTTTCTATCACAAATTATATAAGATTTAAAAAAAAAAAATCTAGAAACTTGTCTGAAAAGGAAGTGCGATTAGAAAAAGGGATCTGAATAAGCAGATTTTATGTAGTGTGAGAAAATGGGCGTAGGAGTGTAGCGCTGGTGTTTAGGCCAATATTCCAGTAATTAAAGCGGTTAAGTGGAAATAATAGTAAAGGCAAAATGTGAAGCAAGGATTGCTTCATCTTGCCTCTGCCCACTGTTTCAAATAGCGGCTGCAAAGAATGATTGCCAGCAGAGATAACAAGGTAACTGCATGGATGGGCACAAACTAGTGAAAATCTGAAACACGTTACATACATTCCAGCAGCTAATGATCATTGGGGAACTTGGTGCTCTTCGATATATAATTTTCGTAATACGGCCCCTATAAAAGAAGTCCAAGCACTTCAAATTTGAGCATAATGTGATGAAAAAAGATACTCTTCATTCTGGCTTAAAGTCTGGTCATTCCTGACATTGCAACTGAATTTAGATGGGACTCGGTCGTGCTGGAACCCATTCATGCAAGCTGGAGCAACATCAATCAGAACTTCAGGTAAAACCTTTTATGGGATGATACTGTCTACTCATCTGGTAAAGAGACTAAGTAGAATAAATATACAGCCGATAATTTTCTTCGCACCGCATTTATATGTTTCTTAGAACTGACTAGGAAGCGCCTTCCTTCACCAGTCCATCAAAGGTAACAGTGTTTTTTTGATGGCGTTTCCGCGCCCGTGTGAAATCTGCCCGTCCCATCTATCTGCTTTTGCGTCTCTGACGTAGTTTTAAATCAGTCTGTGTCCTGGCTTTCATCTTCAAATCAAAAATATATTACTGTTTGCTCATAAATCATGGTTTGGAGTACACCCCAATCATTTTAATGGCGGTTTTGATTATGAATTCATAGTTTTAAATGAACATGTATACATTTTCCCCCAGCATCGTTTTTTTTAAATAAACCCTGAACATGTTTGAAGACGAAACAAACTATTCCTGTCTCATGGCTATCAATCTGTCGGTGCATTGTTCCAGAACAGGAATTTATGCTAGAACTTTCACCAAATACTCGTGTCGCAGGAAAGGAACTTACTACAATGCGGAAATCTGTTTTCAGTTCAAACATGGGACACACACACTCCGCACTTTACCTTGGAAAATAGTGTTTATTTTTATATATGCAACATAATAATTCTAACAAATTATTATTGATAAATCTAATTATTATTAACCCCTTGCCAGTGTCGCCCGAATTCAGTTCGGGCAATTACTTCGTGCAGTATTTGTGATGCCCGAACTCAGTTCGGGCAGAAGAAAAATTAACGTTTCTATTTTGTAAAGTCCGAGTTGAGTTCGTTTCTACTTTAGGATACTTAATTTCCTATTTTCCTAATAAATGACACAAGTGGTCCTAGTTTTTTACCAATTCCAACTTTGGTTCTGAAGGTAGTCCATGACTACAACACCACTATGGGGAGGTGATGTTAAAGTCGATCAACATCTTACAGACTTCCCGGTTGCTAGAAAAGGAGGTAAAAATATTACTAGAAACTATTTTTCCATCTCTTATACCAGGCGTTATATAAATAGCTCCTTTATTTTGCATACTACAGCAGGAGGTGCGAAAAATATGAACTTCAGAAAATCAATTGTTGAACTGAATAAACCAAATGTTCAGTTACCAGGACCAGGGTGTCCTAGTGTAAGCTTACTGCGCCTCACAGGTCGACAATTTCCAGAACACATCCCATCAATGGTGAAAAAATCTACTCCAACCAGGCAGTGTTTTATATGCTGTCGTAAAACCAATGAACAAGGGAAAATAATAAGGCATGAGACAAGAGTTTATTGTAAAAAGTGCAATATATAGGCTTTTGAGCAGTACCTTGTTTTGGGATATACCATACTGTAAAAGATTTGTAAAATTCATGTATTGAAAATCATATTGTTGTGTTTTCATATAATACTAGTTAATACTATTTATATTTAGCTTCAAAACTTCGTTTAATTTGCTCAGTATGAATAACATGTATGTGTAATCAATGTTTTATGTGTATGTAAAAATTATAAATATAGTAGTTATTGTATTTAAAACTTTGTTTTTGTAATAAAAAAGCATTTTCAAACTCTTATAGTAATATAAAGAATAAAACTAAACAGTCAAATTTTTTTTTACATTTTTGGTCTATTTTTCAGAAATATATGTCACAGTTAAGGGGTTAAATTTGTATATTATTTCATATAATTTTTTAAAAAATTCAGTTATTCATTTAACTTTCGGCATCAAGCTTTTATCAATCTTTAATGGGTCACACCACCGAAGAGGATTACTTCTTGGATAGAAAGATCTAGTTAGCGGCTGAATGATAAATTTATGGTCTTTTTTTTATTCAACAGTTCGTGAGTTCGACTCCAATGATTCTTGGGCGACGGATCTTTGTAGTAGTTTGAAGTCCATTTAAAATTGTAGCTCTCGGTCCAATGGATTTGTGTGCGCCGAAATGGTGGTAGGTGCCAACAATACCAAATGAATCAGAAGTAGCGGGCTGTCGTAATGCTGAGAACAATTACGGAAAGCCATCTTCTACACTGAGTCTCCAGACGTTTCGGTGAGGTCCTTCCCCAACTCAGTTGAGAAATGGGGGGTTATGTTTTCCAGAGTAGAATGTTTAACGAAGCGTATTTGTACAGATCTGTAATGATTGTTTTGAATGTATGTTCAAATATAGCATGGATGTTACGACCCAACTTTCTAAGCCTGGATGCTTGAAAAGTTTCGGATCTTAGTTACTTCGTCACATTTGTTTTCGTTGACAAAATATAATTTTCACTTCCCTTTTCGCAAATGCAATTTAGAAAAGAGAAAAAAACCTGTTATTTACAAATTTGTCTCGAACCCTGTTTGAAAGAGAATAATAATTTTCATTTCCATAAATTGTTTTTCCTAAAGGTAATTTCTGTGGTAATAACCATTTACAAAATCTTTTTGTAACTTGCTTAGAAATCATCAAAAATTAAAGTAAGGAAACTTCTTGAAATTTAATTAAAAGTCATTATAAATGAGAAAAACTCTTCTCTTTTTTTTAATTTTAAAAAGTTTATTTCTAGCTAATAATGGCATGTTTTTTTCTCTCTTTTAGACTGACCAGTTTACAGAAGAACAACTTACAGGTATATTTTGATTGATTTATACATTATTTACTGTTAGCATTTTAAAATATGTAGTTTTCTCACTGTCAAAAAATATTTAAAACAAGGTAAATATTTAAATTTCAATTATAAACACTAATTTTTTTATAAACACTATCATTTAAAATTTCATAATATATTTCATTGGATGAGTAGTTCATAACGGAGCACACACTGGAAAATGTTAAAGAATTATCCAATGTTTATATTTCTTAGAGTTTATGATTTTAAGTCGAATAAATAGAAATTGAATGTAAAAGTTGAATTGCTTTGCATTTTTGAAGAAACAAAAAGTGACTTTTACTCAAAAGTATCACATACACACTAAATACTTTTTTAAAGTAATTGGGAAGAAAGGCATATGTGCCGAACCACGACGGCACGAACACATTCTTCGAAGTAAAAGGTTATTAGGTAAGTTCGATTCCAACCGATGGACATTACGATTTCTATACGCTTGTGAGAATCACATTATATGGATAATATATATATATATATATATATATATATATATATATAATGTGCGATATTAAACAGAAAATTACGCTAATATCAATCGACAATTAAACCCTGTCTTGAAACAAATGATCAATAACATTTTGAAAATTTCAAATCACACTAAGACAGGTCTAACGGTAACGTTCTTTGAAGCATGAGCTACCGGGATGACTTTGTTGAACGAGCGAAGAATTTTCTTGCAGCCATCATCACAATCGGACTGGGTGCTCGGGAGTTTTCCCTCTACGTGACACTTGCATCTGCGAAAAGCTCTCCTCAAAGGCGATTTACGTGATGGGTGTTAAAATGCCTTAGAACGGCGTTAGCCTGCCCCCTGTGCGTTAAGGTACCGCCATCTAAAATTATATTTTTGCACATTAAATTTTGTATTTCATTATTAAAAAACATATTTATCACGCACACACAACTTCATAAATAATATTTCCTTTCTTTCATCAGCACATTCTAGTTTTCAAATTAAAAAAACAATATACTAGAGATACGTGCCGTATCTTTATTTGATTCTGCCAAACTATTAAACTATCGCCATCTAAAATTATTTATTGTTTTCGTTGTGTTTTAATTTCAATTTCATTCTTAATAATATCCTTCTTTTTCTCATTATTCAACATTCCGTTTAAAAGGGGCACTCATCCCGCTTGACACACAGTGGCAAAAAATGTTTCTATTGGTCGGGTCGAAACCCACTGAATGACCTCATGTCGTGTTACGTTATCTCACATATTTCTTGTATTTACTATTAATGCTTTGGATTGCTTTTAACTTTCACATCATGACAATTTCACAGATGCTTGTGAACATCAGCATAGGGAACAAATTTTCAGATTCAAAAGGATTAATTAACAATTATTATGGATTGCTCTTTTGTGATTTACTTCGACTCTTTTCTAATCAAATAACAGTAAAAACAAACTGTATTTATGAATATCACAAAAAAAGAAATTCTACGAAATAAGTGGCCTTATGAGTTTTCATAAGTGAGTCAAGCATTTTATAATTACCAACTAATAAATCGTGAAAAATTATTCTATAGTTCGTTCAACTTTGAGTATTTCAGGTGGAATTTCACCGACTGTAACAAAATTTGTTTGCCATTCCTCATCAAGTAAAGCGAAAATATATAGAAAAATATCCAAAAATAGCAATTTAACATCGTTAATGAAATCATCTATTGAATTCAACGATAACTTAACGGACAATTTCCAGTGTTTTTGGGTGAAACTGGATGAATTCTTTTTTTTTGTCACCACAACAATCGATCTCAATTTTCTATTGAGTATTTCAGTCTCTTCGCATCTGGGTTCACATATTCGATGCCATTATGCCATTAGCGATATAGAGAGAAGTTAACTACATTTAAAACTCAAATAAGATTTCAATTTATGAATTAAACTCTCAGTTTTTAATGTAATAAATCATGGTGGTGTTAGATACAAAATTATATATATATATATATATATATATATATATATATATATATAATGAGAGAGAGATGCAAATGATTAGAATTTCAGCGCAGACGCACATCTGTGGCACAACTTCAAAGCGCTATTTAAGGTATGGAGACAACGACGATTTCAAAGCTCAGCAATTAAGTTTTCCTTGTAGTTTTTCAACAAAAATAAATAAAATAAAAGGGATTAATTATATCTTGAAGAAAACAGCGAACATTTTTTTATTAAGTATCCGAGTTCGACAAAGGAAGGAAAGGGGCCCACCGAGATTGTGGATCATCTTTCAAGAAAATCGATAGTCGTGTTGGACGAAACCAAACTACTGTAATGCGGATATAAGATCATTGGATGCAGGAGAATACAACGGACCGACGTGTTCGATATCATCCACCTTAGGGCACCACTTCATGTGATGATGGGCAAATTATGCTCTGTCAGTGACGGATCGCTCAGCCGCATCGGGAACCATAGCACAGCACATTCTGTCTTCAACGCATCATCCAGTGTCTGCGCGTACCATTTGATAGCAGAGGGGTCTGTCCGCAAGATGTTCATTGCTTCGTCTACCTTTGACTCAGATTCACGGACGTCTTCGTCGCTAATGAAAGAAGGATGTTGGCGCCAGAATGGAATGAAATTGTCTTTACTGAGGAGTCACGCTTCTGTCTGCAACACTACGATGGTCGCATTAGAGTCTGGAGACACCTTGGAGAGAGGATGCTGAACACCTGCGTTATGCATGGCCACACTGGTCCTGTACCGGGTATTATGGTATGAGACGGTATTGGGTATCACTCTCGCACACCTCTAGTACGCAATGGCGGTACTTTAAAACAGCCAGCGCTACATCTTCTAGGTGTTGGGGCCAGTTTACCTTCCTTACCTTCAGAGTTTGCCCACAGCCATATTTCAACAGCATAATGCATGACCACACGTGCCACGAATTATACAAGGGTTCTTCGTCAATCGGCAGATTGAATTCTTTAATGGCCTTCTTGCTTTCCGGATCTTTCGTCGATAGAAAACATTTGGTCCATGGTTGTTCATTGATTGAACCAGATTACATCCTGAGCTGCGACACCAGATCAACTTTGCAAACGTGTGGAAGCTGCCTGGTCAGCTGTACCGCAAGAACACGTCCAAAGTATCTTTGAATCAATGCCGAGGCATGTGGTGGCGGTAATCTCCAATAATGGCGGCTGCTTCGGCAACTGATTTTGGCAGGAATCACACTTCATAGTAAATGCTCTACAATTCCAATTTTCTACAAAATAGTAACGCTGAATGTATAGCAGCCATTTCTTTACTAAGTGCTGAAAAATTCTTGATTTATAAAAGGTCTCATTTTTATATAATTTATTATGGTTGCAACAGTAGTTATTATATTATTCAGAACATTTCTATCGAAACCAGAGCATCTGTTGTAGATCATGCATGTATCCAGATGCACTGTGGCGACTTTCGTTTTACAAGTGCTTGCATATTTTGGAAACTTCTGGATATTGAACACGCACCATCAATGCGAATTCCCAAGCATTTTTCTCCTTTTGTATTTGCATCATTCATAAAATTATTTAAGATAGCAAATAATGCAAATGCTATTGTTATGATTCTTGGACAAGCAAAGCTCGTTATGACGTCGGCTATGCGAAAGTCAGTATACGTTGTGTGTTTCATTTTAACTAGAGCACCCTGAAGGTAAAGTACGACATTGTTCTTAGCTGTTCCGATAGATGGTATCACCAGAAGATACTCTTCATCAATTTTGACTTTGATCTAGAGGTGGAGGAAATGATCTCCAGACCATTCATTACACACATGGTAACTGCTTAACGACACACACCAGGACTTTTGATTCCCCAGGTTTAATGGGCACTATATTGCATGTACTTGATGGGTTTTTGGCGGCATTAGGAATCGAACCCACCCCTTCTGGACGGAAGGCTGATGCCCTAACCACTTGACTACCACTGCTTATGCTAGTGTTGTTGCGCTGAGATCTATTGGTGAGCAGAAAAGTAGTTTTATTACAGATATATCACAACAAAATCGAACATAGGTAATATGAGCATCCATATTGCCTCATTAAGCTATATTGAAAATAATTCGACACAAATCTTTGATTGAAGCTGATACTATGCTCTTACATTTTCAGCTATATCATGACGGTCAACCGTATTATTTGAAGGGTGCATGGACTGCAATTGTCTCCAAACATAGTTTCTACAGTCTCAAATGCTGCTGGCGAAATAATCTCTTCATCAAAGATGTTAGGCTTTTCACATCTGGCAAAATTATATGATATTGTAAGGAGCAACTAAAGCTTTTCCATTCATAACCAAGTATTTTTCAAGAATGCTCTTTTTAAATTTTGATTTGAAAAATTCTCTGGGTTTGTTGGCGTATGAATAGTTTTCAAGTGTCGCTAAAGTTTACTAGGCTTCATAGTGTCTGTCGCTAACACTTTTGAGAAAATAATTCACTGAAAACTTTCTTCTCCATTTACTTCATAATTGGTATATCCAAAATTTAAGTATTCATTGAGAATACTTTCTTAATTTTATTTTCCGAACCAAGCTCGTCTGTATACTTATTGATGCTTGACTATCATCTAATTCTCGTTTTATGCCCATTTTAAAATTATCATGATTTTGCATAAATCTCCTGTGAATATTTAGTATAGTTAGTTGCCATTAACGCGAAAACATGTATTACTTGCACATTCCCCAAGTAATCGAAGAACCGATTCGAATGACACATTAAGTTGAATTTAGGCTAGCGTTATCGAACATTCCCTCTCTCTCCACGCAAGCATTTGCTCAAACCATTTGGATCAAGCATTTGCTCTAACCGACATTCTAGAATATTTGACACAAATTGGAACTGAAGCCACGAAAATGTCCGACATGGTAGACGAAATAGCAATAAAATGACACCAGATTTTTGTTTTGTCAATCTGAGGATCTGCGTTGCCAATTGTCAATAAATTTCGGAATTCTTGGTGATTTGTAAAGTTTAAAATTAAGGTCGTAGTATAGGTTTAGGTCCAAAATATTCAAAATACATTATTGCATGTATTTTATTGTATTTGGGGGGATGAAAATTGGACCGCGAATGCTGAAAATTTGAGAAAATTTGCATTACATCGATAATCGCTCACCATTACATGACGTCTACTTTCTTAATAGGAAATGAAATATTTAGCCTGGAAACGCCTCACATCACATACTGCGTTGGACTGCTCGAGAAGTGTAATGGTAAATGCCAATTAATGTCTTTTATAATCTAATGCAACAAATCTGGGCTTTCATAAGAAAGCAGTTTAAATACCAAGTCAAATTATTTCGATTTTTTATGACCGCTTCTTTGATACTTTGCTTCCATTGTGAATTTACATATCCATACCGAGGTGCAGCAAGTTATAGAGTTGGTGAACACAACCATTTGTCTCTTCAGTGTATATTTTATTGTATTCATTTCAGTACAAAACTTATAAACATTGAGATTGTTTATTAATGGTAGATTTTATTTAAAATAATAAATGCTACAAATGTATCTATAAATATTCCAGATTTTAAAGAAGCCTTCTCGCTGTTCGACAAAGATGGTGACGGGACCATCACAGCCAAGGAGTTGGAGACTGTCATGAAGTGCCTTGGTCAGGGCTTGACTGAAGCAGATCTAGTCAAGATGATTAACGACTCCGGAGCTGATGGTAAGACTGCCTTTGAAATTGTCCTTAGAAACGTTTTGAGGAAACTCTTTCAATGCAAGTGCAATTCTAACGAGATAAATTCCAGTCACATTTTTATTTCCTGACTACGAAACAAATAAACTAGAAATGATACGAATTATATTTTGTAACAGTATTCGTAATTTAAAAGATTATTGAAGGAGTTTCTGCATTATTACTTATTAAGCTTGTAACTGTTGCCTGATTCTATTGCTCTATTATCTTTGTTGCTATTCTACAGGATTAAACCTCAGATCAGCTGATTTGTATAATTTGGTATTCAATATGCTTAGCACTTAGAAAACATGCTTAACTTAAAATTTAACAATACTTCATCAAAAGTGACAAGCCTTTTTGGATTTTTGCTACTAATGCAAATGTGATGAAAATATTTATACCTTTTTTTATCATAATTTGTGTATAGTTTGGTAACAAATGGTATTTCATTAACTTATCTAAATTGCCATTAAATGGTAGATGAAAAATATCCTAATAATCTCTTTGTTTTGAAAGATCTTTTCTCATCCACTGCGAACAACACAAAATGGGGATTGCATTTGCCTGCATATCTGTTGAGAAGGATTCTTGAGCGATTACTCAGTTAATACGTGAATACGATATCATATCTTTATTCCAGTTCCCACAATCTTTCAATGTTAAACAGCTTTTAGAATATGAACACCATAAGCTATAAAGGACTAAGAATCTGCCAGTCATTGTTGCAAAAATTCTAAAAAAAACAGAGACTCATTATCAATAGTGAAATTTCGATGATAAAAGAAGTCGAGGATTACACCGATGTAAACAGCGTGTAATCTCTTTGCTAGTAGTTAACCAATCAGATAAATTATATTTCACAGTTTGTGTATGAGACTTATTTTCTAGAAATGCAAAAAAGGAAGCACCTTTTCAATTTAGTTGGTGTTGTGGCTTTTATATATTTCTTTTGTTGTATGATTTCGAAGCCCCATTACTGTTTTCTTTTATTCAGCAGTAGTATTTTGATTTGTTTCCTGTATTTAGTGACAAATTTTTTCAATGATTAATTAAATGTAGAGATTTTAATGATCTATTAATTTAAAAGTATCAAAACTTCGTTTTTTATTCTAGAAAACTGTCCAATAGACTTTCAGACATTCCTGGCCATTCTTACCATGAAGATGAAGGAGATCGGTACTGAAGAGTCCATCCAAGATGCTTTCAGAACCTTCGATAAAGAAGACACTAAAACCGTTGACGTAGAGACACTCCGTGAAGCACTGACCACATTGGGTGACAAACTGACCGATGAAGAAGTAGACGAAATCGTCAGAGACGTCGAAGTTGAAGAAGGACGCATTAATTATGAAAGTTGGAAAAGTTTAAATTTCTTCTCAAAATCAAAATTGTTTTACATTTACTCATTAATTGTTTTGGTTATGTAATCTTCTCGTTGCTGGCAATTTAATGACAGTTTTCCCCATATTCTTGGATCCTATTATAAGATTATAATTAGATATGTTATATAATTATACCATAATAATGCACATCTAACATTAAGCAATATTAATAGATGTGAAAAACATTGTATATTATTGTAGATCTATTAATATTGCTTATTTTGTTCGCATTGCTTATTATTTATTACACATTCTTTGCGCAACTGAGAAATGAAGCCAGTTATCACAAAATAGGTTACCAGAATTATACCTAACATAGGCGGGCGCGAAAATGCAGTGTTTTCATTATTATTTCTCATTTCTATTTTGTGATTCTATATCATTTTTACCTTATGCAATTTGTTATCAAGACGATCACTTAGTTAATATATATTTTAGAATCTCTCTCTCTCTCTGCTTATGATAAAATCCAAAATATTGAGAAAATTACAGACAAACCTTTGTTTTCTTTTTTGGAGTTGAAATTAAAATCCACCATATAAGTATAAAATGTTAAAGTTTTATACATAATTATTAAAGAATACTAGAAAATACAAATAATCCTACAAATCAGGGGTGACTAATCTGCGTCTCTTTGAAGGATTATTTGTGGCTCTCGATAAATGCACCCGACTTCCCTTTCGTTTTTGGTATTATATTTTAAAAAATTACTAACATTTCGTATGTTTTAAAATGTCTTTTAAATTACTGACAACATATATGAAAGACTAAGTGCAACGTTGTAACAAATTTCATTTCCGTCCAAGTTAAGAATGAAATGACTCATCGAAAACTGCGCAAACAAAATACAGACGGTGGTTTTAGCGTCCGTAATCGATCGACTCCAGATCGATTTTGAATTTGTAAACTTTCTTTGCAGCGGACAGTTAACATTGTATGCTCTGGAACAGGGATGTGCAAACTGCGACCCACCGGAAGGTTTTATGTGGCCAGTGGATTGAATTATCGGTCCGACGGAAATTAAAAGGAATAATGATATATTGTATATAAACCCATCTTTTTTTCTACTTTGTTTAAATAGTATGTTTCCTTTTCTTTTTTTTTTTTTTTCAAAAGACTAATGATCTTTTACTTTCTCTATTTTTGTTCATGTCCTTGCAATCTGAATACTCTGATACACGAAAGTCAGGTGGCTTAGTGCAGGATGAGTTTTCGAGCGAGTTTGGCAGGTGAAATACGACATTGTGTCGTTCTTCCTTGAGAAACAAAGTTCTGCGGAGTTCGAAATGTTAGAAGATACAGAATATGCGTGTTTTTCGGACTTTGCATCTTCTTCGTCATATGAGCAACTTGAATGTCAAGATTTAAGGAAAAAAATCAACTTAACGACGATATCTGGGCCCATCTCAAAAGCTTTTAAATTAAAACTTAATCTACTGGGCAGCTGACAAGAACGACTTGTCTCAATTCCATATCCTCAGTAAATAACGAGAAACTTAAGAATTCTGAAGATATATTGAAAAAACTTTTAATTTTGAGTTCGAACTCAGATTTAAAGATATCAATGCCATTCAGACAGAATTGTGTGTTGGTATTTTACCATGTTTTTCAATGTAAATTGTGAGGCAGTGAGGTCAGATTTTCAGCTAGAATTAATTGAGTTGCAATCTAACCATCACCTGAAGCAGCTATTCTTTTGAAATCAAATTTAAATAAGAAACATTTAATTTTGATGACCCTTAGAAATCAAGCTAATATTGCGGCTTTAGCCAGTTTTGTTATTGTCTAGAATATTGCTCGTGCAAAACGCCAAAACGCCCGTATGGAGGGGGACAGTTTATTAAAAAAAACTTGGAAGGTGAACTTAAAATTTTAAATCCAAATAATGCAGCATTGCATAAAGTTGTTTTATCTCGAAACACACAACCGAACGACGCATAGCTGCAATTAATTCATCTCTGTAATATAATTTAAAAAAAGATTTGAAAAACCGTATTGCATTCAGCCCTTGACGAATCGATAAATATCACCGATCTTCTGCAATTGGCAGTTTCGTTTCACATTACTTCGTTGTTAAAGAAGAATTATTAGATTTAGTAACGCTTCAAGAATTAACTCGAAGTGTTGATATTAAAAATGCATTAGATTCCATAATGAATACGTTTTATATGTCTCTTAAATAAACTTGTGAGCAATGCGCAACTGATAGAGCTCCGGCAATGTTTGTTGAAAAAAATTGTCTTTTGGGGCTTTTTAAATGGTGATCCTCAAATTCTACTGTTCAACATCTCGTTAGAAAATATTTAAAATATCCTCATGTTATTAAAACAGTGTTACGCATTGTAAATTATATTTGCACCAATACAAAGAATCATTGACGATTCAAAAATTTACTTGAAGAATTAAAGGACGAAGAACTTGCTAATGACATTAATTTCTTTCGCATTGTTATATTGTTATCTAATTACAACGAATTAAATTGATTTGTAGATTTGTTCGAATCGATAACAGCATTTATAAAAGAAACGAATATAATCTATTCAGAATTAAAACGAGGATGAATTATTACAAGACTTAATGTTTTAGACTGATGACTTTCAACATTTGGCAATGCTGAACTTACAATTCTAGAGGAAATAAAATATCTGACCTCTCACAGTGTATATTTAGTTTTCAAACTAAATAACAACTTTTTGAAATGTGCTTTCAAAATAAAACATTTTTTGTCATTTTCCTCGAGTTAAATTTTTTTTACAATTTTAAGCAAGAAAAATTCAAGGAGTATATAATGAATTCGATGGAATATTGATGGAATTCCAAAATAGATTTCAAGATTCGAAATAGTTTAATTCTTCTCTTAATTTTTTTCTGAATCCTTTTGAAATAAACACAATTAAAGGCGAGTTTTTTTATTTCCAATATAATTACGACCCAAGAAGCATTTAGAGAGTTAGCATTGATGGAGATTCAGGAAGAGAGAGAGCAAGCTCTACAAAATATGTGTCGACGCCGATTATTGAATTTTGGAAACTTATACCAGAATTGAAGTAACTTGAATTAGAAAAGGATGGCTGTCGAATTATTTCAATATGCGGAACAGAGTACGGAATCATTTTATTCCACTTCAAAATTCATGAAATGCAACACCTATCTCAAAGTATTAACCTTCATCTGAAAGAATTATGGAGAAGTGATGTCACCATTTATTCATCAAATTTTAGAGAATTATCAAGAGAAGTAAAATAAATGTCTTTAATTTTTAATATTTAAATTTAATGCCCATTTTTTGTACTTTTAATTATATGTTTTCAATAAAAATAATTTCTGTAAAAAAGTGTTTTTAAAACCTTTTATGCATATCTTTTAAATATGTATTTAAGTGAGGTTCGCGAAAAATTTCAAATTTTGAAAAATGGCTCTGACAATCATGGAGCTTGCCCCTCCCCCCTGCTGTAGCTAAAGAATTATATTTTCCCCTTAGCCTTTTAACATTGACAAATTCTCTTGATCGGCTCGATTTTTTCAATTATTATCTATGAATTTTAATTTCCGAAATTAATCTCTTTTGTCTCATATTTCATAAGTAATTAGATACGACTGAACACAAAACTTTTATTCCATATTATTTTGTATTTTCTCCTAGTATATTAATTGCATTTATGCATATTGTGTGTGTATCTAGATTGTTTTAATTCTTATGATGTGTTGCTGTTTTGTTTTAGATCTCGTGAAACAGTTGGCGTGGAATAGTTCCACAAACTGATTTTGAGTCTTGGCTGACTTCAAAATTGCATTTTTTCGCCTCATCGTTCATCTTCCTGCGGCCATCCCTTGTGATTCGCCAGAGACAAACAAAGGCAGCTGACAGATTTCTGAGCGTCTTCCAAACCACTGTCTTCCACTCTTTGATGTCAACAAAAATCTTTGTCCAGACCATCGAAAACAAATGATAATTTAATCTCTATTGAAAACTTTTATGTCAAACGATTTGAACTGATTTGCCACATTATTAAATAATGGCTAATGATGTAGGCCTGCTTCTTTGTGCAGTTGTACTGACAGATCTTTTATTTATTGTGCTTATAACATGAAAATAAACAATAAATTAAATTCTTGCATGACCGTTGAAAAACTTGCTTCAGTTTCTCAATCAAAAGTATGGGATTAGTTTTTATATAATGCTGACAGTTGATGTCGGTTTAAATAATTCCGTAGCTTTTATATTTAGCCTTCAACGCTGGATTGAAACTATAATTTTAAAAGAAGCATCAGCCATTTTGAGCGCATTAAAAACTATTCTCATTCCAACGGTTAGTTTCACTGACTACGGAAAAAAACTGATTTCATCTACATTTATTAAATTTTAATTATTTAGATGTATTAGTTAATTTGTACATTGACATGTTTTAACGAATTTCTGAAATTGCATAATTTAAAAAATTACTAAATCGAGAAATGCATAAAAAACAAACAAATGCGCAGCATAAATACTATTCTTTTATGTCCGCATAGGTTGTTAATATTATTCATCGTGCGTTTTGGCCTATTTTGATGAGAACTGGGGTATTGCAAACATTTTTCAATGCATTTAAACATTTATTTGTACGAGTTTCGTTGCATTTTCTTATAAACATGGCTGAAATTTAGAATCTATTGTTGACGGAAGGAGAGGCAAGAAAAACATATTCTGTCCTATGAAATAGTTTGTCAAAATGGAATATTTATTATTATTGAAGTAATTCTTTGTGTATAGGTCGGAATGCTGTTGTTAATGGCATTCCAAAACCTCGCCAAGATTATAAAAATACTACTATATTCTGAAAGTGTTACATAATATTTTGCAATATATGTATATCATTATTCTGAAATTATACTATGTGTTTTATGTATATATTTCAATATGTGTTATATATTAATTCTATTTATCACATTCTCACACTGAGGTTTTTCCTTTTAATAGAGATAAATCGGTTTGAATAAGACGAATCATTTCTTTGGTGAGCAGCCGCAGCATCTACTTTTGTTCCTCATTTTATCTCTTTCCCTTCCCGCGTTGGCATTTCAGATGCTGGGATTGAAACTAAAGATTTTTTTTCTAATGCTCTTAGGATATTCCTATACAGCGCTATATAATGGGCGATGGCATTTCATGCAATGGGATCACAAAACGGGTGGGTCATTTTTACCCCGGAAGTGGAGGGATAAAGACACAGAGAGAAAGAACATGCATGCCCTGAACCAGGATTCGAACGACCTGCTGCTTCAAAGTTAGGGATGATTACTTCTCCGCCATAGGTCGGCCAGAAATTAAAGTATTAATGCAAAAATAAAAAGAAATAGCTTTAAAGATTTACTATTGTTTGCTAAGGGAATTCACGACTCTGTTCTCGAAATGTCTCACCTCCATTTTTTTGATAGGATCTCATCACAATACATTTCTGGAATCGATTCTTGAGATTCTTGCTAATGCCTTGCTGATGTGTGCCATAAAATAGACAGATACACATTTTTTCGCAGAAGATAATTCTGGAAATTCATTCGCGTCTTTCGATTCTCAAAGAGCAAACTATCATTTCTGCCTCTTTTTATTCCCCACGTCTTTAAAAAAGCTAATATTTAAATTTCTTTTGTATGTACTGAACTATTTAGTTGATTTAAATTATTAAAGCACCCTATATAAGGAAATAAAATAAAATGCATGTTAAATCTTACACACACACACACACAATAATCTTTAGCGAACATATTTCGCCATTCAAATAAATGTTTAAAAACAAAAATTGACTTGTGAATTAAAAATGAATTACAATCTTCGCTTTTACGTGGAAATCCAAACACACAATTTGTAGCGAAACTCCACTCCAAAGAGTTTGTAAGATAAGGGAAACTGTTCAGTGGGAAAAGGAGAATTTAATAATAATAAAGCAACTGTAAATTTCTCAAATAAGTGAATTTTCTGTATTCGTGTGAATTTTTTGAAGACATTTAAAATTATTTTTTGAAGAGAGAAGTTGCGGTGTTTTGGATGAAATGCATGTTTGGCAAAATAAAAAGAAATATGTGCAGGAAACTGCAAAACAATGGTCAGCTGTTTTGTTAGTGCATAAAAACGGTTTCAGTTCTTTTTTAAATCGTAGAAACAATAAATAAATTATTAATGACGTATTAAGTATTTTGTTCACATGAATCAATATGCTTAATTCAATCTATTTGATTAAATTCATATTAATTCTAAAAAATAGTATATATTTGGAGCAATGAAAATATACATCTTCACTGATGTAATGTAAATATTTTGTAGTGTTGCCATGCGAAATTTCTTAAAATTCTTGTAAGGAAAAAGTGAATAATTTTTAAAGTCGTGAGAAATGTATGAGGCGCATAAATTAAGAAGAGCTTAATATTTTAATTTCGTTTTGAAACTATTTTCAACATTTGATTACGTTTTTTGCCTCTCATTCAACTCATTTTACTTAATTTTCTTAGAAATAGCACAGTTTATGCGTTTCATTTTACATATTTCAATATAATTTTTATTTTTTGAAACAGAATAATTTGTCACATTTTTTAACAACTTTTTAAGCATTACAACTGTTAAATGACTTGAGTGAGCATTCGAAGTCAATTACAGGCATTGATTATTATCTTTGCTCATTTTATTTCCTTTAAATAAATGGTACAGTTGAAAAATGGTGAGTTCTTATAATTACATATGCAGCTAACTCAAGAATTATAAGCATTAAGGAATTGCATTTATTATGTAATGTTTTGTCTGCCGTTATCGTATCTGTTTGATTTAATGCATCTCATTACTGCTTATAAATTAATATGGAACCATGTCATTTGAGTTGTTTTGTGCAATACTCTTCATCAATCAACTTGCAAATTTTTCAATTCTATTTAGATTTGTACTGTCAGTATTTGTATTTTCTATTTGAACTAGTTTTGTATATTGTATCATTCCTAACAAATTTTGCTTAAGATTTGTCGACAAGACGGTACTCTGTTAATCACTTGGTGAGATTGGAATGATTTCATTTCACCATCCTCCACACAGATGCCGTGTTGACGACATGCCTTCTTTTTTTTTTTTTTGGAAGATGAAGTGAAAAATGTTAATAAACATATTTCTGCTCTAGAGTTGGTTTTAATAAATTAAATTTCTTATGAGACACATTCACACCTTGAAGTCAATATTTAGTCGTTTCTAGGGATGCGTTCTCATAATCCAAACGTTTGTCTTTAAAAAGCTTATATAATTGTTGATAAAGATTTTGTGTATAGGCAACAAATTTTATAACTTTAAAATATTTCATTTTTGTTTCTTTTAATGGAAATATGCTCATATTTTATATATTATTTCGTTTTTTTAATCTTACATATTATAATGATTGTTGTACTGAAATTCTTATAACATTAGTCACAGATATAGTAAATTAAATCAGCTTAAATAGTCTCTTATAATATTTCCACGGAAAACGTAATTAAATAAAACTTAATTAGTAACTGGCATTTTACCATAATTCATAGAACAAATTTCAAATTTTGATTTTGCAATTAATAAATATTAAAGTATGATTAACAACAACAAATCAAGGCTCAGAAAGTTTAACTTTTACCAGCATTTTAGGAATTCCAGCAATTTTTTTTTTCAGTTTCGTAAACCCTACAAAATAGAACTCAATTTTCGAACTTAACTTATGCTGTTTGTAAGTAAAACGATAGTAAATGTTTCTTTAGCAAAGGAATTTAAGTACGAGATGAATTTAGTCATTTTCGTGATGAAGTCAACAAATGGTACAAAAAAAATGTTAACATTAAGAAACAAATGGATATTTTTAATTCATTTTCTTAGCAGTGTTGGTGGTAGTCTCCTTTTTTAGAAGTTCGAAATAAAGCAATTTTAATAATGCATCAACTCATGGACAACGAAATGCATTTTATGTTTTAGTAAAAAAAGTCACGAAATTGTAATGAAATTGCTCTTTGAATTCATAAGACGCGGTAGAAAATACATACATTTTGAAATATCGAAAACTTATTTATTTACTTATCTAATGTCTAGGCAAAATAAACTTTGCTTGCTTTATACAATATCTAGGCTAAATAAACCTACAGTTGAACACTAAATGTACCTTTTGGTTAAGATTTCAAATTATAATTTAAGTCGGATAGAATTACTATTAAGTGAATCTATTAATATAATTATTATTACTATTAAGTAAAAATCGAGAATGTACGATAGTAGCTGATTTTTAAAAGACCACACTATCATACGAACGCTCCTATCACGCCGGTGGACTGAGTACTTTGAAACTTTTGACTCCTTGTGTAATGGGGAACACAATAAAAGTAGCAACTCGGCGATTGCGGAGTTTCTGAGAATTGAATCTTGTTTTTTATAAGGAAGGCGTTTATCGCGTTTCCTCTTTATTATCTGGGGGAATATTTATTTACATGGGTTCACATACATTTTATCATGCCGCATGTGTGAAAAAATTTATTACACTTATCTAATTAAAAATGGTTAAAAAGACCATCAAAAAAGCGACAGACAGATGCTATAGGAAATGTGTCTGAACTTTAATAAAAAGAAGAATTCATTATAGTATCCCATTGAGTCTGATATTTATTTAAAATTTTCCCATTACTCTATCTATTAAAATTAAAAATTGAAGTGCGAAATTGAAATAGTAGATATTACAGTACAAATGAAAAATTAACAGCTTCACCGACGCATGTTGTATTTCACATTATAAGCATGTGAATTGTGTGCGTCAATCACAACACTAAAAACACAGAAGCGTACTTTTCGAATAATTCTTTGGCTTTGTATTCTAATTGTAGTTTTTTAAGGATTGAAATCAGACTTTTAATTGGTAACCGTAAAAAAGTCTATACACTTCTTA
Source organism: Latrodectus elegans (assembly GCA_030067965.1). Lineage (NCBI taxonomy): Eukaryota > Metazoa > Arthropoda > Arachnida > Araneae > Theridiidae > Latrodectus > Latrodectus elegans. The sequence goes on from CM057819.1 coordinate 20,605,560, forward strand.
ATCCTGGATTTTTGGAGTCTTAAAAAATCCTGTTGAATATCCTCAAAAATGAGTGGGAAAAAAAAACTGGAAACCTTTCAAAAAAACATGCAAAATGTAAGCAAGTTGCAGAAGAAAATCGTAGCAATAAATAAAGGAGATTGCGGTGCTAAATTTAATTTTATAGTATTTTAACATTATAGTTATTTATAGCATCTATACTGCTTTTTTCACGTTGATTATTTGGCAATACATTTCATGTGAAAGAAATAATCATAAAGATATGCATGCGGTAGCTCTTTCATAAATTTTCCCTTTTATTTAAGCAGATGATGATTACTTTTCATGTTATAAAAACTTTCGAATTTATCTTATCATTGAGAGTTCAATCCAAAAAGTCATTAAATTTTATATATAGGGTTTCTTTTTTTGGACAAAAGCTCACATTTGGATCTTTTAAATATAGGTCCTATTTTTCTGTAAATGATCGTCTATGTATAAGAAGTCCCCTTGTCTCCAAAATTAAATTGACAAATATATTTTTGTACTACTGTTATTCTAAAAAATTGTAGTTATATGTAACTGAAGAAAATATTTCAAATTATGCATCAATGTCAGGTTCATGATGAAGCTCGCTTGTAGAAAAAAGGAGCAGAAAAGTGGACATTGAAAGTGAAAGGTGAAAGTTTTCGGAAGCAACCAAATTTAAATTTTGACTTAAGATATACAACCTCAGCTGTGCAGATTGCAATTAAAGACACATCATTGGGAAATGTCCATTATTTTTCACATTCTGATTTCTATTTTAAGGAATCTTATGACGATGCGAAACTTGGTGCTTGAGCCTTATTGACCCAAATAAAAGCAAACAGTGCAAAAAGAAACTTTCCCATGGAAAAAATTAAACTAAGACTTGAAAAACATTTTTTGAGTACTACCACGTGATAGCATGCAAATTATAAAGTTGTGCCTAACATGAAAAGTTGCCCATGTGAAATTAAATTAATGGTCTATTTGAGGACGATTCGCAGCTCCACACTTATTCCAGGTATTTATTTTGTCCTTTCATTCTTTCGAGTAATATTTGACCATTCGATTTATTTTAGTAAAAACTTTTTGCTCCAGGTATGGTTTATTTTCCCTGTTTAACCTACTTAAGAAACTCAATGAATGGTTCATTGTAGATCTCTACGAGCTCATTCCACAGTTTTAATTGAAAAAAATTATATTAGAATTTTCCCCATACCTACTTCAACGAGTTCATTTTAGAAATAACGTGGCTGGGTTTATATCGAATAATTCTTTAAAGTCTTAAAAAGTGGGTATCATGAGGCAAAACTACACTCCGTGCACCTTAAAACGAAAACGCAAAATTAAATTTTGTTATCGAGATCGTGAAATTGTGGAAATAATGGATTTGAAATGCACGCAATTAGCTCAGCTCACCTATCGAAATGTGAAACCGTATCGAAGGCGTACTCCAGTTATACGCAGGAGGGAAATGCACGTGGCATTTCACGTGAATTCCCCTCCTGGTTGACCGCAGAATCTGATTGCAAATCAGTGTCTTCAGTGGAATCCGTTTGCAATGGCGATTTTTAAGCTTTTCTTCCTTCATTAATCTTCGGCGTTTTATAAACCAACAAGTGTTAGACTCTAAAAGGTGACTTGGAAAGTGAAAATGTTTGGAAGCACCTGACACGCTGAAATAAGGGAATCAGTATCAGTAACATTTGTAAATATTTCAAATGTAATTGTTGTTTGTTTGTCGCTCAACGATCATTTTTTGCACACGTGGGATAATTAGACCGGGACCTACGGTTTAAAGTGGATTCCAAACCACTACAAACATCTATCCCAAGGTGGGATTCGAACACACTAACTGTTGAACCGAAGGCAAGAGCGCTAACCATTCGGCTGCCAGCTCGGTCTTCAAATGTGATGTTCTGGACCAAAATGACAAAAAAGTGCGTACTTCGTCGTGGAAACTAACAAGTTCTTGACGAAGTACGCTGGAAATTAAATTTGAGTGTTGAACAATTCATCATATTTTCCAACATGCGACTCAGAAGACCATGCAAAAGAAGAATCCTCCCTTGTCAAGACTCATTTTCTTACACATAGTCTCCGTCCAGGTTTTTGCACAAAAACTGAAAAAGAAGATGAAATATAAAACTTACGTGAACATTTCCTTTAATTTAAAATTCATAAAACAAGACCAGCCTAACATGCTTGTTTCCTAGTCAGTTAGTTATACGAAATAAAACATGATATATTGATTCATCTCTGCCTAATGGGTACAATACGAAGCAAATAAATCCACTCGATTGTACGAGGGTTGAACTCCTCCATAAAAATAATAGATAACGCTGAATGAAAAAAAAAAATCGTTATGGAAACAATTTATGGCATTTATGAGATAAAAATGCGTTTCGATTGCTTACAGTTATGCGATATTTTAAGGCTTAAACTGCTTAATGATGCTTGTGATTTTATAAGTAATTTTGCAAAATTGAAGAGTACAATGCAAACTAAAGGAAAGTAATGTAACTAAAGGAAAGTAATATTTTCAATGGAGATGTTGAGTAATGATGAAATTCATTTTGATAAAAAGTTTGTAGAATAGCCATCAAAGACTGTCGACGTTGCAAGCTTGCAAATTACTTAGCTTTGTGTGCTTCTCACTTAGGACTGCTCTGATCAAACAACATACTTTCTTCAGTCAGAAAATGATTCCACTTAATCAAATTTAAACAGAATCGATGGCTGGATTACCTTGATTCTGGAGGTTTGTGGATCAGCGATCTTCTAGAATATGCATGAGTCTGGGCTCATCGGGGCATAATGATAGATCAGCTCTCTTGTACTCTGGTTCGATCTCAACCATTGTTATACAAGGGGAAACAGCTGTTGTTGTTAGGTATGCATACCTCTCAACTTGGAATCGTTGCAGGAATTTTTCCTAGGATGTGCCTATAAATTGCTTAAAATCTATGAAAAATCTTCTCCGAACGACATTAAAAGGTGGCAGTTGAGCAATGCATTCAGCTGTAACACTATCCTCTACGCAGTGTCATATATCGAGCCTTGTTGTTGTTGTTGTACTGGTATGCTTCCCTGTATCTAGTCCTGAGTTGGGCTTTACCACATAGATAAAATTGGCCGGGGAAGATCTTCGTGATTTTGAAGCAGAGACCAAGAAGAAAACCTCCAATACATAGCCTACTACCCCAAAGTTATCATTTCACTTGGAGGACATTGCAACCACATCATATTTAACGTAATCCAGACAACTTTAGCGAACACGACGGATCTTTATTAAGCTGGATTCAAACTCACTACTTTGTTAAGGAGAACGACGCCCTAACCAACCAAGTCAACGTGGCCCAGGTTGTTTTGTGTGAGAAATATGATTTTCGGATGGAAAGCTCTCAGATTCAACTTCAATCGTTATTGATCAAAGGGAAAGAAAGGTCTTGCATTCCGCATGCCAGTCTCTCAAAGTGGGTGCTTGCGAGTTTTCTGGTTTCCATACATTTACAATAGTCCCCCCCACCAACATGGGAATATTGCTTACTGTATATGAGAAGAGCAGTTCGTGTGATGTATCAGCCACTTTTTTTATCTTGTAAAACAGTAAGTAAAACAATAACAAATATACGTTCTCTATTGTATCTTCATTTAGCTTGTATTATAAATTATTTTCCAAAGTTTAAACTGTTTGTATTAACAATTGTAAAGATATCGAAGAGAACAATATTTTTCTTAAATTAATTTTTTCGTAATCACAATGGTCCATAACTCTTATGGGTGATGTATGGTATAAAAGGTATCTTTTTTTTAAATTAAATACTATTTTTTTCAAATGATTATATGTTTATTAGAAATTTTTATGAAAAAACAATCAATAATTTTGAAGTAAAGAGTACTAATTCTTTACAGGAATTCTTAATGTAAACTCCTATGAAAATAAGCACATCTCCATTAATTTATGAATCAATGTTAATCCTAATTCAAACTGTCGTTTTGTTATATACTTGCGTATTTTTAAGTCAATGTTAAGAATTTTCTAGATGATCCAAAAAATATTTTTTTCACGCAAACAGTTTTAATATAGCTAAAGACAATTCCCATCGAATCATTGAAAAGCATAATTTCCATCTGATTTAACATTTTCCCCCAAATGTCGTGTTTATTATTGGTAGAAAGATTTATTAATTTGGTTACTTTAGAGGAAGTTATTTTTACTAATTTCTTTTTTTTTTATTAACTGGAATTAACAAAAATGTATTTTATCATTTTACTGCATTCATATGACTTTTATTATTGAAAATCAATAAAAAAAAACATTGCTTTTGTTGATTTCATCGAAATAATTTTAAGAATATTATATTCAATGATAATATAGCTTTTCTAGCATTAAAAGCACAACATGGCATGATAACAAATTTTCTTCAACAACTAGGCTTCTTGTAAAACGTTTGGTATTGAGATGAGATTTTCGATAGCTCTGCCATTTTTTTCACTCCTCTGCTCGAGGCCGCCGCGATGGCTTGGTTGGTTCGGGCGTCGTTCCCACAATCAGAAGGCAGTGAGTGAATTCGAATCCCGGCTTAATCGAAGATCCGTTGCGTTCGCTAAAATCGGCTAGGGTACATTAAATAGGTCACGGTTACAATGTCCACCAAGTGTCCTCTGGGGGTGGCTAATCAAGTATAAGGAGGTCTGCTGCTTGATCCCTGATTCGAAACTCCGAAGACTCCCACACGGCAGCTTTCTCTGACTGGCCTGAGACAGGGTAGTATGCTTGTGCTTCTACTCTTTTTTTTTTTTTTTTTCCGAAGTGCATTTCGACCCAAAGCCACTGTTGGGCAGTGGTCGATGACTTCTGTATAGCTCTCTCTTGGTGAAGGTGCTTGAGGTTTTTTTCACTTGCCGCACGTTCGTAAAAGCTCTGATGGAAGACTTGGTAAAGTGTGTTAGGCTGTCAGGTATCAAATTTTATTCGTAAAATCAGTCTTTTTTTCTATAAATGTGGAAATGTTTGACCCATTAAATCAGCAATGATAGATCAGCTATTTTGACACTGTGAAATTACTCTTCGTATTTCTGATTTTAATGTAGCGTGTTTGATTCAAATCGTATAATTTTTACTACAGTGCAGTGCTAATTTAGTACGTTGCTTCCTTTAAATAACTTTAGGACGTTCATGAGTTTAAGGAGTGGACAACCTGATGTTCACTGCTCATTTCTGCTGCTCTTCGGGAAATATCTTCATCGTCAGTGGACAGGTGTCGCAAGGGAGGAGACCCGGAAAACTCAGCTGGAAGGACATCCCGTTGCTCAGAACTGGTTCGCATTGAACCTGACGTGTGTGTTACACAAAGCTTTCTAAATTCGCAAAATCCACTCACTGTAGGGATAACTCTATCAGTGGAATTCAAATAAACAATATGTTTTTTATTCCAATTTTCTGAAACTAAAACTTTTTTAAACTTTACAATAAAAATCTGAGAAATTCTCACTTTTATGATTTTAAGAAAAGATTCGTTTTTTCCAAAGATCTGTGTTTTGGACAAAAATTGTTTGTCATTATTTATTTGGTTGTAAAGAATCTGCACCCCCCCTTTTTATATTAAGATATGGAAATGATGATGACGTCAGCACAGTTTCACTGGAATGTTCAGGAAGGCGATGTTCAAGCCCAAGCGAGCAGCGCCATTTCAGTGAGCTCCACATCTCCTTGCAACGGAGAGCCTGCAACAGTGCGTCAAAAATTTCCGTAAACCTCGATCTACTTAATTCTTTACGAGAAACTCCACATATAAATGAACAAACATATCAAAGCAACTTGTAGATTTACGCAGTGATTGATATTTCTGAGGTTTTATCGCGACACTGATACACACCTGAATGCGGAATTCCAAGCATCGAAGCTGAAGTCGTAACACAGATCTTGTTTCTTCAGTTTGCATATGAAGAAACGCCCTCTGCGGCCTGGGACAGCTGTCGACCCCATCATACACCGATATCAATTTGGATCCTCTCAATAAAATAAAAATGAGCAAAATAATGACGAATAGTTTAATCAGCGCTTTTTAAACAGTGGACCGTGACGCTAATTGTAATAGCTAAAAATTTGAATCATACTTATAATTAATTATCTGCCTTACTATTGGGAAAAGAATTTTAAATCAATTATAATATGGCGTTAATTTTTATTTTATTATTTTTTTTTTTTTACATTTTTATTTGACGTGTTTGCGAAACACAACACTTTCGTTTTCAATCACATTAAAATCAAAGTATAAAAAAATTAAGAGAAAAGAATCCTTTGGTCCAATGATGCAGACTTCCTGCCAAGATTGAAAAATACTATTGAAAATTAACAGGCGCCCAGCCTTCCCCTTCACAATTGAGGTGTTGGCAGAAACGACCATCCAAAAGGCTACAGACAGATGCTATAGGAAATGTCTGAACTTTCCTAAAAAGAATAGTTCATTATTATCTCTTTAACTTTGTTGTTTATTTAAAATTGCCTTGTTATTCCATGTATTAAAATTAAAAATTGAAGTTCAAAATTGAAATAGTAGATATTACAGTACAAATGAAAAACTAACATCTTCACCGACGCATGCGTCGGTTTTGCACCAAGATGAACCAAAACATTTTCCTCACTATTACAGACATCATAAAAGTCTGGATTAATAAGAGAACGAATCGATCTGTTCGACAAAGCAGCTTTCAGTGACGAGGAAAGGTTTCTCAAAAACGATCCTAATTGTCTTAGAAATAATTGTTTTTGTATTTCATATTATAGATATTTGAATTCTCAATAACAACATCATAAATAAGAAAATTCAAGTAAATTCAATTGATTACATAAAAAAAAAACTTTGAAAAACCCAGATACCTCGTAAAAATTTTTATTCCTTTCATTTTTTGTGTGAAAACGATTTGTTTTATAGAAAATTCGAACACTTTTTTATAAAGTTGACTCATTCTGTCGTTTACAATGAATTTCGAATTCATTCCGATGACCATTCTGCGTGGAGGGTTATTTTATCTTATTCATGAAAACTGAAATTAAAAATTAAATAGTTGTAGCTAGTTTGTGACAAATTTTTCCCGCTCATTAAGGCTCGCTCTAAAAACAATCTTTCTGTCATATTTAGAATTTCTGGAAGAAAAGTTAAGTATCCACAAACAATTCAATCTCAGAATACAGACTCATACAATACAAAATAATTAAAATCAAAAGAAAGTAAAAGTAGTAAACGGTAGGAAAAATGAAATATATATAATGAAAAAAAATGAATAGTTAAAAAAAACATTTTTCTCTAATTCTATATATAGATTTAATAAAAACCTGTACATAAAAAATAAATAGCATACAAATTTATTTTCTTTCTAAAAAGATAAAAATTTTCTGAAACTCATTTTACTCATGGGAAGCCTGGTAATCTAAGCGGTCGGTGAAGTGATAGTCCGCCGAATACTTGTGGCCCACCAGAACATTTCGCAGGTCCCCAGAAAAATGTAGAATATACTTCCTCATTACGCTTACTCACTGTGTTTTAAGAAGCATCGAAACATAATTCAATTCAAAATAACAATTGAAAAGTTACTTGTACGCTACTTCATAGAATAACGCCACGGTAAACAAGTCGTGCTGCAGCTGGACTGTTTTAGTTTTGGCACTCTTCTAATGTTTCTCTGTTTTGCCATATATGTACCATTTCAAGTATGTAAAGGTAGTCTGACGGATATATTAAGTTGAATGTAAAATACATTTTTTAAGATATTTATTCGATCTTATTTCAAGTAATCAAGAACATCCATCACACTAGAAATATATACTGTTCACATTAGGAATATATTTTAAGTTACTTTTTGATTGTGTCTTAACAATCTTTCTTAATTTTATTTACGGTTTATTAATAAAGCTTTCGAAATTTGGTTACAATTTATAGCTTTATTTTGTTAATTAGCCACATTGTATATGTGTTCTTAGATCATAATTTTTTTTATAGATATATTATTTAACACTTCTTATATTAGTGGTCTACGAGATTTCAATTATGAATGCAAAAAAGTCAAAAAGATTGACGACCGCTGATCTGGACTTCAAAAATGCGCGGTAATTTAGAATGAATATAATTTCGAAGAAATTAAACAAAGAGTACACGAAAATAAAATAGTTTATTTCCAACTGTCATTGAAAATATATTCTGAAATTAATAAATCAAAAAAATGTATGAAATATATTTTTAAACTTAGTATATTTTACACATTTAGTAAGAGTAAATGTGTTACGCACAAAAAATGTGTGTTAGTTGCCTAACACAGACTTCTTTTTAACATCATAATGAGAAGACTCTTCAGAGCTTTGCAAGGCGAGGGGAAAGAGATCTCCAGCGGATCAAAAGGTCTGAATAAGCGCATATATAATAATTTTTCAGATTAGAGCACAAAAAGAAACGCGTAGTCTCTTCTTCTGAGTAATCTTTTCTGCCAGATGAGTAGAAATGGAGAGTTTTGTGATAGTCAGCTCTCACTGTCGCATATATGTTATTACATAGGTAAAAATAAATACATTTACATCTGATACATATTTATTTTTATGTTAAATATTGTATCAATTATGTATATAAATGTCAGAATATTTTATGCATCTCTTGAGTCTTCTGAAAGTATTTATTCACCTTAGCAGACTCCCCCTGGCACTGCAACCAAGTGATTGCAAAATGCTCCCTTCTTTAGCTACCACTGAGTGTCACCTTATCCGAAATCAGGAGTAGGGGTGAAGGGGTTGAGCTGTCGGTGGCAGGGGGCGTATCTTCAATAAAAACAGCTGCATGAATATTCAGTTTCACTCCAGAACGAGGTGTCCACTCGTCAAACTCTGCTGAAGTTTTGCTTTTGGAGTATGGCTAGCGGGTGGTTCTTCCTCTGCCTGCAGCTGACCGCCGTCCTCTCGGTGGTCCCAACCACACTGGCACAGACGGAACCCTTTGCTGACCGGTGAGTCTTCTGAACAATTTCTTTGACGTACTATGCTTCGTATCTTCCACTTTTCAATCATTAAATCATGAATTTTAAATAGTAGTTTTGGAGAAATATTTTCAATGTTTAGATCGAATGGCCCACTTTGACAAGTGGGATCCTCGTTAAGTAAAACGATGAACCATAATTATTAAAGTACTTAGTTTAGAAGGAATAAAAATTTTTTGACGGAAAACATGATAATTTTCTATGGAATTATTTTTCCAGATCATTATAGTGATTATTATATTAATATCATATTAAACAGAGTATGTTTCAAAGAAAAGTATGCATTAAAAAAGTCGGCAACCTGTTTGAAAGGAAAGTACATCAAGATGTATAAAATGATCTTTTCTTAAACAAACTGTGTTATAACAGTTACAAAAAGAAAAAAGATCAAATATTATATATTATTAATAAGATCAAATATTATATATATTTAATTTCTGAATATTTTATATATTTAAAAAGTAAATAAATGATTTTTGTCAACAAAAAAAAAATTGATCTTAACTTACTGACATTACATATTAATGCATGCATACAAACATCATTATTCAAAAATTAGTGAATTAAAATTGTTTTTGGGATTTCGAGTGCTCGAAAATTTAATGACCAGAAAATATTCGTGACATTACTTTTATAAAAATGTTTAGAATTATTTAATGCTATAAAATTTCAAATTCGAAAGGTGTCAAACAGAAATTTCTTGGCAGACAGTGATTTTCATTTTTTATAGGGAGATTTTTTAGAGACCTGATCTTTTGCATACAAAGCAGTATGACTACAGATAATTTACCTTATATGTCCTGCACACCTGACTTACACGTCCATGATAGTGAGCATAGCTAATTATGAATAACGCTTGGGCTCAACATGTCCTAGTTAAAGCGCAACCCACTCCAGAGTGAAAGGTTCAGGGCACTTTTCAGCTTCAGGAGCTGGATCTCCGATTCTCTGTTTGCAAAGTGAGTGCTTGGGAGTTTCTTTAGCTGCGACAGGGAAGTATGGCTTTCTCAGAGTGTTTCGGGGAGGCAGCTTATGCTTTGGATATTAAAATGCAGTCTCAGGTAGTTAATGTGCGTAGTATGCGATATCTAAATTATACACAGCCCTAGGGCGAATATACTTACTGATGAAAATTTACCTAATTTACCTCTTGAAATAATTTAAGCCAAAAAAAGCTGAATATTTTTAGCAACCAAATCTATAGTATTAGAACATAATTTATTATTCAGAAATGCCCAGTGTTTTTGATAAGAATTTTGATATCGAGGAACATTAATTGCATAATATTGATTTTATCAGAAGACATAATTTTTTTAAACAAATTTTAATGGATTTAAATGTGCGTTCATTCTATTGATGAAATGAGAAGTATCAAGGAAAATATTCGTCCGGCATGTAAGAAAAGGTAGGTCCCCAAGGATTCCTTACCTTTGCTTCTTCGACGGTTTGGAGTCTTTACGAGCAAAAAAAATAATATACTTAACATACAATATTTCTTAAGCGCGTTTTGTTTGTAAATTTGATTCTGATTTCAGAATCAAATTGAATCATTAATCATTCATTTGAATAAAACTTGATCAGTTTTAGCAATATGATTTTCGTCGTGTTGACTTTCAGTGTGAGAATCCCAGGCCATTCTGCTGTTCTCCAGTCCGGAAGGTAGTGAGTTCAGTACCCAAGACCGTCGTGATGTGATGGCTAATGTAATGTGAAATTTCATAAGAGCATATATACCTCCACAGATCAGATGTCCTCCTCGACACTTGAGCAAACTTCAGAATGAGCAGGTGTTGACTAAAATGGGAAACACATTCTGTTTGCTGAAATAGACAGCGGGAAAAGTACGACAAAATAAACAAAAAATCAATATTTTAACACAAGGTAGGGGAGAACTTAATAACTGAAGGCTGTGTGTGTTCTAAAGTATTTCTTAATAATATCTAGATTACCTTCCATAGATTACATTTGTAGATTTCCAACCTGTAAGGATTTTTCTTAGATAGTGGACCATATTAAAAGTCACAAGAGAGAAAACCCGGAAAATTCTCAAGTACTCATTCTGACAGGCGTAGCAAACACGGAAGACTTGCAAATTTAATAAAGTACTTACGATGACTTATGGTAGAATTACGCTGTGCGAAATGGTTATAGTCTTGTTATATATGCATATTTTCAGATCATATATATATATATGATATATATATATATATATCAGAAAGGCACACAATGGGTAGGAAACAACTTCAGAACACCTTTCAGTCTGTCCATTGCTTATTGTGCAATTTGTTTGACAAGAACAAAATTATTGTATTCCACGAATCTTGAAAAGATACCATTTTTAAATTAATTATTTCATAGGGGTTGTTATTATTGTGTAAGTGGAAGCATTCCTTTTGTAAAGTGAAATGCTCCCGTGTTGTCAAATGAGAGAGAAAGTGCTACTTGCATAATATGACCAGACGTCCTGTTTTGAACAGGACTGCCCCTTTTCAGAGTGTCCCGGTGTCCCCGAAATGAACTCTGAGACGCAAAATTGTCCCGTTTTCTGAAACCACGCGAAAGTCGAGCCCGCCGGACGGCCGGCGCGAAAAAATGTCTCTGAAGTTCGCATATAAAAATGTCTCTATAATTTGCATTATTGAACGATTGTCCTCATCCTCCCTCTCCGCCCTCCGATTCTTTTCTAAACAAAACTTTTGATGCGAAGAAAAAGTGTTAAATGATAAAATATTTTATTACTAAAAGTAAAGCGAATAGCTGTCAAATATGGTACAAAGATAAGATCTCGTAAGTCGCCAATTTTTCTCCTGAGCATGCGCAGTTTTGTGGTTTTGTTCTACGGGGTGGTCTGCAGACGAACGTATTTTTCTTTCGCCCACTTCTGGATATTTGTTTTGTTGTTGTTTGATATTCGTGTACCTCATAAATAACTGACACTTCTTTTGTTATGGAATCATAAGTGAAAATTCCGAAACGCAAGTGTACGTTCAATGTTAACAAACAAGCAAAATATCCGTCTATCAAGCAAATAAATACTCCCTGAGATGTCAGATGTGAAAAGTGTCGTACAGAATTTAGCGTTTCCCATGGTGGTGCCAATGATATTGAACAGAATTTAAAGTCTGAAAAACATAAAAAAAAGTCGATCGTGTCGCCGCTTTGAGTTCTTTGATGTTAACTTCTTTCAAGAAATCGGACGAACCAACTTTAAAAGATTTGGATATCGCCGCGGCAGAAGGCGTCTGGGCTTATAACACGATACAAGAAAACCACAGTTTTCGCTCTAATGATTGTGCGTCGAAATTAATTCAATCATATTTTGATCCCCAATTTACATGCGCGCGTACGAAAGCAGAAGCTATTGTTGTAAATATTTGGACGCCTACAGCAATGAAAGAATTAAAAGATGATCTTGATAAGTCCAATTGCATTACAATACTGAGCGACGCTTCAAACCACGGTAACAAGAAAATATACCCTATTCTAGTGCGCTTTTTTCCACCTTACGTAGGTGTGCGAGTAAAAATTTTAGATCTCCAAGACCAACCAGGTGAGACTTCTGACATCATAGTCGAGTATTTAAACCAAGTGTTGACAGATAATAATTTGACAGCAAAAGTGGCATTTTGCGGAGACAATGCCAATGTCAATTTCGGAGATGCGGCTAGGCGAGGAACTAATAATGTGTTAACGAAATCACAATGATCACTGAAAAAGCCATTGATAGGTATTGGATGTGGAGCCCATGTAATTCACAATGCAATAAAATCTGCTGCAGACAGGCTACTCTTAGATTACGAAAGCATGATCGTGAAGATATATTCATTTTTTTATATTTACAGGATTCGAGTTGAAGCTAAAGGAGTTTTGCGCCGAAACTGAAACGGAATATCAACAAATGCTCGGCTATATCAAAACAAGATGACTTGCTCTTATGTCTGCCTTGGAAAGGGTTTTTAAAATGTATCAGCCATTAAAAATTTACTTTTTGACTGTTAAAAAATGTCACCTGTTACTAAGAAACTTTTTTGAAGATCCCACATCCGAATTGTGGCTTTATTTTTTACACGCTCATTCAGCAACTTTTCATCAAGCTGTATTGAAACTGGAAGGTCAGACTGTATCGGCAATTGAAGCTGCAAAAGAAATCAATTAACTAAAAGACAATTTGACTCAGAAGCAGACCAATCAGTTTCTTCCATTTATGGTAAAATTAATAATGAAATCGAAAGATAATGTTACTGACATAGATGACGAGATTGTGAAAAGGGCGGCTACAAAATTTTATCAAACAAGCCGTGAATATCTGGAGCAGTGGACTTGCTTTCTTACCAAAGAAATGGAGATATTTATTGGGCAGATTTAAAAAAGTTCCCCGTATGGGAAGACGCTCAAAAATCTCTGGATGTATTAATTGAAAAGGAATATATTGACTGTAATAAAGATGCAGAAGTTTTTGACGAATTTTCGTTAATTTATAACTACATTACATCGCAGAAAGTAACCGAATGGAATAATGTAAATGTTTCCACGGAAACTCGTTGGGTGGAAGTATTCAAACACTTTCAAGCCAACAATCTTCAGCATGAAAACTTTTCTATTTTAATTGAATATATTTTTTGCATCATGAGGACTCCCTCTAAACGAATTCTGGCCTCAGTTCCCTGAGATGCTGTCTGTGGGTTTTGCTCTTTAGCACGCTGAGCGCATTTACACAATAATAATAATTTTCAATAAGTTACTTTCTGGTCTTCAGGAAATGCGACCCGGAAATGAGTCGTTCAGAAGGGATTTCCGCTCAGAAGAAAAATTTCTTTTTTGTTCATAAACACTATATATAGGAAATATATGCATTTTTTTTATATATTTCTCATAACAAAGTTAGATACTTTGTAACTTTTAGTAAATATCATCCTCGCCTAAAATAGTGCACTTAAAATGATCACGCAATTTATATATAGATTATATTTAACTTCATGGAAACTTTCTAGAGTTTATCAATTGTGAATTTTTTTATTTTTATTTATGTTTAATTTTCTATATTCTTATAAAATTAAAAAAAAATTAAATGCGATGGCACAGTTTGTTACTTTCGATCACTTAGATTGCATTACATCTTAACTAGAAAAATAGTATTGGTTTTTATTCATTAAAATATGTATTAAAAATACTCGGTAGAGTTAAATAAAATATCCGAAATCATTTCACTATCTTGAATTTTCACTTTAAACATTTAATTATTTTCTGTTAAAATCTGCTATTATGAACAACATATAAACCCCCGATTGAACAAGATTACATTTACGACAAAGTACTTCATACTAATAATAATTTTTTTTGTTGAAGTAACAAATTAGGTTGATCGCTAATGACAATTACTTATTAATAATAATATTAATTTAAAAATAATATTAATAATAAGTATAATCAGTAACTTTAGCCAACGGAAGCCAAATCAAAAGAATTTCTAATATTGTACTGCTACTTGATTTTGAGCTTCTTTTTAAAGATTGATATTTGTACAAAGAATAATTTTTCGCGTATTATATCGATAAAAAATTAAAATCATCATCGATGGAAATTTAAATAAAAATGACTAAAGCTTTGTTTCTAATAACAGAAATTTATTGTTACATATTTATTTTCGAATGTTACAATTATTTATTTTTCAAAGAACTTATATTTTTGTAGATAAATTCATAACAATACACTTTTTCAATGTACAAATATTTATTCAACTCTCAGTTTAGGCGTCTCTAAGATAAATCGCTGAATCCAGTAAAAAGCGATCATCGCGTGAAACAAACCTTTAGACTTCTATATGTATATTTTCCAAAATGCATGAAATCTTACTATTTTTTTATATTCAAACATTGCAAAATATTTATTGATATTTTTAATTCATTGTGAAGCAAAGAAAAGATGCGACTCCGTTTTTCGGCAAAAAATCAGTATTACCTCGAAATCGAAAGTGCGTTGACGGGAACCTTAAACATTTTGAATGAATCCTTAAAACGCTAAAAGCAATCGAGGAGAGAAAATTGTGTGGCAACCACAAACTATATGCAATACTTCTGATTTGGCAGTCATCTTGCGTGTCTTTTAGATATCACAGGGTTCGTGAAATTCAGATATTACCCAATTTTGCTTGATAAAAATTGCATCTTTTACAGATTTAGAATCATCATTTAAATCATATATATTATGAATATATAAATATATAATATCATTTAGAGTCATCGATTGATTTTTCGAGGCTGCTTTTTTTTAGATGTTTTGAAAGCTATAAAAATAATTTTTTTTTTCTATTCTATTGAATTTGAAGGCGGAATGTTTTCACAGAATTGTTTGTGCGGTACACATAACAAAGACTTGTTAAGCTTTTAAAAGTAACTCGATTTTGTTCTAATGAAAATATTGCAACTACACTTAAAGTGGTTCTGAAATGTTGCCTATTTTATGAAGCGCAATCAATGGTGCGTGTGTAATGGAAGTATCTCTGGTCTTTTGCGGAAATATTAAGATATTAAAATAATTTAAGGGCATTTTAAAAGTGATTAAATGGCTTAAAAACATTTACGGTTTAAAATTATCGGCCGCCTGAACATAAAATGGCCTTAAATATAAACCATGAGATATGACATATAACTGACATTTTTTCTTTTTTTTCTAAATTATGTTAAAAAAAAGAAATTGTTTTAGAATTCCAGAATTTTATGCTGGAAAAAGGAATTTAGAACTAATATTACTATATGAGTATCATTACTATTATCAATACCTTTTACGCAAAAGTCTTTCAATGCCGAAGGCACACCTGTTAACCTAGGAGGAACAAAAATCTGTTCATTCTACTGAATTAGAGGAAAAAATCAGAAGATTCTATTAGCGACAGTTTTGCTTCAAGCAGAATGTTTAAAACGGTGATGCTGCAAAAAGACTATTTTACTCTTAGATTATACATTCTGAGAATTATTTATGTTAAAAATATTTTGCGTTAATCTTAAATTATTAATAAAATATTCCCTAAACTTATAAAAAATATGAAAGATAAAAGAATATACTATGTGTACGAAATAAACATTAACCTTTATATCCCAATATTTATTTTATAGGACAACTTTTACTACACTAGTGCAATTTATAAATATTAAACTAATAAAATTAGAGAAGCATAAAATACATTATTAAATATATTCATTTCAGTGACATTTATTTTCTTTGATTGAAATACTTCCCTAATGAAATTATTAATAACAAGTACTATTCCTCCTAGTTGAACTGCACACACACACACACACACACACACACACACACACACACACACACACACACACACACACACACACACACACCACACACACACACACACACACACACACACACATTTATGTAAATTGATCCGTCTGATCTATATAAGATAATACGACTTTCAGCTCCTAGGAGTCTCGGCAGCCTAGTGGTTACAGCGTCATTCTCTCACGCGGACTCGAAACTACAAAGCAATACATATATAATATATATATATATATATATATATACATACATACAGTGGTGACCAAAATTGTGGACACTTTTGGAAATTTTTATATTTTTGAACTTTGTATGCTTATAGAAAGCATTACATTTCACAAAATGCAAACTTGTATACATCATTTTAAAGAGAATTTATTACTGAATTCAATACAAAACACAAAATTCAATTATTTGAAATATAAAAAAGTTTAACGATAATAATTATCGATATACATTAGATACTGATGATTGCAGTGAGTTATCAGTACTTAGTAGAGTACCCTTTATTTTTGATTACAGCTTTGTATCGACGTTTCATTGAGTTGACAAGAGTTTTAAGCTCTTCTTTCCTTATTACATTGCGTTTGTATTGCAAATAATTGAATTTTGTGTTTTGTATTGAATTCAGTAATAAATTCTCTTTAAAATGATGTATACAAGTCTGCACTTTGTGAAACGTAACATTTTCCATGAGCATATAAGTTTCAAAAACATAAAAATTTCCAAAAGTGTCCACAATTTTGGCCACCATTGTATATATATATATATATATTATTTATATATATATATATATATATATATATATATATATATATATATAAAATCATTCTATTAATGCGCCATCTGTTGACTACTTAAGCTCCTAAAGCAACTCGATAGTCTTTTTTTCCGGCAATATTTTGGTTTTTAAATTTTTTATTAAAATTGCCAAAAATCAGTAGATTTTCATATATTATCGGGAAGTCGGGGTAAACGATGAAAAATTAGGAGTTTCCCGATAAAAAAAGAGCAACTGTGCGAAGCTATAATCAAGAATATTTCTTAAATTCTGCATAAAAATATAATAAAAATAAAATATTAAAAGTGTTCGTATCATAAGATGTGGCACTTCCTTCTTATGATATACTTTGTATAAAATGATATTCATCACCTACGAAGATTTCTTCAGTTGTAAAAGATTTGTACATTACATTTGCCACGTTTGAAGCTCATAACTAATTATTGCATTCTAATGAATTCCTGCCTCAAATTAATTACACTGAGTATTGCATTGTTTGGTCAGAGAAGATATACTGGAGCGAGATTTCGGTACTTTAGACGTATATTCCAGTACATAAAAAAACTGATTTCGAATGTGAATGCCGTCATTTGAAAAAGGTGGAGTTTGTGGAGAGAAATGCAGGCAGAGACACGTTTTAAGTTGAACAAACGGAATTTCAATTTTGTCCTATACAATTCCCTACCTCGGCCAAAATGCATTGGAGATCCAAAACGCATTCCGATTTTTAAAGAAAAAAAATTAACGGGAAAAAAAGCTAATAAATGAACCAATTTATATCACAAAAATTCCACTTCCTTCTTCATAAAAGAATAATAATTTTTATCATTCCTGTTAATGAATATGTGAAGAGTTTTTATGATTGAAGATATTTAAATTTTAATAACTGTATTTAAATCTGTAATGATAATATTATTATTAATAACAGATTAAATTATTCTTTCTAAAATAATTTTCTATGGAACATCTTTACTTTGATTTCCTATAAATGTTTATTACTTAAACTGATCCCGTTTCATCTCTTTTTTTTATGTATTCCTTTTTTCCCCTAATTATTTCAATTACAAAAGCATTCTGCTGTAAAATTTTCAAATAAATGAATAGGATTTGTTTTTTTTCCTGAAAATAAAAGAAATTCTTAAAACAAATCAAATTATGCTATGAATATTGCATAAAAATTATTTTATAGCTGTATGAGTTTGTAATATGTTGTTTGTTAAAATGTAATTATATTTAATTGAATGATATATATATATATATATATATATATATATATATATATATATATATATATATATATATATATATATATATATATATATATATATATAATTTAAAACCTTTTTCAAATACATTTCTAAGCACAAAATAAATCTGTTAAAAACAATTCAAGGGTTATTTTATCTTGAAAATTTTTCAAGCAAAACACTTTGCTGTTTAATGGAATAGAACTCAACATTATGTTATAAGTAAAATGAATTTCTAATCAAATCAATTAAGGTTCAAATAAAAAGAAGCACTTTTCTTTACAACACAAAACAAAATAGTTTCAAAAAGTCGCTGAACAATACTTTTCTCAAAAAATTTCTTATTCGGAGTTTACTGAGTAAAACAGTAATTTTGCTTAGAAATCACCTTCTCCAGATGAAGAGGTGTGATTAGGAACTTTAAATTCGTTTCTTGTCGGAAATAATAATTTGTGAATTTTAACTAATAACTTGGCGTGTTTTAATAAATCTTCATAATTTTGACATTCAGAAATACTTAAAAAATTATTTTTCATTTTTATATAAAAATGATTTTATTTTTGTAAATTCTATAAAACTCGTTGAACTCAAATAATGAGTTTAATTTTATTTGCTGTAAATTGTTGTTGAAATATAATCCCCATTAATCAAAACAGTTTTTGAAATATTGGGATCGTAGCTGCACATTTTATAGTTTGAGATGTAGGATAAAAGAGCGCGTCATTTTAAGAATTCATTGATTGTTTGAATTTGTTATCTGTTCGCTTATACTTCTTACTTGTATTTTCTGACCTCTGTGCAATATTAGCTGCCATTAATCATTTCATATTTATAATACTACTAATTAAATACTCCCAATTTGGTTAATATTATTAAAACAAGTTATTTAACGGTTAAAAATTTTTTTGCATGGCAATTACGAATATTGCATCATTTTTCATAAAAATAATTGCTTCCTAATGTGACTTCTTAATTTTAAAATAACAATAATGTTAGTAATAATACTGTTATATCAGCTTATATTACTACGCTGTCGCAATCAAGAAAACATAAGAGTCAACAGATATATTACGCCTGGAATATAATCTCATTTCAGTTACATATTGAAAAAATATATTCTAAGTGTAATGATTAAACACACACACAGATATTTTTAAAAAATAATATTGTGTGTGTCAACAAATTAGCAATTTAACAATTTTGAAAAATTACAAGAAAATATAGATGGCGAACTATGATAAAATCAAATTAAAAAATAAACAAATAAAAGGGATTTTTTAAAGTTTTTAACAATACTTTTAATTTATTGCAAAACTCAAAAATCTTATTTACATTTGTTTGATCCTATTTTTAATGGGTGTTTAGTTCAGATGGAAGAAAGTTCGAATGGAGTTTTCAAATGGGACCAAAAAATATTTGTAACAGCATTTAACTTTGAACAGATATGACAAATTTTTCAAAATATTTCTAAAATTTAAAAAAAAGTGAGAGAGAGAGAAATTTTTGATCAAAAGATCATCGAAAACAACGATTTTGACGAAAGATTGCCAAAAACGCATTGTTTCGAGGCTGAAACGAAGCTAGCAAATAAGGCAATAATAATTCCATTGTTATTTTTGTTTATTTTAAATATTTTCTGTAATATGATAATATAATATAATGATAAAGCAGTCATTTTTTTAATAAAAAATATAGTAAAATACATTTTTTAAGCTTTAAAATTTAATTTTTCTTAAATTTATAGAAATGTTAAAATTGCACAGATAAGTTACTACAAAAAATAGGGGGATTAAATGTTAAATCCCATTTTTGCATATAAGGATTATAATTCACTAGTAGTATCTTTTGGCTTTGAGAAAACCTTGAGAAAATTTAATTTTGTTTGTCAATACAAATCTATCATAAAAGAATCATTTGGAGATACACACACATATATATATATATTACAGACTTCTAAAATATAGTATCAAAAAAGATCCAAGATATCACAGCAAAAGGTTTTCTATGTAGCAGATAAAACCTTACACAAAATCTAATCATTGAAATTACAGACTATTGTGAAATATAAATGCTGATAAAATCGGTAATTAGTGTATAGGCGTTGTTGTTGGGTATAACGCCTTGGTATAATTGGATGTATCGTTGGAATGCATCGTCCCATGTGACCTTCACATATTGCTCCATCTGTTGTAGCGGCGGGTGGAGTATTCTGGATCCGAAGCGCAATTATGTACTACAGATTTTCTATTGGGGAAAAATCGAAAGAAGCAAACCAAGGAAGCAATTCCTTTTTTACCTGACTAGTAAAAAAGTATCCCGGAACACTGCGTACCATGCATGGTAGCGCATTATTCTGTTTTAATATGCCTGATGGCAAACGATGAAGGTATGGAACACCACGGACCCTAACACCTTAAAAATATAACGCTGGCTGTTTAATGTACAGGCAGCATTCTAGCGAGATGCTGGACTGAAATTCAATACCACCCTAAACCATTATACTCGGTAAAAGAAATGTAGTACAACAGTTCAACAGTCACTCACCATGCATATCTAGACTCGAATCCAACCATCACTGTGTTCCAGCAGAATTCATCGATAAGTGCAATGTTGTCCGATTCAGTTGTCAATGTCATTTGTTAATTACACCGAGGGTGGTGAGAATTACTTTAGTTTTGCGTTAAATGTAAATAAAGCTATGTGTCCCATGCAAGCATTTTCATCAGCACCAAACGGAATCAAATAATACGAACGGACACTGATTGATGAATAATAGACTGGATCTATTGTGCTTATGTTTCTTGATGTCTCTGAGTGACCCATCATTGTCATGCGCTCAATATGCCAGGTATTACGCGCAATGTTGCAAGAGGTGGGTGTGATTGGTATCGTCGATATTCCGTTATCTACAGCATCTAGCGATTACAAATCCGAATCCCAGCTCATTAGCTTCATCCTACGAGACCAAGAATTTCTCTGAAGTATCATCCGCAATCTCTGAAGGTAATTTTTTTTTCTTCAGTCACACTCAGACCCTTGCTCGACATACCCTCCATAATTTTTATGAGCTGTTATATTTTTCTATGAGCTACCCTCCATAATATTTTAAGCAGCTTACTCAAACAATGGAAGAAAAAAATACCCGCATTTTAAATCGGCAGTCACTTATTACTTTATACTGCCCTTACAAATGGTACTAAAATCACCCATGATATGTGTAGACATTGCAATGCCAATGATTTGCATATACCATCCACCTGATATATGATATAAATTTTGCATGATTTATATGCTTTCTACAGGGTGTTGAATTTTGGGTAGCTATATATACATACGTACATAATATATATATATATATATATATATATATATATATATATATATAATGATGATGTTCTCTTTTTTAGTTTGTTAACGATAAATAAATGGTTTGCTAATTAGTGAAATAAGCGTTAACTTGGTTTGTCGTTTAGCTTTCACACTTTCACGCAGTCCTATTTAATTTGCTTGATTTCTATAATTTATTTTAAGTTTTAAATTCTATATATTTTGTGTACATTGTTTCATGTTAAGAATATATAACATGAATTATGTATACATATAAAATATATATGTACACATACATAAATTTAAGAACGCAAAAAAATATTGAACTTGATCCACGAAATTTGCGTAGTTTAGTTGAGTTTTGTAAGCAATTAACATTTCAGCTCCAATGCTGCATGAGAAGGCACATGTAACATAATTTTAGGTTGCATAACATGCCGCGATATTTTCCCATTATACTAAAACTACCGTAATGGGAAAGAAAAAGTAACAATAAATTGCTGTTGTATGGGACACTTGAAATATCACGGGATATCTCTGAATTAGTTGTTATTTTAAGGATAGAAAATATCACAGAAAAGCCAGATCATACCTACGGCTCCCATAGATTCAGATTCTATATTAACAGATCAATTAGCAAACTACTGAATTAAGGACAATTTTTGATGGCATTGTGTGGTCAATTAAGGCTTCTCTTATTTTGAAATTGTGGTAAATTTTGTCACCTTTATAACAACTGTTAAGATGCATAGTTTCTTATCCATTGATCAAACCTTCCTGTCTGGCACTGCAGCTCAGAGTGTACAGAAATTGCTCCAGCTGATTCCAACAGTAGAAATGCAGTTTGAGTACTATTCCTCAAAGTCAATTTGCATTTGAAGTCAGTCGTCCTAACTTTGTCCAAATGATATGTTTATTTAAATTCATGAGCCATTTAAGTGATTTATTGCTGTCTTTTCAGGCCTCGCATCATAATCCAAGATGGCAACCTTATTTTCAAAAGTGCGAACAATAAGAACGTGAGCTTCTTTACCACTGGGCAAGGTTCCATACAAGCTAACAGTGTGAATTTGGTGACGTTGTCTTCATCGGTGAGTATTCTGCCATCAAATATTTAGAAAAGAAAGTATTAACTGCTCAGACGAATCTCATATCTGAATATATAAATAAAAAGAAAATTCACTGAACAAATCTTGTAAAATAAGATTTATTTTTAATATATTTACTTTCATAATATATGTTACAAAAATGTGAAAAAATAATTTGAAAAGCTTAAAAAAAAGTAATAAAATACTACGCTGCTCCTAAAAAATTGTGTTATTGCAAAAATAATTCCAATTATTCGTCTTAATGGAGTGAAAGATGAAATAGGTCTATGATCTAGATTTTATTCAGCTTATACCACACTAATATTAATTATGCTTTTGTTAATGCTACTCCTCACTTGCTGATTCATTGAAATAAATTTCGATCTATAGATATTTAGTTCATATCATTCGTATTAATGAAACATGAAAATTACCTTCTGATATTAGGGATTACAATTTTTTTTGTTTGCTTATCATTCAATTGTCATTCTGTACATACGTGGGTGAATTATATCTGGAACAACATTTTACAGTAATCTAAAAACAAATACAAACATACAAGTAGAAAATGGAATTCGAAACCACGAAATGTCAAATTAAAGGATAGAGCGCTAACTAGTCGGTTTCCATCTATGTTTGGGGATAAACGGGACTCAGAAGAGAGAAAAGCACTTTCATTTACGGAAGATTTCATATCTGAGTTGTCAAAGAAAGGTATTCATGCTAAAAGTGCTTAATCCATCGCACAGTCTTTCTAATAAGTGGAGGATTGTGTGTTCTGAAGATGCGTGTTTGATAGACTTCCATCTTGTGCCTGCCATCAGAAGCACAAGAGAACACTCCCTATTTGAAGGGCCACACACACATATATATATACTTACTTTGCTTACTTTGTCTTACTTTCTTTGCAGGGTCAGACAAACGATGGTGGTCAGCTAGCCTCACAAGTGGTAAGCGATTTCTTCCATTTTAACTGAAAAATATATCCATAGAAATATATGTATTCCTAGTCGCCTAAAAAAGTTAACATTTATTTTTTAGAAATGAATAAATACGGAATAAGCTATTTTGGAAATGATGTATTTTTGGGATTTTTTAAAAAATACAGATAGAAAGAGCAAAAAGACGCTATCGAACTCGATAATACAGTTTCTGAAAGCACTGTTTGTGCAAGCGCTCTTCTAGTTCACGTGGATAGCGCCATGCTTTTAATGGCAAGTAGTAAGTTACAAGAAGTTCCAGTGATAGAACCTGGTTCCCCCCATACGGGAATAGTTCTCTGCCATTTGAATGCGCCTGTCTGTCATCGTAAGAGCAAACACAACTATATTTCTTATGCTATTAAAATTTGCAGATAACGGTAAATAAATTAAAGTTATGATAAGTCTCCAAAAAGAGCATTAAATATAATTCCCTTTCATAAAGACCATCATGCATCAATTATTTTGCTGAGATTCAGTAGAAAAATATTATCCATATTTTTTAAATGAAACAAAAAAATGGGAGAGAAAAGAGTGATAAAGCTATAAATTTACTATTATTTAATTTAAGAAGTATTAAGTTATAAAAATAGCCTTTTTCTGACTTATAAAGCTTGATGAACTTCATCAAAATCTCGTTCGCTACTCGATATCGTTCTTCTGAATTTTTTGGTACACACCCTTGTATAGAAGCAAAATTTTTCGTTCGTCATAACAATCTAAAGTGAGGCACTAGTTTCAGGCAATGGAAATTGAATTCTACATTGCTGTTCATTCAAATTTTGCTCTGAAATGCTTATTTATAGAATCTTATTTGTTATCTTAAGACGACGAGAAAATGTTTAATTCTCTAATTGAGATATATATTCCTACAAACAAATTAATATTCTAAAAGTGCTTTAATATAAAATTCTTTAAATTTGAAACCATGACATATGTGTCATGAACTATAGTAAAAAGAAATATTTGGAATGAAAATTCGGTGAATATAAACTACTCTTCTTCAAAAAATATACGGTGTGTAAGATGGTGATCTTTATCAACTGAAGCTTGGGCAGAAACATCTCTATAAAATATGATATAATTTGTCACCTTCACTTTTTATAGAATTCACTTAGTTTTTATAGATTTATGGAAAGCTCATAAACTCATAAATCCCTAAGAAAAATTATCAGCTTAGTTTTCAAATCACTGTAAGTTTTTAAATTGTTAAATATAGAAAAGGATTTTCATGCAGTGTGTCGACAATGACTTCGTCTTTATTTTTGTGGTCTAAAGTCATCTATCGAACCAAAAAGGCTTGCTTTGCGTGACTTAGAACTCCCAAGCTTTCTCATTATATGGTGACGCAGTTCTTGATTATCTGCATGTTTCAACTCTCAGTTTCTTCGTGCCCAAGGACGTTGATTATTTGATCATATTTTCGGAATTAGAGCTGAGAATTGCCTAAAACGATTCTTCTCTAGATAATCTTACTCCATGTAAGGAAATTTCTCACAAGATATGTTAATAATTACCCTTGCATTTGTTAATTCAAATGAAAAACGTTTTTCCAACATTGACGAAAAAATGTGCTCTTCCCAATCTTATATCTTACTATGAAACATACCCTTTTTTATATCAGCATTGTTTCTGAGGATAGTGCAAATTACTAATAAGACTAGATGGCATGTGTATTTTGAGTTACGCCATGTTTCTTCAGGAAAAATAAGAATATTCGTAAACTTTGTCCTGTGTGAGCCTAAAAAGGAATGCTAAGATGTAAGCACAAGCGGTTAGTCAAAAAGGAGGCTTTTTCATCAATCATTGGCAGCCATTTTGTCTTGTTCAGGGTCACATGTATTGCTAGTTAAACAAGGTTTGAATAAAGGTGTCTTTTAATGTTCTCGAAAATGAAATATTAAATAACTTAACTTTCACACAATTATGTTTTTTAATAAAATTTTCTTCGAACATGCTAAATTGCTCTGAAAGTATGTTTTGATCTCGTCATATTATTTAAATTAAAATTTGTTTATTATTTTTGTTTGAACTTCCTTCCTTTAAAATTTTTCAAAATGTTATTATTTCAGTATACTGAAAAATTTACTTTGAATTGAATTCAATTTAGGAGAGTGAACAGATATTCGCAATAATTTACTGAGGGAATACTCAGTAAATAACTTTTATCCACAAAAGATAAAAGGCCTTGTTTCACTGAGGTGAGCCTCGAGCGTACGAATCAATGCTCTTCCCTTGTTTTCATGTAAATTGGAAAGCGTTCCCACTCAAAGTAACGATATGTGGGGCTGATGCCAAAACTGCAAGAACATTTCCCTAACTTCGTGTATAAAATTTAGTACCTTCCATTAATTTGGTAAAATTCTGGTCAGCATAGCTTATTTATTATATTTTCTTTTTAGATATGTAAAAAGGCATCAAATAGATCATATTCAAATTACAGGAACATGATATATTTATGTAATTAACTAAATTGCAAGTCTGGTTTACAAAAGCAAGGTTTACGTGTGGTGATTTAACATCCCGTTAACTGGTGAATATCGGTAAATTTGAGTCCATTGAATTGAAAGTTTCACTTATGGAGTAAAACTCTGTTTCTTAAATTGCTGCGACATATTTTATTTCTTGAAACATAACATTTTAATTTCAGCCTCCCTCTGAGTTCATAAATATATAATTATTACAATTCTAATTTTATAAATAAATATTTCTAAGGAAATCACTTTCATTTCTTGAAATGTTCAATACAATTCACATAAGCAATCATTTTTTTGTGGTCTCCATGCCACTATTTTTAAGCTATTTCTTATACACGGTGTAAAAATTGATTAATAAAGTACAGTAGAACAAAGTTATCCAAATTAATTGGAACCGGACCGTATTAGGATAATCAACAGTTCGGTAAATTGAATTCTTTTCGGAAAAATGATCTATTTTAATTAATAATAAAATGTATGTTGAAAATGAGAGAAAAACTACATATTTAAAAAAAAACTTTTAATTAATTAAACGATAAGAAAACATGCTTTTACATATTAAGGTGTTTACAAATCTTATACATTAGTACGTGCACTACTCTAAATGAAAGTCATTAGTTCCGAACATCTGGTCAGAGTAAGCTGTTTGAGTGCCTTCATGTCTTTAGCAGCCAAATCGCACCTCCGCTTGACAGTGAGAAATTGGATGTGGTAACATTCGGACTGGCGTTACATTTTATCGCAGTTTCAAAGCCGGCAAATACTTCACTAACTGATGGCCCAGTGTCTGCTTCAATTTCGACATCCTTGATAATTTCTTCTCTAAGTAAGTTCATAATCATTTGTAATTTGAAATCCAGAGTCAGTCGAATAATCATTATCCATTCTCATAGATTTTCAGCACTAACTTCTGAACATCTAGGAAGTTTCGAAAGATTGTTTCGGAATTCCTAGAGTGACAAGTCTCCCCCCCCCCTCTCTCATTCCTATCTTATCTCTTCTCTTACTTTTCTTTTCTATTTTCCTTCTTCAATCTAATTAATTTTTCTAGGGCTATGAATTCTGATTCGGATAATCGGCCGTTTGAATAAACAGAGTTTAGATAATTAATATATCTATATATATATACTGTATGCACAGCAACTGTAAATATCAATATGACAATTGTGCTCCGAATTCGATATCATCGCTAGAATTCTCACTTACAAAAATTTTGTTCACTAGCCATAATATGCAATTTTTTCATAAAAATGTAATTCTTTTCAGAGACTCATCTACCGTTTGCATTATTCTCAAAGCACTCAGCTGGAGGAGCTAAAACACCAGATGGAACAACTGGAAGAGAACACCACAACCCTGGCGAATAGAGTAAGTTTTTTTTCCTGTTATATATATAGGGAATTGTTCAACAGCAGAGTATGAACTGAAATAACTTATTTGTCAAATTTTAGTGAAACATATATATATATATATAATAAATCTAGTAAGCAAATAAACTATAAAAATTACCAAAAAGGCTTAAATTTATTTTATCAATTTTTCGTATTGAATGTAAATGTATTTGTTAAATAGATTTTTGTATCAGAGATAAGGTATGAAACGAAATAACACTTATATATATATATTTTTTTTGGTTATCTGATCATTCTTATTTTATTGTCATTAAAAATTATTGCCATAAAAAAGTTGCCCTGTACTTAAAAATCTTGGCAGGTTGACAATTACAGGGTTGAATCGAAAATCTTCCGTGAAATGAAAATGACAAAATGAAAGTTCTCAAACAGCGTGGCGTTTGCGCAACTGGAACTGTGATGATGCACTCCGATTAAACGAAATAAACTGCGCTGTGTCCAATAATCGATCCCCTGTGCTAAGAGTGCTAGAATTGTCCTGGTAGCAAATTGTAAGATTTCCACTGCTGTTGTCTCGTGCGCATCTTTATGGGAAAACTTTGTGGCAGTGAAAAATATGGGGCAGAATTACTTGAGTTTTCTCTCTTACATCACACGAATATCTCAGTTATTTATGAAAAGGCTTCCCAAAAGACGCATGGATATAAGCCTTAGAACAATTTTCGAGCGTTAGGCTATCCACTGATTAGTGTCAAAACATTATACCATTGCAGGCACTCTGATGACAGATTACACTGCCCTATCATATCATAATTTCAGGGCATTATTTATTTTGTGTGCAGCCACAACTTTACGAATGCTACTTGTAATTGATTTTTTTCATTCACGTACGAGCCCATCACTAATGTAATACTTTCATTGCCTAAAAACTATTTGTTTATGAATGGTCTTTATTAACAATCAAACTAGTTTAAAAATTGAATATGTTTAAAATTTTGAATATAATTTTCATACTATAACTTTACAGGTTGATCGATTTATAGGGTCAGGATCAGATAGAATTTCAAATAGAGCGTTGCGTCGAATGATGTCAAAGGTATTGTATCTTTCTTTTTCTATTTGTGACACGTGAATTTAGATATTTTTTATAATCACTTTACTTTGAAATATATAATTTCCTTACTCATATTTCATTTTAAAGAAAACAAATGTATTTTTTGAGAAATTTCTTTGTCGCTCCTCATTTACTTTATGCACACGATCGCTTATTAAACAAGGACGTATTACCTAAAGCGGATAAAAATTTTTCACAGTCAAACAAGGAGTTCAACTCACAAAATTTTAAGCCGAATAGGTAGCTGAATGATAGTCAGATTGCGAATCACTCAGCTATTAATTTGGAGATTTTGAGGAGGATAATTTGTTAACTTAAAGAAACTATTCTTTTTAACTTACTAAAAAATTGACTTATAATAATAAAGAAATTCATAGTGGGAGAGATCTAAAATTTAATTTATCTAATGGTAAGAAAACAGTTCTTGGAGGGAAATACTACTGGTTAGGTTGTAGCTAATGTTGAGCAGCGAACGATGGAAGTACTTTATAGTGGCTATCAATTGTTGAACTGGTCACTTTTCGATGTCAAAAATTATATTTGGGGGTGGAGGGGATGAATCAGAAAATTTTATTATAAAATTTGGCACATAGAAAAAGGAGGTAAAATTATTATTATAATTACAGCTGAATTTTCTTTACTTTTAGGTTGGTGTTCTTACTGAAAAAGTGAATAAATTGACTCAAGTAAGTGTACCATTGATCAATTATATTACATTCTTGTAAATAAAAGAGCAAACCATCGTTATAGAATACTTGATAAGTCTCTTTTTCTTGCAAATTAGATTGTGAAAGCCAATAAGTTTTTATATTATTCATAGTTGTTCTCTGTTGCAAGTTAATAAGACCATATAAAACTGTTGTAAAACAGAGTCATAAATAATTTATCTTCACTTGTTATTTGTGCTTCGATTAAAAATGTCATCAAAAGGTTTCGAAGTCCTTTTAAGCTAAATTGTGACAAGTTTAAGCATGATCGCAGGTTTCATGTAATTACAGGTTGACATCTTGGTAATTCAAATTATAGCTCTGCACTAATAGTTATTAAATGGAGAGATTATGTTTAAATGATTCGTATTTAAATCCAAATCTCAACAGTTAAATTTTGTGTCCACTCAGATTTCCAGTATATCAGCTCGCAAATATAAATTTCTATTTTTGAAGGTATTAAATGTGCGCTATAAATATTTAAACATCTTACAGCATAATTTAACTGCACTGCTGGCCACTGTAAATGCAACATTTTAAAGGAAGCATGCAAGTAACATAAAATTTACAACATACATTAGCAGAGGCGAGATATGCAAATGATTAGAATTTCAGTGCACACCCACATCACGCGCGTCTGTGGCACTGTTTAAACGTTGTTTAAGGCTTTGAAATTTCGACAATTTCAAGCCCAGTAATTATGTTTTCCTAGTGGTTTTTCAAAATAAAAAAAAAAAACTGATCAGTTATACCTTGTAGAAAACAGCGAACATTCTTTTGATCAGGTATCCGAGTTCGACAAAAAACGGATATTGGTCTACCGAGGTTGTGGATCATCTTTCTTTCAGAAATATCGATAGTCGCGTTGGGCGAAACCAAACAACTGTAATGCAGATATGTGATCGCGTTGGATGCAGGAGGGTACGACGGACCGATGTGTTTGATCGAATCCACCTCAGTGCACCACTTCACGTGATGACAGGCAAATTGTGCACATGGCAGTGACGGATCGATCAGCCACATCCCGAACCGTAGAACAGCATACTCAGTCTATAAAGCATCATCTTGTGTCTGCGCGTATCATTCGACGCCGTTTACAGCAGAGTGGTCTGTCTGTAAGATGTCCATTGTTCGTCTACCCTTGACGCAAAACCATAGACGTTTCCACCGCCAATGGTGCGATGAAAGAAGGATGTGGTCTTCAGAGTGGAATGAAATTGTCTTTACTGACGAGTCACGCTTCTGTCTGCAACACCACGTTGGTCGCATTTAAATCTGGAGAAACTGTGGTGAGAGCATGCTGAACAGCTGCTTTATGCACCTCCACGCTGGTCCTGCACCGGGTATTATGTTTGTTGTTGTTGTTATTGTCTTGTGCCAGCCAGGCTGCCATTATGGGGTGTGCTACTCTACTTTTCCAACGGAACCATATTTTGGTGTGGAATCCGACTTCCTCAGTACACAGATGCCATAGGTACCCGTTTATAGAGTAGGCAACCATTCACAACCCATTCATACAAAGAAAGGACAAAGACAGAGAGAAAAAGTACATCCATGATGGAACTGGGATTTGAATCCACTGTCAGGCGTTCTGAACACTATACAGGTTGGGCGCCGGTATTTTGGTATAGAGCAGTATAGAATATCACTCTCACTGTTTTCTAGTACGCATTTCCGGTACTTTAAACTGCCATTGCTACATTTCCAAGTGTTGGAGCCGGTTGTCCTATCTTACCTTCAGTGCTTGCCCACAGCCATATTTCAACAGGATAATGCTTGACAACACATGGTCTGCATTGTCTAGGGTTGTTCGTCAATCACCAGATTGAATTACTTCCCTGGCCGGCTTGCTCTCCGGATCTTTCACCGATAAAAAACATGTGGTGCATGGCTCAACGATTGACCCAGATTACATCCCCAGCTACCTCACCAGATCAATTTTGGCAACGTGTGGAAACTGCTTGGTCTGCTGTACCCCAAGAACACACCCAATGAACCAATGCCGAGCCGTGTGGCAGCGTTGATCTTCAACAATGGTGGCTACTCTGGCTACAAGATCTGAGTTCAGCGTGTTTACAATTAGCATTTCGATTAAAAAGACTGAATTGTGGTGTTGAATTTTGAAGGTTGACAATTTTACAGAGATTGGAATTTTGTTGATAGTGAAGAGCATAAAGGAAAACAGCTGTCAGTTATATTCTTGGATAATGTGTTTCTATACGGAAAAGGTTAATTAATGATAATAACTGTACGTAGCACACGTTGCAGAGGAGAGACAATATGGAATACACTGCCATGCATAAAATCATTTATGAAGAATTATATGTGAAAAAAATAGCATACAGTTCAGTGCATTACAATTTAATTGGGCTCCACAAGAATGCATCAGTATCTGCGAAGAAACTCTTACTGTATCATTTCCAGTATGATAAAAATGATGCAAGACAGATACCATTTTTTTTATGTTACCTCAAGAAAGTAAAGTATGGGATAGAAGCCCTTTGAGCATAGTGGTGAAAAGATATTGTGTCATTTCATAATGTTATGCGTTTCTCTTATGTGAGATATATACATGATTTATTAGAGCCATCAAGAGGTGCATAGACAGAGGGAATCAACAGGTACTCCACTAAATATAGGTCAGAAATGTAGAATTTCAGAGAAATCACTTTCACGAGTCATCTCATTCAACAAGATTGAGTATTTGAAAAACATGCGTCAAAGAGGCAGAGCATTCACATTATCTGGATATATAACTTTTGGCTATTTTCATTTAATATTTTTATAAATTACTTGGACTCGCGGTTTTCATTTCAAGTTTGTAAATTTTAATATAATGAAGGGAAATCTATATTCACGTATTCCGTAATATAATGTAGATTTTTAGAACGGCGAGGAGTCTAACACCTCCCTTTTCCCCTTACATTATTTACCTGCTATTAAATGACATAATTTAAATTTACCACCTTTTCAT
This sequence comes from Latrodectus elegans, assembly GCA_030067965.1. Lineage (NCBI taxonomy): Eukaryota > Metazoa > Arthropoda > Arachnida > Araneae > Theridiidae > Latrodectus > Latrodectus elegans. The sequence goes on from CM057819.1 coordinate 20,637,930, forward strand.
AGTGCCACCATCTTTCTTCTATTACCCCAAAGGAATACAATAACAGAAACAATAATAGGCCCATTAATATTTTTATATTACATCTTAGAATACCATTGGACTTTAAATTGCAAACTCCAATGTGAACTCATTAAATTGAATCCTTTACATTTCTCAATATAAAGTACAATTTAATACATTCTATTGAGAAAATTAATGGTACCTGTCCATTGTGCAGACATCTATTTGTAAATTTCAAATAAGCACTGGTAGTGAACAGACACCTTATGTATCAGTAATTCAGAAATACACGTCACGTGAAAGTATATTTAATTGCCAGAAATGCTGCTGCAGAAATGCATATACAAATATTGGAGGAATGTAACTAATCAACGATGCGATACGGACTGTATAAGGCAAAAAATGTCTCGGAAAACTGGTAGATCCCGCTGGATATATGACTGACGTGTCTCGTTTCCAACTGTATCGGGTGTGGATAATCCAAAAAGTACATTACCTTACTTCTTTTAAGTTTCAACCTTTCAATAATATAATAAAATCTCATTTTTTCTAAAGGCTTATTATGTAATTTTCTCTGGTATTTATAGATAGATTTTATGTTTTTCTCCAGCGATTCCTGTGAAAAGTCCAAAAATATTCCTCAAAAAACTTCTTGGAACGTTTATATTATAATGGTAATTTTGAGCTCTCTTATTTTGGCAAATGGGATACGCGTCGTTTCCAGTTTGTTAACCATACCGTTTTTACTGGATATAAAGTTGTCATAATTTAAGCAGCGTTGGCCTTGACTCGTAATTGTTTCAAGGAGTCTTGTGGGAAAACAAATTTAAGGAGTTTTTGAGCATTCTACAACGTCAACATTAATTTTCTAAACGAATTCATTGATCAGAGAAGTTCTCTGTTTAACATTTAGAAATAAATACTTCCGCGTGTTTTTATGGTTTTCTGTCTTGGATATGCATTCATATAGTTTTATGATTGCAGCTGCTGACCCAGAATGAGTGCAGTAGCAACCCTTGCAAGAATGGCGGAACTTGTGTAGACGCCTACAACAGCTTCATCTGCCGCTGCCCATCTAATTGGGAGGTAAGGGTGTTGGCAGTCATTCTGTCGCCGATATTCGCACAGCTTGCATAAACTGCTGATTCGCTTTACTCTTTTGTTTTTCAGGGAGTGACCTGCGAGGTCGATGTTAATGAATGTGCAGTGTACGCAGGAACGACATTCGGTTGTCAGAACGGAGCCACGTGCATCAATACGTACGGAGGTTACAGGTAATTCTTTTCGATTATGTATAAACATATTTCATGATACGTTAAAAAGTGCGCTGAAAGCCACATGCTCAATTAAATAATCGGGTTGTAATTTGTTTCCGATAGTCGGCTGAGGAAAGCCCAGCTGTTAACACCAGGTCTTTTTTTTTTTTTTTTTTTTTTTTTGAGTCAGACGCAAATATGCTGACTTCCTCCTTACTCTTGTCAGAATAGTTACAGTTTGAAAAATGGGATTTGAAATAAATGCTGCGCTGCTTTCAAGAGATTAGTTAAAATAGATGCCGAAATTGGTTTACTGAATTTTTAAGCTTATGACCAGGAAGTTTGTTCTGCTTGTAAACCAACTTTAAATAATGTTGCTCATTCAATTATTGTTATTCATAGCTATGATTAATAAAATTTTTTCATAACATTGAACATTTTATTGAAAGGTAACACATAGCAGTTGCAGTTCTATAATTGATTTTGACTGTCATCAATCATCAACTGTTTTATTCTTTCTCATTCATGTTGTTAGCGGCTGAGCTGGTAGTCGAATAGTTAACACTTTTATCTTCAATTCAATAGTTTTGTTCGAATTGTACCTTAGCCTTTGATATTTGTTGGGGTTTATTATCGACTTTAGACCATAAGTCCCAGTCTAATTAGCTATTATGTGTAAAATAGGACCATTGTGCGACAATTAAACCAGCCCTCAGATAGAAATGATGATGTATTACAGGGATATTAAAATAAATGTCGCAAATTTATTAAATATATAGAAATACACAAACTCTTCTGAATTAAAAAAAAATATTTTCAGTTTATTTATTTTTTTATCCCAAACGTTATTATTGTCACTCAGAGTTAAGGCTAAAATGTTATTTGATTGGGAAGAATCGCGTGTCGTTGTGAAGAATATTTTTGGTGAAATATATTTAAAATGGTGAGACTCAGTGAAAATATGAAATAATGGTTCTTCTTCAGTTTTAAATGATGATTAGAAAATTTTAATATATTGATATCCACTGTGAATTTTCGGGGGTTTCTTAAACTACACGTCAAATTTTTACTCCAAAATTTTATTTCAATCTTTACTTTTAAACCCTAACCACTTTCAACATTTCACAACACTAAGTTCAAGTTTAAAATTTTTACGACGTTATCAGTCGAAAAAAAAAAAAAAAAAAAAACGTTTTGCAGCTGTATTCAGTTTGGAAAATAAATTTTACTAGTAGTTCATTTACGTTACAACTTTTGACTCTACTACTTATGATCGAAACGTATTACTGAATTCGTTTTATAGCACTTGCAATAGGAATACAGTAAATTTTTCAAATAAGACATCATAACATTATTTCTATTATTTAAACTCCAAATAAAATTTTACAATTTTACTTATATCTTAGTAAAACTGCAAAATTTCATTTGGACTTTAAATTATACTTCTTGTAGTTTTAAAACTATTACTTATTATGATTTTATTCATATTTCTCTAAATAGGTACCCGAAGAACATTGAGTGCAAAAATTCTACTAAATTGAATTTAAAATGTTCTTTGGATTTTTAAATATTATGAGTTAAAAGTACTAAAAAATGCCATTCCACTTTTTCATCCCAATTTATGGATAATTTTATGTAAATAATTGCAAAAAATTGTTACTCAAGGAAAACATCATAAATAAAATTCTAATAAATTATTTTCAATTATGTAAATGTCATACATTCCAGAATGGATCATGTTAGAGAATAAACTATGCAACAATCAAAATTTTGATATTAAATTGTGTAGTCTTCTTTTATCACTCCATTCACTGAAAACTTAAAAGAAATAATGTTTTGAAAGAAATACGGCATAAATATTTGTCATGGTGCGCCGGGATTGCAAAATATTGTGAAAAATATTATATTTATATGAAAAATTACGCAATTTGTTTCCTCCATGACAGTTATGGTTAATTTTCCTTTAAATTATAAATTAATTTTGAAACCTAAAACAGTAATTTTATATAATTATAAAATTATAATTATTTACGGCTTTTTGCAGTGGGTGGCAAACAAAAAGGTTTTGTCAAACTTCTTGACAATCATAAAGAATGGAAAATATTGTAATTCCATTGTATAATACATCAAGAATGTTTAGTTGATAATATTTGATGACAGTGTTTAATATTCCTGTCATGATTGTAAAAGTAGGTAATTTTGTTGTGTCTTTCTGCGACACAGGCATTTTAAATTTCTTGTGGGGGAACTGCAGCTAAATGTTTTTATGGATGTTTCTTGTAACAACATTCGCTTGGTCGTGTCCAGATCAGGTGTATAGAATAAAATGCGTTATTATTATTTTTTTTTAAATGATGAATAAATACATTTCTCAACATTATAAGATGAACTTTATTTAGGATTACAAGTAAGAAACTATCAAAGAAGGAATTTTCGGAAGGCATTAGAATTAAGTATATTTTACGATATAAGAGACATTATTTAGAAATGTTTCGATTCTTTTTAATATTTATGGCGAAGCCCCATAAATTCGAATTTTCAAAGCACTTAAGGAAGACTTTGAAGCTTATATGCCTAGTATTTTTTTCTAATATAACCAAGAACGATTAATAATCATATTGGACTTAAATATTTTTGTGTGGGCAGAAGTTGATAATTTTAAAGTAGAAATTGAATGTACAATTTTAGAGCAATGAAAAACAAAACTGCGATATTACGAAGAAAATAACCTTTCAGTGATTTTAATGGTAAGTTTACAGATATTTTAAATTGTTGAATGTCTTTGTGTGTGTGTGTGTGTGTCGAAGAGATTCAAATGTTTGTTGAAAATATGTGTTCTGTTTTTCACATTTTATTCTATATGTTTATGTCAAGTTGTCTTTCCTAACATGTAATGATACTCTATGTTTAGAAAATATTTAAATATATATCCTTTTTATTTATGTTAAAGGATTGTTAAATTTCATGTTCTTACTTTTATGTAAATAAATGTCTTTAAATAATGCATATTTAGTCCAAGATAAATCTGTTTTCTTGTTTAGCGTGTCCTAATTCCTTCCTATTGTGTGACACCCTGAGTTATAGCGGTTTCGCATGTCTACAATTCTTATTAGAAACGTTTCGTGTGCTCTTATGATGACAGTTTTCGCAATGAACAGAATTTAAGCGAGAACTTGTCCAGTGCCAAAATCGTCCACGTTTTACCTCGTATTTGGCCAGTCTCAACTCATAGCTCTAATGTTAGCAATGACAATGACTTTGAACTCCTTTGAGTCTACGCCGTGAATCCTTTTGGTAATCGCGCTTGTGAATTCAAAGCTTTTTCACTTGTTTTGCAGCTGCACCTGCCCTCCCAACTGGTACGGAATCGACTGTTCCGAAAAGCACGATGACTGTGCCAGCGCCTCTCACTACGAGCTCTGCGGTCACGGCACGTGTGTGGACGAAAAGCGCGTGCAACCAGGACAAGTAAGATTCTTAAAATTCATTCATTTCCCAGGTAAAAGGAATTTTTTACCGAACGAGTTATTCTCTGCATACTTAAGCTAAACAAATCCAAATATATTACAATTAATATAGAACACTAAAAGGAGATTTTCATTCACAATGGAAACCCGAAGATTACACAGAAAATTTAAACGATCAGAATTATTGTGTTAAAATGCATATTAAAATCCATTAAATTTATAGATTATTAGCAAAATGAGCTTCAATATTGTTTTTTATTAGAACAAGTTGAAGCCAAAGAGTTGTTACTCCACATGGGTGTCACACCCAAATCAATTCCACTCTTATTAAGGGCATTTGGCTTAAAACGATTCGAAACGACCTCTGGAATCATGGTTTCGGATACTCATATGTTGTTTATGTTATCAATGTTATATTAATGTTTTAAGCACAGAATGTTCATTAAATCAAAAGTAGAAAAGAAGAGAAGCTTCAACGGATTTCAAGGGAGTGTGCAATGACACAAGAAATGTTTGCGAGTCGGGAGAACAAGGCAAGAAATTTAAATCAGTCAAAGACATTTAGAAAAGATAACAATTTCAGGAAGTTTTGGAAGTAGTATTTTAAAATTTGAAAACCAATTTTTAGTTAAATAATATAAGTTTTTTACTTAAAATTATATTGTTTAATATTTATAATTACTAATTGTAATTAAGTAATTAATTTTCAAATTTTAAAAAAAGGTTTTAAATAGTATGATTTTAAAATTTGTTTTCTAATAAGATTTTTTAAATTATAAAAAGATTGTAAAATTTAGCACAAGTAATTTTCATGATTTTGAAAACTTTTACAAACTGAGAAAATTCTAATTAAAAAATACTTTTACTTTGATTACTGGTAAAAAATCATGAATGGATATTTTTCTCCTCTCCGAAGACAGACATTTGATGGTATGCTTCACTTTGTTTTCTATCACTGGAAGAAAAGCGATATGAAGGCAGCTATAAATTCTTCTACAAGTTGGATTTGCGACGCCGTCTCAATGCGATGTCGTGATTATTATTATTTATTGATTGTCATTAAGGGAAAATTTAACACATCATTTGTGTGGTGTTCTGACCTATATCTTGTCATTTTTCTATTGGGGAAAACTTGGCTCCCATTATATGGCCAGTTTTGGACTAAGTTGTCCAAAAATCCGGATACTGTACCTATATATTTTGATTACTGTGTACGAATATTATATTTTTAAAAATACGATCTTTGTTAATATTTGTATTCTCCGATCTTTGTTAATAAAAAAAATCTCCAATCTTTATTTTTTATTTTTATTTTTTTTTTAATAATTTGCCATATTCTTGCAATAATTTCACTTTAGAAATTCAACGAATTTATAAAAATGAAAAATAAGGTACATATTTCTTTAGATTTAATATCAAAACGAATAAATAAATACCTGATAAATGATCATTTAGTGGAATCAAGTAACTCAAGGGAATGTTCGAAATAACACCAAGAGTTCAATAAACTGGGAAATATTTGTTATTAATTGTTGGAGTTTTGTTAATAGGAAAATGACTTATTTTATTTTATAATAAAAATTTGGAACTTATCGGCTATTAGATCCGTTATTAGCAGAGAAATAATTAATAGAACTGCACTTTTCTTTTAAAGAAATACAAATGGCTTCGGTAGATAGCTCTCCACTGCTGCCAAAACATCTTGTAATTTGGAATCATCTTTCTTGATCTATGAGATTTTATACAAGTACCAAAAGCATTCAGAGTTACATATGAATGTTTATATGTAATAAAAAATTTATTCAATGAATCCATTTTTCATAAATGTATTATAAGAATCATTCCGGGTCAAATGATGATGCCAAGCGCCATTTGACTGGGGCGTCAAAAAGCGAGGCTATCAAATTTTTCGCAAAATTGTTTTTAGATCTCCTTTGATGAGAAGATTAGACGCAATTTTTTTTCCATTTTATGTTTACTGAATGATGTATAAAATGAAGTATGCACACACAATTTCGGATTTTACATTATTTAAATTTGAAAAAATATTTACCTTCTCACTCACTATTCAATAAGAGAGAATCCTATTATTGAATATAGTATAATATTATTTATACTATATTAACATTTTTGTTAATCAGCAGCAAATACATTCAGCAGGTTATCCATATACAAAATATTGACATAGAAACATATCGTATTCATTAAAAAAAATTTTATCTGCCACAGAAAATTTTTCAGTGCGAATCGATATTTTCTTTTCCGAATCTTCACTTTGTCATGTTACTTAAACGTAGTCAACAAAAGTGATTAAAATTCTTAATTGGATCATAAATTATTGAATTTTAAATACAGATTGAACTAAAGTTCATTTTATAATCAAAATTAGTTGCCCATGTCTCGAAACAGTAAAAGTATTTCAAATTAAGCTTGATTTATCACATTCTAACCTCATAAATATGTGAGTTAACAATAGTTTTCAGGACAATCAGGTCATTAAATTAGTATTGTCCTAGTTTATTCCTGTATAATTTGCAGCCCAAGTACCGCTGCATTTGCGAAGCAGGATGGAAGACGCCGAGTGGAGGGTACGCCTGTACTGAGGACATCGACGAGTGCGCTGGAAGCAGCAACAGGTGCTCGCAAACTTGCATCAACACACCGGGAAGTTTCCACTGTGGACCCTGTGCTGCGGGTAAGTGCTTCGTTAACGATATTGTCACCAGTTTTATGTCACTGCGGTAGGAAGTAGATATACGAGGGAAGGCCATGAAATGGAATTAATTTTAAAAGCAATTCTTGCTTTCAGCGTTTTATCATTAAAAAAGCTAATAATTTATCTATCATTAAACGGAATGCATTAAGCCTCAGTAACCATTTATTCGAAATTGTATACTTAATTACATAAAAAATTAATATTTTTATTGATTTATTTATAGTGGTAAAAGTGACAGTTTCTAAAAACGTTTCATAGAATTTAAACGTCTGCTGTTTAGTTACTTACAGCATCTTCATCACAATAATTATAGTCATTGGACACATTTGCGAAATAATATGAAAATGTTAACTTAAAAGTGGTTGTAATATAAGTTGATGTTATCAAAGGCTTTTATCATCAGGGCAATGTTATAGGACTCTTATAATAAATTAATTATATATAAATTCTTATTTTAAAATCATTCATTAACATTAATAAATTTTTTATCGAGAGATGTAAAATAACTACATTTCTCCTTCAGACAGTTGCCAGTAACTTCTAACTTGACACTAAAATTTTTCCATCAACGCGCATTTTCCTTAGAGAAACATCGGAATTGCATGTCTTTAAGTTCTGCCTGATGCGCTTTTCAAAAGGAAAATGTACATGTTTATGTATAGACTGTTTATTACAGATAATTAATTTTTACATCTTGGACGAAATTTTTTTTAAGAATATTAAAGTATGGTCACGTATCAATTCATCAACTTTTCCGAGTAACGCGTAAAGAGACTGCATTATGATGGGCACCAGGCATGCTAACACATGATAAATTATATACATCTCAATGTAGAAAAATCTTAAATTATTTCCAACATTTTTATAGAATGTATTTTGATGATTCTACTTTGATTTTAAAAGATCTCAAGTTAAAATTCGGAAATTAATTTCGGACTTCGAAAAATGGGTGTTTTCTTTCATGCGGCGGGAATGTTCTGAGATGTCTATGAAAATGCTCAAAATCACTTCGCATGTTTGAATGCCTTATTCGCTTGTAAAGCTTATAAGTTATCAGGCGAAATAATCCTAGTATTTGTTTCGTTTCAATTATATATATTTTTACCGAATGTGGCGGGCAAAATATGTACAGCAATAACTTAGCTCTTTTATTTTAACAGGGCTTTGGATTTCTTTGTCTAACAATTACGGTTTTGAAAGCCCAATATATATCATAATTGTACTATCCATTTCTTACAAAATAATCATTAATTAATATCGATTAATTAATTTATAATGAGGGCAACATTATTTTGGGCAACATAACTTCGGGCAACATTTATTTTGTCGAAGCTGCTTGTGATAGCTAACTCATAGTTTCCATTGGTTTCTCTTATACCACCAACTAAAGATCAAATCATAAGATGGTTCTTATCTTAAGATAAGCTTTTTGAACTATTTGAAATGAAATAACCTTGTCTCTCGTACTATAATAATCGATGTTGTAAAGAAATCTGAAATGTTGATCATGATTTTCTCAAAAACAACTCGAGTGACTTTGCTAATTTTTAAAATTTCAAATGCAATAAAGATAAGGTAAATTAAATAAGTTCTTTTTTGTAATATGACAATGTTATAACATTAAATTATATTAAAAATTTAGCTTTTTTGCCAGTTGACATTTTTTATTTTTATTTTTACTTACTGCTGAGAAATATCCAGACGTGCCTTCGATTCAGATTCTCTTTGAATGAAATCATAGTCCACATGTATAATTACTTTTTTTGACTACTTTGATATTGTTGATGCTCAAGATTGAAGTTAAAACTATGAAATATTATGATCGCCTTTTTTACTTTAATCATTTCATTGTTTCTGCCGCACAATTTATTTAAATTTTTCTAGAAAGTAATTTAATATATTAATTAGAAATTTGAAGTCTTGAATAATTGGTTAAGGATATTAATGGTAAATATTACGGCAAAATAAATTGAGCCGAGTAATCGTATAATGAAAAAGCAAAGCAGTTTGCCTTTTCTTTGACACAATTTTGAAATCAGACACTTATGTAGTGATCATGGGTTGTCGTTCATGGATTTAAATAGTATTTGATGGTAAACTTATTCTCGTGACGTAACCGAAACGTCCTTGTTCATCGACATATTACTCAGTTTACAAAATGCATCAATTTTTGAAACATGAATTTTTTATTTGTGTGGGTAAATGAAAATTTACAGTAATTAGTTTAAATATTAATATACGTAAATACGACAAAAGGCATTAATAAAAATTATAATAAGATATCTTTGCTATCTCAGTACATAATCAGAAAAGCAATAACGCGTTTCTTTTTTAAAGAAAAAGTTTATTTGAAACATGGCCTCTCCTAGGTCCAGTTGAGAAAGGAAATGTTTCTGCTACTGAAATGTAATGAGTTCTATTCCCGATCTACTGGAGATTCCACTGTGTGCACTAATGTTGACTAAGGCATCTAGAATGTGACTTGGTTGCAATGTCCTCTAAGTGAACTAGTATTCCTTGAGAAGGTGCTGAAAATGGTGAAATGTTCCTCACGGCTGTGCGTATGGAAATACGGTTTTTAGTATTTCTTTAAGAAAAAGATGAAAAAGTGGTTAAAAGAAACAAGTTGTTTAAAAAAATATGGGAAGAACTTTAAGACCACTTTAGGGACAAAAATATATATAATTTTCATATACGAACAAAATATAGTCTGAAATGGTCATTAATATGCTACAAGGCGCAATATAGTAATGTCCAATGCTCAAAACGAAATGCCAAAATTATATACTAAAATAATATTAATGAATAAATTCTAATTATGTTTGAGTAAAAGATTATAATGATGGTAGAAGACGAATAACTGTAAATAAAAATTTAATAACCCTAAAATATCCCAAAAATATCACGAAATATCTTTCGATTGGACTTTCAGAGTTTTGAGAAGTATCTTCATATAGCCCCTGAAAAAAATCAAGACATTATAAATCGGGCAAACATGATATTTGGTTTGGAAAACGGAAGTCCAGTATTGCACTATTTTTTGCACAAAATGAGCTGGAGTTCAATCAGACTAGAACCACGATTATCACTGAAAGCCACATAGAACATTTTTCAGCATGTCTTCCAGAACCTCTTGAATAAACGTCAGGATTCATTACCATCTAGCTGGACCATATGTTCCGGCAGAACATATGATCCTGCTAGATGCTCATTTATGATTTCTAGACAATTACTGTCGAAGAAACTTTCTCTTGCTAATTTGAATTTTCGAATGTTTGTATATGTATATTGTTAGTATTAAGTGCAGGAGAAAGATCTTTCGTTAGTAAGAAAGACAGTTTTCTGAAATTTTGGACTGACGTTCTTCTATTGTAAAAAACCAACTATTTAAATCTACGTGACGAGAGTAATCTCTTTCGATGAATGTTTGACTTTGTTGTAATTGACTTGGATGCAGCCTCTCATCTTAAATGCAGTTGACTGATCTACCAAATATAAAATCTTCACTTACTACACTAGTACTGTTTTTACGGCTTGCACCAGACCACGAGACAAGAAAGAAACACATTTCGCAGAGCTCTCGATCTAAACAAGGTGATATTTTTGAATTGGTAAACGCCTGTGGTCCTTCATGTAGCCTTTGTGTTATTTCCGCTTACAGTTCCATAAATGAAATGCATGTATGCCTTCTAGTGTGCTGTTATGTTCTGTACTTTGAAGCATTTTCAATTGCTGTTCGTTGGAAGAGATGGAATCACTGCCTTTCATTTTACTGCTGCACGCACATTTACTTAAGGATTGTTCCTCTTATACAGACCTTTTAGATATCTCCATAGGTTATATTTGGAGGCAGGTTGTTCATTTTTTTCTGGTAAATCACAGTAAGAATGTCGCATGAGGAACATTTTCGAAAGTGCCCACTCGAAACCTTTACACGTTTGTATTTTATTTCAAACCTTCGAATCATATTTGAAAATTCATTTTATTGTTGAGCAATAAGAAATTGTTAATACTTCAGAAACTTTTTTCAAGTTTTGAAACAATATGTTTGCTGCTATTTTCAGTGAGTATTTTTATTTTAGCTACTATTTTTAGAAGTGATGGATATTAATTCAAGCTTTATCAGAATTAAATTTTGATATTTTAAATTGTATTTTAGTTTTTCTTTACGTGATTAAAGAACTTTCAAAATTTTTAACATACATTCTGTTACTTACAGTATATAATTAAATTAAAATGTAAGTAAAATATATTTTACAGTAAAATTGTAGTTTTGAACTTATTCATTAAATCATATATTGAGAATTATAATTTAAGAATTTTTGCAATTTTTGAACAGTAGATAGAATACAATATACAGCTATCCACCTGTCTTTGATGAAATTCTTCTTTTTGTATACTCAAATTAGCTGATATTAATTTAAACTTGTTGATATTAACATATTATGGTAATAACTTCTAGAGCCTTTTATTTATTTTAAATTAAATTGTCACCATTAGATTCTACTGTTCAACAGAAGATATCTTATATAGTGGGCATGCCATCGTAATACCGAAAATTTATTTCTCTTCTTAATTCAAAAGCAAGGATTAAGCAGAAGACGCAACAGATCTATCTATCCTCTTTAATCACTCAGAAGATCTATAAACGCCACCAATAGCAAACACGATAGAACTCATTACTTCTTAGTTAAAGGCAATATTTACTACATCTAATCACACATACTTTTTAGAATCTTAATTTAAGCGATATTCCCCCATAACATGTCTAATAGCGCGACTGCTGTTTCAAACATAACAATCTAAAATAATTACAATCAGTTTGCAATGCCAGATTCATTTGGTGATTTTTATTTTTAATGCCATTTTCACATAAAAGAATTTAATGAAATACTCCATTCATAATTTACTCATGAAATTAACTTGACGATGTAATCAATGTGTGCAATTGCGAGTTTTTGATGTATTTCAGGATTCACTGGGAATGGTTACCAGTGCAGCGACATCAATGAGTGCGAGCTGTACAACGGAGGCTGTTCCCTTCATCCCTACGTGCAGTGCATCAATACGCATGGCTCCTCCCACTGCGGACCTTGTCCGAATGGTAACCCTGTGCTTTCTGTTCAAGTAACTCAATGCATGCATGCCCTTCTGCTATGAATTTCAATGCTTGCTTATCAACGATTTTTAGATAGTTTAAGTGTATTTAAAATGATACGAAGACTTTATCAACTTTATTGTCTTTTGACGTAAGTAGAAGTTTGCTGTAATGAAACAATTTTTTGTGAATTATTATTTATTAGATTTTTTTTTTTATGTTTTCGGATCATTAGTAAAAATACTTTTCACTTTTATCCAAAAAATTAATAATGCAAATGATTATAATTATTGTTAGCTATATCAAGTCAATACTCTTTTTTGTGCATGGAATGGCTGGCCTTTTGAAAATTTTATCTAAATGTATTAGTTTGCGACATTTAACTTTCTTAATTATTCCTATAATTAGACATTTAAAATAAGAATTGTAGGGAATCACATAAGAATATGCGTCTTAAAAACAAGCAAATATTTTTCTGATACTCTTAAGCAATATAGTAGGCAAAAGACTGCATTAAATGATTATCGTTGTGAAAACTTTAGATCCACTTAAAATGTTATACATTATTTCAAGAAAATGATACAGTTAAAATTAAGGAATTAGTAAACATTGGCATTGAGTTATTGTAAAACATTTCACAGTGAAAGTGCATTAATTTCAATATGTTAATAAAATTTTCTTATTGTGGAGCGGTATGAGACATTCATTGGCACCTATTAGACACATGCCTTAACCATCAAGGCTACAAGTACCAGTTATTATTGCAATTGTTTTGACAAATCAACATTCATATTCAGTTCCTGCTTGCTTTGCAAAACAAACGTTGTAATCGTGAAGGCGTATTGAATAAAACAAGAAAGTGAAAAGCTGTCTTAAGAGCTGTCAAATGTGTTTTATTTAAGAAAGGAGACTTCCATTACCAAATTATTGCAGTCTATCTCGAAATCTTAATTATTTATTATTTAAAAGGCTGTTTTTGTAGAAATGTTGTCTTAAGCATAAATGCTTTTATCCCTAGCCGTAATGTTTTCTGTTGAAAATTAAAATTATCGTTAGGGGGGGGGGGAGGACTAGAAAAGGGTACAGTTATTTTAAACATAAAATGTATAGCATTTCGTTGTTATTCTTGCTTCACTTTCAAACAGCGAAAATTCTTTAACTTACACTTTTTATTCTTTATTTTGAAATACATTTTCTCTTCTGAAAAAGAAAGTACATGTTAAGAAATCAAAAAATTAGCAATGTTCAGCTGATAGTAAATAATGATACAAGATAAGGGAAATTTAAAACATTGATTGAGTAATGCAAGATTACATAATGTTGATGACATATATAATTGATGAAATATCTCTGTTGTAGGATATGCCGGCAATGGCAGAATATGCACTTTCAGTAACATTTGCAGTGTTAATCGAGGGGGCTGTCATCCCAATGCTACATGTATAGAAAACACAGGTAAGTGATTTAATTTTTGGAAAAATGAATGCTTGAGAGATTAACATATACTTGCCATACCGTGTTTTTTGCGGTAAATTTGGTTTTTGCTCTGATGTAGCATTTCGTCCACACCAAAATTACTGTTGTTCAAAAAGATGTTACTTAGCTTCATTTGAAGACAATACAACGTTTTCAATGTCCAATGCAATATTAATATTGCATGGAGCCTGTTCATATGAGACAGGCTCAATGAAATGACCGAAGTTCGGTGTTTTTTGAATTAGCAGAGTCCTGCTGCAGCTTTATCCTTCAAGCAAATTAATTGGTAAAAATAGATTAGTAAATATATCAATAGTAATTTGGTTAATTATGAAACATTGTCGACGCTTGGTCACTTAAAGTCACAAATTCAAATGTTTATCCACTCTTAAACAGATTATTATGTTTCCAATTTTATAAAATGTTTTACGGGTGATAAAAGGAGCTGGAATAACAGCATCGTCATCTTTCAAGAGCAATCGCCATGTACTAAATAGAACATTGACTCCAATTTCTATTTTAATTATGTTATTTCAAATCTAAGGTAATTAAAGGTAAGAAAAAAATAGCAGAGTGAAAAAACTTTAAAAAATGCTTGAAAAAGGGGAAATGTAAGCAAGATTTAACAGTATAAAACAAAAAGTTTCTTTACAATGGTATTACCAAATAATATTTAAGAGGGAATAATAAACATGTAACAAAAATATCAAGTGTTGGAACCAGTCTCTGCGCCAGCTCTCTTAATTCCTGTCTTTCTCATAAAATAACAACATTGACAGTGTATTCAAAAAATTGTAACTTTTATATCGTTTAAATTGCAGGCCAACTTGTCTAATGGTCAGCGTGCCTGACTATTGATAAGAAGGTCCTGGGTTCGAATTCTTGTTCAGGCATGGATGTACTTTCTCTCTTTCTACCCTGTCTTTATCTTTTCTTTGTGTGGGAATGAAGTATGAATGGTGCCTACCCTATAAACGGGACCCTATGGCACGTGTGAGAGTGCGATGGTGGCCCACCCCCTGTGGTGCACCCGGGGCAGCACCTTGGCGACAAAGATGTTGCTGTTTCTGGCTGGTTCCTTGAATATAAGGGGACAATACATCTACATCCCTATATACTCCGACCATTGGAAAAAAATTTTTTCTTCTTGACTGTACAATTCTTCGTCTCCCATGAAAATCAAACTTGCTGAAGATAAGCAAGTAAATATTGCTGCGAAGTAATAGAAAAAAAAAACGATCTTAAATACTAATTTTCCATTCATGATTAGTTAAGTTTACCCTTCTGGTCCAATGTGCAGGAGACAATTTTTAGGACAACATGTAAAGTGTATAATTCAAAGTATTAAAAAAATTGGTTATGCTTATACAGCTCTGTTATCCGCTTCCAGTTATTAGAAGTCAATGACAAAAAGAAACTGAGCAGTTCAGGGAGAGTTTTCAAATATTGTTCAGAAATAGTTTGAAAAAATATTTGAGCGTATTACGATTCTATTCGATATCACAAGTGGAATATTATTTTCCAGTTATATTTACGCTCCCCTGTTTTTACTTTTAAAAGAAAGTAAGTACGAAAAGTGTTCTTTCGTACATACATTAGCATTTTCATACAATAAAGGAATGCTCTTTTAATTGAATATGGCTATATTTCATATATTTTTCACTAAAAATGTTTCTACTTGATCTTTTACACATATTATGAGGTATTTCTTTGTCATGTAACATCACATAGCATCAGGTTATGCATAAGCTCATTGGGAATTTATTCCTAGTATTTGCTCAAATTACTTCAAGAATTGACATGAGACTCTATTGCTGTTACTTTCATTTCCGTACGTTTTTACACCGAACTGTACGCACAGTTGTGATTTTACATCTCATAAACTGATGTTTTTCTACTCGCAAAGTGTGAGACACAATTATCATCGATTTGACTTCCGTAGAAGAATTTTCTGCAGCAGTTGTTGATTTTTTCAATGATTTTCCTAAGCGTTACGCTTACAGTAATAGTAACTCTGTTTTTGAAACAATCATTATGTGAAGCATATCAGGGTATTCACTATAAGCCTAAATCCACGATATTTTGTACAGGAACGCTTTACATAAGCTAACTTTCAACTCCATTTGCAATAACAGCAAGTTTAAATATTGATTTGTTTAGTTTTCTTTATACGATCTTAATTTTATAAATATGCATTATAATTCTTTGGTAAATGTAGCGTGTGTTCTTATTTCACATTCGTCCACAGCTATCACAGGAACTCACAGGCAATGCGTGTGCCCTCCTGGGTTTGGTGGCGACGGCGTCGGACTCCGTGGCTGCTATCCATTGGCGGGAATGAGTTGCGCCAATAATCCATGTCAACATGGGACTTGTGAAGTGAGTACTGTCTCTTGATACCATTTTTTCTTATTCAATAGTATTTTTTTCCTTTTCTAGTTTTCTGATTAACTAACCTTAAAGTGATGCATCTTTTTATATGAATAAAAAATGATCTCGATATAAATATAAAACATCTATGACCAGAACAATGACGCCGAATAAAATGATATCTCTCGAAGAATAGAAAACTATGTACCAAATATATAGCTTTTACTTTGCAAAACTATTTACGTTCTTTTAAACCAGAATTCCGTTTTAATAGTTATTTCTCTGTTCCTACTGCTCAAAATGATAAAAGATTCGAACCTACCTACTATAAAACAGAGTGCAATTGAGTATTTTAAAAAATTCTGGCTTTTAAAAAGTGCTCCAAAGAGCACGTTATTAGATATCACTAGAAGTTAGAAAAACGATGGCTGTGCAACTAAAAATAACGAAGTATTTATTCAAAAAGAAATTTGGGGAAATGATTATTTTCTAACCTTGAAGTAATTATTTCGTTCAGATACAGCTTAATCTCTGCATTAGTTTTCCATATTTATTCCGTTTGTAACAACTCAGTTCAACTGCTCAACAGGTGATGAAATAGAAAATAATTACTGCTTCACATATGTGAGGTCTTCAGTTTCAATTTTCTATTGTTGTTAATATTTA
This sequence comes from Latrodectus elegans, assembly GCA_030067965.1. Lineage (NCBI taxonomy): Eukaryota > Metazoa > Arthropoda > Arachnida > Araneae > Theridiidae > Latrodectus > Latrodectus elegans. The sequence continues at coordinate 20,654,979 of CM057819.1, forward strand.
TAATCTGGATTTTAAAAACTTCAGCTTTGGAAGTTTCTTGAAATTGTTGTTTAACAATATAGTATTCAGTTTTAAAAGCTTCAGGGAGAGAGAGAGAGATACTGTTTTAAAAATTTCATGAAATTGTAATTTTTTCTAAATTGAGTCGTTGGCCAATTCCATTGTCTTTGCCCAGATGTCAGGCTTATCAATTTCGCCAGTGTTATTTAAGCTCATTTGAAACCGACAGAATAATTAAGGATAAGTAATAATTAAGGGCAAGTAATAATTAAGGATAAATAAAACAAAAAAGAAAAGAAAAACGGCTACGTGGTTAAATTTCAATTGGGATTATAATATTAATTGTTTGTCCTTGATACTAATCCCTTTGTTCAGGAAAGCTTTCACCAAGTCCAAAAGACTTCGTTGAGAACTTGTCCATGGCTGAGAGTAATATGCACCTTTACTTAAAAGAGGGATGAAAACTGATTAACTTCAAGTACAATATTAGTAATTTATAAAAGCAAGGAAAAAGCAAAAGGCCGCGTTCATACTTTGGCCTTCCACCTCCGAAGTTATCAATTCACATCGAAGACATTGTGACCACGATATTATCGTGCCCTAGCTTTAATTAGATGCCCTAGCTCTAATTAACAATGGATCTTCGATTGGGTCATGATTTGAACTCATTACCTTCCAATAACGAAAATGATGGGTGTTTTTTCTTGTTAATGCAAAAGCTAACAACTATGGAATGGGATAATATTAATCTTATTAATTTTTTAGTGTAAAGAACTATTTTTACAATCGTGGCTGAAGTAATAAGTTTAAAATGCCTTTTTAAATTACTTTTGCAAAATGATTTTTGCACAATTTTTAATCCGATAAATTTACTCGACGAACTATTTATTTTAATTCTCATTGCATATGTGCACTGAAGAACAATATACCAATTTGGAGATAGTTGCACAAACGTGTTTGGTCAAAGGAATTTTATATAATTATCAAATGGTGAATTTAGTTGTTGCTGTATTAAATGAATTTTAAAAAATGGATTTCCTAAATAAAAAATATCTTATAATTGTGAAATATATACACACAATTTTAATCTTTTAAATTAAGTTCAGTGCTTAGAAAATTTTTATCAATTGACAAAATTATAAATTTCTTTTCACAAATACTATTTTTCGTTGAATGATATATATAAACATGAAAAGTAAATAAAAAGTTTTGATGGGAAATAGAAGAAACATAGGATAAGAATCAGCAGAAGGATTGTAAATCCTAGAATAGTGTAACGGAATGTGTGTACTAACGATAAGTTGGCAGTAAACTTATCGAGTGTGCCTCAGGAATCCAGCGAAATCTTGAAGCTTTTTGCTTCAAACAACACACTTCTATAACTGAGTGGTGCTTGGATATCTAGGAAAGCATCTTTGGTGTGTTTTATTAACTATTCAAATAAAATGTCTAAAAATGAGATTTGTTTGAAAAATATATTTAATCTAAGGGTATGTTTTGAGAATAAGTTTCAATATAAGATACAAATTTATTGAGAATAGTTAGGAACAAATTATTTTAAAGATGACATTCGTTCACACTCTTGTATTTTCAAAATATGTTAACAGGTGTTGAAATGGGAGTTTCTACCGTGATGAATCATGCAGAAATAGGAAGCATTTCCCAAAATAAAAATCAATATTATGATAAAAATTGCTTTTTAATTTTTATTGAGATTTTTTCAAATACATAATATGTATTAAGCATTGAAATACCGATAAAAAAGTAAGTTCTTGGTTTTTTGCTATTACCTAATCAAAAATGATAGATTTACTGAAACGAAAAATGTTTCTTACCGAAATTTTTACTCAACAAAAGTGTTTCGCATTTTTTTGCTACGCAAATTTAAAAAAAGAAAATTTATGCTAAATTAAGAAATTTATCATTTTATTTTATAAAAGTGTATAAAAATAATAAATCAATATTCCCTGGATTTACACACAGAATCCTTGAGAATGATAAAGAATGAAAAAAGTTAAATTTTAAGGGTTAAGAGGGTGAATGTGCTCTTACGAAAATCGTAATTTGATATATGTATATATGCATATTTTAGCAATAGCAATCAATATAAAAGGTTTGGTTTTTATGATCCTTAGTTAAAATATTTCATTTCCTCAAAAACATTTTATTTCACCTTTTAATTCCAGCACACAAGATGAAACTTTTCTTCTGGACAATCACTTTACTTCCGCAAAAAGGATTTGTTGTTATCTGCCATAGTTTAGCATAAATTACTAAATTAGCTACTTTTTAATGGTCTTGATTTCATACAGTTAATCATTTTAACACATTGTTTCAGAACTGTTTTCAATTATGAAGGCAAATATTTTGTAACAGGTGCTTCTCGATGCAAAAAACAGTGGGTGACTAACTCATCTTCACCCAGTTCTTTAACATGTCCTTTTTGAGATCCAGTTATAGCAGGAGCGCTATCTGTACTAATGCCAAAATGCGAGTTCCACGGTATTTTAATTTATTCTACATATGAACTAATTACATAAAATATGTATTTACTGGTTGCAAAATTAGTTAACTCAAGACAAACATATGAATTTTATGAATAAACCAAACTGAGGCAATTATTTGAGCTTTTCCCATGCTATCTGACAATTCATCGATTTGTGAAGCAATATTTAAAATTAATAGAGTCTTTTGTAGTATTTTATTCAATATTTTACGACATCTCTGATTCTGCAAAGGATTTTGTAATTCAAAAACAGAGTATTTTACAAATATTAATATCTGCTGATTTATTAATCATTATTTTTATAACGTTAAGCCAAATTTTGAGGTTTTAATACAACTGTAATCAATTCTGATATTTCTTGAGAAACTAATTGAGTTTTTTCAGACATACCGAATTGTTTTTCAAAAATCTTTACTTGTCTTGGATTTTGAAGATAAATACTTTTGAAAGTAGCTTCTATTTTTTGTTGAAAGCGAAAAATGGTTCGTCATCAAGTGAAGCTGGAGATTTCTCGGAAGCATGGCTCAATTTAATAACTACGTTCTCGGGAACAACCATGCTACTTTCCATCGTCATTGTATTTCCGTTGAAAACATGTATTTTGGAAAAAGAAATATCCTTTCTTGTGGCATGTATCCTTCTTTTTAATCCTTTTTCAGAAGGTCGTAAATTTATTACCAACCATGATTAAATCTGCTAGCCCTGTCTATTAGTTAAAAGAGGAAATATAAACTATTGTCATAATTCTTTCCCATTTCCTTTACATACATTAATTGAATAAGGGGTGGTTGGTTGGGTTTTATGGCTCAAAGTCCAAAATTGGACATACTGCGCCAAGAAAAAGATTTAATTAATTTTTATTTAATTATTTCATTTTTTAAAACCCAATAAACATTAAAAATTTAAAAAACAGAAATCAGTGTATATATTGCTTTAAAATGTAATTATAAAACATGAAAAATGGAAAAATCAAATATAGAAATAATTTGGAAATTTAAAATAGGAACTAACTATAATGTGAAAAACCTATTTCTCTTAAAAAAGAGAATAGGTTTCTATGGGGTAGATCCCCTATTAAATCAAACAAAGTTAAAATATTAGTCTTAAAAAAAGTGTAAACATTCTTGGTTAAAACCATGACATGATATTAAAATATGATGAATAGTATATGGTTCATCACACGTCTCACACCATGGATTCAATTTGCTCAGAAATAAATGCCTGCGTGTGAAACGTGTATGTTCGATACGAAGGTGAGTCAAACGGACATCAGCACTTCGTAATGGTAAAACTGGTGATGGAATGATGTATGGAAAGATAGCACGCAATTTATTATTGACCTGCATGTTCTATGACTCCGGCCAAAGAGAATAAATAAGTCGCTTAACATCTCTTCTCACATCAGACAAAGTAATCGATGGAAGAGATGGACCGAATCCAGAATTAGCAGCTGCATCAGCCTTCTCATTGCCATCGAGACCTACTTGTCTTGGAATCCAGCAGAAAATAATATCATATCCCTTGCAACTAAGGAGTTGAGGTAGGGGTACTAGGAACATTTGAAATTTCTTCACGTGGGGCAAATATTTCATTTTATGAACGATCACAGATATATAAAATAAAAACAGTTTTTAGCTGTGAAAATAATGTATTTAATAGGGAAAATAACTACTTGTGTACTTTTCTTAAACAAACTTTAATCGTAATAAAAAAACATTATAATTTTCACACTTTATACATTTCTAAATATGGTTGTATTCTTTACTACTTTGGCGGCAAAGTGCTTGAGAACCACTGACATCTGTTAGTGAAATTCTAATCGATTTTTTTTTAGATTGCGTAATGCTTCTGTTATTTATTTCCAGCCGATTCTTCTCTTTCTCTTTATATTCTTCCAATTCCGCTCTGTAATATTTTCCTACTATTTTGAAAACCAACAATCGGATTCTATATTCTTAATTTTTTGGAAAGCTTCAAATTGTTTTTTTGTTTATCATTTACTTGCAATATATATGAAAGATACAACAAAATCAAAGGAAAACATTATATGAAAGAATGACCTCCACTTTCTCCAAAGACGAATTCTGAAATATAATATTTAACGCAAACTTTACTGTATAAAATTTCATTACCAATCTGATGCACACTGAAGCAAGTGTGTTTGTTTTGCAACAACGAGAAACCTCTCTCATCACGCAATCAAATATAACGAAAAAAATTTAATAAAATATTCGGCGAAGTTTGTGTATCGGTATTTTTTCATGAAAAAGTCATTGTTTCCTCTAAGACAACCAGTAACATTTGAAGATCGGTTTAACTAATTGAGATTTATCAGACCAATAAAATCATAATCTGGATTTTGTTTAAAAAATGATATTATATGATGAAAAACAAATGAATTGAATGTGTAGAGATGTATAATACTTAAAAAAAATTGAATTCTAAAAACATTTGAAATTTCTTGTTGGAAGAAAATAGCTATTTAAGACTCGAATTCTCATTTCTATTAGAGGAAAAACTCACCCTCCTGTTGACTGGTGGAAACTCTCCATTTTGAGAATGAAAATAGTGTCCAAGGGTGACAGATTTACTTTAACTATGAAATCTGGATAGTTTCTTCTCTCTTATCTTTTCATGCCTTTTTGGATCGGGCCCTTTTCATCCATACAAGAAACAATAAACACACACAAGCAAAAAATTTTTGAATATGTAATAAATGTTATGAAAAAATTCATCAAATTTTAGAAAGGATAAATGTTTCGAATAATAAGCAACTCATAACGATTATACTTTGTTTACAAACTCTATACTTGGGAGATAAACCAAAGATTCCATGTTTTTTCCTTATTTGCGATTGTTATGTAAAGTGTATGTTCTGGCCATAGCTTAATGTATAAATAAATGGACTGTATGAATCTAGAATTTAAAAACTCTTTATTTTTGTAGCTGATTCACTTCGCTTTACATCTGCTCTTCTCAAAGGCACTCCCTCCACTCTCATAGCTCTTTGTTTTGTATTTCTTACATACAATGATTGTGCTGCAGTAGCAGCGCTTCATTGGTACGGATCATTCCGCACCACGTTGCAATGTTATATTCAACCAATGAATATGCAAATAATTAAAAAAACACATATACAAAAATGAAATAAACACATATCATATAAAAATAAAGTAAACACACATAAAATATAATAACAAAAATTATATACTTTTAGGCAAAATACAAATTATTGAAATAGATCCTTTGAAAATTTCTGAAAAAAGTTTTAACTTAACAACTCTGACCCGTTTGTCATCGCTCAGATAGTTGTGCTGTTCTACTTACTGACCACATTTTTGAGTAGGTAGATTTTCATCTTTGATGAGTACTAGCTCATTGACTTTAGCATTTTATTTCTCAATTCTCCATTTGGACCTCTGTTGCAAATTATTAAGATACTGCACCTGCCATTTCCTCCAAAAAATTTAAATAAACTTTATTAATTTTTTTCAGTTTATCAATTTATTTTCATTAATGTCAATTAAATTAGGTTTAATAATATCATTTAATGGCCTTCCAATTAGGAAGTGAGCAGATGCTAATACATCATACCCATCAGTATCTGAGGACAGAGGTGCAAGTGGACTGGAGTGAAGAATACTCTCTACCAGTAATGACAGTTAAAATCTCTTCATAATTAAGTTTAGCATCGGTGCACACTCCAGTAAAATGAAACTGAAATATTTTCACACCACTCGCCCATAAACCACCAAAGTTGGGGGCTCTAGGAGGAAGAGAATGCCAACCCTCTTTTGACAGGTAATTCGCCAGTTGCTCATCTGGTTTTAAAACTAAATGGTGCAGTCTGAACAGCTCCTTATTTGCACCTATGAAATTTGTTGCTTGTCACAATATAGTTTTGAACATAAACATCTACGTGCAACAAATCTCTTCAAACATGCAATGAATGCTTCTGAGGTTAAATCTGTTACCATTTCAAGATGAATGGCTTTGGTTACCAAACATATAAAAATGCATACATATACTTTATGCAAGACACCTTTTCTTTGATGTTTATATTTTATACTAAATGGTCCACAGAAATCAATTCTCAAGCAAATAAATGGAAAACCAGGAGTCACTCTCTCTTTTGGCTAATCACCCATTAATTGCGCAACTCCTATTGGTTTAACTTTAAAACATTTAATACAATCATGCACAATTTTTCGACTCTATATTTTACCTTGTATAAGCCAAAATTTTTGTCTGACATAATTCAGCAAAGCAATTGGACCCAAATAAAAATATTTCTAAATGGGTTTTGTGAGCTTATGGCCCTTTGGAAGATTAATAAGAAATTTACTATTGAAACCTATGCTTGAATTTTTTTTATCCTATTATTTACTCTTAATAATCCATCCTTATCTAAAAAGGGGCATAAACATTTTATCTTACTTTTATCAGGTACAGGTTTTTGTTGAGCCAAACATTTCATTTCGGTGGGGTATTTTAATTTCTGAACCTCTTTTACTAAGAATGTTTCTGCTACCTTGATTACTTCTGTTGACAATTCTCCTATCCTCTTTTTAGCAGAACTCTTTAAGTTGTATAGGAATCTGAAAATATAGCTTACAACATGCAATATTTTAGTATTATCACTAATATTGAGTAAGTCATAAATAAAAGAATTTAAAGTTAGAGTCAGCACAGATGAGTCATTTTGAGGTATGTGTCTAAGTTCAGACGCAAACTCATCCTGTACGACTAATAAAGGAATTTCTCGGTTGGGATGATCTTCTTCGGAAAGAAAAATGGGACCGTTAAACCATAGTTCACTTTCAATCAGCTTATTAGGTTCCATTCCTCTCGAAATAAGGTCAGCAGGATTGTCATTTGAAGACATGTGACTCCACTGATGAATCTCGGCAAGTTCTGTATTAACTGCAACTCGGTTGGTTACAAACTTTTTCAACAAGTATGGCTCCTTCCGGATCTACGAAAGAGTTATTAGGAATCACTCCACAAATAGATATTCTTACTGCACTCCTTTCGCTGTAGGGCATCTTTAACTTTCGTAAACAGCTTCGCTAAAAGAACTGCTGCACACAGTTCCAACTTCGGGATTGTAACTTTCTTGAGGGGTCTCGACCTTCTACAAATCAAATTCACTTCAAAATCTAAAGTCTTTGATGTGAATTTGCTGTAGATCACACATCCATATACAAACTTTGATGCATCCGTAAATACACAAAGCTGAATGTGCATCGATTTGTCTATCAATATGCATCGTTTAATTCTAACATTGTTGATGGTTGGCAAAGTTTCAATAAAGTTCTGCCATTGTTGTGCTTCTATTGCTGGAAGGGCATCACTCCACTCTAGATTTAAACACAAAAAATTTTTGGAAAAAATCTTTGCTTTAGTTATCAGCGGACCCAAGAGGACAAGTGGATCAAAAGTTCTTGCAATTGTAGAAAACACTATCTTTTCGTTGGAAAAATTGCAATCTCAAGATGAATTTGAAAAGTTAAATAACCTGTGATGTGTCTCGACAGAACTCCTAACGCCTTCGTCTCTTCCTGGAAATTGTAGTCATTATTAGAACCTGTTTTTAATTCAGAATTATTGCTACACCACTTTTGTAGCGTCATTCCTCCACTCCTAAGGATATTTAGCCAAGCTGGCAGCCGAATGGCTAGCGCTCTTGCCTTCGGTTCAACAGTTCGTGGGTTCGAATCCCACCTTAGGCATGGATGTTTGTAGTGGTTCGAAATCCACTTTAAACCGTAGGTCGCGGTCTAATTAGCCCTCGTGAGCAAAAAATGACCGTTGAGCGACAAACAAACCTAAGGATATTTAGCAGTTCAGTTTGAAGATTTTTCGCTTCAGTTATAGTGGCATCACCACTAAGCACATCGTCCATGTAAATATCTCTCTCTAAAACGGTGGATGCTAGGGATATACCAACCCCAGCCAGAATTTTTGGACAAATTGATGAGATATTGTCGACAACGAATGCGAGAATGATGAGTAAACAACAACAACCCAACACACTTTGAGAGTTATATCAGTCGCTACAAGGTATGAGCTCAAGCTTTTTTAGTCGTTAACTCCCATGAAATAATTTAGATTACCAATTTGAATTAATTGTGTTGAGATTAATAACTTATTTTTATAATTTGGGTTGTTGATCAACTTAATTATAAATTTAAAATTGAGCTTTGAGTTCCGTGTTCAAAATGTTTAAAATGTGAATGAAATTGATTTTCAGGTTGCGGCTACACAGTTAGAAAATGTCAATTGTAATGTAAACTAGTAAAATGACAATTGTAAAGCGCTAACAAACACTATAAAGAATAATGTTGCATTTAAAAATGAGCCCGAATATGTAGCTGATCTACTAAAATCTATAAAAGAGAACCGATTATTAGAATCAGAGCACCTTGAGAAAAATAGATAAACAGAGTTTCAAATTAGAGAGAATGAAAACTGAATTAGAATTAACACGCCTGTGTGTGTGAGAGGAGCTTTAAAAATAGTAGAAACTAATCCAAAAAACAAAAATGAGGACTGCAATTCTTTAGATTCCTTAATAAAAATTATATTAAAACATTAACGAATAAAATACTGAGTAAACCAGAAGGCTGGAATCTATTTATAAATTCTCTGGAGAGAGCACTTGTTACAAAAAAATGTTTCAAATAAATTTAAAGCTACGGTTCTTTTAAACTGGCTTAGTGAGAAAGCATCAAATACAATTTCTTATATAGGCAATGATGAGTTAAATGATTATGCAAAAGTTAAAGAAATTATTATCAGAAAATTTGAGCCCACACCACAATCATGTTTAGAACAAGTGAGAAAACAATAAGACACCCAAATAAAACTCATGTTCAGTTCAGTTCGTGCTTAACAACAAGTTTTAATTATAACTTAAAATTGAAAAAAGTGTCTGATTTTGCGAAATTAAAACAATTAATTTTATCTGATAAATTATTTCAAACATTAGATAGAGGAACCGCTGCTCATATCAGTATTAGACAGTCAGATACTTGGTTTGAACCCATACAATTAGCAAAAGAAATTGATTTATTTTATGTATCCCGAAGGAAATCGCTAACAGTAGAGAATAAAGCAGTGAATCCGAAAATACATCCTGAAAATCAAAGAAATATTTCTAGAGAATTTTTATCCGATTCTAAGAATTTAAAATGCTTTCTTTGTTCGGAAAATCATTAATAACCTTATATAAATGCAAAAATTATATGGCTCTGCCTATTTCTGATAAAATAGAAACAGTTAAGAAAAATAATTATTGCTTTAACTGCCTTGGTGAACACCTAATAGATAACTGCAAATCGTGGTTTTCATGTTATTTATATCAACCAGAGGGAGTCACACAAAAGGTGGCATCATTGCTCTTTGCATGTTCGGAGAACTAAAGAATTACCGCCTACGCGCCAAGTGAAAGCGTCAGCCGACACTTTTCGACCCCCCCCCCCATTAAAAGTCTTCAATATCCCTATTTTGTTCTTTCTACGCGAGTTGTAAATTAGTCAAAAACTGTTTTACTTAGTACGGTAAATTGCTTGGCAAGAGATCAGGGAGGAAATTTTTACAGAACATGCGCTATTTTGGATCAATATTCAATGAATAATTATATGACAACTGATTGTGCAAGTAGTTTAGGCTTAAAACGAAATAAAATTAATTTGATAGTCTGTGATATAGGTGATACATGCACAACAATTAAATTGGTTATTGGGACTACAATTTCTAATTTGGAGGGAAATTTTAAAAAAGAGCTAGAATTTTTAGTTGTGTCTAAAATTTTTGATTTCATGCCGTCAAAGATGCTGAAAGTTAATGTACCAGAGTTAAAATATGTAAAATTAGCTGGTGAAAACTTTAATAAACCAGGTTGTCTAGATTTACTTTTAGGTGTCGAAATATGTTACGAATTATTACGTCCAGATCAGATTTTTCCTGTAAATAATGACTTAATTCTTCACAATACCGTTTTCGGTTATGTAGGTAGTGGGAACTTACGCATTGCAATGGAGGGAAAAGTACATTGCGGATTTATTAAAAATAATACTGCTTTACATGAAGCAATAGAGAGATTTTGGGAGATAGAAAATGTTTGGAACTAAAATTTCTAAAAATAAAGAAACAATATAATATGTGAAGAACATTTTAAAACAAATGTTAAGAGAGACAGTACAGGGAAATATATAGTTAAAATACCTTTAAAAGAAAAGCCAAAGTGTTTAAGTAAATCTAAGGAAAAATTGCCTTAAAAAAATTAAATTCGTTATGGAATCGTTTTTTAAGAGAGCCTGAGTATTTAAAATTATATAAGGAATTTTTGAGCGAGTACGAGAAATTGGGTCACATGATAGAAATTCCAGACTGTGAGGAAGAAGTAGAACATTTTATATACCCCACTTAAGTGTCTATCGCCCTGATAAAAGAACTATATAACGTCGCGTAGTTTTTAACGCGTCTTCCCAAACAACTTTAGGAAACTCACTTAACTCCTCATAATTTAATGGTGGCACTTTACAAAAGGATATTTTTTTCCAATAAAGGTGATGTTTTGTAAATACATTTATGCTTTTGTACCAGATATTAAGGAAATGTATAGAATAGATAGGTTTTAATTGATCCTAATCAAACTAAACTTTTGAGAATTCCTTGGAGAGAGGGAGTGAATGAACCAGTTAAAACTTATAAGCTCAAAATAGTTACGTATGGCACAGTTAGTGCATCGTACCTAGCAATTAGAGTGCTTTTTCAGCTATCAAGCGACGAAAAATAAAAGTATACTTTTATTTTACATACAAAGATGGCGCTACAATAACAGCGCTTCATTGGTACGGAACAGTGCATAAGAATCAGATGGATCTTGAATGCAGACTATAGTGGCATCTAATATATTATAATATTGTTATGAAACAAACTAACGACTCCAAATTTAGAAACAAAAACATTTAATTAACAAAAAATTTACAAGGAGTCATATTTGGGTTCATAAAACTCTCGCGCTTGCGTAGCGTACCAAAGAGTCAATAACAATCTCCAAAACTGAAAAACGCAGCTTCTTCAGCCTGCTCCTCGCACCAATCGTCTCCCTACTCACCCTCCCCATCCAAGGCTCTGGATATCGAAAGCGCTGAGCAGGAGACGTTACAGACTAAATTATTCCTTCCTTCCCCGGAGTTTTTTTCTTTTTTTTTTTTTTTCTACGGAAATCAACCTGCAATGAAAAAGAAAAAAACACACACACACAAGCAACAAAAAGCAAAATTTAGTATTACAGATAGCCCTGATCAATCGGACTCTGGCTGATACACAAAATATATGGCATTATATAATATAAAAATATATCAAAAGAGCACAAAATAATTATGTAATACAACAGAATCTGCAACAATAGATAAATTTACAAATATACACATTAATATTATAAAAAACAATATAATTTTTTTTCAAAAATTATGAAACAATTGAAATTTGTATTAATAGAAAATATTTTTTTTAAAAAAAAAAATTAATATCTAAGTAATAAAAAGAAAATAATTATGTTTGGTTATTCAGCATTCTACTAAGACTATCAGCATTCTGATGTAATTTGCCCTTTTTGTGAACAATATCGAAATTAAGGCTTTGAAGAACCAAAGCCCATCTTAAAAGTCTGTGATTAGATCCTGTATGATGTTTTAGCCAAACTAAAGAGGTTGTGATCAGTTTCTATAACAAATTTATACTGACTATCTAAATAATATTTTAATTTAGTAACAGCAAAAATTATTGCTGCACATTCCTTTTCTATAGTACTATAATTTTTTTCAGACTTTGAAAATTTTCTACTCAGAAACAGGATAGGGTGTTCATTTAGTTTTTGATCTCTCTGAGATAAAACTACTCCTATTCCCAAGTTTGAGGCATCACATTGAATAATAAATGGTTTTGAAAGTCTGGACTGTAAAGTACAGGCTTCTTTATTAAAGCATTCTTTAATTCTATGAATGCCTTTTCACGATTATTATTCCATATTACAGTTCCCTTCTTGGATTTCCTTTTAGTAAGTCAGTTAAAGGCGCAGCAACTACCGAAAAGTCTGGTATATACTTACGATAGTATCCAACAAGACCTAGGAAAGCACGTACTTCGGTTTTTGCTTGAGGGACGTTCGAAATCGGTAACAGCTTTCACTTTAATATCACCTGGTGTTCTTTGACCTTGTCCTACAAAGTGTCCCAAATATTTAACACGAAATTGAGCGAATTTGCACTTTAAGGGTTTTGTACAGTTAATTTCGCAAATCGTATCTTCTCTAGAACACATTTAAGATGTTGGATGTGATCAGACCAAGTAAATGAATATATAGCTATGTCATCTAAATAAGGTACAGCAAAATGTTCGCAATTTTTAATATCTCAGCCATTAACTTACTGAAATAATAAGGGGCATTCTTCAAACCGAATGCCATTCTCAAAGGTTTATAAACACCAAATGTCGTAGTAAATGCAGCATATCTTTGAGCCTTCGGACTCAAAGGTATTTGCCAATAACCTCGTGTTAAGTCTAATAGAGATATGAAATTCGCTTTCGAAACAGATTCAACGCGCTCTTCAATATTTGGCAATGGATAATATTGTGTTCTGGTAACCTCATTTAACCGGCGATAATCAATGCACGGACGAGGTTCTTTTCCAGGAGCTTCAACTAATATTAAAGGTGATGTGTAATCGGATTCACCTGGTTCCACCACTTTCAATTTCAACATCTTGTCTACTTCCGATTTCAAGATTTCTGTCTGTCGTGGGGACATTCGATATGGTTTAGCTGTAATAGGTTTATCAGATTCCAACTCGATGTCCAGTTCATTAGTTCAGTACAACCCGGTTCATTTGAAAAATATCAATAAATTGAATCAAAGTCTACTCAATTGCTTCTTCTGCTCATCCTCTAATTTTTCATTAAAACAGCTTTCAGGGAAAGTCTCTAAAAAGGGTGGATGAATTAATTTCAAAACTTGGGATATCTTCATTCTCAGAATCAATATCTTCATTATCAGAATTAGAGGTAAAAATTAAATTAACATCTTCTGGACGCTGAAAATAGGGTTTAACATATTTACATGGTATACATGTAATTTTTTTCTTTATCAGGGAAATTGTATTATATAATTTGTTTCCGATAGTCGTTTTACTACTTTTCCTGGACCTATCAATGAACAGAAAATTTACTTGACCTAGAAGGGGCAACGACTAACACAAGATCATTTTCTTTAAATTCTCTTTTCGTAGCCTTACGGTCATACCAAAAGTTTCTGTTTTTCTTTAGCATCTGTCATATTTTGCACAGCTAATTCTTGACATCTTTTCATTCTATTTAAAAGATTAAAAACGTAAGCAATCACACTATCTTCTTCAATGGTTTTACCAGTTAAATTTTCATATAATAGTGTTACGGGAGTTCTTAGGTTCCGACCATGGACTAATTCTGCAGGAGAATATCCAGTGCTATCATGAATGCAAGTTCTAAGCGCAAAAGTGCCTGAGGTAAAATTTTCTCCCAATCTGTACCCTTTTCTAAACAAAGGACTTTCAGTATTCTCTTTAAAGTTCTATGCAATCTTTTCAACAGGATTGCTTTGGGGATGCTGTACAGAACTATGCACTACTTTAATACCAAATTTTTCTAAAAATTCTGATGTCAGGACACTCATGAAAGATGTTCCTTGATCACTTTGCAACTCCTAGAAAACCCATACGGCTAAATATCTGAAGAAAAGCATCAACCACAGTAGTAGAACGAATATCTGGTACTGGGATGGCATCTGGATACTTGGATGACATGCAAATGGCTGTTATAATATACCAGTTTGCCGCTTGAAGTTAAAGGTCAAGGTCCACAGGCATCAACATTAATTCTAGTAAATATTTCCGGAATTACTGGAACCAGTTTCAAAGGAGACTTTTTCTTATCTTGAGGCTTTCCTACACGTTGACATTTGTCACAAGATTTAACAAAATTTTCTATGTCTTTAAAGCAGTTTGGCCAGTAGAAAGTTTTACACAACATATCTTTCGTTTTTGTTACTCCTAAATGAGCTGCAGTTACCTCATGGCAGATTCCTTTTAGCTGGTTGCAAAACTTCTTGGGCACAACTAATAATCTTCTTAAGGTTCCATCATTGTCCATTTTATTAAAAAACAACATTTGATTTATTATAACATATTTATTGTCTTTGAAGATTGTCGTTTAGCTTGCTCAAAAGAGGTTTCAAATCTTCGCACACTTTTTGTTCACGAGCAATTCTTCTGGGGATGTCTTTATCAAATCCAGGCCTTCAACTTCGGTTTCTAATGGTGACAAAATTGCATTTTCCTCTAATTCTTCATTTTGTTGTACTTTCACCTCTTCGTGTTTTTTTGTTTCTTCAATTAAAGCGGCTGTTTTGTTACCTAGTAAATACCTTCCTTGATCCAAAGAATCTCGAAGAACTGCTGCCTTTGTCAAAACGTGACCTAATTCACAATTTATTTCAACCTCGGCAATAGGTAAGCATACTAAAGTTTCATCAAGAGGTGTTCTTAGCCAAACCTTTTCCTTAGTAGACATATCAGGTTTAACGTATTTTCCACAAATCAAATCAAGAGTTGCTCAGTGTCTCTTAAGATTGGCATTTGAATTCCATTAACAGTGCCGATACTAGTGTAGGAGCCATCAACTCATTAAATGTACTTTTTAGCAATTTCATTAGATGCTACCGATTCTAAGTTCTTTTTATTTTGTCACACTGAGGCCTGAAATGACTATAAGAACCACACTCATAACATCGGAGTTGTTTTCGTTTTCAAATTCCCTTTCATGTGCATAATTTGAATTTTTATTCTCGACTCTTTTAGGAACATGAGATTTATTATTTCGAATTACTTCATTAAACTTAAAGGCACGGTTTTCGTTTTGTTGACGAAACCAAAATTATTTCGAGGGAGTTTGTAAAATCTTTAGTCTTAAAAACTATCTCTTAAGCTTTCATATGCATCTATTTTCTCTGCAAGATCATACGGAGAATTTATTTTAAGCCATTCCGCCAAAAAATGTTCTTAAAATTCAATTGGCACTCGACGTTTCAATAGATCTGTTAACATTAGCTCCTAAGCTGTTCAAACGTCGTTATTTCTAATTCCGCAAGCCATTCCGTAAAGTAACTATTCAGTTCTTGTGCATAATTTCTCCATGATTTTTCTGTCGTTTTCTGGTGTTTAAGAAACAATTGTCTTAATTTTTCGCTATTTAACTCGAATCGTTTAAGAATAAGTTCCTTCACATAATCGTAATCATCAGCCCTTTCTGGAGGTTCTCTAGCTAACATGTTAGATATTTCTGAAGGTAAAGCACTTACAAGATAAACTACCCATTCGTTTTTTGGAATATGAGCCATTTCTGCTCTACGCTCAAAATTTATTAAGTATAAACTCATCTCATCTTTCTTTTCATCATACTTTGGCGTTATTTGCATTAATTGAATTTTTGAGCTTGTTCAGTCCTATTTGTAACTGATTCTCTGTTCGAAATTGTGGCATTTGAAGAGATTTCCAGACGTTTCATTTCCAAAATATGTTCTCTTTCTTCGCGCCTAATTCTCTCCTCTTTTTCTAGTTCTTCTCGCCTAATTTTTTCCTCTTTTCTTCTTGTTCCCTTTTAACTCTTTCATCGATTACCTATCTAATATACATTTTACTTCTTCCTCGTTGAAGTTTTTACTAGCTAAAATTAAATTTTTAATGTCTGGGATTTTAAAAGAATCTGGAACTATTTCCCTAACTCTTCCGCTACTTCTATTAAATCTCTTTTTCCCCGTGCTAAAAGCCATTTTAATTACTAAACGTTTTATCTCAGAAGAGATGCAATAATGAGAGAAAAAACAGACTATACCCACCAATATGCAAAATTTATTAAATAACTATTGAAATTATTTATCACACACTACTAATATAAACATATCAATAACGTTTAAAAAACTAAATGAAACAAACTATATTATAATACAACAAAAGTATAAAATGGAAAATCAATTATTTCAAAAAGAAGAAAATGTTTAATATTAAATCTACTCTCGATTTTAAGTTATTATCACCAAGCTAATGATTCAGATAAATTGAATCATTAATCAAAAATGTAAATATATTATATGTATAAATTATATAAAATCATATTCTTATATAGATACCACTATATTAAATCCAAAAATGAAATTATACATATTTTTAATTCAAAATATAGAACACTACAATTCTTAAGAACAATACAAATTAACAGCTTTAACTAATCTAAACCAGAAATCAGCTTTCGATTTCAAATCAATAAACTTAGTTAATCATACACGACATCAAATAATGTTAATAACGTAAGATATTTTAAACATTAAGAATATATCTTTTCAAATTCTTAACAATGTAAAAAAAACATATACGATTTAAATATCAAATAAATCAGTTTTATATCATATAAAGCATTGCAAAGAACAATCAAACACATCAATAAAAATTTCACATTACATTAAATTCAAACCTATTTGTAATAATATACTTTCGTTTTCACATAACTTAAATCAAAACCTTTAAAAAATATATTCCTTTTCTTTCTTAAACTCTACTTTATATATCAGTTGAACAATCAAAAACTAAGTATATAATTGTACTTTTGATTTTACACCTTAATCTATAACAACATAGTTATTTTAACACATATTCCTAAGTGAATTGAAATACATCAACCACATAAAAATTATGAAATACACATTTAATAAGATACACACTTTTCGTTAAAAAAAATATTACACTGTAAATTCGAATACACGAAATACAGAAATTATCTTTTGTAATATGGAATACACCATTTACAAACTTATAAACAAAATTAATTGATGTAACATGAAAATTCACGTAAATAAGATTGGAACTAAATATTCTATAAATTTATAACATTCCAACTATTTATTTTTAATTGTAGCCAGAGAAGGATTGATCAAAATGGCCTACCTGTATTCCAACATTTCGGCACGTAATCCATTATAGTGCACATAATTAATTTACAGTGCACATAATTAACTTACAGTGGATGCTAATGCAAAGCATTATAAAAACATCCAAAACCGCTGCCACCAAAAACATAAGTTTGTTTTGAAACAAACTAACGACTCCAAATTTAGAAACAAAAACATTTAATTAACAAAAAATTTACAAGGAGTCATATTTGGGTTCATAAAACTCTCGCGCTTGCGTAGCGTACCAAAGAGTCAATAACAATCTCCAAAACTGAAAAACGCAGCTTCTTCAGCCTGCTCCTCGCACCAATCGTCTCCCTACTCACCCTCCCCATCCAAGGCTCTGGATATCGAAAGCGCTGAGCAGGAGACGTTACAATATATATGAAAGCAAATATGCACAGATAATGATTCAAGGGACCATATGTGTGTGTTTGTTCATTAAGCATTATTATCAAATATATTTCTGAGAATTCGCAAATTTTACATTGCTAAATTGTTAGTAATACTATGCATGCACTATAGGTGGTGGGTCACTCTTTCCATTGCGTCTGCTATGCTGGTTACTACGGCTCCTTGTGTGAACAAGAAGAAGACCCCTGTTACAGTGCTCCTTGTTTGAATGGCGCCACCTGTGTGAGAAGAGCTGGATCCTTCACCTGCACTTGTCCTGAGAACTATCAGGGACCCACTTGTGCTGAGAGAAAGAAAAGTAAGAGCAAATACTATGCACAAAACTGTCACTAAAGAATAGTACCTTTAATTTTTCAGGAAAATTCACAAAAATAAATAAATAAATAAAATATTTAATAAAAGCACGCTACAAGTTTATTATATCCAAAAAAATAATTTTGAAAATCTATATAACAAAACTTTTAATCTCTTTAGCCACTGCATTTTTGTCCATGGAATATCTTCATGAAATGACGTGAACCCTTACATCAAGTTGTCGGTCTCCACTTAACTTAAAATAAATTTCTGCTTCCATTCCAAATTTTAATTACAAAGTTTGCAATTAATTTTAGACGTAATT
Organism: Latrodectus elegans; assembly: GCA_030067965.1. Classification (NCBI taxonomy): domain Eukaryota; kingdom Metazoa; phylum Arthropoda; class Arachnida; order Araneae; family Theridiidae; genus Latrodectus; species Latrodectus elegans. Next base: position 20,673,564 of record CM057819.1, read on the forward strand.
AAGTTTGTGGAAAAGAATCCTTGAATGTATATTATGCATAGTATAGACCACACAAACGCAGCTTGGAAACAAGCAGCAAGATAATTGAAGCTTTAACTTAGAGCAAACACCTGATTACCATTGTTGTAACAATATCATCCTACCTTATTGTAGAAGCTATGGCCATGAAGATGCTATCATCATGAAATGTCAACATAATTGATGCTATTTATTAGATTTTTACTTTCCAAATTCTCTGTAATACACATTTTTCATACACGCACTATTTTTATGCTATTGACACAAGACAAGAGGAAACTCCATGGCGTAAATGTTCATCACTGCATTGGCAGCTGTTTGTGCGGAACTTTCTTCGATAGGCATCGACTTCAAATCAATTTTTTATAGCAAGTAAATGCAACTATGGAAATTTTAATACACATTTACAATTTCGAGGTTGATTACTTCGATCCAAAAGCGTTTTATTGAGCCTTAGTAATTTTACCTATTTTGAAATTTTGCGTCAATTGCTTCTGTTAATTTACTTTATTCTGTTTAATGAATCGCTGCTAAGTGTGTTCGTAAAATTAAGTTCAAAAATATTTATTTCAATAATCTCTTCCCGATCACCTGGAAAATAGCATAAGAGGCCGACTTACTGTTGAGTAACTCGATTACGTCAACATATTCTCTAATGTATGGATGGCTTTTATCCCTCCATAAATTAAAGAATGGATGTTATCAATTGCTATAGATTCTCCTCAATCAAAAAAATTTGAACACATTTTTACAGTTACTCTTGAATGTTTGCAGTAATTTGTAACTGTAGCTATTCATTATTCTTGACTGAAATTTTTTTTAAATAGTTAGCCACTTCTATTATAAAGGAGAATTTTTCATTAACCTGATGTCTGAAAGTAGGCCGATGATACAAACTTTTCTTGTTTCAATATTATGAATAAAATACAGCGCATCTTAGAAAAAAATATCTAACCATTTCTCATTATTTGTTATTTTTTTAAATTCAACAATATCGTGATAAACAGGATAAAGCTTAATTCTATGATCGCTATTTTAGAATATTCTTTAAATTATAATTTGAATGCTATGGAGTAGCTTAGCTGAATTAAAAAAGTGAATAAGAAAGGGTCTCATTAATAGTTTGCAAATTAATGGAAATGTCTTTTTATCTTTTAAAAAAAATCATTACTACCAGTGTTGCTTGGGCATCGTTAATATAGTGTATATTTTATGTCCATTTAATCTTTTGTATTTCTAATAGTACGAATTTCTCATCTTCGGGGAAGTGTAATTCATACTATGAGAAGCATTCTGTGAAGTGAGCAGGCATGCATTCACAGTATTTGATTATTTCAGCGTGCGGAGGGTACCTGGCAGGGAGCAATGGTAGCCTCGCCTATCCAGAGACTGGGATGCACTACGATCACGATCAAGATTGCGCCTGGGTCATCAGAGTGTCTCCCGGAAAGGTAAGAAACCTGACGATTTTCTATTACTCGGCAATTTAAGGAAATACTGTACATAATAAAGTTCCCCACATTTATGATGTATAGTAGGAAAAATTTAATGAGAAATTTATGTATTGATCTTTGCAAAGTAAGTTTATACATTTGAGTGAACATCAAAATATATTGTTGAATATTTCTTTTCTATAAAGTTTTGAAATGAATGCGCAACTGAGAAAAGTATGTTTATCTCTTCAGGTTATACACCTCTATAACTTATTGGTTTGAACTTTCGTTGTCATTGTATTTCAGCAATAACTAACTTTTTCTGATATTGTTGTTGCACCAGCATGCTTCCCTGTAGTCTGAGTTGGGCTCTCCCAGTTAGACAGAAGCAGCCGGGTGGAGTCTTCGTGGTTTTTAAGCAGGAACCAAGCACAGAACTCCCAATACTTGGCCTGCCCTTAGAGATATCATTTCACTTGAAGGACATTGCCATTACAACTTATTTAGCGTGCTCTAAGCAAATAGGACGTATCTTCAGTGAAGGCGAGATTCGCACTCACTACCTTCCGATAATGAAAACGATTCCTTAACCAACCAGACTACCGCAGCCTACTTTTATTGATGTATCACCTAAATCCTCGTTCAGTGATTACAACTGTCAAATTTTTTGATTTTAATATTTCTGTTAAGTAGATATTCTTTACGATAAATTCTTTACGCATTGATAATTGTCGTATTATCATCAATATTATAATTTATTACTCAACGTCCGTAAAATTTCGACTGTTGTTGTTATTGCACAAGCATCCTTCCCTACATCTTGTAGAGAATTAGGCTGTATCAATTAAGCAGCCAGGTGGAAGCCTTCGTAATTCAGAAGCAAGGGCTGAGCAGAAGATCTTCCGTCGCCAGAGGTATCATTGCACTTTCCCAACTACGCAACAATGTGAGACATTTCATGACCGCGATTTGAGTCGTAGTGCTGACGATGTTTTTTAAAAGATAAAAATAGAATAGATAATGTTGAATAACACATAAAAAATGTACTATTCAATTTTCCTCTTTTAATAAACATCATCTTCAGCAGGACAGTAAGACAAATAATCTTAGAAAAAGACAAAATGTTATGTTATTAGTTATTTTTCTATTTTATTACAATAATTTTAAATTTAAAATGCCTATTTTTCATGCAAATGGAAAATAAAACTATAACGTAAGTAGCAACTGCTGTTTCCCAGATACTGTTTTTGCTTACATCTTTTTCATCATCCTTTTCACTGCACTGAAGTCTTATTTCCATTAGGGAATTGAATGCTAAATTAACTTCCCTTTCTTCGCTAAACTGAATTTTTGTTCGCTTGAATATATCTGAAGAGTTTATCTTTTTGCTCTCTCGTAATTTTTTGCACTTGAGAGCTCGTCTACTGAAAATCAATCGTATGATCGATTTTCAGTAGGCTTTGGAATCCTCCATCCTCGAGGTACGAATCAACTCCACGAATAAATGGCCATTGTATGACATGGAGAGGTCAGTTTAGCAGAAAATCATTTCCTTAATGTTACCTTAAAGTATCATTTATCCTATAAATTGTAACTATTTGACAGATTACTTTAAGTTGGTTTTTTCCTAGGTTGTGAACATCACTGTGAATCATTTCAGCCTGGAATCGGGTCCTAACTGCGAGTATGACTTTCTTCAGCTCAACGACGGCCCAACAGCAGCCTCCAGGACCATCAATCGATTTTGCGACGACCATCTGCACGGACAGACCTTCACCAGCACCCACAACGAACTCTACATGTGGTTTCATTCCGACGTAAGCCACGCATCCACTGGATTTTCACTGGAATGGACGGAGGCAGATCCAGGTATTCCAATATTTAAATCTTAATTTTAACTTCCGTCTGGCATGGGATATCGTTTTACCTTGTGATATACTAAGGTCATTCGAAAAATATGTTTCCTACGGCTCATGAAAAGAAACAATACACATTTATCTAGAAAAATTTATTGCAAATGATACAACAATATTTCAGCTATTTCTCATCGTAAGAGCCATCGTAATTGTAACATTTGGATAACTTTCAAAACCATAGGATGACCTTTTGTATTCCAGTAGAAATCTGCCGCTTGGGAATGGAGCCAACACGTCAAGCTGTCTGCACGTCTTCGTGTGAGGGTAAGGGGGGCTTTAGCATGAATTTCTTCAGATGAAAGAACAGATAGAAGTCGTTGGGAGCAAGGTTGAAACTATAAGGGAGATGGTCAAACACTTTCAAGTGAAACTTCTCCAGATATTTTTTTTTTTCGAAATCGCCCTACAATATCTAATATTCCGCACCTCTTGTTCTGCATAACTCGTCTCACGTTTTTTAGTGTTGCGCAGTAATGTTCAGCGTTTAGTTTCCTCCCTCGGCAAAAAATTAATGAGTAGAATGCCTTTCCTACCCCAGAAGACCGTGCACATCAATTTCTATATTTCTATATATACAGTCTGATTAACTTTTGTTCATACCAGAGATCCACGGAGACGCCACTGCATAGACTGTTGTTTGGTTCCTGGGATAAATCGATCATCACCTGTAACGACCCTATCAAGATTTTTCGTCACTTTCATCGTGGTATCATTACAGAAATTCACATTTGTGGTTCATACACTAAACACAACTGACAATGGATTTCGATCGGCCCTACCTTCTGCGAATTCAAGAATTTGATCACTGACTTCCCTTCGTAGTCAGCATTAGAAGAAATAAGGTTCGATATCTCTGCGCACTATAACGATTTTAGTATAAACTGTTTTGAAATTAGAATTGCATCATATGATAGTTACATGTACCCTGTATGTAGTTCCAGTTTCGGTTATGTTGCCTCTTTTACAGCCATGGGAAATTTAATATTCGGATGACTCTTCTATAGTATCATTACTTTCTAGATTTCATTGATTCAATGTTCTCATTTAACTTTTATTCCACAAAGAAACATTTTATTTTCATACAGTGGGCTCTCAACATTCGCAAATAATTGGTTCCTGAAAGTGCGGGCAAATGTTGAATGTTTGAAAGTAGAGGGATGTAAAAAATAGGCAACTTATCAATATTTGTACATAAGAAAGTTAGAGAGGAGTGTTAAGTGCTTTCGGGTGTTTTCTTTATAAATTTGTGAAGAGTTAGTTGAATACCACATTTTTCTTTTTCTTTTCTTGATAAAGATTTCTATAACACGCGGTGTCTTTCTCAATTGCCCAACGTACTTGAGATATGCGCGTTCCCCATTGCGATCATATTCTTCTATGATGGTAAAAAATTTGTCTAAATGTGTGAAGGCTTCATTCATATTTTTAACTGTCAAAGTCTTGACATTTTTTAACAGCTACTTTTCCTCACTATACTATTCCACACTATTTCATAGTGTATTTCACAGTTACTCAATTGTTAAACTCAATAAGGTATTCATTTGAATGTGGTTCTAAGTGAGATTTGTTGTTGTCGCTGTCGTGGGCCAGCTCTGATGGCATTATGGGATGCGCTGCTCCACTTTCCAACTGAACCATATTTTGGTGTGGAGTCTGACTTCATCAGTACACACACATGCCATAGGTACCCGTTTATAGGGTAGGCAATCATTCACAACCCATTCATATAAGGAAAGGACAAAGACAGGACAGATAGAGAGAGAAAGTACATCCATTCCCGAACTGGGATTTGCACCCAGGATTTCCCTAACCGCAATCAGGTATGCTGACCACAAGATAAATTGGGCAACTTTTAGTGAGATTTAATAAACTTATCTTCTTTGTTGACGTCCATGTTTAGTCCATTCATTACGCTAACTATTTCATCTGTGAGATTTTCCGGTATTTTTTCAAAATTTATAAAATAGCTCATCATTTCTGGGCATAATTGTTTCCAGGATCCATTGACTGTCGATTTCTTTCATTTCAGCCCTCGAGTCTCCAGTATTATTTATCGCGTTCCATCTATTATATTTCTTCCAAAGAAATCTTAATGTTACTCCATCTTGCCTGTCAGTTGCTTTAATAGGCTTATTATCCTCATATAATATTGCTTAAACGTAGCTATCACTGTTTGGTCCATGGAGCAGGAAGAATTGGGAGGAAGAAACACTACATTAATTTCCCGGTATAAAGTCTGAAGAGAGTTTGGGTGTCATAGAGCATTGTCTAAGATTAATATTGCTTGAAATTGCAAATTATTATTTTTACAATTGTCGGCGCGAAATGATGAGTTAACCAAACTTTAAATATTAACGCATAACCCAGGGATTTTTATTTGATTTCTAAATGACTGGAAACAATTCTTTATCTTTCCCTTTCAATCTTCTGGGATTCTCTGCTTGGATTCAACTAACAATGGCTTAAATTTTAAATCGCCATTTAAATTTCCACCGAGAAGCAATGTCAATCGGTTTTTGGAAGTCTTATATCCAGGCGCAACTGATTCTTCCTTCGATAAAAATCTTCGATTGGATATTTTTTCAAAACAAACCCGTCTTATCTACATTGAATACATAACTATGAGAATATTCACCATCTTCAATAATTTTGGACAACGAGGAAGTAAATTCTTTTGCAGCATCTTTATCTGCACCGGCTGATTCTTCTGTGAATTTAATATTATGTAAAGAATACCTCATTTTAAATTTGTCAAAACTGCCCTTAATTGTTTAAAATACCTTGTTAGAATCTTCATTTAATATAGTCTTCCAATCTTCATACAAACTAAGAGCCTAAGCTCGAATAATTGAAGTACTCAGAGAGACATTATTTTGATGTTGATTATCAATCCATGATGACAAAGATCTTTACATTTCATCCATCATTATGACGTTTCTTTGAGAAACAAATAGCGTGTGATAAAAATAGAGAAGCTTCACATTTAAAATTAATGTTCATAAATCTAGTTTGCACCAATTCTTAATTGAACAAAATCAAATTACTGCATTTTATTAGTTAGCTTAAACACACAAAATGCAGTACCTCTGTTATATGAATTTTGCTTTAATAACATCAAAATTGAGATTATAAAGAATATTAATTCATATTGAGGAACAAATTCCTTTTAGATTACGAAAGAGAATTTGTTCTTTAATATGACCTTAATACTAATGTAAATTTTAAAATTTTTTATTGAGAATAAGATGGCATTTTTAATGCTTTCAAACTTTGTAATTATTCTGATATAAAAGGAGGAAACAAAAATACTTTTGAGATTTTTCTAATTTTGTTGAATTATGCATTCATTTATTTTACGCTTTCAGTGCTTTCTAAGTATTTAAAAACAGTAATTATTCACTTAAAGTTGAAATTTCTTAATGAAGTGTTACTTTATATTAAATCTTGTGTGTGTGTGAATAGTCATCAAGTTACATAATTAATAAATCTACTGCTGGGACACGATAAAACAATGGCGCCTTTTATTGATGAGAACTCACAATAGTCTTCATAATTTCTAAAATCCTGTCTCCCACTCTGACCAAATTATTGCGCGAATGACTAAAATCAAATTTAATCGTGTCCGATATAACGATTCATTGGAATTCAAACGCAAATAAATATTTGGTTCATATACTGTTGTGTTACATAAAATTCTGTTCGAAAAACTAAAATTGTTAAATATAAATTTGCATCTTTTTTCTACTATTATAAAATTCTCTGAGCCATCTTATCCTAGACTTAATGAAGATTCTTACTCTGAGGAAAAATAATTTCCATATGACACGTCAATATTTTATATAAAAAATACAAACAATTATTACAATATTAATAACTCAGTATTGGGAAAGCTTTATTAACACGAGGCATTTGACAACACTTTTGGATCAGCTTAATAGCCGAAGTCTGCTGTGTGCGTTCACTTTCGTGTATAATTTCTTTAATAGACATTTTTTCCCGTAGTGTAGGAAGGAGGAAGGTAACAACAATTTCTCACTGTGCTGTAATTGCGAACGAACATAGAATCTTTCATTCCGTATTACGCTACTCTTCTATTCTAATACGACAAGTCACAAAGTTTCAGAATTACTTAAGATTCTGTACTTCTAGTTTAAGACACGATTTCGATTTTAAACTTTTAAAAATATTACTCGACACAGATTGAATTGAAGAATAAATGCTAATTTTCCCGGCCATTTGGAAAATAATTTTTTAAAGTCACTTGTAACTTTGAACTAGTAAACCCGGGGAAAAAAATTAATTTCCGATGGCTTTAATTTCTTTCCAATTATTTATACAAACAGCGTAAAGGTTTTGACATTTAAATACTAAATTTCAATTATCTCTCGAAAATTAAACGAAAATATGTATGCGATTCGGCTAAGACGTTATAAGAAGATGAGTTTAAAGTGATAAACATATTTTTTTCTCCAAAAGCAGTTATCTTGCTTCTAATTTCAATTGAATAGGAAATGTTTCTTGTTTCAGTTTGCGGCGGTGAGCTTAATGAGTCTGAGTACGGATCCATAAATTCTCCCGGATATCCAGGATCATACCCAGCCCTGAGGACATGCTCATGGCTTGTAAAAGTTCCCGTCGGGAAAAGAATTCAGTTCCATTTTGCCACTTTGAAGCTAGAGACGCATGAGAACTGCTCCTACGACTATCTTAAGGTTTGTACTTTTTATTTTGAAGAAAAAAATTTCAACACATGATTATAAGCAGGGATGAGTTTTTGTAAATGGGTAAGCCCGAATTAAAAAGCCATTTGTTGCTAGTAATTTTGATTTAATGTTTTTCCAATTAGAATCTCTGCGAATAAATAGTTTCTTTTTAACTTGACGAATGCTAGTCATTTTATTTCAACTATTGGAAAATGAGTTTTTTTCTTCAAGAAACCCATCTGTTCATCGAATTCATTAATGCAAGCTACTAAAAGCATCCAAATGAATAGAGGCCCCACAATAATTTTAAGTGTTTCATATTACGAAGTGAAGCACAACGCGGCTGGAAGCCCTTCTATAGCTGCATATATGAATGGATAACAAAATATATTAAAAATCCGTCTATGCGAACCAGAAAAAGTGATGAATTACAAATCACAGTAAAGTTAAGTTAGGATACTGTTATACATTTCTGACTGCCTGTTTCTGTATAAACTGCTTTTTAATTTTAAAACATGCTACTTTATTCTTCTCCCCAAATCTTTATTGGCAGAAGTCCTTTTATAATACAATTATTGGCTCTTATCTGAACTCAAACAGCCACACCTCCCACTTCATTAAATGGATTTTTTTAACTTTATAAGTCACGAATAACAAGGGATTTAACTGCATTCAGCTGCTTCAAAATTATGTATTTCTTGGGAATGCCGTTAATAACGCGAATCAAAAAATTTTCAAGAAATTACTATTGCCTTATTTCTGGTAATACAAAAAATGCGTCAATATTTACTGAAGATGAAACGTTCATATTCTCAGAAAGAACAGATTTATTGGTAGTCCCTAAACCGCCAAAAGAATAATATATAATACATCATATGATGCAGTTCACGTTTTCTGCTCTCACCTTTCTTTTTATGCATTACTTCCCATCAGTTTTACCTTTAAATACTGTGAATAAGGCACAATGTGTGAATATTCATTTTTAAAATAAAAAGTTCTCTGCGTTCAACAAGGTTTAGAATAAAAAAATTTTCCAAACCCTTATTCGAAGGTTTGTAAATAATGCATGATAATACTCTTTTAAGGATTATTTTAGTAACTGAATGAACTATTTGAATTGAAAATTATTATATTTTTTATTTGTTAAACTAATCCCTTCCGGGTAGATAAATTTCGCCAAATGTTGTAACTATAAGATCTTCTCAAATCGCCACAACTCGTTTGGATATAACATTATTCAGAAGTTTTATTCAATTGCGTATACAGTATAATTTAATTTAGCCGTCCTCTTTCCAATTGTTGGTAAATGAAATTTTCGAGTGACGCATAGAAAGACTTCGTACTATGCAAATATATATAACTGTAGTTTGGATCAATCTTATCTCAATGCCAACTTTCCTTGTTTGTTTATTGTATAATCTACATAAAATATTTTTCATAATTATTCATAAGTAAAAAAAATATATTTGCATAAAAATAATTTTAAAATAGCCAGTGTTAATATTGACTCAACTTTAAGAAGTTCTAAAGTTTCATTGCAGAGTATCCTTAAGACATTTGAAGATACAAATTGTGTTTCCTTATTAATAACAGCCCATTAACTTGTACCAAACGGAATGATTTCTAAAATACCACCCCTTAAAGTACATATGCAGAAAGTGATATGAATAGAATATTGGACATTTTTCAATTTTCAGTATATATATATATATATATATATATATATATATATATATATATATATATATATATATATATATATATATATATATATATTTATTATACTGCAAAATTTAATCAACCAACAATGTAAGTTTTAAATAGATAGCCATGGAATTGCAAAAAAAGTTTTCCTATAAATCACTCAAGGAGCTCCCAATTCAATAGAAAGGAACAAAATATTTTAGGTGACATGAGCGCACATAAAACATATGCCGCTGCTCAACTTACAATAAAAGATAAAAATAATGAGACGCAATTAAAGACATTCTTTATAAGTTCTTTCCAGAAATATCACTGGAAAAAAACCCTTGGACGGATTCCCATGTAGAAGTATGATCGGAAAGCTGGGGAACAATCGTAGATTGATTAGTATAGATAAAAAGAACGGAAACATTAAAAGAAATCTTCGCGTGCTATGAAATCCTTCCAAATCATAGTCACAGCTGTTAAAAGTTGTTGGTGAGGGACCAAAAAAATAATTGCAGCGGATGACCGATATATTGTGTTGCAGGCCAAATGAGACTGAAACCAGTCAGCAAACGAAATTGCTCCGCAAATGTATACAAGTGCCGGCAAAGGCGACAAACAACAAAGGTGAAAAGTGTGATTTAACTATTTACAGACACCTTCTCAAATATGGCATTTTAGCCCGCTTTCCACAACTCTGGATTTCTTAAAAATTTGGTCATCGAATCCACCGTTTAGAGAGGTGCAAGGAATACAAAGATGACATCTCATAATTGGAGTCATGTCCTTTAAATGGATGACAGTTGTTTTAGTATCATAAATGATTCCCAACGCCAGTTGATTTGAAGAGAGGTCGGGACAAAGTTTCATTCCAGTCAGATTCACGGAAAGAGATGTTGAGTGGTCTGGAAGCTGTCGTTTCAGGATTGCTTTATGATAAATTGGTTGATCATCAGGATATTTAGTTACAAGGAATTGTATTGGAGATCGATATTGTAGGAGGTAATCTTTCCACATCTGTTCCTAGTTGCCATTGGAGCAGACTGCGTTTTCACGCCTGGTAATGCGCGTCCACATTGGACTATTGTTATTGAAATCTGTGAAAACGTAGTTGCTATTCAGCAGCGACTGGAGAGGGAATCCATCGCTTGACTGGATTGGCCACTCTATTATTTTGACTTAAATTTGCAGAACACGTGTAACAATATTGGGGAGACGCTTAGCGGTATGGTTGCACCCATCACTGGACACCAAACAACTAAAACAAATGTTAATTGCGGAATGGGCATTCTTACCTCAGAAACTGTTGAAAAATCTGATGCAGAGTATGGAGAAACAATGAAAATTGCAGTAAATTGTGATTAAAAGACATTTTTGCAGTGAATTGTGAGTAACTATTGCAGTAAAAGGTGAGCATATGCCATATTAAAGAACGAGAAGAATTAAAATTAAAATTTTACAAAAGATCGAGAAATCTCTTATAAAATTTTATTTTGGAGAAATGAAAAATTTTATTTAATAAGTGTATAGAGTTGGCAATTGAATATAAACAATAATTTAGCTCAGATTTATATACATTTTCCTGTGATTGATTGCGGTGTCTGCGCTGATAATGTTCAATGATTATTTCTTGATGTGCTTATCATACTCGCAAGTAAGCGTGAAAGGAGGTAGCATTTCAAAAATTCCAGAAATTATTTTTCAAGATACGGAATACAGTGCTTAGTGTGATCTTAGCATCTTATATTTCGTCCAAATTTCTCGATGTGGAACAAGAGAAATTGTCGTATAATATAAAATACAGAATATTAAATCAAAAATGAAATGCCGACCAATATATATTACAGGCAATCTAATTAGTGCAAAAGCGGCTAAAGAGAGATGGAAATGTTATTTAATTTGCATAGCTGACCATTACCCTCCTGATGAAAACGTGATCCCTATGCTTTTCTCCTTTACATATATACATATATAACTTATTTATTTTATGTACCACATACATATTACATTTTTTCAAATATATAACCTCTTTTAATGCCTGTATTTATATGTCCTTAGATATTCGATGGAGCTACAGATCGCGATCCTGTGCTTGGCACCTATTGCACGACAGTCACCCCTCCTCCGTTGACGACGTCGGGTCACACAGCCCTCCTGCTCTTCCACTCGGATGACTCCAGGGAAGATACCGGATTCCACATCGCCTTCTCTTCGATTTCAAGTGAGTTAAATTCGAAAAAAGCCTAATTCTTATTAGGCGCAGTAACAGTTATTTTTAATACCGCTTTCGGAAAGATCACACTCTTAAGATTGCGATCTCACTAATGGTGTACCGGGTGTGTAAAATAGGTTTCTTAGCAATCTCCTCCAACTGAAATGATACCTCTGAGGATCTTCTGCTGGGTACTTCCTATTAAATTGTGAGGACTCTCCCACTGTCGATTTACAATGGCCCACTTACAAAGGTCCCCACCATACAAGATGTCATTATTTCTCTTAGGAAAAACGGCGGGATTTAATGGCGTTGTAGCCGATTGTCCGAATATTTGCAATAAATAAATTCGCATATTTTGTTCATTCTAATGACAGGAACTTGAAATGATTTCGCAGTTAGGTTTTTCACAATCGTAAGCCTTTTTATTACTTTGTAGAAGACTCCCGCAGAACAGCGTGTTTTTGAATATCTTAAAATATATGAATCAATAAATATATTCTGTTTTACGTAAAACAATTCCTGCTTCACTTTTGTTGTTATAATGAACGCGGAAATATTTATAAGAAAATTGCATAATTAAGTTAATGACAAAGAAAAGTTTTTCTCCAGAATATTATCAAGTCGTAGAATAGTCGTAGTCTCGGAAGAATAAATGGTCGGTTTTCTCGTATTATGGTAAGGAGTTTTACTTGCACACTCGTTCTATCAAGACCTCAGTTTTAGAGTGATCTCGAAGATCCTCGCCGAGCATAGATGCCGAACCAACGGACTGTGGAACAAAAGATCAGATCACTAATAGTACTTCATTCTCAAGATGATGGAAAAATCTATTTTAAATATAAACTCTTTCATATGTAATAAAATGACGCTTATATTTGCTCAGCCAAGATTGTTTTAAATCATTTTTTAAATTAATGATTAACGTATGTTTATAAGAATACAAATTCTATTAAAAATATTCGGTATTTAATCGAATGTGGAGTTTTAAATTATTGATAATTATTAAAGTTTCTTCAACCAGTATTACTATCAGCATATATAATTCGCCAATATTCAAAAGTGATTCTCAGAGATCTCCCCACAGCTTCGTTAGAAAATTTTTAAATCATAAAATCACCATAAAACATTTTTGGTCAAATGATTCTCAAGTATATCCTAAGTGGGCCTGTTTCTTTGATCATGAGAGTATTATTGCAAGATAGTTTCAACTTTTTGTATAGATAAATCGAAACATAGATGATTCGTCTCACTATTTCGACCTCCAAACAGGTCGCAGCTAAACAGTCTTTAATTTTAAGCTTGGAAATTCTCGGAAAATAATTCTATCAACAAGGAATCATAATACAAATTCTTTATTGAAACGCACAAAGACAAAGATATTAAACATCAAAAACTAAACTAATGACACAATATTAAATATTCATTAAATCACGCGATGAAAACTACTACCACACACACACACACACACACACACACACACACACACACACACACACACACACACACACACACACACACAAACACACACACACACACACACACACACACACACACACACACACACACACACACACACACACACACACACACACACACACACACACACACACACACACACACATATATATATATATATATTGTGATTTAATTTATATCTTCCTTTCTTAGGTATACATGGGTGCGGAGGTATCCTGACGGCGCCTATAGGCACAATCAGCTCTCCAAACTTTCCAGACGTGTACGAAAACAACCTGGCGTGTGAGTGGCTCATCCGGGTCCACCCAAACAACAGGCTTCAACTAGTGTTTGAAGAATTTCACATCGAGTCTCATGAAAACTGTGTTTTTGATGCCTTGGAGGTATGACGCTTATTTAACAGAAAACAAATGCGCTCTTTTTGGGAATAGGTGACACTTCATTATCATCTCAGGTTCAAAAACATTATTTGTCTGATACACTGACATTTTAAATTGTTGAAATCCAGGATGAGAAACCACGCACACTTTTCTTCATATATTTTGTCCATTCATTTATGCTAACCTACACTATTCCGTGAGCTCTCTTGGGTAGATATCCCGAGGGACTGAGGCGAAACTTATGAAAACTCTTCCACATTGTTTGGCCATAGTTTTCCGGTCAGTGATACTTATGATGTTGAATTCTTTTCTCAAGCCTTTGACTCACGTGTCTCTTTTTTTTCGAGTATCTGTTCTTTTGTGATTGTAAAGAAATTTAATTTTTTTTAATAAGACTATTTCATTCACTCAACATCGGTAAAATTTACAATGTCTGTCAATTTTACGTGTTTGTTCACATGTTACGTTACCGAGTTTCACTTCAACACGAAAGAGTAGAAATTGAATTATCAATCTGTGTCACAAGATTTGAAGCTCCATTTTGAAATTTTTACACTAATTGTAAAATGTAACAAAGAAGCTTTTTCGTATAGTAACAACTTAAAAATTCTTTTGGCCATATATTCTTCTCCGTAGCTCATGGGGAGGAAACTATGAGGAGGAATTCCACTATTAATGAACTGTTGATTATTATTTGATTTTGACTCACAGCACAGTGCAATTTAATGATTGTTCGTACTTTTCAAACATTGGGTGCACTCTTTCAACCTATTAAAATAAAATCTAATAGTTAAAATCAAAACCTATTTTGCTTGAAAAAAGAAAATCTGGAAATTTCCAACCACTTAAATATGTAAAAACGAATGTGCAGCGTTCTTTTGAAGTGGTAACAGAGGGTTTTATATCAGTTATGTTTTACAAACGCAGTGTTTATTCCATTTAAGCTTTCTGCACTCATATTTATCGAAAGTGAAGCAGTTTTAGATTTTTCCTGAAAAAAAAATTCAGCAATCTCCCCGGTAACACGGTACTCTTATAACGCGTTTTCATATTACACGATTTCATGTCCCTTGTGTAATACGTGTTTTCCCTCATATAACGTGGCAATTTCATACATTATATTTCTGTACTGCGAAATTTATAATGGTTTACACAGTTCACAAAACATTTCGCGTACGTTTGCACACTGCGACAATGTGTAGTGTTCTTATAAAATTATTTTAATAAATTTGTGTTTCGAATTGTGTGATTCTTCAGTGGAGCGATCTACTGAATTTAAAATAAATCTTCAATAGCTTATGTAAAAAGCAGAAAAAACATAAAATGGAAAACGAAGAATCAATAGATAGTGAAATTTTAATTGATACAGAGGAACCAGAAGATATGCTCTTAAGTAAAAAAATAACAAAAATTTTTAAAATTAAACCTGTCAACATTCTACCCCCCCCCCCAAAAAAAAAAAAAAAATGTTGGTGGAACGTTATTTCAGATAGCTCCGAGAATGGATAAACAATTAATAAGACTGTTTTTGGAATTATTTGATTTATTTGAAATGAACTGTTTTTAATTATATATGTATAAGTTCTTTTTTATTTAAAACGTTTTTAGTTTGATGTTAATAAAACTCACATATTTCGTTCATAACATAGTTTTTCCTGAATCTTCGATTGAAACCCCGTTTAACGAAACAATTTAATCATATGTGCATAATACATTATATGGGATCATACGAGCGCGTTTTACAAGAATGCTCATACAATGCGTTTTCCTAAACGCGTAAACAATATACCGTGTTATAGGGCAGAGGTGCTGAACTCAATTTTGCAGAGGGCCATATATTAAGTTTAGAATGTGTAGGAGGGCCAGATTCAAATAAAAAAAATGTACTGAATTATTATAACATTTTATTTATTTAATTATATAGTATGTAATATATGGTTGTTGAAAATAATATCAAACTTATAAAAGAGGGTAATTATTTTGAGCTCGAGGATCCAGATACCAGACTTCTCTTGCTTTTGACGAGCTCATTGGTGTCAAGAATCATATTCACTGCAGTTATTTTAAGAGTTGATTGAAGATGTTCATTCGTAAGTCTTGTGCGATGTTTGCTCTTATTTAATTTCACGGTGGAAAACATCTGCTCACATAAATAAGGGCTACCAAACACGCACAGAATGCGTGCTGTAGGTTGTAATTCCGGGTATTTATCCAAACTCTTGAAATATGGTGTATAAAATGTAAGAGAGTTTATTTCTCTAAATTTTTCTTTCGAAATACTGTCCAATTGAAGATAGATAAACTTCCTTTGAAAATGAACTGGTGCCTGTAAAGCTTCAAAATTAAATGGATTATTAAAAATTAGGAACTTTATTTTACATTTATTTTGTGGAAGTCTTCAAAAGGATTGTTGAATTCCGTGATCAAATTTTGCAGTAGTTGAGAATATATTGATCAATTTTTTTTATTCATTGTGCCAAATGATATTAAGTGAGGGAAATGAAACAAAGTGTGATTTTTTACCTGATTTTTCACAGCCTCAACTTCGTGTCAAAGGCTTCAATACATGAATACATTTGAGTGACAATCATATTTTTACCCTGTAACTTTACATTCAGATCAGTCAAGTGTTTATTCATATGTACCAAAATAGGCACAAAACCCACCGGTCATTGTCATAAGCAAATGGGTTACCTTTTTCTAACATGAAAGTTTGAATAGAGTCACGTAATGGAAAAAATCTTTCTACTACTCTTCGATTAAACCAACGAACTTCGGGGAAATAAGAGACATCAGAGAACTTTTCGTCCAAATCTTTTAAAAACTGCCTGAACTATCGATGATTTAATCCTCTGCTCCTTAGAAAATCTACTATTTTAATTATAGGTTGCATGACATGGTCCATTTTAAATGTTTGGATGCCAATGATCCTGATGAATTATACAATGAAATCTCACATAAGTCCCTGATTTTTTCTGTTTTCATGTAGTTACAACGCCCAAAAGTTTGCCAGGAGTGCCATCCGCAGTTGTGCTGCTTAGTAGATTCCAGTCGAGTTCATATTCTATCAAATGCTCAATTGCAGAATAAATATCATTTGCTGTTGTAGTATCTGTCAATGGAACGCACTTTAATAGTTTTTCAGCTATTTCTAAATTACGGATAATACCTCATACAAAAACAGCAAATTCAGTTGTATCAACAGTATCAGTGCTCTCTTCAACAGCCAGTGAAAAGTTTGGAAATTCCTTAATTTTCTCCTTCAGTTGAAGAAGCAAATTTTGAGATAAATATATATTCTTGAAGCAACAGTGTTTCTTGATAGCGAAATGTTTTGAATTATTGACTATGTTCTAATCTTTACTCGAAGCACGTGGAAGTTTCTATTGTTCTCAACAAATATAATAGGGTATTTCTGCTTGTTGTTAAGAGATGGCATTACTGACTCTCTCGCTTGTCTAGGTAAGCGCTGCCATTGAAATTACTTCTAAATCTGGCGTGCGCATTTTAAAACTTCCGTAGAGGAATCGAATGAAGTTTAAATGCTCTAAAATAACATGATTCTCTTTTGACACATTCTGTGACGCATTGCGAACGTAGGCTTTATTGATATGTCGTATCTTTGACATGACTGTTATAGGGGGATTACAGTGTATAATATAAACAATCTACTTTTTGTGTTTGTGACATAACTAGAATCAAGTGTAATCCAATTCAAAGCCTTAAGTGTGACAGTCCTTTGAGTTTCTCTTGAGAGTCAAAGTCATTCATGATTCACTGTATAGAATTCTTTCAGATCTATGCGGGGACGAACGATGGAGGCCCGCTCCTGGGCCGCTTCTGTGGCAACGAAATGCCCGGGAAGCTCTTCTCTGACAGCCACCAGCTCTTTATCCGATTCAGGAGTGACTCTTCTCTCAGGTACAAGGGATTCAGAATCAAATACAGAACAAGTAAGACTCATTTTATTTTGAATCCAGCAATTTACTACATGATGAGTGGCTAACAGAGATTTCATAAGAAACATTTTAATTTAAAATATAACCATTCTCTCTTTAAACCTTTCACTGCAGGAAGTGTATTCTATTATTTATATCTAGTTTACAGAAAAATCAATTTTAACCTTCGAAACTAAAGTATGAGTGATCCCTAGTAATTTTTATGTGCTTGAAGTAACATTATAGCAATTGATATCTGGCATGAAACATCAGAGCTTCCAAACAAAGAACCTATTTATTTTAGTTTACTTAAACTATTTTAATATTATGTATTTGTGTGTGTTACGGTAAAAGTGATTAATCCAGTTATAATGAATAATAACTAGTGATTATTCATAATCACTGCTAAACTTTGTAAATGTAATAGGTTAATAAATATTTATTACCTTTTTTAACGCGCACGGTAAATACATACCCAAATTGTAAATACATACCCAAATTAGGGAATGTGATAAATTCTGATTATTTTGTTGAGTAATGATATTTTAATTAAAAAAAATACTATGCATTTTGTTCATAAGAATTTGAATTACATTATGATGACTTAGAATAACTCTTACAGCGACCTTTCAATTTCGATATTTAAATAACCTTGTGTCAGTACATTTCAGTAGATGTTTCAAGACGCGTAATTTATATATCATATCTATCAGACATAAAAAGAATTTTAAAAAATATAAAATGATCTGAATTATTAAAAGGAAAATATAGTCTAGATTGTTATATCAGTAAATACTTTATATATATATATATATATATATATATATATATATATATATATATATATATATATATATATATATATATAAGCAACAAAAAAGCAGACTTAAATTAGGTAATTTTTATTGTCTAGTTAACTAAAAGACCCAGATAAAGAAAACAGTTTAAATTATTAGAATTTAAAAAAATCTGTTTCATGTCAAAGCAAAGTAAACCATTTCTAACCAACTATTTAATCTTATATTTATTTGCAAATTTACGTATTTAAATACAATAGACTATTATGGTACTTAGTGACATTTGAAATTATACAATTTTCCATATTTTTTACATTTTCACTTATCAAATTTGCATACTGTCTTTTAAATACATCCTTAATATCACTGATTTTCAGAAAAATGAATTTATTACACAATCACACAGAGATATATTACTGGATTTAGAAGATCTTCAAGTAAAATAAATTTTTCTGTGCATATTGTAAACTGATTTCTAGTATACCACCATTATAAAAATATTCTTGTATTGTTCCTAAAATATAAATATATCTGTTTTGAAATTCTTATATATTGCTGGCCACCCAAATAACAACATAAAGAAAGACCAAAGATATCACAACAAATTTTTTTATAGATAACATGTTGAGCAAGTATCAAATGATTAAATTCATAGATTTTGTGAACTGTGGTTCATGCCAAGATCAGAGTAATTAGAATAGCCATCATTGTTGGAGATCACCGCTGCCACACGCCTCGGCATTGATTCATAGAAACTTTGTATATGTTCTTGTTTACAGCAAACCAAGCAGTTTCCACACGTTTCCAAAGTTGATCTGGTGTGGCAGCTAGGGCTGTAATCTGGGTCAATCGTTGAGCAGACATGGTTTACTATCGGCGAAAGATCCAAGAAGCGAGTCGGCAAGAGAAGCAATTCAATCTGGCGATTGATGAAAAATCTTTGAACAATTCGTGCCACGCTTTATCCTGCTGAAATATGGCAGCGGGCATTCTCTGAAGGTGAGGAATGTGTCATCAGAATCGAATGCGACCATCGTGATGTTACAGACAGAAGTGTGACTCCTCAGTAAGGACAATTTCATTCCAGTCTGTTGTCCACATTCTTCTTTCATAGCACCATTGGCGGCGGTGATATCTGTGGCTTTGCTTTAAGGGTAGACGAAGCAATAGACATCTTGCAGGCAGACTACTCTGCTGTAAACGGTGTCCAATGGTATGTGCAGACACTGGATGGGACGAAACAGACTTAATGTGCTGTGATATGGTTCGTGATGTGACTGCGTGATCCGTCCCTGCCATGCGCGCAATTTGCCTGTCATCACGCGAAGTGGTGCACATGCGATTGGACACGTCGGTCCGTCGTACCCTCCTGCATTCAACAATCACATATCCACATTACAGTTATTTGTTTTCGTACAACACACGCGCGCGACTACCGATTCCCCTGAAAGATAATCCATAATCTCGCTAGGGCATTATTATACTTCTTCTGTCGAACTCGGATACTTGATCAAAAAATGATCTCTGTTTTCTACGAGGTATGAGTAATTTTTTTTTTTGGGGGGGGGGGGAAATTACAAGTAAAACACCATTGCCGAACTTGAAATCGCCGAAATCTCTTAGTTTTAAATAGAAGTGGTGCCACATGCGTGATGTGCATCTGCGCTGGAATTATAATGATTTACATACCTCACCTCCACTAATGCATGTTGTAAATTTCATGTTATTTGTATGCTTCCTTCAGGTTTTTGTATTTACGGTGGCCAGCAGTGTATGGTCGCTTATGAATCTAAATCGTGCGTCACTTCTTGTTGTATCTACATCTGGTACTGGTAGTTTCATTTGCCACCAATATTATCAGAAGAAAAATTACGATTTGAAACTTTCACCATCTTTTTGTCCCTAAATTTAAACTTTTTTTTTCCCATCATTTTCTTACTTGCTTTTATACAGTTAAAATATTTGTCTCGTTAACATAGATTACTCATCTTTCTATTTTTGAAACACAAACTTCATTTTCACACTGTTCTATTTCACTATTGGTGCTATCAGAAGCATTGTCAAATGTTTCAATTAAAGCCTAATTCCTTCTTCGATTTTAGGATATTTGATGGAGTCATTTCGGAAAGAAAATGTTTTTAAATCTACTTTTAAAAGTAATTCAAACATTTCTTCATAAGGAGTATACTTGATGCCTTCATGAAATGGCACGTTTAATAATGTCATAAGTTGTACAAAAAGTATTCATTCGTATCATTTACTAGTTTTATTGCTCCCCGAATCAAACTTGGAGTCTTGTTGTGCCTCAGCTTCTCATGCACAATTGTCAAATCTAACCATACTGCACAAGCTTTTTTCCCCATCTGTTCTGTCTACATCTGGTACTCGTATTTCAGATAACTGAATACGAGAGATCATTGTCATTTTTGAGTATACTGGGAATCCAAAATATAAAAAATGTCATTTAAATAGTACACAACTTCTGCGCGTTTTTATTTTAGTGAGTTCCACTGCATGAATTTCATCAAGTAGATTTCACACGTATAGAAATATGATTTTAAATCATTATCAGGTTGTAACTGCATTGACTTCTTTCTTAAGATTGTCTTTTTTTGAAGAAGCTTAGCTTATATAACAAGTTCTTTTTCGGTGACTTTGACATCTTTCGACAATTTTCACTAAAATTTAGTACATCATATCTGTATCACTAGTAACCTTTTTGTACTTCTTCAAATTCTTTTAACATTCTGTTTCTGCAACCACGGCTAATTGATAATTCATTTCACAGAAATACAACTGAAATAACGTGAATCTGACTTAAACAAAAACTCTCAATAACATTTTTGTTCAAGTCAGATTTACGTAACGGTAAATGTGATCAGTTCCAATTATTTTGTATAAAAAATAATATATTAATTTGGAAAAATAAATATTTTCAAGCGATATTAAACATTTCGCTTTTAAGAATTTGATAAAATATCACGATGACTTTGAATAAAAATTACAATAATCTTTCAATTTAAAAATTTTATTAACAGTTGCTCTTTTGTATATTCATTTCAGTAGATATTTTAAGACAGATGTATTAGAGCCACACGGGCTCTATCAAGAGTATCTACATATATATATCAAGAATAAAAAGTATTGAAAAGCACAAAAAAAAAATGAAAAATTATTGAAAGTAAAATAAACCATATAGCTTATTATTTTAGTAAATATTTAAGATTTGAAGAATCAAAACTATGTCACTAATATTAAGATTTAAGAAAATTTAAGATTTATTCACATTTCAGCGTCTTTTTAGTCTGTGGTTCTATGCATTTTTCTCTTTTTTATATTGTCTTACTTATTGTTCCCTAGTTAAAATATATGTTTGGTTAAAATGGATCACTTCAGCATTCTCATTCTAAAACGCAAAATTATCTACAGGTAAACAGTCATTTAGCAATGGGTCATTAATTTTCACTTGAACCAATCATCTTTGATTTCATTATTAACATTATGAGAAGTATTATGAAAGTAGAATTGCATTAAAACCTGAATTTCTTCTTCAGTTCTAATATATTTAATCGAGTAATATGGGATGCTATAAAAGGGATCTCAATCACTGTTCCATAAGAATCATGTTACGGTAAACATAATAAACTTTAAGATTTTTTTATGTATTATTAGTAAATGATAATTTTAATTACATTTGTAAATGTGATAAATTATTGATTATTTATCCCCTTTGCCAATTAATTTATGAAAATGCGAACTCGTAAAGAGAAATGCTATGCAAGTCTGTCACTTTTCAAAATTCTTCCTTTATTAAGCAACATATTTTAGACTGTTACTGGGGGGCCTTTGTTGATGTCAAATTCACGTAATTTCGGTGGTTTTTCTTCTGTTATCATTATAGAAATGGTTAAAATAATTAGTGCAGGGCATTAATCAATTCGCCTTGGTCGCAGAAACAAAATGATAAAAGAACTTCGAAAAGTACAAAAAGATTACTAGTGAGACAGTGATGATTTACTTAAACTTTCATGGAGATAATCAAAAGAAATCAAACGTAGCCAAAAAAGGATTTGTTATAAGGATAATATTCCTGAAAATGATGAACTCAGGATGTAAATTGGATTAACTGTTATGCAGATAGATGCAATCAGATAATGATTTCAAATTTGTATATAAATACATAAATATGAAGACTGCATGATGAAATTAATGCAATGGAACTCTCTAAAAAGGAAACGTGCAGAAGCTATATACCATTAAAATGACATTTTTTTTATATTTAGGGTCCCTAGAATATTTCAAAGCAACAATAATATTGTGAAATAAACTTGTGAAATTTAGCTAGATTTGAAAATATTACATGGAAAATCTTGACTTATCCAGACTACAATCGGTTCAGTGTGCAAATTAATGTGTTAAAAATATGCTAAGTTCTTGGTTGGAAAGCAGAGAAAGTAGTAATAGAATCCGTTTTATACAACTGTTGATAAACATGTCCTTTCAGGAATATATTAAGTGTACTCCATATGAAGCAATGTTTAAATACTTTTAAATAGATTTGAAAACATTTTCTCTCCCAAATGACTCCATAAAATATTTTAGAACAGATGATGAAATTCAATCTAAATACAGAAACATTTTATAACGCTTCTTATAAATTCAACAATGAGAAATTAGATGATTCGAATGGGAAAATTAACTATCCATTGCTGAATAGCTATTTACCTGCAATTAATTTTGCGATTTAAAGTGAGAATGATGAAGTGATGAATAAACAGATTTTATTTCAATTGAATGCATTTAAAAGTGTCCACAAGATACCATCATCATGACTTTTAGTCATTTTATAAATTTAAATATTTCTTAAATTGCTTAAATTTTTCATATTACCTTTTGATATTTGAAAGAAATTTAAACTTGTAAAGGATTTTGAGCTGCAGCTCAGCATATTTCTAAGTTTTCAGTTTCAGTAAACGTTTAGTCAGCAAACGTTTTTCAAAAAATCAGTACTGAATAGGTATCTTCTGCTCTATGTTAATGTTTCTAAAGTCATCTTTTGAAGTATTTCTATTCTCCAGTGTCTTCTGGCTGCTTCTTATCAAGTTCAGCAAAGGGGAGCATCATTTGCCACAATCAGTGGGTGACCACATTCTCACTCATTGGGTTGCTGGAGCTCCATGGCTTGGAGACGTGTCCAGTGCCGTCCAAAGATCTAACCCTGGTGCGGCATGGACGTGGAGAGGTGTGACCTCATCACCAGACCGTTGCTCAGTATGACGAGGCTCTTGGTGATGTGGATCCAATCCCGTTAACCTTGAAACACGTTCCTTTGCTCAGCTGAGCCGCTTTGTATCTATGTTCGGAAAGGAGCTCACGCGCAAAATGTGAAGCGAAAGAAACAATGAATCCATTTAGCTCTTCAGCAAGTCATTCTTTGTTTAACCTTGAGCATCGTTGGCCATATCATTCAAGAAGCATTGGATGCTTTATTTTAAAATGACGCTATTTTTATTGACTGCTCAAATAAGTTTAAATGTTAATTCCACATTGGTTTTTAAATACTTTATTTTAGAGGGAATCACTTTTGAGGTAAAATTATATTTAATGTGAACACTTATTAGCATGATTGTTTGTTATCTCATTTTTTGTGTCGAAAAAAATGTCAACTTGGGAAAATAAAATATAATTTGAATATCTGTCTCAATTATAATAAGATATGGGAGATGATAAATTAAACAATAAATTTCTGAAGCGTGTCTTTATGAGATAAATGGTATTATTTACGCAAATGATGCGCATAGTCTCATTTGTACAGCTATGGTAATCAGTGTAAGAAACGGATTTCCAAATAGACACGCGCGAGCTATATATATATATATTCCATTTCCTTTTTAATCAAACACAGTGAATCCATTATTATTGTATTTGCTTATTTAGCGACAGAGATAGAGAGAGAGAGAGAATTTTATTATAATTTAAAGGAAAAGAATTTGACGATTTTTTAAAATTTTGATGCAAAAATTAGTTTAGATACTCAGAAAAGATGATATTCACCATGGTTTTCTTTTTAATCTTATGAAAAATTTCTACTTAAATATATTATTGAAAAATCTGTTTCCGGTTACTATAGAAATTTGTTTCTTTTTCTGTTGATAGATTCTTTATCATTGGTTTTTTTCCTAAAGGTTGGTTTTGGTATTTTATAGAATGTTTCTAAGGCATAAATTCAACAAAACGTAACTAAGTTTTGATGGAACCTTGATTTCTTTCTTTTTTTTCCAAACTCCTTTACAAAATAGTTTTTAAAAATATCAAACTAACTTCAGTGAAAATTGCAGTGACTTCTGGTGCCCGTATGATAACCACAACTTAAATAAACCGAAGATAAGATTCATATCTATTTCAAAATGAATAATTTATCCTTTTTCATACTGACGCTTACATGCTATTCTTTGAAATAAAATAATCGCACATCCTTATAATAAAATTTGGTTGAAATTTCTAATTCCTTATAATGATCAATCTTATAAGATCACTATTTGAACCTTAACCTTTCAGTTTGTGGTGGAGTGTTCACAGAGCCCACTGGTATTCTGATGAGTCCGTATTATCCTGAAAACTATCCCGCACGAACTCAGTGTCTGTATGAGATTCGTTTGCAGCCAGGATTCCTCGTCAATTTAACATTTCATAATATGGAAATAGAGGAACACAGAGATTGCAACTTCGATTACTTACAAGTAAGAACACTGTTCTTCTATTTTAAGTCTTTTAATACTGTTACCAGAAAACCGAGTTTGAGCAATGTGCTCCCC
Organism: Latrodectus elegans; assembly: GCA_030067965.1. Taxonomy (NCBI): domain Eukaryota; kingdom Metazoa; phylum Arthropoda; class Arachnida; order Araneae; family Theridiidae; genus Latrodectus; species Latrodectus elegans. The sequence goes on from CM057819.1 coordinate 20,698,944, forward strand.
GCAGATTCGCGACGGCGACAAAGAAGACAGCCCTCTGATTGCGCAACTCTGCGGCATGGACACTCCTGACGCCATCATCTCCACTTTCAACTACCTCTGGCTGAAGTTTGAGACGGATGGCAGCGTCCAAAATAAAGGTTTCTATGCCATTTATGATTCCATCGAAATCGGTAAGTGCAACATTATATTTTGAAAATAGTATTCTCTCTACTGCTAAAAGCAAAGATATATTATTACCTATTGATAATGTAATGTTTGTAATCACATTAATGAACTAGTAATAAAATTTTTCTTACATAAGTTTTGTAAGTATTCAAAATCAAAATATAATATTACTATGAAATATATGGTTTCGTTGTGTAATTCTCTAATGCCACATTTTGATTCACATAATTTATTTATGCTAGATTCAATTTAGTTTAAATAGAAATAAATATCATTGCTCGAACCTTACACAGCTTTCCACATTTGAAATTTGGAACATGTAATCCTTTCACGATTCCCACATCATATTTCAATATTTGATTAGTAATTTGGAATCCACTTATTGATTAATGTAAATCATGGTCTAATTAGCCCACGTATGCAAAATAAAATAATAAATTGGTAAAAGACAATCAAACCAACTGCACTAAGTGGTGTCTAAAATGTTACGACAATCTTACACTTGTCGCTGATGTTGAAGCATCTTAACTCTATATAATGTGCTCAGGTGTATTGTCTGTGTCCCAGGACACACATTTCTGTTTTTCACAGACTTCTTTAACGCTTTCAATATATAATTTTAGAAATCATTTGTACTTACAGCAGCAATTTTAATCATGGAATCAGACTATCAAGCACATAATAGCAGCTCGATCGATGTTTTGCGCTATTTAAGATATTTGAGTATCCAAACACGATTCTAGGAATCCAAAGGATGTCATATGTAGGCACGTAATATTCAACGTTAAAAATTAAAAATTTATAGCTGTCTTCAAACATGGTTTTCCATTCCGTCTTTGGGACATTGATTTAATAAGTAACCCGGTTTTGGTATAAGCTAAGGGTCTTGTACTCTGACAGAACAACTTGACACACCAGCTTGCCTATAAGTTGAGTGAAACCTTAACAACTTAGTTCTTACATATGGCTTACAGCTTGTGTTTTTCTTTGAAATCATCAAATAATGTGCATGTATTTTCACTCCGTTTTATTAATTTAATTATTTTTGAATTGTGTTAAACTTTAAGAAAAAAAGGTCTTTAAGTTTTGAAAAATTACATTAGATTCGTGTTATGTAGTCAATATTGTGATTTCCCATCTTTGATAGAAAATTCAATACATTTCAAACTTGTTTCAACCGGTTGCTCTCTGGCCTGATAAATTTGCTTTGTCCATAATGATGACCTTCATAATTTTTCGCGCTCAGAAGGGAAAAAAATCCTTTTTTTTTTTTTTTTTTCTTCTTTTTTTTTTTTTTTGTTTAAGATGGACACTGGATGGACGCAGAAGCATTCGTTCCCATTCCATTTGAAATGTTACTTGCGTTTGTCTATTTAAAATTTAATTGTCTCTAGTTAATTTAATTTGTAGAAATTATCTAGAAGCAATTTACTTTGTTCTGTCTTTCACGGGAATGTTCTCTTTCTTTTCTAGCGCAATAAGTCTCTTGCGCAATATATTCTTATTTCTCATTTAATGATGACTACATATGAATGTTGCATCACATTTAACTTTTAACCTGAACGTAGCAATTGATTGGTTTGTCGTTCACTGTCATTTTTTTTGCACACGAGGGCACAGATTTATAAAATTTCCAATTTAAAATGTGTTCCGAACCTCTACAGACATAGATGCCAAAAGTGGAATTTGAACTGTTGAACCTGAATTTGAATTGTTAACTGTTTGGGTCCCTCTCGGCAGTTAACGTACAAATTAAATATCGCTGGGTGCATTCTCGAGCAGAGAGTTCCAAATTAAAAGTAAATGAATAATAATGATTTGTTTTGTTTTGGAGCGAGAGCTTTAACATGTTTTCCTTTCATTTTTAAGGAATAAATTTCATAAAACCACTCTCACATTCTTCTCACGCATGCAAAAGCTATTTTCGTAGGAAAAGTTTGAATAATAAATGCGCGATAACTAATTAGAAAGTGTTTCAATGAGTTTCTTACTCGAATATGATATTTTAATACTTTGCAGTACTCATTATCGATTCTTCATAAACCTCATTCAGAGAATGAAATCATCATGAGTGTATCTGAGACAACATGAACTGAAATAATTTGTCAAAATATATTAATCTGCTGTAAAGAATAAAATAGAAAATTTAGTGGTTTTCAATTATGTGATTGTATCCTCTACGTAACTATCTGTGTTTCGTCACAACTGCGTAATACTTCACTAACTTATTTATACAATGTCACAAGAATTTTCCCGGTAAAGGTATTTTGGCGTTTATCAAAAAAGAGTTGTTCGTAGCAAATTTTTAAGTTTTTGAATAAATATTTATTATTATAGTTAAAATAATATTTTAAATTTAATGTGTTTTTATACGAAAACATTTAAAAATGCAGTGCAAGAAAAAACTTTAAGTTGTGAATTCTGGAGTGTTATTTTCCAAGAACACACACAATTATCTTTTAAATTTTATTATTTTAAATTGAGGCATAACATTCCTCAGAAAAACACATATATTTCACTAATTTTCATGGTCATACTAATATTGATGACATCGTAACATCAAATCATTTCATGTATAATAATTTTTTTCAATAAATATGATGCATAATCACAATAATACAGGGGCAGTTTAGTGAAAAAGGAAATTAGCCTCGTATTCGAAAGGCAACGGATCCGATACCTACAATTCGCAACAAACATTGAGATTAAAAATTCGACACTTTTTTTTTGTTGGTATGATTTTCATATATGGTGATGTGATGTTGAGTTTTTGACTAAATGGTGCTTCATTTTTAATCAAGTGATCACTTGATTAAAAAATGAACAGCCTTCGTTCTTCAATTTGAGATCGACAATGGTCAGAGAAAATGTCCTTATATAGGTCATGCTATGCTCCAATAGCAAACAAATGATTGCTCAAACTCATTTCCTTTCTAGCAAGCTTATAATTTTTTTGGCGCTAAAACTTGCTATCGAGTTTCCTTCCTGGAAATATTTATAATCGATCGAAATATTTTGAGAAATCGATGAATTTCATGGTCTGTTGAATTCTTTTTCTAAGAGATAATTTGTGGTCTCTGCACAGGTTCAAATTACGTGAATGTATAGTAAATATTTGTATAGAATTTATTTGACAAATATCATGTTATGCAGAAATCGAATTACTGAAATTAGAAAAGGAGGTGTGGATGATTAAAAAATCAGTAGTTGTGATAAGTGCATCAGCATATCTCTCTTTTCTAGTCATGAATTCATAAAATCAGTAGGCAGCGCAGGCACCCTGTAACAACTTCCAAACTGAACTTTTCATCGTAAAATCAAAGAAGCCCATGCGACTTTCACTCACTACTAAAGTTGATCTGGCGTAATAGTTGGGGGCGCATCCCGGTATAGTTGGACATTCCACTCAACAGCAAAGGACGTTGAATAATGTGAGCAGAGATCAAGTGATGCAAAAAAATAAATCTGTTTTTCTAGGATACAGGATAAAGCTGAGAGGTCTACCAAAGACATGCTCACAATACGGCTTATTTGTTATTACATGAAATGGTGCAACTTGTTGAGTGCGATCGGTTCCATCGATGCGTCGTTTCCTACACCTATCGCTCACAGATCTGTATCACACATGCTTGATTTCGTCCAACACAATCACCGATTTCTCTGGCGGATCATTTACTATCCTTACAGGTTGCTGTTCTTGATCGTTCGAATTCAGAAATTTGCTTGAAAGACCTTCGAGGGATTTTTCTGCTATATTTTGCTAAGTAGAAGATGACGAAAATGACGAAAAAAAAGCAATTGCCAGATTTCAAATCGGTGGTGGAATTTCCCTTTACATCTCTTTATTTCCAGTAGATTACACTACATGTGCTCATGATGTGGCAATGTATTGTCGTGTAAAAGACTTGCGCATCTCATTCCCACAAATGTCTGATGTATATTTAACATGATTTTCATGCTTTTTTGGTTGTTAATTTCTTTTTTTTTCAGATTTTACATATTCATTGAATTATTTATATTCTCTTATATTGAAATATATTCTTAAAAAATTGGAGAGATGAAGGAATCAATCCTTTAATTTATTTTTGAAATCGTGTCACAGGTTGCGGGGGCGTTTTGACGGAGCCTCGTGGTGAGATAGCATCTCCTCGCCATCCGAGCAACTATCCCCACTCCATCACTTGCACTTGGTTACTGCGAGCACCTGCCGGGTACTTGGTCCGGCTGACTTTCTCCCAGTTCCTGCTGGAACCGGACGACAGGTGTAGGTTCGATTATGTCTTAGTGGAAGATACCAATTCTAATCCAATAGGAAGGTAAGAATGCATTCAGAATATTTTTGTAACTATTCTTGGAATTTTATCATCTGAAAATAATTGTTGCTGTTGACAAAAAAGATTTGAATTTCTAAAAAGGAATATTTTTGCTGTTAAACAGGAAAATTGATTCCAAAAGCTGGAGTGGCTGAAGTCTTAGTTGCGTTATGACTAGCAACAAATACAAACTAAATCTTTCATGTACGGCGAGATTAAAATATCAGGAAAACCACAATTTATAAAATTGATGTAAATATTTTCACCATTTCTTAACATCACGGTTCATTTGAAATTACAATCTGTAAGACACAAACGGAAGAATGATGCAAATGTTTAATAGAACTTTCATTTAGCGATTAATTTATACTATGTTGGCCCTACAGAAAATAACGACCGTTCCATTTTAAAATGTGAAGTATGCAATATTTATTAGAAGGCACCATTTCGCTACATATATGTATCCTTTTCCACTTCTGTACATAATTATCTTCCCCATTTAAGCATCCATAGAACTTGGCTATGGCCATGTTCGTTTTTCCCTCATCTGCTGCCAATTCATTAAGTGACTGCATTGCATGTGAAAAGCATGATGGTAGAATTGTCCTTCAAACCAGAAGGGTAAGAATGATTTATGAAGGATTGGTGCAACCTGTTGCTGAATGAAACCAAAAAGGAACTTTATTTTCAGATTTAGTTTGGATTTCTTTTACAAAGTGTATTTAATAGTTTTTTCAGCAATTTATCCCATTTAACTAAATTAAAAGATAAGTAAGTGATACAAACTTGGAAACTGCAGGGGTTATTTGGTTTTATGATTTGATAGCAATATAAACTGGAACATTCAAAGTGAAGGAAACTTCATATATATTGGCAATTAAACTGAGAACCTATAATTGAGAGAATATAATTGTTTTTTCTTTAATTTTATATTTTCTATGTCTTATTATAAATAAAGAGTTTTTACTTTCTAGATAAAGCTCGTATTTACGAATGATTGAAGGATTACGTATCTGTGATAGAACTCTTCACCTTCGTCTCCCTCAAATTGATTAAATTTTGTAAATTATTGCAGTCAAAGAAGTTCTTTTTACCAATAATCCTTAAAATTGTTTTTTTAATAACATAACACTTAATTCATTATTTAGAGAAAGAAAAAATAAGTTGCTTTAATGAGACAAAAGCGTTATGTGTGAATGAGGAGGATTATTATGAAGAACCAAACTTCTTGGTCTATTTTCTTAATATATTAGGAACCCCTCAATTTGAATTATTTTCTGTTATAAGTATGAATATCAAATTTAAAGCATGATTTAATTTGTTTAAAATATTTTTAACAGATTTATTAGATACGTTTTCCTTTCAACACCCATCCTAGTCTCTCCCTTCTGCAAAATGAAGTACCACATGTAGCAGCATTGAAATGATGCACGCAGTATCACGCGTCTCTTTCTTAACAGAAAGTTTTTATTTTAGCAAAGAAAATGCAAGATTGACAAGTGAGATATATTTGTTCGATACGTATTTTCGGATGTGATTACTGTTCATTAATATGGGAGTTGAAAATCAAAAAGTTAATGCTTACGTTTTCATTTTCGGTCTTTCCTATTTGAAATTTTTACCGAATAGAGAGGAAGAAAAAGTGAGGGAGGGTTTCTCCTTTCTTTCATTTACGGAAATCACTGGCGATTTGCTGCATCTGTGGGGATGCGCCCTGATCCAGTTACTAAGTTATTTCATGTTTCTTTAATCGTTAGGGAGGCCCATTCTTTCCTGAGAGCTCAAGTGCCCTGGCGTCAAACATTTCTATGGGCTTGTAAACAAGAAAACAGTCCTGAAATTAACTTTTTTTTCTAAATATAGTTCGAATAAGGGAGAAGAGGTTATTTTCTAATGTTTGGACTCTCTTCTCACAGAAAGTAATAGCCCTTCTTGGGAAGGCGGTAAAATCCAGTAGATGAGGAGTGAAATGATTCTCTCCGATTCCTTTAAAGACTTCACCCATGTTATTGTACTTGCACTGATGCGCTCTTGTGATTCTCAACAGGTTTTGTGGCTCAACCCGCCCTCCCCTTCTCACATCCATGGACGAGACACTGCTGGTGAAATTTGTCACTGACACCAGCGTCAGCCGCGACGGCTTCACCGCAACGTACGAGTTTTTCGATGCTAAAACAGGTAAATGCTTTGTTCAGGCATTAATATGGATTCGTTTATCAGAATCAAACACGTATGCAAATTTTGTCCTCTTATATATATTTAAACTGATGCCATTATTTAGTAGTATGTTTATTACGAGAGTTTTAAATATTACGTTAGCAGAAGTACCAAGTCCCTGGAGCTTGCGGATCTCAAGGGCTCCGATAAGTGGACTTCTATTGCGATTCATTGAAGCGAGCGTCAATAAAAAATTATCAACATGATTTTCAAATTTTTTTTTTAATTTACTTTCACATTGCTTATTTTTAATCAGTTAAAAAATGCTTCCACTTTAATTTGGTTAAAAATTTTAAAATGAACATTAAAATTAAAAGGAAAATTTCTGCAATCTGTGTGTATGGAAACAAATAATCATTTTTTAAAAATCAATTTTCAATTTGTGCGAAGGATTTTAATGCTGGAAATTCTTTTCACTTTTTTCTGACGAACTTTTCAACCTTAACTACTTTCAGAACATTTTTTAATTTTGATTTAAAATTGCATATAATGCAATAATCTAGTTTAATTACGAAAGCATTTTTCAATTATTTTTTCTGCATTTATACCATTTTCAAATTTGACTAATTTAAGATTGTTTTAAGCAATATAATATTTCAGTAAAAAGTGGTAATTATATCGTAAAAAAGTATCTAATATGACTGAATACATATATTTTTTATTAACGTAAGAACTGCTCAACAAATTGGATGCGATTTGGCATCAAAATTTTACCCCAAAACTTCTTATTTACAATTTAATTACATTATTTAACATAAAATGCATTTGTGTGTTTTGAAGTATTTTTTTATCAATAATGTTTATATTTTTAAAGTTTTTGGAAAATGTTTCGTTTGTTTTTTACTCATTGGTTACTTTTTTTTGCACACAAAATTTAATTGCAGTTTAAAGTGGATTTAGAGTCATTGCATACTTAGCTGCCCGAGGTATCATTCGAACCCGCAAGCTGTTGGATGGAATAGAAAGGAGGAAACCATTCGTCAGCCAGTTCGGAATGGAAGCGTGTAAAATCATAAATTTTATTCAACAAACTTCAATACTGTGGCCGAATTTCGTTAATCCGCTGTTTCATTCAAGAAATTTCTGCCCATTTTATTATTCTCTTGGAAGAAATCCTTCAATGTTATTACTCAAATGCACTGAATCCAATTGACACAATATTGTCAAATGCACTGAATCCAATTTATTGTTTTCATAAATGTATAAGATGATTAAGTTATGTGCGAAAATAACATTGTTTGTGATAAATTGATTTTCTCTTAGTATATATCAAATTTATCACCTTGAACTTTTCTTAGAATGCATTTATATTTAATTTAACCAACAGCTGAAAGCAGAATTCTCCCGGCATCTCAAAATTGATTTTAAGGATTATTTATTTTCTGTTAGTATTATATGATAATAGTTTTGAATTTTTTATAGTTTTCAAATGATATATTGACGAAGCTGAAGATAACTCGAATGCGATATAAAAGAAGAGCATTTTTTTTTAACAAATCTACTTCTCCGTATCTTCAATGTACTTTTTAAGTGCTAATTCCATACTTTTATAAATAATTTTTACTCGCCTATTTAAATTTTTTTTCTCTGCTATATTTATTTATAATTTGATTTGCTTCAGTTGTGCCCATTTTTTAAAATCAAAACAATGAAAAGGAATACCATAAAATGAAAGTACGACTTTATTTTAAACCGCTTTCTTTTATTTTTATGTGAAATCAATAGATAACAGACAGTGAAATTCAAATAATTTCAGCTTGTGGGGGCCATTTCTACCAACAGTCTGGAGTCATCCGATCTCCTGGGTATCCGGAATTCTACCCTCACCACGCAGACTGCATCTGGGTGCTTCGCGCCCAAAATGAGCGCCAGATCCTCCTCAACGTCACTTCCTTTCGGCTCGAGAAACATGCTGGGTGCCGCTTTGATTATCTCGAAATAAGGTAATTAAATATCTTTAGTGGCTTTAAAACAGTAATGCTGATTTTCGAAAAGCTTTTACCGCTTTCATCAAAATGTACTTTTATTTTGTATTCTTTCATCATTTTTAGGATATTCTTTTATTTTCTTAATTATAAATTTTAAGCATTAATATAGTATTCTCCTTAAACTTCGTCTTCTAAATAAAAATATGTATAATTATAGTTTTTTATTAATTGGAATTATTGTTTATATTTGGTAAAGAAATTTTATTGAAATTTAAAGAAAATATTTACAAACCATTTATTGTGCATAATATATATATATATATATATATATATATACATATATATATATTATACTTACTACACTTTTAACTGCAAATATATATGCATATCTCTATGAATGCGCCTTGTAAACAGCGAAATATAATCCTAGTTTTTCTGTATTATTATAAGTATTACAAAAAAGTACCATGGTAGCTTTGAAACCTGGTGGTTTAGTTGTTTCTCCACCAGCATGCTTCCCTGTACCTAGTCTTGAGTTGGACTCTCACCGGTTAGACAGAAGCAGCCAAGTGGAGTCTTCGTGGTTTTAAAGTAAGGACAGAGCAGAAGACCCCCTATACTAGACTTGCCACCCCAAAGGTATCATTTCTCTTTTAGGACTTTGCAACCACGCCCAGTTTTACTCGACGGATCTTTGCGGAACCCAGGATTCGAATTCACTATCTTCCGATAATGACAACGAAGCCCTAACAAGCCAGGCCACCGCTGCCTTTGTGCTGATGGCGTAGTTGTAGAGCTTCGCTTTCCCAACTCACTGGTCCGTGGTTCTGGTGTACTTAAATTTCACTGATGTCATTTCGAAGCGAAGAAAAATAGAATAATCCAATTTTAAACTCTTATAAATTTATCCATTTGGGCATCTAGTTTGTAATGCATGATAATACTGTCCATTTGAATCGACTTTTGAGGACGGCAGTAGGAGAGAAACTCGAAATTTACCAAAATACCATTCTTAAGCTGTTGCATGGATTCCAAGATAATAGAAATATCAGTAAACGTTACAGTACAAGCCACCCCCGAGTGACAACGGCAAATGGTGATCGATGTTTGGAAGTAATCGCTAAAATCAACAGACAGAACACAGCAGCAGATCTGCCGTTCCAGATATTGTCAGACACAGGTACGAACGCTTCAAGGCAAATCGTGTACAGATGTTTGGAACGGTATAGTCTATATTTTTCAGGCCTATGTGTTCCGCTGTTGTCAAATCACTCTCACCAGTGGTTAGCCAGGTGTGGGGAACATGCAATGTCACAGTGGGCTTTTGTTTCGTTTTCCAACAAGTCGAGGTTACAGTCTGATTCAAATCTCACGTTTGTATGGAGAATGCCTAATTTACTATCACCAAGACAACGTCATTAATTTGTTACGGTGATACAGGATTGCTTGTTTGGCATTATACTGGGCTCCAAAACAGATTTTCACGATCATATCGGAATCAAAACAGACCAAATTTATCGGGACTTCATTTTGCAGCAACATATCTGTTTGCTTAGGAGTTGCGTTGGCATTGAATTTTTGTTTATTGATGACATCGCTAATCCTCACCCTTCGAATATCGTCAATGATTGATTTCAGTCAGAGGATATCACCCGTATGAAATGGCCACTATTCTCTTCAGATTTGAATCGTTAGAGCATATGCGAGATATGCTTAAGCCGACGAACTGCAGTTCGTCATCCCCCCTTAAATAGGTATCAGACCTTCGGAAAGCACATTGCCTGCTGAGTGGATTTCTCTACACCAAGTACATATTAATAATATGATCCTTTGCATTCTACGTATTGTATTTACACGTATGGGAGACATAAGATGTAATAGCTGTCATACCAACATCTTACTGTTCAATTGTTGTGCGGGTGATTAGTAGCATAAGTGTTCTTTGAGCTATAATATTAGTTTGTAGGCCTTGTAGAATAAATATGCTATATATTTTGTTCTTTCTCATTTGTTCAATAATGTGCGTTATGAATAATTCACTTTGCTGTGTTTATGCATCTTTAGTTGGTTGTCTTGGCATTATCCTTAATTTATGCACGTCTGTATATTTTTGATTTTATCGTCGAATTTTGTGTTTCAGGAACGGAGGTTATGAGACTTCACCGCTTCTCGGAAGGTTTTGTGGCGACGAAATAATGCCTAGTATTCAGTCACATAGTAATCAGCTTTTCCTGAGGTTCAAGTCAGATGGTTCGACATCAGCGCCGGGATTCGAAATCTACTACGACTCTACTTCTACAGGTTACACCGATTTAAACATAGGACCAATTTTATCTGCATGCTTTAAATAAATCTAATTTGTCAAAAGCATTTTGAAAAATCTGATTACTAATATTTATGGACTAAGTTAACATAATTTAATATTTAATGTTCAGTTTTTGCACATATTTACTATCGTCTCTCACATATTTGGAATCCCGTGGAAATTCTACTGGTTATAATACGTATTTGTGTCTTTTCATTTTGGCACTGCTTAGAGGTTAGTGTTACTATTAAACAACTCTGTTGGCAGAATATTTTAATATCTACGGGGATATTTCACAGATCTAAACTTTTCAAGGAATATATTTTAAAGAATTCCCATTTGCAAGAGATACGTTAACAAACATGTCCTTTAAGGCCACCATGGACTTGTTTTACTACAATTAGATCGAGATTGGTTTATTTTATACAATGTATTTACATCAAATATTCAAGAACTGAGGAATTAAATAGTTACAGTGAATTCGTAAATATGTATTGCTTACCACTTGCTACCATGAATACTCATTTATTTAATTTTTTACTTAAAGAACAGAAACATGACAGTACGTCCCATGTTGCTATTTATCCGATACACTAAAAATCAATTCAGAATCTAAACTATAAAAAATATTACATTTAGAACATAACATGTTGTATCATAAATGCTACCAAATATGTGAATTTTCTGTAGAATACAATTGTAACTGACACATCATAAAGAGAGCACTCCATATATGTACAAGAATGTGTACAACGACTAAATAGCAAACCACAGCTTGCCCCTGTATCTACCAGTCTTTTTTTAGTATTATAAGATAGCAGTTTTAATCGAAAACAATATAAGTGCCTATGATGTCATCCTTTTTTATTTGCAAGAATGTGAAATTCAATATTGGAAAGAAACGCATTTGTTTAATGGACTGTTTTTTATTCAAACATGAATCACTTTCCTATTTTATCAAAGAAAGTTTCGAATAGATTGCTAGTCTGTGAAGAGATGGTTTTTATATAATATTTCAGAATTTTCTCCGAAACTTTTTCTTTGTTCTAAATAGGGAAACTCATTAATAAAAGTTATCAGGTATTGTCTGATAAAACTAGTACGGAATATGATAAAAAAAAAGTAGTTTGATGAAAATATAAGTCAAAATTTATGCGAACACTGTAATTATTCGATTTGATCACAAAATATTTTAGTGCATAAAATTCCTCATAAGTAACTCGATATTATGTAGTTTGCGTGACAATCAGAACTGAGTTCCAGCATTCACTCACCAAACGCTTTTTTTATAATACTTCTTTTTCAAGTAGATTAGTGTTTACTTCGGTTTCTTTAAAAATCAATTTATTCCTTTCTGCATGTTCTTTCGTTGAGATGTGAGTTTTGTTCAAGTTTCTTTCTATGACGAACCAATTAGCTTGAAACAGCGATTGTTGTTCAAGTCCCTTCAACTTATAAGCGATCTGGCCTCAGTATATTTATAATAATTCCTTGAATGAATTCAGAAAATACAGTTTAAAACTATTTAGTTTAAAAGAAAGGCTATATTTAAAAATTCATATTATTAAGGTATGCTCTTCATAAATTATGAGAAACGAGCGAATTTTTAAAAAAGAAAAATTGTTGATTAATAGAAGAAAATTTAGAAACTACGAGATTTGCGCATTTTCTATTTTAGTCAATGTTAAATCCTTTCTCTTGGTGGGATTCAGTTAAAGGACAGCCATTTTTTTTTAGAATATTTGCAATTTATATTTTTGCAGCTAATTGAAATTTGCTAACATTCACCATTACGAAATAAGTATAATTTAATTTATCTTTTAAGCAATATATTGTGTTCCATTGTACGATTAAAATACTGTTCATCTACATCATATTATGCGTTACCTATTCACAAAGTTGATTGCTCTTTGTTTGAGATACTCTAAATAATTATGATAGTAGGATAATTTTATTTTAAAACCACATTGATGCAAAAATTTTTAAGTAGTCACTAATCGTATGAAACTTTAAATGGAAAATGTTGTACCGTAGTTAATACTAATGTATGCAATGACGTCATATCCCATACTCTCTTGCTGGCTTAAGAAGGTTGCTCAATATTTCTGAAAAGAAAGAAAACGTAATCATGTTTCAGAAGAGATTGGTAAAAATCAAGCGTATTCTAAATTAATCTTGTCTTACGACATTCTAAACTTATAATTCTTTAAAATTTATCTTGATATGGTGTAGAACTAAAAAAAGACATGAATTCAATAAAGTAGTTTTTTTTGCAGGATGTGGAGGTAAGCTGACAACCCCACGTGGAACAATAGTTTCGCCCAACTATCCACAGCCCTATCCTAACAGTGCCAACTGCGAGTGGCTCATCCAAGTTTCCGAAGGGTCAGTCATAGTGGCGAACATCATTGACATCGATGTTGAAGAACACGCTGACTGCTTGTTTGATTATGTCGAGGTAGAGCTCTCTATATAAAGAGATACTTTTTTTGTTATTAAATTAATATTGGATACCAGTGGCGTGCGGTAGGTTTTCATGCAGGGTGTGCAGAGAACAACAACAATAATAATACAAGCATAAAAATGTACATTAAACACTTCTTTAACGTTTTATTATTCATTTATGCACAAAATCCATACTTCTATCTCTATTACTTACAAAACCATCAATTACATGATCAAAAAACACTAATTTTCACTGTAATAAGTGTAACATTTCTTTTTCTATTGTTCTTAAAGATAAATTGATTAATCTATCCAGGCTCATTGTATTGCGTGCATAATTGTTTACTCTCTTCAATGCTGAAAATGATTTCTGATGAATTGATGAAAATGGAATTGTACAAATTAAATGTGCCAATTTATTTATTTCGCTTAGGGAATCTATCAAATCATTCAGCATTATATGCTGAATAAATTTCAATAAATTCATTTCGTGGTATAACTCACTACGATAAAGAAGGCATAATTCATTAGTTAGCTTTACAAAATCTAAATGTTTTGCATTAGCGTTCTTTAACGCATTAAGGCATTCATCTGGAAATATACTTTGATATTTCTTAAAGTGAAATTCAATAGCTCAAAAAATTTGAATATATATATATATATAAATTAATATACTCATTACTGAAATAATCTCTTCATAAACTTCATCAAATGCAATAGAAGTTCGCATATTTTGAATTGCATCTTTTACTTCCTCTACTTTTTCACTGACTTAGTTTTTTGTAAAGTATCAAATAGACTACCAGTATAACTAAACACTTGTGTAAAAATATTTAGAAGAAAATTACCGATAAATTCTTCAAAAAAACATGTGATAACTGTTTGCAATATTAATTGTATCGTTATCCTAGCCTTCTGGATTCTCAATAATACTTTTAAAGAAATCAGGTATGCCTTGCCTTGCGCTTTTTATAGTATTTACCAAACGATATGAATAGTTCCATCGTGTTGTGTCTAATTTTAAAAATTTTCTTTTAGTAATTTCATTTAGGATATTTTATAAACAATTGAGATTGCGACAGAACTAAATTAAGTACAACAATGCACAGACATAGCTTCTGGGAAAATACTTTTTACTTTTTTCTTCGTCCCATTCAATGCTCCTGCCATGACTGCCGCCCCATCGTACGTTTGAGTAATCAGTTTGTTCTCACACCCCCTACTCAAAATCGTTTCTTGCACAACATTACACAAAGATTCCGCTGAACAATCACAACTATCATCTTTAAGAAACAAAAATCTCTCCATTGATGCACTACAATTATTAGCATATCATTGCACAACCGATCATTGCAATTTGTGAGGTATGTCAGATATGTTTCATCCAGCATCATAGCAACGAATGGCGTTTCTTTTACCTCGTTTCTAATTTCTGAAATTACAATATTTTTTATCCATGCAATAATACGATTTTGTATTCTATTAGAGGTTCCAGAAAATACAGTGGCAGTTCTTACATGAGTTGCTAAAAGGTCATCATTATTACTAATTAAAATTATATTAATTCTAAATAATTTCCTCGTTTAAGGAAATTTATATTCTCATTGTGTCCATGAAATGCATCTTCTTGTTTTGCTAACTACATATATTAATCTCTTGAGAATATTTCTATTTCTTGTTACTTTTTCATTGTGTTGAACAATCGATGAATCCTTTTGTTGATCTAACTTTAAATCTATTCTGACGGTACCAAATGTTTTTAATAGTAATAGTGCGCTAATGTGATATTGTGTTTTTCCATGCTTCTTTGCAGCTTCGTGGAGATGATTTTAATCATTTTAGGTTTGTTTTGTCCAAATATTCTTATTCCTTTCAATTACAACAAAAAGTAAACATGGTCAATAGTGCAACTTATTGAATTCACTACAACCTGTTTACCATTTAAATTTTTCATACATAGATTTTTGAAAATGTCGTACACACTGTTGTCCTTTAAATATTAACGTTTTGCGATGAATAATATCCGGCACCGGTCTACATAATTTAACTATTTCGCTTTTTGTAGCAACGTCTCGTCTCGAAAATGGATTTTCCAATAAATCTTTAATTATTGAGACATTTGAGTTCTCGATTCTGAAATGGTTTATTTATTATGAATAAAAATTTGAAGAATATAATAAAAAAATATTTACCAACGAATAGTCGAAGTATAACTATAAAAAAACATCTATACGTATAGAATTCTACTAGCACTGAATCAAAATTCATGCCTTGTACTGTATGGTATCATATAGGTGGCGAAAAAGCTACGCTTTGGGCTTCATGAAAAACTTATATATCTTCAGCAAATGTAGCACCATGCGGCACCCGCCCCTGCGATGCCTCATCAGGATGCTCACTGATACCCACAAACCGAACATCTATTCCAAGTCCAGAGGATTTCACTGCGTGCTGGCACTAGAACGAACTGTTTCTTATGCGGTCTGTGGATTAAATTATATTTATTTTAATTTAATAAATATAATTTAATCCACTGATTAATCCATGTTCGTAATTAATAATATTAACTGTTTTTAACATTTGAAAATCATATATTCTGCGAAAACATCTTGATAATTTTTAAAAACAAAACCAAGGATATGGTGTTACAGAAATAACTTATATACTGTTTGTGTAAGACACAGTGAATGGTAAAATTTTGGGACTGTTCTGTTAAAATTCGTTTCTTTTTTGTCTAACAAAACAAAATTGTTTTTCAGCGAATTATTTCCATAAATATAATACATCACCAAAATTACTTTCCACACTAAAACATTTTCCTTGATATTGATGAAGTACTTCTTTTATATTTCCATGAAAATAAAATCTTACAATGTATAAATTTAAACATTAACCGTCTGCAAAATCGTATGGACAGTTAATCAGTTAAAAAAACCAAAAGTGCGCAAATCCCTGCTCTAATACAACGTTTAATAAACCGTGCCTTCGGATGATTCTGAATGCCAAATGCAGGAAAAATAGCTCCACTGGCCTCTGTGTTAATGGTATGCAGTGCGCCTCCAGTATCCCATACATAGAAAGCGTGATTTTCTATAAGTGTGCAGCGCGTACACATCAAAACAGCCTATGTTCGTTTGCTTTTGAACGTGCTCTAGTACCGCACGCACTACGAGAATACAAGCAAGAAAATCAACCTAATATTTGAATATATTGTTAATAATATTTATTATATACCATATAAAGATAGGTAGACATGGGTGCAAAAAAATATTATCTCTCATAATTTTGTCTGCACATAAAGACCGCACGACACTGTTGGATACAAATATTTATAAAATTAGTATAATATTCAAATTTTATTTTTTAAAAAAGGAAGTCATCTATATACATATATCAAAAACGTAAATAAGTATAAAGATGTATACGGTGGAGTTATATTATTATGGCACCTGCCCCTACCACACGACCGCAAAGTGTGTCTTATGAAATAGCTTCACACGGTGCCGATAAATGAAAGTGAAGACATATGAGGCATCCTTCAATGCTTTGTTGCAAAATTCTCATGGGAGGAGATGCATTTCGAGAGGTTAAAATAACATTCGTAAGAATCTCCGAGGAAAGATTGATCAGATCAGCATATTTGAGTGGAGCATGTGGACGCAGGTGGTCATAAAGATATAGTTCGACCGTCATGATCTTGACATGTCGCCTTTCTCTGCACAGATCTACGATGGGAGCACAGTGAACGCCAAGTCCCTGATGCGCCTCTGCAACTCGCAGCAGCACCCTGGACCCATCCTGTCGACCGGAAGCTCCATGCTGGTACGGTTCAGGTCTGACCTGAACCAAGAAGCTGGTGGATTCCAACTCGCATACCAGACTTGTAAGTTTCGAATTATTAGTATCAGTAATAATCCACTGTTATTCTAAAATTGCTAACCAACGTAGTATTTTGTTAAAAAATTAAATCTTAACGTATCTCAATTTGTTTTTTCGTTCCACATTTTTGTATTAATGACAAACTGTGTTTTTGTTTGTGTGGTTAGTTCATCATTCATACTTTCTTTAAAGAAAGGAAGAGCTTATAAAAAATTTTTGGAGTAAACTATTTTAAAAAAATTTTCATGTAATAAAGATGTAAATTAAAAAAAAATTAAAGATATTTTAATTATATAGAGTGAAAAAATTACTTTGGAATTATCAAATAATTTTTAAATACTTTGTAAAATAGTAGCAATTTTCATAATTTGTTAAAACTAAAAATATAAATTTTTTGTCAACCTATTATGCAATCATTTTAAATTTTATTATAGTCAATATGCTTTATTCTGATTAATAAATAATGAAACTGATATAGTTAGATAATTAACTCTCTTAGGTTTTACTTAATTATCTATTCAATTCATTATAAATTAAAATTACTGCTATTAGTTTGTGAAATAAAAGCTAGAATTGAGTTAACATTAAAAATAAAGTTAAATGTTAAAATAATTTAATGTTCGTATGGTTTTAAAATAGTAGTATAATTCTCCTCATACTAAAAATGTTCACACTTGTCATCAAATCGTTATCATTATTGTCAAATAATTTGGATTTTATCTGTAATCCCTTTCATTCAAAATCCTTAATTTTTAACAAATATAATCATATAAGTTTCGAAGCTTTTTCAAACGGTGCTCATTGATAAAGAAGCGTACTGCATTTTTTTTTTATGCAAAAATATACTTTACCATGAAGTTTAAGAAATATTGTGTGTGTGTGTGCTTAACATAAGAAGTTTAAATTTCGCATCAAGTAATTTACACTCATAAACTATTAACGTAATAATTTTACGGAATATTATCAAGCACCCTACATTCATTTCCAGTTTCATTTTTAAGCATATGGATAGATATTGTGTGTGTGTGTGATTTTTAATACGGATTAATTTGCTTTTTATTTTATTTCCTTCTTTTATTTATTTTTTTTAAATAGTCATGCTTTATTATGCTTTCAGCATACTTATTTTTTTTATATTACTTAGTTTATCTTAACATCTTAACATAAAGCTTTCTTCAGTTAAATATTTTAAATATTATATTTCATTCATAATTAAAAACACAAACTGTATATATATATATATATATATATATATATATATATATATATATATATATATATATATATATATATATATATATATATATATATATATATATGTATGTATGTATGTATATATATATATATATATATATATATGTATATATATATATATGTATGTATATATATATATATATATATATATATATATATATATATATATATATACACACACATTTGTCCATAAATTAAGGATAATGCAAATTCAGGCAAAGAAAGAGACAAAATCAATACAAATGTGATTTATTTGTAAAGTCTATTTATTAAACAAAAGGTAACGAGCAAAAAAGATGGTATATGTTTGACATCATTAATAAAAATTGCGATTTTTACTCCCTGGAGCTAATTTTAAAAAAAGAACCTATTTGCAAAAAACAATATAACATATTTGGTTTGATAGTTAATTCATAGTATGCCATCCAGATGATGCAATATAGGCCGTACAACTCCTAGGCATGCTTAGTATCAAATTATAGATCTGATCTTGCGGAATATTACACCATTCATCAACCAATGCTCTCCGAAGTTCCGATAGGCATGTGAGAGGAGATTGACGGGCTGCAATTCATCGTCCAGTTATGTCCCTCACATGCTTTATTGGATTCAAGTCCGTTGAGTATGCTGGTCAGTCCATACGGATTATATACTCTGATTGAAGGCATTCGTCTACAATGCTTGCACCGTGAGGACGGGCACTGTCATCCATAAACAGAAATTCTGCGCTCATTGCTCCCAGAAACAAGCGTACATGTTGTTTCAGAATGACATCCCTATAGATGTGGCCTGTTCTGGTTACATTCTGAACATGCAAGTTAGCTCTGGAGCCCAGAATAATTCCTCCGTAAACGAGCAATCCTGCGCCACCGTAACGCTGTCATTTGATGGTGTTTTCTTGGTGGTAATGGGTACCTGATTATCTTAATATGAAAGTACGGTGAAAATCAGACTGAAAGCTAAACCTGGACAAGTCGAAACATATCAAACAAGATCACTGTTGCGGTGTCCACAATGCATGTTCTCTACTCCAGGCTAACCGCAGGCGACAGTGAGCTACGATAAGTGGAACACACCAGACAGGCCTACGAGCATATAGATCAATGTGCCCTAAGCGTCTGTTCACAGTCTGCTATAGTACGTGTAGGTTGGTTGGTTGGGTTTTATGGCGCAAGGTCCAAATATGGACATGCTGCGCCAAGAATAAAGTTTGTTGTACGGGTAGCTAAAGAAAGCTGGCGAGACAGGCTTGATTATGTGCTCCGTCTGTTTCTTTTGGAAGTAACTGCCAAATACCAGTCCTTATTCGGCTCTGTAACTCAGGGGCGACCTGTGCTGTAAAGTGTACTCACATTACCATCATCTTGGAACCGTTACCAAAGACTGGAAAGTCACTCTGGGCGATTCCAAGTTTCTCGAATACTTCAAGCTTGGTACGTCCACATTCCAGATGGCCGATAATTCTACCACGTAAAACATTATGCAAATGCTTCCTTTGTGCTAAAACTATACGGTTATTGCACTGAAAAGCTTTTAACGTGCTTATGAAGAAATTTACTTCTGTGCAACCATTCCTTATATACCCCTCTTTTACACTCTCGTCATTGTGACGTGTTATCGACGCCATCTGATGGTTTCTTGTAATTTGCATATTATTCTTCAAGATATGTGTGAAAATTGTGCAAGTTTTATTTTAGAGTTCAATTTCTGTGTGATTCTGAATTATTCTTAATTTATGGAATTGAGTGTATGTACATATCGCCTTTCACACTTGCACATTTTTCGAAAAAATAAAAAGAAAGAAAAATATTTTAAAAATCTATATAGCATTTAAAAAACGCACATGGCCATAAATAAAAGATAATTCAGAAGCAGATGGAAATCAAACGTGAAAGGAAAATGTGCCAGCTTTAGAGATATCACACATATGGTCAAGTATTGTATGTAAATTACGCCAAGCACTTGATGACTCCAAACGTATATCACATTGTCGAGATGTAAGAGAGAGTTGTATATGGACTTGTTACAAAAAAAGAAACACGTTGACAACTGGTCAATGTAACGCTCATTACTACGATCACATACGTATGACACAGGGATGCATATAATGCCGTTTTGCATGGTACAGTTATCAGCCACTTGGAATGCGGGTGTACACAGCTAGCAGTAAGCGAGGAATTGCCCGAAGTTTCCTCCGTAGGATTTAACAACGACTCAAAGATGACGGAAATATTAGTTAACGTTACAGCACTAGTCGCTCTCAAGTGTCGATGCTGAATGATGACCGGTATTTGACAGTAACCACCTCAAGAAATATACAGCAGCAGATCTATCACGTCAGCCACCCCTTATCATTTCAAGGCAAATCTTGTACTGTTGTTTGGGACAATCTGATTCACTTCACGTGTTCATATGGAGAATGTCATGTACCCAGTACCAACAAAACAACATCATCGAACGCCAACGTTACGGTGGTGCAGGAGTACTTGTTTGTGGAAGCATTATAATGGGCTTCAGAACAGATCTGCATGTTGAGATCGAAATCATGATAAGTCAAATTTATTAGTACATCGTTCTGGAACAGTATCCGTTTATTTAGGAATGCCGTTGGTGATAATTTGTGTTTATTGATGACGACACCTTTCCTCAGCATCTGAATATCATCAACGACTGTTTTCAATCGTAAAATATTGCTTATATGAAATAACCATCGTTCTCACCAGACTTGAATTCGGTAAAGCATGTCTGTGAAATATGCTTAGCCGACAAATTGCAGCCTGTAAATTAGCTCCTATATCTGTACTGCGCCTTCGGAGAGCAATGCTTGCTGAGTGGAGTTCTCTGCCCCAAATACAACTCGATAATGTAATCCTCCGCATGCCACGCATCGTAAGTACTTTAATTCCTCATATGTGACTCATACGATGTAATAACCAACAAGGTTCAGTTGCTGTACGTATGCTTAGTGATGTAAGTGTACAGCGGAATTATATCGAGGTATGCATGCCTGGTATCATTTATACAACATTTCTTTTGTTCTTGCCCATTCCTGTAATTCATGCTCATTATGAATAAATCGTATTTGTTTTGTCCCTTCACCTTTAGCTGTTGGTTTCGACACTATCCTTAATTTATGGACACATATATAATTTCAAGATTTCTCACACATCTGCAATTCATTTAACATTGCAGGCATCTGTTTTGACTGCGGCAGAATTCGTAGTATATAATATTGCCATTGTATTTATTTCATTTTTAAATTTAGTATTTTTACTTTTTCTGAATATTTTATTTCTTTATAGGAAACCTAATATGGAATTTTGAGTTTATATTTTAGGCTTATTTTAGCCCCAATGAATTGTAGAATTTTTTAAAATTTTTATTTAAATACTCTCTAGAAATAAAGAATTCATTTGTTTAATAATGAGAGTTACACAAGTTTTGCATACATAGTAGCATAAATAATGTATAAAAGTGCATTACTCAATGAATGAAGGAAGTCAAATTGGGAAATAAATAGATCTTTCACTATTCAAAAGGGGCTTATTGTTTTTCCCTTTAACAGGAGCCTCGATTTTAAAACATTAAAATTCACAATCATTTGGGTTCTCAAAAGAAGTACTATAAACGGCTATAAAAGTTTAATTTAGAAACCACAGTCTTTGGTTGTTGTTCCAGCACAGTTTTTTAAGAACGTAAAAAAAAATCTGATGAATTATACGGTAGAACAGAGATTCTATTGAGCTTCAAATGGCAAAAAATATTAATCAAGACTCTCCCAACAAATTTCAACTCGAAACATTGGTAGATATTTGCAAAAAATGGAAATGCATAATCGGTTGAATATGATATAGATAATCATTTCTGCCCAAGTGCACAAATTCGTTTGCTATGACATGGGAAAAGAAAGCACTGGTTATCTGAGGATTGGAAAAGGATAGTGTGGTTAGATGAATCGCACCACATTTTATGTTTCATTGATTAAAAACGTCGAATTTGGCGAGAACTCCACAAAGCTATGATTCCAGCTTGTTTTATTCGCATTGTGCAAATGTCTGGTGGTAATATTTGATATGGGACATGTTCTGCTTGCATGGAAACGATGTCTTGATGTTCCTCTAGGGTAAGCCAATAGCTATGGGCAACTAAGAGGTATTGGCAGATCAAGTGCATCCTGCATTTTGTATTTTTACTCTGAAGGCGATGGATATTCAAATGTGAATACTACTTATAAATGTATAGTTGCATTACTTCATGAAAGATAATGCAACTGTACATTTATAAGTAGTGTTCACATTTGAATATCTGAACATCGGTCTGATTTCCAAGTCCTTCCTGAGCTCTTACAGAGCCTAAATTTAAATTCTCTTTTCTTCCAAATAACTTTAAAGTTCTAAGTTTATGCAGCATAGCCAATGCATGGTATTCTCTGGATATAAAATCACTTTAGAAGCATGTAGATTCGATTCCCAAGTAAATAAAAGCTGTTATCTACCAGGGCCAATGAAATTATTGATGTTAGATTTCTAATCCATTGGTGACTGAATGTATAAATAAGCAGTGATATTGAGTTTTAAATTCTCTTTCTTATTACAAGAATTTTCATATACGTTTCACAGGGCTGACTGTTTGGTTCGGTTTATCACTCAAAGATCATATTTTTATACATAAGGGCTCATTAGAATGGAACCTACAGTTTAAAGTTGATTTCGAACCTCTACAAAAACCCATGTTCAAATTGCTATTTGAACCCATGAACTGTTGAACCTTCTATTTAAAATGTATACTTTTAAATGCGGCTTTTTTTCTTGAAAATTACTCTAAGGGTTAGAAAGAGGAACGGACCAGTCTTTTTTGAGTTGAAAAATTTGCCCTTTTGTCATATTTAAAAGAATAATGCTTACTTTTAAAATTGAACTTAAGAATATCACACGGAAGTTGGTTGGTTGAGCCACTGCCTTAAATACTATTTTGCTTTCTCTCAACCTTTCTATAAATATTGGATATATTTTCCAAAAGTTGTCTTTTCTTTTGTACTTCAAGCATCGAAGTTTCGAAGTTTCAAAGTCCTGTTTGGAGAACTCTGTTTTTTATTGACTTTAAAGACAGCATTTACCCATTGGGGAAACCAAACCGTTAATAGCCACTCTTCCGTGACAAAATATTTCGGCTCTGATACCTTTTAAGAACCTGAATTTTGTAGACAGGTAGTGATGCTTAAAAGAAGCAACAATAATACAATGAAACACTGGAAGTGTTTACAAGATTGAGGATAGTAATAAAAAAGATTATAAATTTACTACGCCAAAATAGAACAATTATAAAAAATAATGCAGTAATACAGTCCGACATCAAAATGAAAGATAAATACAGGAGAAAAACTTCATGTAAAGCTGTTGAATATGCTGCGTATTTAAGGAACATTATTATGTAGTTAATGGATGGTATCTGTTTTGTTATCAGTGCTGTCTTGATGGTGTACAAATGTCTTGAGATAAGACTTCGCTGCTATTTGAGGAGAGAGAGTTTCAAATGTCATTCTACACGAAACTTGTCAAGCGTTTAAGTTTTACCCATCACATATTTAATATTTTCCTTATCGTTTAATAGAGTAATATTAACTCTTCACAAACTGCTTGAAAAAAACTATAAATGTTATTTTCTAGTTTTTCATTAGCTTTATATTTTTAGTTTTAATCTATAATGTGTCAAATATTATGGTTTCGATAATAAAAAAATAAATAATAAATAAAAAGATAAACGAATAATATTTGAATTTTTAAATTTAAAATTCCGTGTGGAATATTGATAAAATGAAATCTCAAAAGAAATCATGCCTCGCGCAGAATCGCAAACAAAAAATTGATAAAGATGCTATTCTTCAAAAGTAGGGAGATGCAATGTTTTGTTTCATATGGAAGATGAAAACTACTTTAAACATAAATGATTTGAAATTGACTTGGTATCAGAATCGAGTTCAAAAGAATAGACATTACACAACCAAAAGCATCAGATATATTAAATGACGTTATTAAAGGAATGATGAGTTGATTGTGATGATAGAAGAAAATAATGTGTGGATTAAGCATGTAATTATATTAATCTGACGTTAAATATTAACCAGATAATTCGATGGAAAGGTTTGGGAAGAGATTGGCATAAATAAAAATTCCTTTCTTGGTATTAGTTTTGAAAATCATGTAAAATAGCCACACACACACAACTCTTATAGATAAAGTGAGAATGACTCTTTCTCCATCTCTGAAATCCCTTTTTTGTGGTTTCCTTGGGCTCACTGAACTTAATCATCGTAGAGTGCTTTGGTTGCTCATTTCAGAAGAAAGAGTGAGATCCCAATATCTTCTTTCTGCTTGTCTTTGAGAGTTGAGCAGTTTCTGCATGAGGAATAGTACAACATCCCACTTACTACGATTCAAAATATTTTTATAATTATATTATATAAACCTATCAAGAAGGATTTAATTGGTTATAACTGTCATAAATGCTCCCACAAGTTTGGTGCAAAATACTTTGTATGAGTTTTTTTTTTTTTTTTTTTTTTGGTTTTGGATAACCATAAATTATGCAAAAAAAAAGGACACATTGATCACTCTTGCATTATATACTTCTTGTTAACTATAAAGTATTAAAAAAGTAAGCCTAAAAATGTGGACTTTTTACATATTTTCTTTAAAACAAATAAAATGGATTTAATAATTATTTAACAATAAAATGGTATACTTGATAAAATGTTATACTTTTTGGTATATTTGTATTTTTGTTTTTCTCTTATATTTTTTAAACAATAGTCGTGTGTACATAAAATATCAATTATATGTTTTCTTGTGACTAGTATAATCACACATTAAGGGTAATTTTAATATATATGAACTGGTTCTTGTAGTTCAATATTGAACTGAATTAAGAAAAAAGATCAATAAATTAGGTCCCAGTTCAGTTAATCAACGCATTGGATCGACAGATATTTGCATATAAAATTGAAATATAAATAAAAAAATTATAAATTCCAGCAAAATCTTATAATTAAAATAGTTTTGTTTCAATTTACTCTTTACAGACACTAGGAATAATCAGATATGAATTTACAATTTAAAGCAAACTTTGAGCCACTAAGAACATCCAGATACGAATTGGACCCATTAATTGTTGAATGGATGACCAGTGCATAAACTATTCAGCTTTTAGCTCGGCTTCAAAGAGTTAGAAAATAAAGCTATGTCAAAACATTTGTTGAAAGCAATATAACCACTTGCAACATTTAAATTATTTAAGGTTAATAAATCTGAAAAGTAAATGGAAACCTATCTATACGTAAATAAAAGCTCATATTTTGGTTTCAAAATACCAGCTAACTAATGCCCATTTTTCAAAGTACTAATTAATTAATGCATACTTTCACTTAAAATTACATTACCTCCTTTGCTGGCGATGCAACCTACTGAAGAAAAGCCTCTTGCCTGAACGCTGAAAACACCAAGTTCTTTTCTTCATCTAGGTCAAAACCACCTGCCTTGGAGATTTTTTATATTCAAGTAAATTTGTAGGATTCAATATCCCGCACCTGATTTGGTATAGAGAAAAAGTTTGAAGAGAAGGATGCTGGCTCATATAATGCTCTCACCCATTATTTATTCTTGGGGATTAATTATTAAAAATTTATTACAACGCACAAATGTCTAAAAAATTTTAATTTACCTAACGTGGCATATCGTGCACAGAAAACTCTTTGATGCCCTACATCCTCGAAAACCTGTCCTGGTGTTTCCGGTGGTCAGAAGACCTGGGAAGGAATATACATTGGTCCCTCGAGCTTCCAAGTACACAGGTGGCAAGCAGAGAGGAACGGTAGCAGTGTGAGAGAGAGAGTTGACAGTATTAGTGTAGCAGAGTAAGCGAGTTGGTGTGGCCTCTTTCATTTGAGATATTGTATTATGCGTATTATCTTTTTGTAAAATAATGAATACTGAATAACTGATTTGTAAATACTCAAGAAATTCAATAGTAATCAATAAAAGGATATATTATTCAACTTAAAGTGTCTGAAGTTGTTCCCATAAATATAATCAACTTTTATTGCAGAGCCTTGTCATCCAGTGCACGTGGTAGTAAGTCTCACTGTTTTTATCATTACCTCAGTATTTTTCAATTGTCCTTAGTGTTGATCATCGAACTGGCACGTACGCTCAAAAAGTTTTTAAATAAACGAATGTTTATTTTGTGTAAATATTATAAATCTCCATTGAGATACCTACTTTACGTGTATATTTTTTCAAAAATGTATTAATCAATCTTTATTTTCAAGCC
Source organism: Latrodectus elegans (assembly GCA_030067965.1). Classification (NCBI taxonomy): domain Eukaryota; kingdom Metazoa; phylum Arthropoda; class Arachnida; order Araneae; family Theridiidae; genus Latrodectus; species Latrodectus elegans. Next base: position 20,725,775 of record CM057819.1, read on the forward strand.
AATAGTAATTTTAAACATATCGGCTAATTATCTAAGAAAACTGCATTAGTTAGTGCACAATTAGCTTGTTTATAACGTTTATTTATTTTTTTTTGACAGTGTGTAATAACGTCTTGAAAAAACGATCTGGCTTCATTGAAAGCCCGAATTTCCCGAACACGTATCCTCACAATCACAACTGCTCATGGACGATTGAAGCACCCCCTGGCAATAATATTTCGATTGCCTTTTCGCATCTGATTCTGGAAGGAGGAGAATCTTGTGATGCAGATTATGTTGAGGTAATGCATTCATTTATTTGCTATTTCTGTCCAGTGGAATACAATCATTCTAGTAGATAGAAAAGAAGTTTTCAAATTGTAGTTTCTGCAGAGTATATAATAGGATTAAATAAAATTGGAATTCTGTTTCTGATATCCATAATATTTTATATAGGATTATGATATGCAATGTTTATTTTTAAATTATGTTTTGAAAAATAACTATCCTGTTCTATAATACTGATAGCGAGACAAATTTAACACACGAAATGAAATATAGTTTTCAAACAAGAAACTTCATTTTTAACTTTTCCTTGGGATTTAATCGTAATGAAAGACTAAGATCTGATGCATCAAATAAAATTAATTACATTCATGTTTCCTGAGATTATTCGATCTCAATAACATATTTTGTCTGGTTTTTAAACTCGATTCTTTTGGGATTGTTCTTGTCTGTATTAAAAGTCATTCATATTCAAGTTACAATTCTCACAAGATTTAAAAGAAAAATAACTATTGTCAAAAATTACACACAATATGCTTTATTTAAAATTCTTTCGCTTAAAAAGTCCAAATATCAAAAATTTTCAATATTTCTAAAAACAATTTGGAACAGCCAAGAAGGTTTTTAATTTTGTCATCTAAAAATAGGTTTTAATGAGAAAAGAATTTTCATTTCATTGATTTTTTTTTTCTGAAATGGTGAATATTTAATAAAAAACATGCCTTTAATTTTGTTTCCACAGAGAAATTTCTGTTACAAAAACATTTGAAATAATTAAAAAACATTTAACATTTGAGTGTTTATGAAATCCAACAATATTTGACGTGAATAAAATTTCCAAAATGTCAGTCGCATTCCCTCGAAAATCATATATTTCCTACTTCGGTTAATGATCAAGATATTGATGAAGTCAAATAATGAATATTCGGTTGTTTATTTTTGACAATAAGGAACGTTACTGAACAAATTTCAATATCATTTAGTTTATTTCAATCAATTCAAAGAGACCATTTTCTTTTGCAATTTCGAGTTAATTCAACAATTTCTAGTTTATTTAAAAAAACAATAAGGCTTCAAGTAGCTCAAGAGATGAGAAACCAACCTACTTCTTTTTTTAAAGTCCGTTATTATATATGATGAAAAACAGATCCATGCTTTTGAAATGCAAGAGTGAAAAAGTTCAATAATCAAGTATATGACGCTTAAAAGATGTAACAAAATCAAGAACCACGTCATATTCGTTCAAAAATCAATGTTACGTTGACTTTTTTCTTTGATTGTCATGATGTTACGCTTTATGAACTCCTACGGACTGGCCAAACATTTAATAAAAATTATTATTAAAGTCTTCTAAAATAGTCTAAAACAACCTCGTCAAACATCGTCCTAATGAAAGAATCGTCCAAAACGACCAAAAATTCAGCAAGAATTTCATTGCTTTTGCACTATGATAATACATTTTCTCACACTTCCGATATTCATTAATTTTGGTCAAATATTTAATCATCTGCAAGCACAGTACTCTCCTGATATTATACCGAATTATTTCTTACTCACACTACAGACATTTTGCTTTCGCCATTTTCAGTCTACTAACTCGATAAAAAAAATTTTGTTTCGAATTATGAATACATTTACAGAAACTATTTAAAAGCATGTTTTACTTAAACAATGGCTCAAAATGAAGAGTCAGTAGACTGTAATGAGCGGTCTTAGTTATCAAGACAACCTATCTGAAGCGTATTTTGAATTAACTTAACTAATATAAAAAAAGATCTTATATGAATAATATAAACATAATATAAACTAATATATGATGCCTACTGGTCGCATTGTAGAAGCCACAGTTTAAAATTATCATTTTTTTTCTAGAATTATTATTACTAAACATGACGATGCCTTTAATTAATACTTCAGGTACTAGAGGTGAAAGCAACAGGTGAATATGTAACCCTGGGGAAGTATTGTGGACACGTGACCACACCTCCAAGCACTTTAGAGACATCATCAAACAAAGCTATCATCAGGCTTATAACAGACAGGTCGGTCAGTGAAGAAGGATTCAGGCTAGAATATCGAATGAAAGGTACGATCTTGAAGCAAAGCACTTCATTTGTGATTACATAAGCATGCTTTGTTGTTTCATTCTATGTATTTTTCATTTTGTAGTTCATGATTATTACTTGAATATACCGTCATCTGTAAAAACTGTCAAGTACATTTTTTTAAAACATTTTGAATTTCAAAAAACATTAAACCCTGATGAAATGTGGTTGAAAAAAATTCATGGTCTTCTCAAAAATATTTTTTGAGATCATTTTATGTTTCGTTGAAAAATATTCAGTTCGCTCTTAAAAATTTCACTCAATACATTAAAAAGTTAAATTTTCTTGATAGATTTTTTATTTATAAAGAGAATCAATGGACTTTCTCTTGCAATGCTAAATTAACAATAGGCATTTAAATTTTATTAGATAACTTGTAAACCATGTAATTCTTCCCTTTTCCTAATATTTCATTTTATTTACAGGGTGAAAACGTAAGCGCTATTGAATTTCATGCAAACCAGATAAAATCAATATACAAATACTAATAATAAATTACATAATGAAAGGCATTTCATTTAAAATCAATATTTAAACAAAGAAATGAAAAACTAATACTGATTCAGAAACAATATTTATCAATTACATTTTAAAAATAACTGAACACGATTTTATATATATATATATATAGTCCAAAATAATATTTAACAATTAAATTTCAAAATCATATAATGTAGTGTAATTTTTTTTCAAATTTTACATTCGCCTATATTAAAAATAATTATACGATATTTCTCCAAAATATATATATTTCACTCTTAAGTATAGAAAAATAACTAAGAAAAATTTGAGCATTAAATTTCCTTTAAGCTAGATCTCATAAAAAATATCGACAGATGTTGACTCCCATTTCAACTCTACATTATTAGCCCTATTATCAGCCATGGCAGGAACTGGCTGTACTCGGAAAGTACAACTTATCCCCAGTATATTGGAGCCATATTAACAAATGAATTAATTCAGCTTATCGAATGACACTTCGTGCACATGTGGATAAAATTTCCACAAATTCATTTGACTTGCTTCTATCTCCCGTTATTCTGCAATGACTTGATTCAAGTTTCGGATTTCGCATCGTCAGGTGAATTATATCTGTAGTACTCCTTAGCAATTCAGATGCCACCAATTATAAAGTCATACAGTTGAGTTTAATAGTGGGACAGTACTTTTCGAAATGGAGTGAGAGATTACATTACAACCACCAATAAAAATAGATGTTGTGTTTTTGTTTTCATCATGCACATTTTCTGTAGTATTTGATTGAGAGTTTCTGTTTGCTACTATCTAATGAAAAAGTGTCATAGTACAGCTATGTACGAAAATTCCTTCCGGATTGCTGCATGGATGTAAGAGATCCTCAGGTTTTGAAATATTCAATACATGATGTTAAATAATTTAATTAAAGTTTCACTTATTCAAACATCTGACCTCGGAACATAAAAAAGTATCTTTTATTGTAATATTGCTTGCTACCTGTTCTATCATCTGTGTCACATCGTAACGCACTAATTTATAAAACACCACTTGCCCTTTGTATTTTTAATTTATTAGTTTGCGATAACTTTAACTTATTGATACTAAGATAAAACCTAGCTCCTGGAATAGAACAAAAATTATTTTCGTTTCACTCTTGAATTTTAAAATTCCGAATTATCCAATATAACACTAGGATTGCCTACATCTTGTTCCTTGTTTGACAGTCAATGGTTGGATTTCCATCTCAGGAGTAAATATATGGGTGGTTTGAAATTGACCTTTAGAAATGAAATTCCCAATCAAATTAATCACCACTCGATTTAATCAAAAGCAAACAAAATCTGAAGACAACACCTTTTAATTAAATTTAAATGAAATGTATTTCTATTAAAACATCTCTATAATTTTATCATTGTTTTGATTTTATATCTCTCTTATGTATCTTAGGAAAGAATGCATCGAAAAGACGATATAAATTTTGTTGATATATAATCTTGTAGCTCTACTTCTACTGAACGGATCTAAATAAAACTTTATAAATATATATTATAGCCTGAGTAAAAACTTTAAGGCCAGTAAAAATTTTTGAGAAAATGTTCAATGAAATAAAAGGGATTTAAATAATATTAATTACTAAACTTCATTGATAAGAAGTAAATGCGAGCAACATAATCTGTAAATACATAATTATGAGAAACATGTGGTTGTTTACAAAGTTAGTATAGCTGCCTGAGTAAAAGCTTTAAGCCACTAGTCACTTTTATAAAAATAAATATAATATAATCATGTAATTACGGTTGCAACTACTAGCTTGTGACAACTCTGCAATTTTTTCATGTGTGTCATACGTTTCTTCGAAGTATTCGTGAGCTTTGTGAAGATGGCGAAGGGGGGGAGTAAAAAGTTAACTGATCGTGAAAGAGGACAGATCGAAGCTTTGTCTTCAACAGGAATGAGTAGTCTATTGCGATAAAGATAGGAAGATCGAAAACAGTAGTCAATAATTTTTTTTTTAAATTGAAAGATAAGTGTGGTAAAAAAGAATACTGGGGGAAGACCTAAAGCTTTGTCCTCACGTGATGAAAGAAGAGTTTGTAAACTTGCATCTACTGGAAAGTACTCAACCAGGAAACTGATTCCGATGACAGGTTTAAAAGTTTCTCAAAAATGATTTATAATACAATTTGAAGGTCTGGAAGGCACACTTATACAGCAAAATTGACTAAGCCTCAGTTACTGCAGAGGCACTATATAGAGCGTTAGAACTTCGACCAGAAAGTCGTGACCTGGGACAACCCATGGATAATTTTTCTGACAAAAATATAAAAATAAATAAATAAAACGGAATTTGGATGGACCAGGTGGCTGGAATTTCTACTAGCATGATATAAGAAATGAAAAAGAAATATTCTCCAAGCGCCAATTAGGTGAAGGATCTGTGATGACTTGTGGCTGTTTTGCTTACAATGGTGTGGGCTCAACAGCCTTCGTTTCAGGTAAAATGAATTCACAAGAATACCAAAATGTCCTAACAAATCATCTTTTGTCATATATTGAATGTCTTGCTGGAGGAAATTGGAAATGTCAATGCATCGATCCATTCGAGTAATAGCACAAAAATTGGTTTCAAGTCAATAATGTTGAAACTGTAAAATGGCCAGCTAAGGTCACCTGACATCAACCCAATGGAGAACTTTTGGGGTGAATTAGCAAAAAGAGTTTATGCAAATGGGAAATATTTTACATCAATAACAGAGCTGAAACCTACTATCGAAGATAAATGATATAAAACCGACCTCACCTTTTGTCAAAAACTCGTGTTATTCATGAAAACAAGAATATTTGAAGCAATTCCAAGAAATGGCTCCTACACAAACTTCTAAGAATTTTTTAAGAATTCTTCTAAGACTTCTAAGTAATTTTTTTCTTATATGTTATTTTCTATATTTGTTTTAAAGTTTTTACTCAGGCTCAAATATTCATCAGCGTATTTAATATTTTCTAATAATAAAGTATTTTTATTTTTCTACCTTTTTTAATTTCATTTAAGCTTAATAATTATCAACCAAATGGCATTTTAATTCCTCAATTTAAATGTTTCCATTTTCTCAAAAATGTCTACTGGCTTTATAGTTTTTACTCAGACTGTATATAGATTATATGACCAAAGTTTCTGTCGAATAAAAATACTTTGAAATCATGCCATCAATCGTCTCTGAAATGAATAAAAAATGATTTAAAAAGCAGCATTTTATTTCATTTATTTACATTCATGTGTAATTTAAATACAAACCTTGCTTCTCAATAATATGCTCAAAGTATATCACTTCATTATTAATAGCAGCACTCAAATTATGAACAAGAGTTAAAGGAATACAAGGCGATGATGGTTCAAAGTATATCACTTCATTATTAATAGCAACACTCAAATTATGAACAAGAGTTAAAGGAATACCAGGCGATGATGGTTCAAAGTATATCACTTCATTATTAATAGCAGCACTCAAATTATGAACAAGAGTTAAAGGAATACCAGGCGATGATGGTTCAAAGTATATCACTTCATTATTAATAGCAGCACTCAAATTATGAACAAGAGTTAAAGGAATACCAGGCGATGATGGTTCAAAGTATATCACTTCATTATTAATAGCAGCACTCAAATTATGAACAAGAGTTAAAGGAATACCAGGCGATGATGGTTCAAAGTATATCACTTCATTATTAATAGCAGCACTCAAAAAATGATAAAGGAATACCAGGCGATGATGGTTTTCAAGTCCGCTTTACTAGTGATATGAATTTGAGAAATTCGTTTCTTTAGGATGCTCTCAACCACAAATGACGAGGTTACAGTTCTAGTAATATCAGTGGCCATATAAGTGGGAAAGTTCCTTAGATAGCACCATTACTGGCCAAGAGTTTACTTGAATCTTGTACTGCCGTATGAACTGTTCCACGGTTTTTTATTATAATGTTGATCCAAACAACCTCCTTCTACTAGAATTGACACAGAATTATTTTCCAAGAATCTTTAGTGTCGCTCACTAGTGATTGTACAAACCAAATCACTGTAAATTCGTTACTGAAGAGCGGGCCTAAAATGAAAAAAAGTTTGAATCCAAGCCAAGTTGTGATGAATGAGGATTGATAGAATCCATATGCGTCTGTTCTATATGTCTACAGTTCCATCTAAAAGAAAATGAGCATTATTTGTGCTTAAAGTAAGCCATGTCCAATCTTCATCTACTTACGAACTTGCCCGATAATACAAAGTAAATTCGAGAAGTGAGGCGCGAAATTCTGCGGCCTCAATTGTTGCATAAAATGCATATTGTGTGGGTAAATCTTCAAAATTTTGCGTAAATGCACTCAATTACTCATGGAATATTCCGAGTTTGAATAATTCAGCATCTGCATTCAAAAGCTGAATTGAAAATATGTTAATGCTTCAGTTGCTACAACTGAGATTTTCTACACAATCGCTAGATCATGGTCCTTTTCTCGAGGCAATATCTACAGAATCCATATCTTCAAACCTTTTCATCACGAAATTAACTTCAATTACTAACCTGGATTCTTTTCTTAAATTTTTCATTCGTCTACTAATCATGGAATGCTGCAGGAACACTGGTCTCATTCTACTGAAAGAGTACGATCCACTTTAGAGAAGGAATGTATTTTTTTTTTTCAGTCAATTGAACACACTCACTTCTGGTTAAGATTTTCCTACAAGAGTTTATGGAATACAACTCTGTTTACAGAAAAGATTTCTTACTTCTTTTTTTATGTAACTGCAACCACGTGATTTACACAACAGATTTTTTAACTTTCATTGAGACTGCAGATCCCAAGGAAAACATTTGAATTGCTTGCGTATATACTAGGATAACTGGTAACAAAGGTCACTCATACTCTGTTTTCTTTTGCAGGATGCGGGGGTGAGTTTGTCAACAAGGACCAGGGTGTCATCGCATCTCCCAATTACCCGAATGGCTACCCTTTTGCCACTGTTTGCTACTGGCACATTGCCGTGCCCCCCGGCAACAGAGTGGAGCTTACGATCGATGCCATGGAGCTGGAGAGCGAACCCGAATGCCATTTTGATTACGTTAGGGTGAGACTTTGTAACTCTACTCTTAAGATACATCTCGTAATGGGATAAACCTTTTCCCATATAATACTTATGGTGGCGTTTTATTGAAATAACATTCATGTCATCTACATTCCATTATGCAATTTCAGAATTACTTTCACTTACAAATATTAAACTGCAGAATTATTAATCTTTTATTTGTTTCAAAAATATCTTAACAAAAAAAAATACAACTTTAATATGTTTTAAAATTTCATATTATTTTAAAACTAATTAGTTTACGACTGTGTTTTTCTAGTAATTTTATTCTTTTTTTTTCTTTCAGGAAATAAATTTTAAAGTCTAAAAGGTAATTTATAATGTAACTATAACAGAAAAATGTACCTAATGTTTTTTATTTCAAGCAAAATTGACAGTAGATATTTTTAGGATCTTTGTCAACAAAATTTTGTATGAGTTACTATTACAATTGTACTTTTTAACTTACCTTTTGGACGATGTTTAAGATTTATAGAATATTTATTTTATTGTTGACCAAATTTTCTTAAAATCATTATTTTATACTTATAAATACCAAAAGGATATATAAATGAAAGAAAAGATTATTTTTTATATAAAATATTAATTTTTTTTATCTTGTTAAAATATTCATGAAAATAAGATTGTTTTTGTTTTATCAATTATTTTTCCCCATAACAAAAATATTCTCACTCCTATAAAATTTTAAAATTTTTAAAATATTTAAATTGCAACTTTTTATTTAATCAATATCCGAATGAAAACGAGTTTGTTATTACTCCATAATTCATTTTTCAGTATTTTTCCGTAGAAACGTTTTCCCTTTTTTTTTTGTTATTTTGGACTTCACCTATACATTAAAAATGTAGTAATTACAATAACCCAGATATTTATCATTTCTACATTTTACCATTAACACATTTTGACAATATTATTTGCATTTCTATGCATCCTAAGTAGAAGCGATGCTCTCATTTTAGGTATACGGGGGTGAGGATGAGAGATCGCCGCAGCTTTTGAACACGTGCCACGTGATACGGGAACCTCAGGTCATCAGCAGCCACGGCAACAAAATGATGGTTGCTTTCGTTAGTGACCACTCTATTGCAGCCAGAGGATTCCATGCAACTTTCCGCAAAATATCGACAGGTAACTGTGGCAAAAATATTTACTAAATAATATCTATAAAAAAGATTTTTCGTTTTCGTGTTAGGCAGTATTTATCTCAATAAATTATTATGATCTAGCTAACGACGCGGGTATATTCTCGAACGAGCTAAAAGTAATAAAACTATTTCTAAATAATGGATAGTAAAAACAAAAAGAAGTAAGTAATACAAGAATATGTTTAGATATTTATGTAAATAGAGATTATGTAAGAGCATTATGTATTTTATAATCATAGGGTTTATCAGTAGGAATTAACAACAGGGATAAATTGTATCTGTGTGTGTGGTACCTCTACTGGTAACTTAACCTGTAACTTTATCCTAATAGCTTGGTTAGGACAGGCTGGTAGAAATCAACCCTTGCTGATGGTTGGTTTTATATTACTTTTTAATGTTTGAAGAGAAACTTGCTCCATATAAATCAATTTATGAAAGTTCGTACCAATTTCAGAGTGGAAGGTTTCCGATCCATTTTTTTATGAAACAAACTACTAGACTCCAAATTTTGAAACAAAAACATTTAATTAACAAAGAACTAAAGAATTTATAAAGGAGTCATATTTGGGTTCGCTAAAACTCTAGCGCCTCCGTAGCGTACAAAAGTCAGTACCAATCCAAAACAAAACGCAGCTTCTCCGTCTGTTCCTCGCACCAACCGTCTCCATACTCACCCTCCCCATTGAAGGCTCTGGAAATCGAAATAGCTAAGTATGAGACGTTACAACTTGTTCTATTGTTAAACAATGAGGGGAATCAATAATCAAAAACTTGAAACAGGACGAGTAAATTCCTTTCTAAAAACTTTAAAAATCTGGCCACAGACAATAAGAATGAAAGGCATATTAACATTAAAATTGTACACTTTGGTTGTTGTGTATAACAGTCTGAGCTCCCAAAAGGTTCAACTACTTTCTTCTTGATTAAGTTATGCCTTCAAGAAATTACTGACTGGTGCTTTCTAATAAATTTTCAGATTCTCTTCTAATTGCTCAAGTTCCGCTGGTTGCTGCAGAAGTTAACAAGATAAGCATCAGCTGCTATCTGCTTCTTGCTGTTGATGCTTATATCGTCCCCCCCCCAAGCAGCAATCGAAAAGATCGTGCTCTTTGACGCAAGTGAACCTGATGAATGATCTGATTGACATCACATTAGCTGGACTCATCAGATGTTACCTCTTAATTACATGGAGCATCGTACCAAAATTTTGTATTTTATTTCGTCACATTAAGTTGATATTTAGGGCAAAGGCTTAATTCGTAAAAAAAGTGTGAAACACAAGTCTGATCATGGAAAATATAAAATACGACATCGAGTTGTCTTAATAATACACATAATAACCTTCAAATAAAGAAAACCACCGTTAAAATTTTTCAAATGTTTTATGAGGGTGACTTGTTCATGAAATGTTATTTGTTTAGAAATAGGAAATTTCTATAGAAATTCTCTCAAATGGAAATAATATGATTATTTCTAAAGGGTGATGCTAAATTGTTTTTACAAATTAAGAATGATGATAGTACCCATCCATATAAGTAATAATTATATAGGAATACAGGGTCGAATTTCACTCTCAGAGGCAGATATGTGGAATTCCCACCTTAACTTACAACCATGTGCGGTAAGCGAATGAATTATACCAAAAGTTTCAAAATAATATTTATCGTTTAGTAAAACCTCACAGCAAATGCTCAAAATGCCGACCACGTGTGTCGTTGCACAATTGACCCCTGCGAGGAAGGAATGATTGGCACGTCCTCTACAAGATTCATGCTGTCATGTTAATTTTGTTCGGGGTAACAACGATTCTAGCCACGAGATCTTAAGGTGAGTCCACAAGCATCTCATACACTAAATGTTTTATGTGCCCCCAAGAAAAAAATCCAGTAGGTTGAAGTCTGGTGAGCGAGGAGGCCAAGCCTCATGTCCATTACGTCCAATCGATTGTGACACTCAAAAAGTTAACAGACCATGATAAAAAAATGTTCTGGGGCTTCATCCTGAACAAACCACGTGTCTCTCTAAATAGGAAGAGGAGCAGCCTGCAATAAACTGAGAATCACTTGTTCCAAGTAGATACGGTATGCTGCCTTCTGTCAAATGTACTGGTATGATGTACGGGCCTACCAGATAATCATCAAGAATATCTGCTCAGATTTCACAGAAAATTTCTGCTTGTGTCAACGAAGACGTTACAGTTGGGCTTGTGTTGTTAGACCAAACGTGTCCATTTTGCTAGTTGAAAATGTTTTCTCTGTTGAATGTTGCCTCATCACTTAATAATACTAATGCGGGAAATCGTAGATTGTTATTCTTCATCCGCAGTATCCGATGCGCGAAGTCTGCCCGGCTGGGATAATTATCTTTCTGCAAAGATTTCACTTTTTGTACGTTGTGTGTGTACACCGTCATAGCTTTCAAGAAATTTTGCAGACGATGTTATTCAGATAATACTTGTAGCGATGATGTTGCGGCTTTTGTAAAGGTCAACGTTTATTCTGACTGGCACTTTTCAGTAACCAGTAAAAGCAAAATGAGGCTTCATCTCTCTGGAAATTTGCATGCGGTAAATTCGTGGCAGATTCTTGATACACTTCTATTTTCTTCTTTTCGGCATCTCAGAGTGGAATGTGACCATATATTCCCATGTAATTATTACTTGTATAGATGGGTACTATCATCCATCTTAATTTGTAAAAACAATTGAAAATCATCCTGTATTTGTAAATGTGATATATTTGAATAGATTTTATTGTTCTTAATTATATAAACTGAACTCTTAATATTCATGTACAAGTAAATGAATATACTTTTCAATATCTGTGGATTAAATCTCTGTGTATTGATAAAATAAAAAAGTAAAGCCATGAATATAAGAGCCGAATTTTCATGATTAAAATAAAACTTTCTGTAGTTAAAATAATTTTTTGTTAAACATGTTTAAATAATTATCTTATGAATTCGTATATATCTATTGTATTTTAAGCTCTATAATTGCCGACATTTTTGAGCCACAGATTTCTGAACTCAGAAACTTGAGGCTGCAAAATACCGAATATTTAATTGTTATCAGATCCAATAAATCGTAAGCAACTTTTACGTAAAATATTTTTATTCATCTGTTTCTTGATTGCTTTTTTATAATCATAATTTTTTTAGAAAATCATAAATGAATTTTTTCTAAATTTTGAGAGTGATTATAATTTATCTGAGTAATTGTATATTTTGTTGACAAAAAAAAAAAAAAAACTGAGCCAGATAATACAATTTTTTACTAACAATAGAAAACTTTATGCCGAATATCTGGCTGTTACTTTGACATTTCATTGATACACAAACACTCTTCCAAAATACATAACTTAGTATGAAGGATTCAATATTGATGATCTGACTCTACATTAAGATAGATTTGTTGTTGATGCAAAATAATTAACAATTATCGAATGGGGTATATTCTTTTTCCTTTTAAGTTTCTCATTAAGAAACTTTTTTGTTAATGAGGAATACTGGTCTACCTGTCACAAGGGAGAGATGGAGTAAGCTTGATTTTTTTTTACCTTTATACATGTGTGAATTACGTTTCAGGTTTAAGTAATGTAAATTACCTTCATGTTTTTAATCTTCATTAAATATGCACTATGGAGCATCATGAAACGATTTGGTGTCATTTTTACTGCACCAACTTTCCTGGTTGACAAGAATTCACTCAAGTTCCTTAATTTTCTTTTTGACCTCATTCTTAATACACATAAATAATATCTCCTTTCTCAACCCAACAGGCTGTGGCGGCCTCTTCACGACGCTCGAAGGCGCCATCTTGTCTCCAAACTTCCCTGAAGTATACACGGCCAATGACGAATGCGAATGGCTCATCAAAGTGGACTCCAATTTCCTGGTGGTCTTGGAGTTCTACGACTTTGATGTTCCGGAAGCCATCAACTGTACCAGGGGATATGTCGCCGTAAGTACAAAACAAATTCAAATGCATATCGCTAATAGTTTATTTAGATAGATTATACTCCTCAAAAATTGGCACAATATTGTTTCAAAAATTTCAGTCAAAATTTTCGGATGAAACCCTATGACTATAATTAAGACACAGAAAACATATTGGAACTGATTTACTCGGCCTTTTTTTACAAAGCGCATGAATTATCTATCTATTAATACACTTACTGAGACCAAAAAGTATAGTAAAGAACAATCGTCAAAAGTAGGCACTCCAAAAAACATCATATAAAAATTAATGAAATATTATCAGTGTATTAAAGCACATAAAGAGAGAATATCAAATAAGTATTGTCACACAATTTAAAAAATGTTAAAAAAAGTAATTCCAAAGTAAGTAAAATTGTGTATATGTTGTTGTTTATAATCTCCCATATGCTGTGACGGACCAGATCAGTGAAACCGTTGAGAATAATGAAGTCTGATATAAGATGATAGTCCCAGTCCAGTCCAAGATGTGCTCATGTGATGAACGTTCCTGCCAACATTTGGGGCAAAGAGGAAACCTCTTGCACCTCCAGAATATGTGAGGCCCTTTATATGGCCACTGGCTACTCGTGATAGACATGTACTGGTCTACCTGTCATAAGGGAGAGATAGGGTAAGCCTGATTTGTTTACTTTTATACCTGTTGTGAAGCAGAGGTATTAACCATTTTTCTGTGTTTTGGGATTTTTGCCTCTAGAACAACTCTAAATAGGTGGGTTCTGAAGTGAAAGGAACAAGATGTTTCAGTTCTTTCTTTGCAAGAATGTAGGCTAATTCACTTCCGTAGACACTAACATGGGATGAGAACCATTGAAAATATTCTTTATTCTGTTGAGATGAAATTTGGACGGAAATTTTTATGGATAGATAAACTTGTTTTAAATCCCTTTGTGTATCCAATTTTTGAAATTTTGAATTGAGCTATGGCTGTCAAAAATAATCCAAAGGTCCCCTTAGTTGAAAAATTGTGTATTTAAATATAGATAGCAAACTAAGTGTAAACGTGCTAATTATTATTTCAAGCTAATGAAACCTTAATAATTGGGTGACCCCTTCTGTAATTAATAACTACACCCCCTATTCTTTACTCATATAAGCTAAGTTATATTTGCCAAATAGTGTTTCATCAAGTTTTTTAGTATAATATTATTAAGTAGAGATTTTTTAAGCGCTTTTTTGTTTCCGATTGTAAATAATTGTAAATATTATATATTCTGTTTTATTAAATAAGAGTTACGATTTTTTGAATTTTTATTGAAATACTCGAATTGTAGTAAATTAATTCATTAACCCTAAAATTATATTCATTGGTTTTATCTGACATATGTCAATAAATCTCATGCGTTTTAATTTAAATTAAAGGAACAACAAATTCATTTAAATTTTTTTATTATTTGTTTGAACTGAGTTTAAATCTTTTGGATATTCATATTTAGAATTTTTTTTTTTTAAATTTGGAATGTTATAAAATAAATTCACCAACATATCCGAAATCATCCAGAATCCGTAGTGCATAACATTATTCATAATAATGCTCAAATAAATTAACGAGAATACCAAATAGTAGGATGTACTAACTACAATAAAATCTCAGCTGTTATAAGCGAGTATGCCTTTGAGAAAACTTGCCTTCAGTTTAACAATTCATGGGTTCGAATTCCACATCGGACGTGGATATGTGTTGTGGTTCGAAATCCACTTTAAAATTAAGGTTTTAGTCTAATTAATTCTCGAGTACAAAAGAATTGCTTGTTGTGCGACACATAAATCAAACCAAACCAAACATTCGAAAAAGAATTTTATTTTAATATTCCTGCTTTTACTGTCCTCCGATTTACTACTCACTTTTGAGGCCAAGAGTTAACAAGTATCTAATGCTGTTATTCTCTGCATAGTGTCATTTCTTTTCCATTTAAATTTAAGTTGTTGAAAATAAGGAATTTAAAATGCTTTTATGTTTATTTATTGTGTGAATAAAGTGTGCCACAAAATTTTTAAAAGTTCTATTTTCTGTTCCGTTTCTCTTTGAATATGTACTGAGAAACAACATAAAAAGATTTATGAATCTGGTGACATTTGAGCCAGCTAGACCACTTGAATTTTAGATACTTCCTATTAAAGACACCTATTCAGGAAGGATGGCTTATTGCCTCTATGTTGATTTGATTTACAGAAGTATAGATTTAATTTATGAACTCACCCTACTTCATGCACATGTTTAAATGCTGAAATATTTTCACTGCTAACAAAAAAAAAAAATGTCTGAAACAGGTGTACGATGGTAACTCCAGCAGCGATCACCTACTGTTAAAGCATTGTGGATCAAAGCCAGATTATCCCATACAGTCTACGGGCAACAACATGTTAGTGAGATTGGTGGCAGATGGTAATAACGTGGGCAGAGGTTTCAGGGCACATTACAAAACAGGTATCAGATGTATTTTTTAAAATAATACATTAATATATTTTTAAATATATTTACTGTAATGTATTTTTGAAATGTAAATAAACTACTGGTCATTAAAATAACAACAGCATCAAAAACACAAAGAGATATACGTATGCAGCTGTACCAGCATGCTTTTCTGTATATATGTGTATGCAGTATGGCATGAAGAGAAAATGATTAAATTTTCAGGAAGTTAGAAGATTTAACAGATGTATGGAATTATTAGAAAAGTTTTTCCATTTAGCGACAGACATTTCTTTTTCCCGATTAAGGTTAAAGTTAAACTGTGCTTGCGTAATAAAAACGGGCAACTCACTCATTCCATGCTGCTTTAAGCCTGTGTGCCTCTTCATCAACCATAGTAATCAGATAGGTGTGCCGGATCAGTCTCTCTGCAAACAATGACCTTATGTTTTTAATTGGTGAGAAGTCTAGAGACTATAAGCCAAGACAACAATATTTTTTTATATCCTGAGAGGTCGAAACATGAGCAGAAACATGCTCTCTTGCATCATCTGGTTAAAAGGTGATATTTCGAAAGCCTCGGAAAAATAGGGCAAAACAACTGATATTAGGAAATCATAAATACAGCGGCTGCCATTCAAGTTACGTCAATTTGAATTAGAGAAGTCCATGTTGTATACACAATAGTTTACCATATCCTGTAACTTAATGCTGAGACGGCATTTTATACAACTAAAAGATAATTTTTTCTCTCGGAACCTCCAGATATATAGCCGTCAAAATGCTGGGCAGAGCAGAGACTCATTTGAAAAGAAGTCATCATCTAGCTTTAATGGTGGGCACACCACAGTAAATATTTATTTATATATTGCATTGTTAAGTGAAGCCGTTGTTATAATCACCGCAATGACTGTCTGGGTCGCTTCAAACGTTGTCGCAATATATACTGGAGGTGCAGTAAAGAAGGACATTTCCCGATGATTGTAACGTTTTGCAAAGCTTACATCACAAGTCTAATTGAACTGTAATAATGGGGATATTGTATGTCATTTTAAAAGACGCTGAGCAACGTATCGATTTTCATGACAAGGACTGGATTTCGATCAATACAAATGCATATTTTGCCTTTGTCTATACTTATTGATTAACACGTTTCATTCAATACTTGCCATGATATTCTGAAAAATCATCTATCTTTAAAAGCAATTTCTGAAAAAGAAATCTACTGCACAACTTTTCTTTCATGTAGTGTGAAACAAATCATATAACCAATAATGAGAATGTTTTCGATCAAGATTTTTGCAATCTATTATCTGGTGGCCTGGTTCAAAACTCAAATAATCTAGAAATACGTTTTCTCATCTTTATCACAAAACAGCACAACACAACACATACAAACATAAAATTAGACTGAAAATTACAGGAACAATCTAGAAATGTTCCTTCCAGAGGGTAAAAATAAAGACGAGTGAGTAAGACTATTTACAGATTTGAATGGCGGCAGCAGTGGCTCCGCCTTCAAGAAAATAGTTCTTAACAACGTGCATCACATGTCGTTTTTTCACCTTTGCACATTCCAGATGCACTGAAGTGCCAATCATTTGCTTGTTCCAACTTCTTCTATTCAGGTAATTTTGACGTTCGTCCTTTCATTACCTTTTCGTATTGCAATCTTACTGGTAAACACTATAAAAATAGTCACCCTTGTACTACTTTTGTATATACATTGCCAGTTTGACTGTGATATGCGCATTTGCTTCAGAAACCATGTTTTACAAGAAATTAATGAAATAGAGAGTAATCAAGCTTATATATAGCTTGGAGAATCTTATCTTTATTTAATAATCACTCAATTTATATTCATTTGCATAAAAAATAAACAAATAACGGAGAAAACACAATTTGAATTCCTTTCTGTACCTTCAGCTATAACTGACGAGTAAGAAATCTATTGAGGGAAGCTACACGTCCTGTCGAAACTTTCAATACAATAATGCTGTGTTCATGTGACATTTTCTATGCCAGTCCTTTCTTCTGAACAAATTGTTTTATGCTTATAATCAAGGTATGTCGTTTTTCAGGATTATTGGACTAAAATTTTGCTATTTTCTTTTCACTGGTATTTTTTTTAAATGGAAAACAAGTAAAAATAGCAAATAAATTAAATTATATTACTTGTAATTAGTGCGCGTATTACTGATAAATATTAGGAAAACACTTTTTAAATTACAGACAAAAGGAGGTCAAATCTTCATTTTTAAAAAAGATAACGGTGGACACTGGATGATTAATCTTTTGCCTCAACAAGGCTGGAAGCTGTTACGTGTTTATCATTACCCGTTGGACACCTGTGAACCAAGTCATGGAAGAGAGTAGCATTTCACGTCATACCACTACAAATCCGTTTATAGGGTGGCCCACATTCATTCCTCATCTCAGATGAAAGAATAAAAAAACAGAGTGAGAAAGAAATATCCATGGCCGAACCGGCTTTCGAACGCGGGACCAACGCAGTATATCAAATATAAATAAAATAAAAATAGTACAATTATAATGTTTTAAGTAAATTTTGAAAAGAAAAAAAGAATGAGAGAAAACAGGTAATAAAAAGGACATCAGCAAACATGAAAGTGAGCAGGAAAAATTCCTACAATGGATTAAGGGAGAACTTGATCAGTATACATTGTGCAATGATTTTGTATCTCTGAACAAATTCTGCAAAACACCAAGAATAGTATATTCAATGTATAAAATAAATATTTTGATAAAAATAAAAAAAGGCTGTGTAAGAAATTTGAATATTTTACTTATCTTAAACTATTTCTGACTATTCGTAGGCTGTGGGCAGCGACTGTTGGCCGATGCTGGAGGGGTAATTACTTCCCCGCATTACCCTGACATGAACAGGAATGTCCTCAACTGCAGCTGGATAATATACGCATCTGATCCTGGTAAGCACTCTCCTCACCCGATTTGCTATGCTATTAAAAATTGTATTATTTCGATATTTTTCTTAAATTTTTTTCTATCTTATTTGATATCTTTTTACAGAAGACCCTCATTTCTACAAACAAGTAGAGACCAGTAAAACAATTATTAAAATTCAAGGTTATTAAAATAAAAATATATCTTAGAGACCTTTTTGTTACCACATTGCTCTCTAGTTATAAATAAAGCACTAATATAAAAAACATTAGAATTCAGTATGTAAAAAACACATATTTAAAATTCATATTTAAAAACCATTTTTACTTTCATTTTAATGAGAAAAAATCAGGTAAAACAATCATTTTTTCTATTTCAAAACAATACTTATAAAAATAAAAATTTTCGATTTAGAAAAACTATTCACGTTTTTCTTTCTTTTTTTCACGAAATACTTCGATCTTGTTATCCCCACACATTCACTTATTTTGCAAGCAGTCAAAGCACTAAGTTGTTTTCTTCATGTTTGACATTTCAAAGCTCTTTTACATTCTCATTTGTTATGTTTTTAAGCATTTAATCTTCTGATAATTCTCACGAATTAAACAGTGACTGCGCGGTTAGCACTCTTGCCTTTCTTTCAACAGTTCATGGTTTCGAATCCACATTGGCCATGGATGTTCGCAGTGGCTCAGAATCCAATTTAATCCGTAGGTCTCTAGTGGGGAGCCCTCGAGTGGGGAGAATTCAACCAACTCTTCAAGTGATTGCAACGAATTTAAAATTCTTTAAAGGAAATTCCGGAGACTCCTCACACAAATCGTCAGATGATAAGTTTTATGTTACAGTAGTTTATTTAATAAAACACGTACGTCGAATTGACTTAGATATCGTTACTTTATTTCAACTCGATTGCAAGCTTATATTCATGAGAGCTTAGAAAATCAATCCCATAAAAAAATTCCCAGATGTGATCACTCTTCCAAAAGCGTCCTAGTTTGAACTTATTGACTACAATGTTGAAAGTTATGTGAGAAACGGGAGAATTTCCACAAGGACTGCTCAAAAAAATCCAGCGTGAAAAATATGAGCAGCTGCTACCTATCATCAATAGCTCAACGTCTGCTCGCATAAATCACTTGAAGAATATTTTCCTTTAATTTTGATTTTAGAATACAAACTACTTTATAATTTTTACACTGATTTTTTTATATTCATCATTGTAGTTGTCCACAATTTTTAGATGATTTAAAATTTTCTAATAATAAAGTTGATACAGATTTCTCAACATTAAAATAAAAATAATAAAAACATTATCAAATGGTAAAAAATAAATGCAAATGAAAAATTCATGAAATCGAGTTCGTAAAAGAGATTTTTCAAACATTTAGTTCGTAAAGGGGAATTAAAATTATCATGTCTATAGGAGCTTGTTTGGGACCAGCCAATAGTGCGTAAAATCGTGACTGTTCGTAAATTAGATGTTTGTAAAAATGAATGTCTATCATATAAGCAGTATTTGTGCTAAACACATGTATATTTTTATATTCATTGCCAAATATCTAAAATAAATTCGAAAAATAAAATTTTTGATTTGATTTCCATCGAATGAAATTATTTTATCTTGGTTTGACCACCAACAAATACAGCTGTCTAAGAGAAATTGAATGAAGCCCCATCTTGTTGGTTATCCATGTGATTTCATCACTTCTCGATTGTATTTCCAGAAATCGCCTCAACATCTCGAAGTACTCATGACCTAATCTGTAAATATGAAAGGCCCATGGACCTTAGACCTTCCAAATCCCCCGTAATTTTCTTTCAGTTGTTTCGCGGGTTTAGTAGTGCAGAATACAACTGTCTTGGTTCCCTCACGTGAGTTTCACAATAAAAGAGGACGCAGTGCACCTAACTCTCATTTTTGACAAAATGTCATTACACTTAGTTTACCTCACTGACTTGTTTCCTCCTTTTGTCGAATTGGGTTTAATATAAAAGTTCTAGTAATTTTTATATAGTGCTTATGGTGGCATACTTAGCAACCTAAACAGACTCATGCTCCTTGTGTTTCAGAATCCTTTACTATTTAAAGATTATATAGTGTTACGGATGGGCTTTTTGGACGTTGTTCACGCGGAAGGTTACCATTTCACTTACAGTTCCTTATTCAAGTTTTGATAGATAATATGATAGGTCTGGCTTTCAAAATCGATAGGTCGTCTTATCCATGTGTCAATCTAGATTGTCATAAATGCACAACCTTATTGATTCTTTTGTTGTGTTAGCTTTGACTCACGATATTTATTAAAAAAAATAAACATTCTTTCATTGAACATTTCAGGGATATCATGATATTACATAATTCAATTTGTGATAATCCTATATAAAAGTTCTTAATAGACTCACCGAGTAAAAAAAAATTCATCTATTGTCCAAATAAAAATAACAGGTTTTCAATACACATACAAATTTTAATGCTCACTTTAAGAAACAGCATGCGACGCGTACAATATATTTTTTATGTTTTCTTTATTATTTTTCATTTTACTTTCCATGTTTTTGTATTAACGTCTAAACAAAATTTTAAATCCCACGTAACAGTCGAAATGGAGTATTGAAATTTGAGTTATAAAAAGATAATGAGTTTTTTTTTTGTGTGTGTAACAGGAGAAAAGGTTGTATTTACTGTGACTCACCTACATATGCCAAATCAAGATAACTGCAGCTATTCTTCCCTGAAGCTCTTCGATGGTGACACCACTGACGCTCCACTCCTTCAGGAAATATGTGGTTACCACGCCCAATTACCTTTTGTGTCGGCGAGCAACACCCTGCACGTCTTCCTCAAGTTCATAGGATCTTTCAGGGCCACATACGGCATAGCATCTCTACGTAAGTCCTGCTTCAAGAGAAATTTAATCGAGTACTTTAGGCATAAATCCTTATCCTTTCAAAACAATATTTGGCTTTAAGACATAATATTTATAACTCTGTAGACCAGGAAAACTTGACAGTACCACCAAATCATTTCATATTTAATGAGAATATTACGTATAACATAACATCTCAAAATTTCTGTCACAGCTTAGTTTTTAAAAATATTCAATATATATAATGATATTTTAAACTTATTATTTTAAAAACGATGAAAAATATTTAAATAAAACGAATGTTATTAAACTAAGAATAACATAATATCGCATTAGATAATTGTTAACGCTTTGAATTAACAATTAAAAAATCTAGTTGTGCAGTAGAAACAGCTATATTATAACCTGAAACCCATTTTTTTTCGAACGGATACTTGTTTGACACAATTTTTATTGCAAAGGCATTTTTGGGACTCCTTGCAAAGTCTTAAAATATCTCTTTCAGCCTAAATGCTTTTCCAGTCAATGAAGTCATCGGTTACCGAAATGAGAAACGAAGATCAACCATGGAGTAAGCAGTTTTCTGTCTCCCCTACAAAGCTCGGTGAAAGACTTTAAGCTGTCTACCAAGATGGCTTATGGGATTCAGGACAAAAGATCTAATTAACCATTATCTCCAAACTAAGAACCTAAAGACATACCTTAACAATTACAGCTCAATGAGGCCGTACGCTATCATCGACCAGAATGTAATCATAGCCAATATTATATGGGCGGGATCATGGATCAAAGATCTCATTCCGACATCTCACACCATTCACAATTCCTCCCAAGAACACATGCAAGTCAATGTGACCATCGAGTTTGACTTCTGCTCAAATCATTATTCTATTCTCATTCCGACATCTCACACCAGTCACAATTCCTCCCAAGAACACATGCAAGTCAATGTGACCATCGAGTTTGACTTCTGCTCAAATCATTATTCTATTCTCATTCCGACATCTCACACCAGTCACAATTCCTCCCAAGAACATATGCAAGTCAATGTGACCATCGAGTTTGACTTCTGCTCAAATCATTATTCTATTCTCATTCCGACATCTCACACCAGTCACAGTTCCTCCCAAGAACATATGCAAGTCAATGTGACCATCGAGTTTGACTTCTGCTCAAATCATTATTCTATTCTCATTCCGACATCTCACACCAGTCACAATTCCTCCCAAGAACACATGCAAGTCAATGTGACCATCGAGTTTATCTTCTGCTCAAATCATTATTCTATTCTCATTCCGACATCTCACACCAGTCACAATTCCTCCCAAGAACACATGCAAGTCAATGTGACCATCGAGTTTGACTTCTGCTCAAAACATTATTCTATTCTCATTCCGACATCTCACACCAGTCACAATTCCTCCCAAGAACATATGCAAGTCAATGTGACCATCGAGTTTGACTTCTGCTCAAATCATTATTCTATTCTCATTCCGACATCTCACACCAGTCACAGTTCCTCCCAAGAACATATGCAAGTCAATGTGACCATCGAGTTTAACTTCTGCTCAAATCATTATTCTATTCTCATTCCGACATCTCACACCAGTCACAATTCCTCCCAAGAACACATGCAAGTCAATGTGACCATCGAGTTTATCTTCTGCTCAAATCATTATTCTATTCTCATTCCGACATCTCACACCAGTCACAATTCCTCCCAAGAACACATGCAATTCAATGTGACCATCGAGTTTGACTTCTGCTCAAATCATTATTCTATTCTCATTCCGACATCTCACACCAGTCACAATTCCTCCCAAGAACATATGCAAGTCAATGTGACCATCGAGTTTGACTTCTGCTCAAATCATTATTCTCATTCCGACATCTCACACCAGTCACAGTTCCTCCCAAGAACATATGCAAGTCAATGTGACCATCGAGTTTGACTTCTGCTCAAATCATTATTCTATTCTCATTCCGACATCTCACACCAGTCACAATTCCTCCCAAGAACACATGCAAGTCAATGTGACCATCGAATTTGACTTCTGCTCAAATCATTATTCTATCACGGCGGTAACTGTATCTTCCTGCATTACTAGATTGATAGTATCTGATACTTTGTTCCTACTGATCAGTAAGCATCTTGAATCGCTTTTTCGAGTGAATCTGGATTCGTCTGTAAGAGATACAGAAGACCGTTGATGTTTGGTCAAGGAAACTGTTCTCTTGTCCCAGATATGCGAAATTTTCTCTGTCGTTCGATGATGGGGATGCACAGCTGGTCGCCTTGCACAGAAACCTCCACATTTACACCGTATCAGTGGATATGTGGAGGTTTCTGTGATACGGTGTTCACACCGTATCAGCGGATATTATCCTCCTAGATCATATGGAGTGTTCTGCCACAATCTGCGGTTCTGAAAAGCTTCTTCTCCGTCGCGGGCCAAAAGATCTATAAAACAGTCTTCTGCAGATACTGTAGTTCGTGGTCGGTCAGAAACAAGTTTTCAGGACAAGATTTGATATACATTACACAGAAATTTTGGTGGACCACACTGCAAGACATATGTAGACCAATTCACGACATGTGCAAGACTATCAGACCCTTTCCCTCCATCCGATTGCTCGTTATTTTAACGAATCGAGCAAATGACGGCTTCCCTTAGTTATTGCGGTACCCCAATGACTATTATCAATGGATTGTTCAGGCGTGGCCTCGTCTCCTGACCGTGGTTCAAAATTACAGGCACTTGATGGTGGGCGAATATTCCAAACCCGATACCTTAAAGGTACAGTCCGAGGCTCACCAGCCCCGCTATATATGTATATCGACGGATTGTAAACGGATCTGCAATCATAAGTTAAAAATCAGTATAAGTTACAAGCGTAATTACAAAAACTTTATATTTCCTAATTTTCTCTTACTCATATATATCTGTTCTTTTCTATTAAAGAATTGCAAGCGTTTTAATATAAATTTACATAAATTCGTATTAAATATTAATTTAATTGTTAGTGTCATTTTTTATGGTGAACTTCAAAAAATATGTTGTTCCTTAACATTTGGAGGCCAGCAATATATAAACAGACTCACTGACAAACACCTGGACGACTTTGTTCTAATGACATTAACTACCTATTCTACAAAAGTTAAGAAACCTATTTACGACATAAGAAAATATTCTATTTTTCTTATTCAAACCACTTAGTCAGAAATATAATTTATGTTATTGCATTTATTATTCATTAAAACACAGCATTTCAATTAATTTCATATATATAATTCAATTGAATGTTTATTTTGTTACAATACTGTTTGATTAAAACTGGTTCCATATATACTGGATAAATACCATGAAACTGGTTTCATATGTACTCCATCTGTGCTTCCATATGTACGGCCAATAAACAAGTTTACCATTTTTTTTAAAAAAAGCGTCTATAGTTTTCAGTAGAATAAGAAAACAATACAGTGGCTCAAATGCTTCCTAAGCTTTGCAAATGTTGCTTTAGAGTTAAGAATGAGCGCATTCTTATTGTGTATTTTCTTCTTTTAAGGATTAATAAAGTGCGAATAATTGAGCAAATTTATTAATTGAGAATATTCGATGGGTTATTCTTCATTTTACTTAATTGACTGGTACATCTCAATCAAGTCTATGAACTCTTGCATTTTCAAATTGATGAAAGATGTAAGATGCAGCTTAGTAATTTAAAGACCGTGTCGCATCAAAGGTTGAAGTCTGAAGAGGTTAGAGGCTCAAGGTTCAAGCTTGTTAAGTATTTAACGGAACAAATAGGTGGGTTTTCGGAGCAAAAGTTTTTTTTTTTTTTTTTTTTTCGGAATTGATTTGTATTAACAAAGTTATCGATAGCTTGATGAAGGAAATCATCGTTTTCTTATCTCAGAGATAATGAGTTCGATATTTATCTCAAACAAAGATCACCTTATTGACAAAAGCTTGACATGCTAAGAAATGGTAAACTATAACACCTCCCCATCGCTGTGAAGTGGAATAGAGAGGAAATTAAAGCTCATGTGTCGACCTTCACTAATCCAATTGCTTTGGTACAATACCATGGCAATGAAAACGGACCGTGTCGTGCATCAACGATTCGCAGAAATGATAAGCTGGAAATCTTTCGAAACTGGAAAAATAGGAATTTGAATGCTTAACGAATGCTTCATTGATGCAAGTTTTTATTTTCAGATTGTGGTGGAGATTACACTGGCAGCAGAGGCTCTTTTGGTACCCCCGGTTACCCGCACAACTATCCAATGAGCATGGAATGCGTATGGACCGTACAAGCGTCCATGGGCAACAAAGTGCATCTCTCCTTCCAGTAAGACTTCTTTCTGTAACTCTTCGCATAATTAATACTAATGAAAAACCAGTCAGTGTGATACATATACATTTATCAATATTCGATTGGGGCATAGAAAAATATTTCATTTGCAATCCACGTGTGATGATGTAATAGAGAGCATTTATTTCAGAGGAGGAAAATTTCTCAAAGCACTAATTTTATATTGATTAATCAGTATTCTTCTGATTTATTGAATCACTTCTTCATCAAAAAATCATCAAGTTTTTCGCTGTATTGAATTTTTATTGTAATGATGATGGAAGAATAGTTCGTGCCAATAGATCTTCAACACACTGTTTACCATATTACAATAGAAACGCGCTTTCATGCTCTCTTCAGGATTGTTAAAATAGCTCGCAAAATTATAAGATCATAAAAAAGTAACTGTTAGATCTTAAAACTAATTTTTGGAGAGGATGATCACATTTTCTCTCTTTGGAATTCCATGGTTTTCTAGACGTGTCCACGTTTATCTGTGATGTTCACTTGTTTTCGTTGTTATCATATGAATATTAAGAGGAAAGTGCCTATACTTGTGTGATTTTGTCTCCTGATTGTGGTTCAAAATTACGAGACACTTGGTGGTTGGTGATTATTTCAAACTCGTTAACCATAAAGTGCATTCTTGGGCACGCCTGCACTGTTATTTATGTACATATATGAGCCTCGATTCTCTCTGCAACGATTTAGTCCTCGTACGCAAAAAATAACTATGCCGTGACGAAGAAACTTAACAAACCACTTCTTTCATAATGCCATGCTACAGTCACAAATGCTGCTTCATTTTTGACGCTATAACACGTGTTCTTATCATATGGACAAATCATTTGCATTGTGATGATCATGTGCATAAACATCCATACATGTGTGAAGTAATGTTTCTAGAAGGATATTTTCTTTGCTCATAATATGCCTTCTTTGTAAAATTATCTTATTTATTTAAAGTTCCAACTTAACATAAATAACATTTTAGTTCAATTTACTTCATAATTCATTGCAGAGGCTTCAGCCTGGAAGAGAGTGATTATTGCAACAATGACTACCTCGAGATCCACGAGGAAGACGCCGCGGGGACCTTGATAGGCAAGTACTGTGGCCATCGCATTCCTAGCAATGTGACGGTGGCCCGCAAGCTTTGGATCAAGTTCCGATCGGATGATGTTGGAACTGAAGCCGGATTTATGGCGTCGTACTCACTCGGTGAGTAACATTTTGGGAATAATCGATTGAATAATTTATGTATCCAGTTAATCTTTACCTCATAGTGACAGATGTATAGAATGGGTGTGCATCGTGACAGATGTCTAGAATACGACCGAATACAGAATGCATCAAAACTGAGAAATATGTTGATTAAAAAAAGTAAATATAAACACTGGTTGTGCTATATAAAACACCCGCAATAAATTTAACTTCAAATTTATTATCTTGTGTAAGCGCAATGCACATATTTTATGACTTTGATGAAATGAGGCGTGAATGTTAAACTGGATGATAAGTTTGCAGATAATTTTAGTGAATACGGAAGCTTCATCAGAGGAAAAATTGCTTAAAATGATTAAAAATGTTAAAATATGATTAATAATCTGATGTGATTATGTAGTCTCATATGTAATCCCATCTGAAGTAGGCAACTTAAAGTTCAATACATCCACATTGTTTCCTTCAGAAGAAATGCTTCCGATTGTTAGCGTTGAAATCTAATGTTATTAGTTAATTCAGTTCAAAACGACAGACATGTGAGGGTCATGAGTTGATGGATCCATACGTAGTGGTTAATAACAGTGTTAAAATTAAAATGGCCCTATTCAGATACATGCGAACCCATTTTGTTTATTAAATTTTTGTTTGCCAGCTTAATTGTAACCTCGTCACTGACCGTTGTTCAAGTTTACGAGGCATTTGCTGATGAGAAAGTATTCTAAACCAGTTAACTTTAAGATACAAGTTCGTAACTTAAGTTCGGAACTCACATACACCGCTATTTATGTCTATATAGAATTTTGATGAAATTTGATATATACACTATACAGATTGAGGAAAGAAGCCAGCAATAGAAATTGTTCACATTTTGACCACCACAGGGAATTATGACGTCTAAAGGAGGATGAAAAATTATCAAAATCATTGAAATTCTGAAATATGTTCAATACTTTATTAATATCAACAATATATTTAAAAAGCACCTTAACTCTATCAATAGTAGCTCGATGAAGTTCTTGAGAGATTTCAGGAAATGACGTCGAATGCGTGTTTTCAATTAAACTGAATCCTAATTTTTCTACCATAGGGTTTTAGAAATTTCTATTACCTGAAATCACAGGAATTTAAGTCGTGTTAAAGGGGAGGCCGCGTGTTTAATAAAATATTGCATATTCCTCAATTATGGCTAAAATTAGCATAGTAAAGTTTTTGCTTTGATGCTTAATCTGGGTGTTTGCTTTATAGTGAATAAAACCAATGGTCTGCAAACACTATCGTTCCCTTAAAGCAGGAATAATGTGCTACAGAAAGATTTCATTGTCATGATCACAACGTTTTAGGATTTAAGGAATGAGAATCTCTTATAGAAACTGTCAGATGGTAAAATTATCAGTACATGCACAATATGTCACATAATCAGAATGCAATAGTTGTTGGTACAAGACATTAGAGTGTGAAACACCTCATGTGTGAAAATTTCGACTATTCACAATCCCCTTAAACCGCTTCATTTGAAGCACAATTTTCCAAGACCATGCCTCATCATCTGCCATTGTCCTCAAAAATTGACAAGCAAAATGGAAGCGTGTTTGATAATCTTGAGGTTGTATATATATGTTTAACAAATATTATTTTAATCTAGATTGCAGAATTATTCCCATTATCGTGCAGAATTATTCCCATTACTCACGTGACGCCGATACAGCACTTGAAGGAAAATTGTAGGAATTGATGGCTCCTTCAGGTACAATAATAGCAACTTCCTCCACAGTCTCAGCTGTGCAATCACTTTCCTTCATATTTTTGGCGTACCCCATACAAGTTCCTAGTCTCTTTAAATTTAATAATCATCTTTTTTAAACTATTCTTCGACTTGGATATTTTTGATGGCTTCTGTAAAGACGATATTCCCACAGTAATGCCAAACATTTTTGCGGTTCTGATAAAAAAGTTTTATCAGAAAATCTCGATTTTTTTTTCTGTAAAGTAAGATTAATGATAATAATGGCAAGCAAAATAAATTTTGGTCTTTGATTGCAAGTCCCTTCATAGGTTTGTCTAATTTGCAAAAGTAATTCTTTAAAATTGCTATCACAATTTGAAACTTTGAACTAAATTTTTATTGTGAAAAAGTTTCCCCCGGTCCAAAAAAACGTATATACTAATTTTCATCAAAATTTGATATTCAGAATGGGTCTTTAAAGCTCTGAATAAAGTCATTTCAATCATAACCACCTAGAGCATAATGATGCGAGGAAGTAAATTTCTTTTCGCATTTTTCTTTGTTTGCTATTAAACGCATGTTGTCATGAGAAGACTACTATAAGAACATAATTTAGATATAATTTCTGAAGCCCGATAAATCACAGATGGATTGCTTTAGTAAGCACGTGCTTTCATTCAAAGGATGGATTAATTGAAGTGTTTACCTCAGATGCACTGAACAGCCAGAGTATAACCTGGATTACTGAGGAACTGAGACAAAACCAGACATCTCACTGCAATCCCTTAAATTCGATATCACTGAAATCTGTTTAAAAAAAAAAGTTCTATTATAGTGAGATTTTATGCCTTCATGCGCAATACTGTAACACATAGTCACTAAGCTTTGCGGACATGTATCATCTAAGAATTACAAAATTTCATTTTAACGGTGATTGTCTGTTATTAAATACTTTATTTTTGGAATGTTTCCTTTTTTTTAATATCATCTGTAACTGGTGACTAAATAAGATTTTATTTGTGCTCATTTCATAAAAAAAAAAAAAAAATAAAAAAAAAAAAAAAACAAAACAAAGTGTAATTATATAAGTCGTATAAAAAAGGTTCTTCCATATCTAAAAAAATATATATGAATGCTTAGTTCATTTTTAAAAATGTATGTGTGATTTCATATAATTCAATTTGTTCATCGAGTGCCTTCCACCCCTCCCCCCACAGTGCATGGCTCAGAGTTGAGAGGGAACGAGGGGATCCTGGAATCTCCGGGATACCCCCATAAATTCCAAAGCGAGGACGAATACGAATGGACTATTTACGTGGCATTGGATAAGTTCATCAACATCAGGTTCTTAGAGATAAGCCTCTTCAGGGTCAGCCAGAGCCGGGAATGCACTTCATCCATAAACGTAAGTGATCATGAATTTTCAACAAATAACGTACAATCGTTTCTTAAATTAATTTTCCGATTAAATGAACCATTTTATTTAATTATTGATCTTTAATAATGCATGAAAAAATTAAATTTTAACGTAAAAATTTTATGTATCAGATCTTTCTAAGTATTCGCTACCTTGCTATCTTAAAACAAAATTTACATGTAACAGTATTAATTTATTTTACATGTCCTCCAAATTTAAGGAATAATTGTATTTGTAAAAATAATATTTTTTTATAAAATATTATATGTAAACTTCTGCTGACTACTTAACAATCTAATGCAAGAGATTTTACACATAAGTTTATATAAAATATGCAATAATTTATGATGCAATGTATAAAATGCTTCATATAAATTTACTCCAATGCAGACTAAAATCAAAATTACTTTCAGTAGATTAATGTATCCTTGACAGAATTGTATAATATTATGTTTTCTAAATACAAATGTCAGATAGTCACAGTCAAGTCAGATATTTACAGTCAAAATGAATTTTTATTCTCAAACTCAAAAAGCATGATGTCTTACAGACTATAAGTGGAAGGTTTATTCGATTGTAATTTTCCTAAAACATACATTACGCCTGGAAAATAATACTCAGATAACCAAACCTTTTAAAAGTTAAATTACTCTTAATTTTTGTAAAATCTTCAAAAATATTTATCATATTTTATTATTTTTGTTTCATTCTCAATTAATCGGCCATAGGATCAAATACTCGTCGATCATGCATTTCTTGTGTAATTGTGGTTTCTTTTTTATGTTATGAAGAATTGTTAGAACAATAATTCCTAATCCACAGTTTCTAAAAATATTTCTTTTTTTTTATTTCAATCCCGAATACACTAAGAGTATTATATCAAACCTTAAAAAGCCTTACACGCACACACACATTTCCTTACATTACTTTATTACAAAAACCTTAATATGTTTTAAATACAGTGTATTTTATGAGAAAATAAATGAAGAGAAAGACAGAATTTTAAAGTTTAATTTAAATATCAATGTGACTTTAATGTGTGCAGGAAATTTCGAAATGTTTTACCTAACATTTTAGTGAAGTAAATAATTTCGAAATTTCTTACTGTTGAAATTACAATTGAGGAAAAAAGTTTAAATAGATTGCGCCGTCGCCTATTGTAATGTATGAATACTTCGCACTTTAGAACTTGTTTCGATTGGGGGAGGAAGTTCTCCCAACAATTTTTTCGATGGAACTATAAGTTCCTTTAGATTTCTTGAATATAATTAATTGTTTTAATATTATGTGTGTAATTGTTAAATGTATGTACGTTTTGTGTTTATTAAAATTGTTTTTGCTTATAATATATGATCTCTTGTTTACTTTCCCAAGCCATGTTTTGAATACAATCTTTTGATTTTAGATATTATTTAGATAATAGATTTATATAAATTTCTTCAACATTAATCATATGATTAAAATATAATAAATTGTTTTCAGTCGTTTGAGGATGCCTGGAAATTTAAATGTGATTTCAATTTGTTATTGCACATTTTTCATAGTGTCATTCAAGTAGAGGGTAAAATGGGTCGGTAGATACGCAGAAAAAGGGAGGAAGTGGGTAAAAAAAATTATTTATTGGTAGTAAAACAAAGACATCCGAGAGAATTAAGAAACTGGTAATTTCAATCCCTCCAACAGATAAATTTATTACATATGAGCTTTAGACTCCTTCTCTTTAATAAGTTATTTATTCTTTACTCAATAAACAAGGCAAAGAGATTTGTTCTCTCTATAAGCCATTTTCGGAAAAGTAAAAAAAGACAATCACTGGTTGTCAAATCTGGTGTGTACGAGAGTTATAACAGATTCATACGCAATGGTGCGTATTATTTTTAAGTTTAAGGAAGAACATATCATTGCCATGATACATATCATTGAACATATCATCTTAGCATGCCGGTGGATTGATGGTGAATTTCAAGGACAGGCACTTTTTTGATATAAAATATGAATCATAGGTCACAACTGTAAGCTAGATAATTTATCAAAAATTACCTTCCGAGGGGCATTTACTAGGCCCTATTTACGCATTATAAACGAGGTAACTCTCCAGAACCTACTCCATCAAACGTCCATGCAGAACATCCTACTCCTGGCTTGAAAAGAGCTGTCCTACCATTAGACCATGATGAGAACGTGACAACTCTCCTAAATTTGTTATTATTTCATTCCAAGGATGCGATTACAGATTTATACTACCAATCTTTCCAACTCTTGAAAGACAACTGTATTTTCATTGAGAAAATTCCATCCCCAGTAATTACTTACGAATGCAGTTTTTTTTAACATTTTCTTCAAACATTCTTTGATGTGGGCCATATTAAAATATTTATGTTTTCTCTGTGCAGATCTTCGATGGGGACAGTGAGCAGGCTCCCTTGTTGGGCACTTTCTGTGGTTACAGCACACCAGATGCCATCGTCACTACGGGAAACGTCGCCTTCATTAAATTTGAGTCGCACAAATACTACAGCGGTAGATTCCGCCTACAATGGACTGCAGTAACCGATTCCGGAATTGTGGTAGACATTCCTCAAGTATCTCCAGGTAATTTAAGTCTGCATTACTGGTAACACAAATAGTTTGCAATTTTACATTTTTAATAACTATACGAATGGACTTTTAAAATTATTTTATCATTTCATGTCATGTAAGCAGTTTATGAAAATATATATATATATATCGCATCTTCAACAATAAGTACTCAGTGGTTCGTGCAAGGAGAACTGGGATGAATAGCCTTTTCTCAGTGAAATGTTTCTATTTGAGGAAGTAGACCGCTTTATTTGAAATAGTGTTCAGTTGCAATGCATAGTCATTATTCTCTCAAAATCTACAGAGCAATGTACTTTCATTTCTATTCAAGACGAGATTGCTTAAGTTTACCTTCATAATTTAATAATTAACAGATTAAGTTTTTGTTTTGAAAGATTTTTAGAGATCTTTCAAAACAGTTGATTCAAAGCTATATCACATTTTGAAGCCTCAAATGATAATTGCAGCGTTGAGCTAACGAAGCCTAAAGAGGTCTCTGAGTTACATAAAATTTATTTGCATTCAATTTAATCTTCTCGAATTTAGTGAATATCATTGCTAGTGAATTAATACCAAAAATAAAATTTATTTACATTCGACATTCATTTTCCCGAATTGTATTGACAACATTTCAAACAAACTAATACGGAGAACAAATGAATTTTATTCACATTCGACAATCTTTTCAAGAATTATCAACTGCATTCCAAATTAATTAATTTAAGGAAATAAATGAATATTTATCTGCATTCGACATTCATATTCTCGAATTTTATCAGCAGCATATCAAACGAATTAGTATGGAAAAGGATATTTATGCGCATTCGACACTCCTTTTCAAGAATTTATGAACAGCATTTCTCACAAATTAATTAATACTGAAAATTAATTTGTTTGACGAGAATTTGTAGCAAGAAAGATTAATTTTATATAGAAAGAGGTTATTTAGAGAAATGAATTCAATATAGCATTTGATTGTGTAAGCATTTTAAGAATAGCGAAGTGACATTATCATTTCAGAGAACGCCTGCTGGGAAGAACTTCAACTCAACTCAACGGAGCAGGCGACAGTGAGCTCTCCCAACTACCCCGAACACTACCCGAATGAGATCAATTGCACCTACATCATCCGGGCTCCCCACTTCCAGCACGTGGATCTGAACTTCACTGAAGTAGACCTTGAGAGTCACGGGCCTTCAAATTGTGACTTCGACATGGTGCAAGTCTATTATTGTGAGTAACTCTTTTTTAGCATATTATGTTTACATCTAAATGTAATTTTGATTATAAAAAGCAATCTGCCATAAAGTATTTTCCTCACATCAGACAAGGTCATTCATTTTGCTCAACAAGCTATAGTTGTGATAGAATCGCATGATCATTTCTTATCGACAGGATTAAAAATACGTGTTTATACATTCGATACAAATCATCAACTAAGTAACTATTGTTTACAGATGGCGCTTTCAGCGCTGTGATGGGATTATTTCACATTCCCCACCGAACTCTGTTAAAAATTCTCTCATCTAATATTAAATTCAAAGAAAAATATATAAATTTCGAACAATAAATTTTACAAACTTCAAACAATAGAAACAAATCAGATTCAATTACTTATTGAAGAATTCAATGAGAAAACAACTTGTTTAATTACAAGTTTTCATAAAAGCAAATAAGTAAAAAAAAAAAATGTTATTCTACTAGATAAAGAGAAAAAGCATATTAATGCATATCAAATTAGCATGAATAATTTTAAACTTTGAGCACAAAATCACACACACCCACAAATGCCAGAGTTCTAGAACGAATATTTAGTCTTTTAGTTAGAGTCCCTCTTTAATTCCAATGGGTAAAGGAGTTATATGGGTCTTCTGAGGCTATCCGTTTTTGCAGTTTTGACAATAGCAGTTTTCACATGTCCATCTATGCATTTTATAAGTTCTTTAATTACTGCTAAGTCCCACAACAATTTTGATCTTTTCGTTCCTTTTCCAATAATACTACGTCTCCAATCTTCCAATCTGGATGTATTTCAGGGGTTTTCAAGTAATTAGCGTTTCTTAGATGTAACAGATATTATTTCTTCCACATAATCCACAGTTGTTTTAGTATTCGCGTGAGTTTGATAAACTTTTCTTTTAGTTAAAGTATCCTTTGTATAGACCTTATATTCTAATTCCAGCAAACTAATGGACAGTTCTAAATTTTCTTTTCCAAATCTCAAAAAATGGTTAGATGTTAACGAGGAAAATTCTACCAATTCATCCGATACAAAGGTAAGGGGTCTTTCATTTATAACAGCTTCAATTTCTGTTAATATTGTCGTAACTTCTTCAAACGTAAGGAGAGCTCTTCCGAGTGTCTTTCTAAGTGGATCCTTAAATGATTAAACTATAGCCTTTCATAGAAACCTCCCCACCATGGGCCACGTTTAATAATGAATTTCCAAGTGATATTTTGAGCAGCTGTAAAATCTTGAAATTTGGTATGTTTTAGAGCACGATATATTTTCTGGAGTTCATTGGGAGCACGTTTAAAAGTCTTTGCATTGTCGGAATAGATGATTTTCGGAACACCACGTCTTAATGGAAATCTTTTAAAAGCTTAAAGAAAGCTTTTGTTGATAAGCTGGATACCAATTCTAAATGTATGGCGCGTGTTACAGCACACATGAACAAAGCTTTGGGAGTTGTCTTGTCATTTTTCACGAAAATCGGTCCAGCAAAGTCGATTCTACAGATGGTGAAAGGAGGGGTTTCAATTATTCTGTTTTTCGGTAACTGTGCGGTCAGTTGATTCCATGGTTTTGCCGAATATTTTCTGTAAATTAAACAGTTTCTTATAATTCTCTTCACTAATTGTCTTCTTTTAGGAATCCAATAACGTTTTCTGACCTCAACTAAAGTAGCTGTGATTCCGCTATGTAGGACCTTATCATGTTTTTCTCTAATCAACATTTCAGTAAACTTTGAATTTCGTGGTAAGACAATTGGATATTTTTCTTCATAGGTGTATTCCGCTTCTTCGATCCTTCCTTTAATTCTCAGTATATTATCTTCATCTAAATAAGGAGCTAAACTATACAAGTTTTAATTTCTTCTTCTTTTGAAGTGCATCAATTTCTGTAGAAAAGTTGTTTCGCTGAATGTTTTTTTATCAAATTCTTCCCTGCCTCTTGCAATTAATCTGCAATGAGGTTCCTTTTTCATCAGTTCTTTTTCTTGATTTGTCAATAAAACGCGCTTCACTAATGCAATGATTCTAATGGCTTTCATGAGATTACTGTAATTTTCCAACTTTAGTAATTCAGAATTTCCTTCTATACAATCATTGATGACTACGTTCTTCCTAAGCTCTAAATCTTCCTTATTAAATCTAATGAATTCCTGTGAAGATCAATTTTCTTTCAATTGTAAAAGCCAAGATGTTCCATGCCACCATAGTTCATTTTCTCTCAGCTCTTCTACCTTCAGTCGCCTTGAAATTAAATCAGCAGTATTACTATGTCCTGGACGATGTGACCAAGTCGTATTACCTTGAGTGAGCTTTTGAATTCTCAATCCTGTTTTTTAAAAATCGCTTAAATCTGAATCACGAAAGCCTTTCAGTTTTAGTTTTGTTTTACAACCGCAAATTTACTGCAATTCCCAAAATATGGTCTATATTTGCTTTTTCTTCCAAGTGTTTCGATTTCATACTCAATTCTTTTATTTTCACTATAGTTTAACTTTCCAAAGGATTATGTTTTCTTGATATTCATCACAAGTTTCAGTTTTGGTTTCAATGTTTTCTAGATTCAACACATTTTCAATCTCAATATTTTGTGCCTTTAAGCTTTCCGCTTTATTCAACAATTGTGCCAGTACAATTCCCAACATTTCAACATTTGCTGTTTCGGATTGCTGTTCGGATTGTTGTTTCGGATGTTGGTTTAGATTTTCTTCAATAATTTTGTTGTGTTTGCTCTAGGAACAGTACATTTTTTCTTTAAATTATTTTTATTTTTTCATACATATTTAAACAGTTGGTTATTTCGACAGTATAAATTTCAGTCAACTGATAGAAATATTTATATCAGAAAGGATACATTACCTGCTTATATTCTTTTTCCAAAATTGACTCATTGACGAAGATGTTAATCCATAAATGTTCACTTATATTATCATTTCACAGAATTTATTAATTTACATATCAATTAAATATCAATTCAATTAAATTCAGTGGTAGGACAAATCACAAATTTTGGTACTTCCTTTGGCCGATGTCACCATGTAGATGAATTGCATGATCGTTTCTTATCGACCGAATCAAAAATAAGTGTTTATATATTCGATACAAATCATCAATTAAGTATCTATTGTTTACAGATGGCGCAGCTCTCAGAGCTGCGATGGTATTATTTCACACTGGTTAAGGTAAATAGGGCATTTCAAAATTATAACTTATCAAAAATGATCCATTTAAGCGCACTTTATTTGTTGTCTCTGGTAATCCTAAGCTTTCTTTGTTTTAAGTTGTTACCCAAGACTTTTTCAGAAGGGAGAATTAATGGTTCTTCTGTAATAATTAGAGAATAGTTAAAATATTTGGGCTTTATATTTCAACAGTATTCACAGCCATTCCAGTATATTAAATATTTATCTTGCGGACCACCATTTTCTAATGGTTGAGCCACACATTTTAATAACCCACTGTTGAACAATGGGATGAGGTGGTTATTTCAACAGTATAAATTTGGTTTGATTTCTGTTTTCTGTGTGCATATACATCAGGATGGTTTTTGAGATCTTCCGGTTTTTTTATTCATAAATACGTCCCTCATTCTTGTTCCCCCGATTCTAAAATCCTCTTTGACATAGAAGAGCCTCTCCTTAGTCGAATGTGTTTACTGTGGTCTCGTAATAAGATCGAGCTTTTCAGAATGCATGGTCCTGTGTTCAATCTGAATATACTTGGACAAGGACCATAAAAGTGGGTGGTGCATTTCTGCTTTCTAGATGCACATCTGTCGACGTGTGTGCTTACACATTTTTCTAGATTTTACTTTTGGGGTGCATAGAGGATGGAACCTACTCTTTACCTTAAAGCGAAATAGCAAATGTGGGAACTCCTCCTTTCCGATTTTATTTTCCGTGCTAGATGCAGTTTTTGATTGCAGATGAATTATTTTATTTCAATGAACTAACAGTACTTAATATGATAATTCATGTTCAGTACTTATATAATATTTGAATACTTCATGAATAAATAGTACTTAATAATTTTAGGAGTAATGTATTTAAAATTTTCTATACTATCTAGTTAGTAATGTATCATACTTTTCCGAAGCTATCTTTAATATTTTTCTTAACTTTATGATTATACTACAATTGAACTATCTTCATTTACTGCCATTAATATTATTTCTATTTACTGTACCACATCTCTAGATATCATACCATTTGAAATGATACCGGATAGGTATTAATTCCTATGCCAGTCACTAACATTTGAATAGTTGCTGGTGATTTCTGATTAAAATGAGTCACTCTTGGGAAAGGACGTCGCATTTGTGCGTTAAAAATATGGAGTTTGACATTTGTCATAGAAAATATCTGTTGGTCAAAAATGCTAATGTTGGTTGAAACGGATCTTGCGGTCAGCATAGGTACTTTTTATCAATTGATTATTCACTATTACCATAAAAAAGTAACCATAATGCGTGCTTGCACCACAATGGCAATAATATAATCATAATGGTGTTCCCTATTGTAAAAAAGAGTGACATCTCAGAGCATATCATATATCTCGCAACTTTATCATTGACAGTCCGATATTATACAGATAGATGCGCAAACTGACCATTTCCAGCTTCATCATTTCATTGTAATTCAAAATTACGAGGCTATTAGCAGTGTAAAGTGGTTTCAGCTGAAAAATATGGAGAATTTGAACCATATAGCAATAAATTAATAAAATCTTACAACTCCTTTGAGTATAAAATTTTTTAGTTGTATGCTTCAGTGTTAGGGGAATACATTGGATGACAATTGTTATTTAAATTGCTATATCTTTTTATGTGCGGAAAGAGCCGACTGTATGAAAATAATCATTTATTAAAATAGTATTCTCCAAAACTACTAATGGATCTAATGGTAACCAATAATGAAAAGTATTTGTAAAAATTTTAAATTAAAATAAACATTCAGAAAATTTTAAAAAAAATATGCAATGGCTTAGAATTAAAAGGTGATCATGCATTGACGAGCCAGATAAAGACATACGAATTTCCATCCAACTGGTATCAACTCCATAACATGAGAATTTTCTTCGCATCACTATTTAACTATTTATCTAAAATATATTTTAATTATATGTAATACATCAATATTCAAAATTAAAGCTGCAAACATAAAAACTGAGATATTTCGCCCAAAAATTTCTTAAATGAATGAAAATAAATACCTTATGCTACAAAACGTAGAAAATGATATAAAAAAATTTGCACAGAAGTTCTAGTATATAAATAAGAATAGCATAAAATCATATTAAGATTTTTCAATATAATTTTTATTGCTTTATTGTTAAAACATTCTTTATAACTTTGATAAATAAGAGATGTGTCTTTTTTGTACATTTATAAAAGCATCAGAGTTAATGCTCACATGCTTAATGAGATGATTGTAAAACTTAGATGCTTCAATGCATTTTTCTAAAGCGTTCAATAAGTTTTTAATGGGGACGTCAGAAAACTACAATATATCACCTACTGGATGACCTTGAACAATTTCATCACAAGGTGATTGGATGTCATTCTCCACTGATTTTTCACAGCTCTTAGGAAATAATGCTTGTAAGTTTCGAGAATCTTACCCCTGTTACTAAGTGGTCAAAATTTTTAAGACCGAACAATATGAATTTCTCTTCCATTCATTGTTACCACAACAATCATCAATTTATTTGTTGTTTGTAGAATGACAATGTATCCAAGGTACTATCCAGTTGAAACTTCATCGACTATCATTTTGTGCACTGAGTTTCGACTTGTCACTGAAGAGATTGCGACGCCAATCTTAATTTATCAAAAGGTGGTTTTCCATGCTGCCAGATAGACGGCCTCTCTACTATGAAGCTGCACCAGGCGAACACATCTCCGGATGTAAAATCCCCTCTCAGCTAGCAGGCTCTACGCGTTTTTTTTTTTTTAGCATTCCAGCAGTCGCAGAATGAGGCCTTGAAATAGCTGCTCAGCGCTCATACCTCTGTGTCACCGGGTATTTAAAAACGTTACAAAAATGATCTTCTGACCGAGTTGTGACTCTTAAATTTTTGAAATAACTTTGAAACTTCGTTTAGCTCTCTAATTGAGAAACAGTTGCCAAGTTCTAGACTTGTGACTAACCATTGGAGACCTGTAGTTAACGGATGACAGATACTTGCAACTATACAGCTATTGACTTGCCAAAAATTTTCAAAATTCATCGATTAAAGAAATTCGTGTAACTATCATTTTTAATTGCAATCTAAAAAACTAAATTTAATTTTTTTTATTTAATCGAATTTTCGCTCACAAATATCTTTTATTATTATTTTAAAAAATTAAAACCTATTATTTTTACTTTCACTTCCAGTTTTATTTAGAAAAATACTCTTTTTTATCATACGGAAAGTGTTTGATGCATAAATTATTATTTTCCACTAAATTAAACTCTTTATAACATCAAACATAAAAAATTATAATTCCAAAAAATATGTTTGTAATTTTAAATTTCAAAATTAGTGAATTAGGAATCCATGATTTTTTTGTGAATTCCTGCTACTATCCGTGAATGTGCTGCATTGCTGTTTACAGGAAGCACCTGGAATTCACAAAACTCAACTATACAAAAATCTGATTAATAATCAAGTTCGATAAAAATTGAGTTGGTTATTAATGCCTTAATGAAGAAGTGTTATTTCTCTAAACTATACTCGCAATGACCATCATGATTTCTTTCAGTAACGAATCCCTCCATGAATGAGTGGACACTGAACGACACCCTGTGCGGCCATCGGAGCAACCTTACTTACTCCAGCCCCAGCAACATGCTGAAGCTTGTATTCCAAACGGACCGATTCGTGAGCGGCAGGGGCTTCTCTGCTGCAGCCAGAACAGGTACTTCACAGCTTCTACGACAAAAAATGTAATAAGGACTGAAGAATATCAATAGTTAAACTTTCATATGCGAAATGAGTGAGTACCAAGGTTGGTGATATGTCGCCAAGCGTAAATAAATGCCGAATACAAAGAGGCGGAACAAAAAAATCTATATAAACACCTTAATACTTAATTTCTTTACTTGCATTACAAAATTTTTCTTTTCTTCCAAGTCATGCGTTAAAAATTCGTAAAAAAATATCAAAACGCTTACAAATAATCTAGGGAGCAATTGTTTTTCAAGTTTTTAAAGTAAATACATCATTAAAAATAATGGAGAAAAAATAGAACCGCGAAATATTTACAAGAAAGATATCAATTACTTTTCAAAATACTTATAAACGAAATGTATAAAATAAAAACGCTAAAAAAAATCAGAAAACATTAGAGAATGTAAAAAAAAAAAATGTTTTTACATAATGTCTAAGCGCGAAAAGCCAAATAAAAAACGTCAATTTAACAGCATTTACAAAAGAAAAATACTAAAAATTAGTGGAAAATGGTAACAATTAAAAAAGTTTACGAATGTGCAAGTTAGAACAGCTTGCAGAGTATTTTTGAGGATGATGTGAAATTTGAGTCTTAGGTAATGTGAGTTGTACTTAATTTGGAAACACCAATAAGTTTTGATGCAATTCAAAAAATTCAAAATACTATTCATGTTTATTGAAAAGTGTCTTTCACAACAAACTGTTGCTTATTATACTAAGAATGATGAAAACTATTTTGACATTTTCAATGAATCTAAAACTTTCCAAATGATCCATATTTATATATCATTGAGAACTTCTAGTCTGAATTGTTAAGAATAGCACATGAATAAAATACGATGTACAAAAATAATTTATTTTGTTTAAAAGATCTCCATAAGGTGTAGACTAAATCAAGCAATTAATGAAAAACATTCAATTATGGTCTCGGAAAAGAACTTTAAAAATTCTATTATATAATAATTATATTATTGCAAGAAAAATTGTTTGATCATGTGAATGCAACGTTAAATTAAAAATATTAGAGTAAAAGAGAGAGAGTTATGGTTAAAAATCCTTACTCAAAGTTACGGCAACGAAATTGTGCTAATTATTTTTAAAAAAAAGTTTAAATTTTTTACAACTGTCATTTAAGTGACGTATTAATTGATAAAGTAAAGAGAAATAAAATAGTATCTGTAGTTTATATAGTATAGATAAAATACAATATCGATATTATAAAGATTGTCTTATGATCTATATAAAATTCATTTCCAAAAACATTCACTAAAAATAGTAAATGGAACTAAATTTATGATGGAAAAATTTCCAGCTAATGTTTAAATTGTTTTTAATGTATAAATATTGCATTTTTAATATAAGTTATTATATTGTTTTGTATTTACTATTTTTTATTCTTTGGTTTACCAACTTTATTTAACAATTTGAATTTGTATCCCAATTTACAATGCATTGAATTGAATGCTAACAAGCAAGCGTTTTTAAGGTCATTATAAATGTTTTGCTGATATCTTGAGCTGCAAAGATAATTCACGCGTAAACACCTTTTTAAACTTTCAATTTATTTTCTACACACAAAATAAAATATTTAACAAAGGTTCCTTTAAAAAGAATGTTATAAGTTAGAAAATAATATGGATCAAGGAAAGTGTGTTGTGTGAACTATTTCTCTTCCCAATCAAAACATTTAAAGTGTCACAACTTCACAAATATTTAGTCAGTAAGCTTCCACTTCATTATATATTTACATAATTATAGAAGCGGTCGAATAAATGTTTGTAAGTTCAATTCCCAATTTAGAAGTATATGTTGGTAATTGTTCTGAATCTAGTTAAACAGTAGGCCGTGGTCGAATAAATGTTAATCAATAAAGTAAACTGAAGTTTATTATGTACTATTACATTTATGTGCATAATATACAATTATTGTATTCTATAAAACTTGATAACTATATTCTACGAAAAGATTCATTCTTCACAGATTGCAATCCACAATCAATAAAAGAATTTCTTTAAATAAATGAATAAACGTCAAATTGTGTATTCTCATAAAATTAATTTCATTTAAAGTGCTTTATTACATAAATAGTTGAAAATGAAATGAAATACTAATTCTTAATGATCCATTGTTGTCAGCATGCGGGACCGTGCTCACGGGTTCGTCGGGTGTTCTGAAGAGTGACTACATCTACGCTGGGGTGAACATGAATCAATTAAGTCCCTTTCAGTACTACAGGTGTGAGTACGTCATCAGGGTCAAGAGAAGGCGAATCATTCGGCTCTCGTTCGATTCCTTCAGCTTGCCTTCTGATTCAGTGTGTAGCACCAACTACATTTTGGTAAGCTGTTTTACTCATGCTTTGTTGGATTGATTGCGTAATTAGTTGCCTTTCAGTGTGAAATACCACGTATATTAATTAATATCTGAGCTGGAATCAATTGAACTATTTTGATGCTTTCAACATCCAGTGGAAACAGTAAACATACAAATTGTTTTCAAATCACAATGTGGCCAGCCAATGCTTCGTTATAAGGAAATTTTGAGAAATTTATTCTTTTAGCTCCAAAAGGGATTCCATGTCTTATACCCTGAAATGAACGTGCAAATGAATTAGCAAAAAAAAAGAAGAAGTAACTGAAATTTTGCTATTAATTAATGGTTAAGTAGAATTTCCATCCATTAAAAATGTTATTAAAAACTTTATGGAAAAAATCATGTCGTCAAATTATTGGAAACAATTAAGAAAAAGAAGTATCAAATTCTTAGACTCTTTCAGATCCGTCGCAATTCCAGCTTGAGTCTGCGCATGATCGACTTCCCTAACATCGGCAGCGTATATGGAGCAATCCTTGGCGCAGCCACAGAGCTTATTCGATGATAAGTCCCTCTCTCTGAAGGGCAGTGCTTGATGTAATGGACAGCCAGCAGTTGATTTTCTTTTGTTTTTAAGTGTGTTGGAGTAATTTATAGAGCAATAAGATTTATGTTTTTCTGCTTCCCGTTCTTATTTATTTTATGCTCCAATCTCATGAATCTGCAATGACAAAGGTTTTGCGAAACTGGAAAGAAATTTACAATTCCTACTTTAGTTTAATATTCCAACTTGTTCTTTGCCATGTTGAAAGAAGTTTATTGCTGCTGTCACTCGACAGTTCGGAGATCTATTAGGATTGAAGGACTATGGTATGCTTTTTTTGGAACCTTGAGTAATTAAGGTAACAATTACTGCTTATATTAATTGGATTTATAGCATCCATATTTGCCCATGAAGCAATTGTTGCTGACGCGCAGGGAGAAGAATGACTCAGAGACACAAAATGACTGCAACTGTTCATCAAGGAGACTGCTGTTGGAGCTAATTGGTAATTAATGCACTTGAAAAACAATTGTTGAAAACTGAGACTGTAAACAATATTTCATGATTGGATACTGCTGTGCAGCTAAAAATGGCAGCTTTTTTTTAAATGAGATGCATTCAAGTTTATTTATAAATGCAGCTATTCGGCATTAATTTTTCAAGACTAAAAGTGAACATTTGATCTGAATTTCATCAACCAGTGGTTATTGGTATCAATTTCTCAAGTGCAAACTGATTTTCAGTTGTTGAATCCTTTTTTATTTACATATAGTTTAGTGCAATGATGTCTGTACGATAAAAATATAAAAGCTTATAAGTAATAAGAACATCTATTTCGCGGAAAATATTTTTCATAAATATCATTTGTTTTTTAGAAACCATTTGGTATCGCAAGAAAATTTAAATTATTCTTTGCCGAATACAACAATTTGTTAGTTAAGAAAATAAAGTTATATCTTTATCAGATACGATAACAATAACATACAATAAACATGAAATAGATACTAACATATTAAAATATG
The DNA here is from genome assembly GCA_030067965.1 of Latrodectus elegans. NCBI lineage: Eukaryota > Metazoa > Arthropoda > Arachnida > Araneae > Theridiidae > Latrodectus > Latrodectus elegans. Next base: position 20,770,449 of record CM057819.1, read on the forward strand.
TTAGTATCTATTTCATGTTTATTGTATGGAAATAATATATAAAAGGATTAATTTTTAATTCCCTCGAACCTCATTTTTATTTTTCTGCTATCTAAATTTAATTAAAGTATTTCCATGTAGCAAACCAATATAAACTTCTTTACTTCTTTCACAATCTTATTTGAACCGCATCAGATATGAATCCATCGCACGATTCGGAAATTCCTGAAGCATTTTGTTTTTTTGTCTTCTTCATGTTTCAAACAGAACTAACAGTGGAATATTTAGTTCAACAGTTCGTCGGTCAATTTTTACTTTGCCCTTAGATGTATCTTGTGACTTAGATAATGCTTCAGTTTTTTTTCTTACTAAATGCCCTTTGAGAGACAGTTTAAGCTTCCAGTCAGAATATTGTTCATAATATTAACTGCGCTGACAAATAAACTGTGAGTGCTTAAAGCTGTTGAAATGTCGAAAGGTTGTTATTGTATTTTAAAAAAAAATTTTTTTTTAAATGTGTAATATTTTAACAAGATTAACTTCCCCCAGAAAATGTTATTGATTTTAATATGTTAGCACATTGTCGTTTAAAAGTTAAGTAGATTTAATCACGGTCATTGTCAAGGTGTAGATACTTTCGCACAAGAATGACCTAATTCGAAATAAAAAAATTATCTTTTCCTTTCGTTATTGCCAATAAAAATAAAGCGGGACATTTTCAATAGAGGCACAAAAGTTAAACAGGACGTCAGAGGCAGTTTTGATCATTGTGCGATTGAGAAGATCGTTTTAGACTAATACATATGCGTAAAGATGAATAAAATTACTGCAGTCTGTTGAGGTATACATATTAAAACAATATTCTTCCAACAACAATCTTCACAAAATATCAAAGTAAATTTCATCAAACTCTGACAAATTTCGGACAGGCAAAAACTAATATTTCATTGCATATTACTCGAAAATTCTACCTTGGAATGAATATATACATTTTAAATCCGCCGTAAAATCACTTAAAGTTTTAAAATTAGATTCACTGTGTGAGCTCGGATTATCAATAATTTAAACTGAGATTACCCAGATTGTCTCTAGAAAAATCAATAATAAGCACAGAAACTATTTCTCTATTACTACAGTATGACGAGAGAGAGAGAATTGTTCTAATAATAATCATTTTAGTGAATATTTTATAATCAACAGTCTGCAAAAATAACCCCAGAGAAATGTTGGTTGCGTGTAGCTAGCAGCTGAAACTTTTTAACTGTAGATTCAAAAGAAAGGAAGTTCGGTTTAGCATTGCCTACCCAGATCAAGGAACTTCCCTATTTGCTGCATTTGACTTGATGCAAAGGTTTTAAGAGGCGCCTGGACATAATCGCTTGCTGTACGATGGCGGGAACCAGACGTGAAATATCGAAATATAAAAAAGTTTAGATGAAATGGATTAGAGTACTTACAGTAATAATCAGAATTTGACGCTTTCTATATATAGAAGCATCAATACTGCGTAAAAATCATGATGAATATATCACGATATTATAAGTTTTCTTTTTTGAACGATGAAAAATTCATGAACTTGCTAGAATGATTAGCTTACATATTTTTGTTTTTTATAATCTTTGTAACTATGTTATGAGTGAAACCACTTGCTTCATTTCCGGTTGCTTGAAAAGATTTTCCAGCTATTTCTTCTTGAAATCGCACGTTATTGTAATCATTCCATTTGAGTCTCAGTATTTTTCTATTAAAACTATTTCTATTTCTTATTTTATCACTTTTGTCTGACCAAAGGTTTTGAATTTTAAAATGGGTGTACATATAAGGATAAAATTCATTTTTTAACATTGTCATCCTTGTTTTCTTGCTTTTTATATTTGGACCTTTTATAGTAATCTAATGCATTGTTTTCAAGTTTTTTGGCCATTTTTTTAATCGAGAGCCCGTGCACAACGAGAAGACCCAGACTGGGGGCATATACTTGTAACGCACATAATCTGCATATTTATATCTATACAATTAATTTCGTTAATAGAAAACTATCTTACCATCAATTTTCTAGACTTTCACAAACCTTATATATATATATATATATATATATATATATATATATATATATATATATATATATATATATATATATATATATATATATATATATATATATATATATATATATATATATACATATATATATATAACATTAAGTGTTTCTATTGAAATAAATAAACATTCAGCAATCATTTGTCCATTGTAAATTATTTTAGACTGGAAATTTAATTTTTAAATGACTTTTTCTCATATATAGGTTCAGGTTTTATATTTGTTTTGCTGGATACAAAAAGAACACTATTTAAAAGTTTCCTTCATATTTATTTTTCAGTTGCGAAATGGTGGCAGCAGCTCCTCTCCTTACTTGGGCAACGGTAGGTACTGTGGAAATTCTCCCCCATCCCCACTAACGACGAGTTCGAACCAGGTGCACGTGCTGGTCATGGTATCTTCCATGGCACCCTCTGTTTCGGTAAGTGAGAATTTCGTGAATTATTATGATTCATGATTCATAAAAATATTTAAACTGACATTTAATAATCAAAATCCGTCTCCGGGCATCCTATTTTTACTAAAAGAAATCTTCTCAAAAAAACTGATCTACAGAATATTTCACTTAATGGGAAACATGTTTTCTTTTTTTCCTGTTCCTTAATGATTTGATAACGGATCGCTTGGATTCACTCACAAGCCCCTACACTTCTTTCCTTAAAAGATATTCTCAGGCTAAAGTTAGAATAAAGATCAAGCACAATGAATTATTTATAGCTTTTCTCAATCGTCTAGTTTCATCCCATAATGATTGAATTTTCTAGAAATGCAATAATTAATCAAAAGGAATAAAATATGAAAAGAAAGGTATTTGAAATCATTTACTTTTCCACTAAAATCTCTGCTTCTTTTAACTTGGCTTGGCGAATATTATGCAGGAAATATATCATGCTTTTCTCGAATCTTTTTCCCTTTCCAAGGTTAATTAAATACGCAGTTAAGTGTATCAAGAGATGCAGTAATACCAGCTGATAAACTTGATTTATCTACTAATATTATTGGAGAATTATCTACATATAATATATTTTACCACGCTTTGTATTTTACAGAGGCTAGGATGCTATATTAAAACAACTCAAATTGAAATTTCTACGTAACTATCAAATGATTTTAAAAATGGATTGTTTCTCAGAGTTGAAATCGATACATTTTCCAACAGTTATGTTCAATTTTTTGTTTTTTAATCATCTCTTTCCTCTTTAAATATTAATATATATTTATCGATACAAAAACTATCAAAGATGATGATAATGGAAGCCATCTAATGATTTTAAAAACTATCATAAAAGTGTAGAATTATCCAATTTTATGATGTACATGAAGATATTTGTAATTTATATTACTTTATGGTGGATTTAAAAAGATTCATGATTTCCAAAACACATTTTCCAAAAAAATACAATTTGGTTCCGAAATCGGTTACTTATCATAATAAAAGTATCCGATGCGATTACATAATTATCAATCAAATATACCTTTAGTTGCACAGTAAAGCATTCCACGTACATATATTCAAAGTTATTAACATTTTACATGATTAAGAAAGATACTTTCTTCGCATTATAAAACTTTAAAATAATGTTTGAGCATGAGAAAAAAATCAAAGATTATTTTAATTCAAACAATCAAATTGTTTTTAAATGTATATATATATATATATATATATATATATATATATATATATATATATATATATATATATATATATATATATATATATATATATATAATTTAAAAATGGCAAATATTCAAATTATTTTTAGAAACATTTTTACAAATGCCGAAGTAGTAAAAACAATAAAAGAAAATTGATGTGAAATCATACGGTATATCAATGGCATATTTGATTTGTTTTTGATCAGGACATGTTCGCTGTAAATATGAATAAAGCTAAGTTGAACAGCCGTTTTCTGAAACATATGATGTATGGTTTTAGTTATAATGCAATGAACCTTAAGTGTTTCCAGAAAACAATACACTAAGCTATTCCGTACGTAAAAAGAAATGATATTCGAAAATTATGCAGGATTATATTGATCAAAAATATGTTTCCAAAATTGAATATAATGCAATAAAAAAAGAGAAGAATGTGGAATTATAAAAATCGTATATTATTTGAAGATTATAAGGATAGCTTGCATATAAAAAATAATGCTATAAAATGAATGAAGTGCATGAATTATATTCAATTTAAGTTAGTACTATTACATGTAAATGATAAATTACTTATTCCGGAAGAGATTTAATTCGTAGAAGACAATTTTATCATAATTCATGAGAAACTTGCTTATCGTATGCTCTAATCATCATTTTCTGTCATTGGAACTTTTCTGCAAACTTTAATCAATATCCTATCGTCTGTTTTCTTTTACTGGACCGTCCATCTGAATTTCAAACCTTTTTATTTACATTAAGTATGCATGATAAATGCGGATTATGGTACTATATTTACTGATTGCAAACATTCATATTAGCTCACATTGCGTTTAAAATTTATAAATATAAATACTTAAATGATTTTTGGCCATATAGATATAATTTTATAAAAGTGGACAAAATTAGAACATAAAATTTGTTGCACATTAATAGTATATGAACTCTGCTTTATTAGTATTTACATTTTTCAATGTTTGCAGATTTAATGCATTTATTTCGAAAATGCTACACGTGAGAATACCAGAAAAATTCTGTCAAGTCATTTCATGGAATTCTTCATTGTACACTCAATGAGAATAAGAATAGATTTTTTAAAAATGCTGGTATGAATACATGAAATTTAAGAAACACAATTTATTTAGTTAACTGTATCTTTAATTTCATATTTATATTATGTTTTATGAACATTTAATTCATTATTTTAATGAAAACAAAAATGCAATTTAAAGGAAATACTTAAAAAAATGACAGCCAAATCATTCGCATTCAGTTCTGCTAGTCCTAAATATTTATCATTTTGTGGTGTAAAAGAAGAGATGGGCGCCTTTTATTTCCTAGTCGACGGGATTTAACTCTTTGAAAATAATATGATAATGGTAAATAATGATATTTTTGATTTGATAGCAATTCAACGTGTTTTAATAGTGTTTTCCTCTGACAGCACTTCGAGATCCGCTACAGCGAAGTGTCCATGGGATGCGGGGGACGACTCTATCTGAATGACGAGGTAACCTCCGTGGATGTGATGTCTCCGAATTACCCTAGTCCTCCGTCGCACGACATCGAATGTGAGTGGGTGATAGTGTCTTCGTCAGGTACCCGAATGAGAATGGACTTCGAAAACGAGTTTTCTCTCAGCCCGAAGTGAGTGAACAATCGTCATCAAATTTGTATTCAACTTGACATATTTTTACTTATGAGAAAATTTATTTCTTCTTTCATAATTTTATGGCAAAAAATGTAAAGCAAACTTACATATTTTTCTTTCAAAAAAAAAAAAAAAATTTTTTTTTAGTTAAATTCAACTGCAACACCAAACAGGCAACATTTTAAATGAATATTAATATTTATCATCGTCGGTGAAACAGTATTTTCCAGTGTTGATATATGCTCATGTATGTAACTTTAAGAAATAATACGGATTTGTATCCCTTGATCCATTTCGAATAGCCATCAAAGTGCCCGAGTATTTGGCGTCAGAAATTATCGCAAACACGATCAATGGGTAATACTTCAAAGTGACCTTCTGTATCCAGTGACAGAATCCAGTGTCAAGAAGATGATCACCGTTTTGCCAAGTGATTCTTGTAATATCTTGGAAATAGTTTGATTTGTTTGTGGCACAGGGATTATTATTATTTTTTTTACACATGAGAGCTTAATTAGGAGAGGTATTACAATGGATTCCGAATCACTGCAAACATCCACGCCCTGGGTAGTATCTAAAAGTCCGAGTTGTTGAAATCAAATCCAAAGAACTAATCACTCGTCAGTTAACGTGGCTCTTCAAATGACCGAAACATATAATTTAACATATTGGTCACTTTCAAGTGAACTAAAATATGCCACCACGTATTGTGAAGTATAAAGAGAATCAGGAAAGAATGATGACAATAGGGAAGAGCACGGACTGACTAAATATTCAATGTGAGTCAATCTCACCAATCTAAAACACCTTGTCATTATGAAACTTAAACAATCTTTGGCACTTTCTAACTGCAAGAGCACTCTGTGTGTGTGTTTATATATATATATATATATATATATATATATATATATATATATATATATATATATATATATATATATATATATATATATATATATATATGGGTTCTGTTGCTTCATTATCAAAACTAATGACAGATGAAGTTTAAATTATTTATAATAATGGTTTTGAACTAACAAGAAAATACTATTTACATAGTTACAAATGAATATCAAATAATAATCTAACATCATTTTAGTGAATAATTCAAAGTTGATTGTCCAAAAATAGTGTCTACGTCTTCATATCGGCTCTCCTCGCCGTTATATATATATATATATATATGCTAACTAAATCGAGTTAAAGCGTCTCGTGTTAAAAACTGTGGATTTAGGCTTCTAATTGGAAAACGGAACGAGATAAGAAAAGAAAGTGATTTACAATGTTATCGAACATCATTGATTTATCACAAAAAGGCACCTTGGGGACATTAATGTAAAGAATAAGAAAGTTAATATTCGCATTTGTTTTCCATGATTTCGTAAATTGTGATATGAAACGGTCTACATCAGCTACAATGCACGTTTTCATCATCAGGTACACTGCTTGTTTATTTTCTACTTTGAGGTATAGATCCTGACAGTTTGGTAAAAGCGCCCATAATGCGTTTTTCAATGTTTATGGAAGGATTGCATTTAATTGTTGTTTCAAGTATTCCCACTGGACAAAGTTCTAAGTAATCAGATCAGACGAACATGGAGATCAATCTTCGACATTGCCATTTACAGTTATTTGGTTCCATAATTCTTTGCTGAGTTACTACTTCATTAGAATTGGCTTGCTAACATGCATTTCGTCATATGGAAACAATAGAATTTTAAAATTAAACGATGGCAGGTTCTATACAAAATCGGCTATTACATTCTACAGCGTTTGTAAATATTCTACCCTGTTAATGTGATGTTGTAAGATACTGGCATATTCAGTTTGTCATTGTAAATTATGCACCAAATGCAAACAAAAATAGGATTTGATGTCAATTAGTATTAAATATCTAGGATTTGTTTATAACAGCCAGTAATGGCTGCTTTGGTATCGAACGTGCCTTGTTATGCTATGATTTGCTTTGTACATTGTATTGTCTATTTATTGCTTTGCTATTGTACATTGAATCAAAATCGTTCCTCAAGAATATTGGCTGATTCATGGATGGCAATCTATAGCATCACTTTTAGAACAATACACTCATAGAGGAATTAATTAATATGACGGATCGCTTAATTTACTTAGGATTTTCCAAACTTGACTTTTAGAAAAGTCAGTGTTTACTGTAAAGTCAATCAATCATCTTACAATACTCAGCTTTGGAATATCTAATTTTGCTGATAAACATCAACCCACTACAACCCTAAGAGGATATTCCTTTGAGTTGGGATAATTTATTTTACATGATCTACGTAATGTCGTCTCTGCTTATAAAAACAATCAGTTTACGAATATAATTTCATGTGTGGTCTGCCATTGTAGTCTTGTTTATGGAGAATTACTTTCAGAACATTTCAGTGTCATTGTTTTTGCTCTAATGATAATCATTTCTCCTTCTGCTCAAGCTTTGTGATATCGCAGTGCCATAAAAAATGTGTGTTTTAACCGTTCTATTCTTTACATTAATGTCTAAAAGGTGTCTTTTCGTACTATAAAGCTGATGTACAACTTTACAAATCATTTTTTTTTGTATCTCGTTCTGTTTTCAAGATAAGAATACTCCTAAATTTTTTATCATGTGCCTTCCAAGTTTGTTCTATTCAGTATATAACCTTATATTGCGGCAAATTCTAATTGGTAGTATGTATATCACAAATGTTTATCTTTTGTGTCTTGAAAACAGGGAAATATTTATAAAAACTGAATTATTTTTTAAAGAAACAAATAATTTATCAAAGGAAAAAAAAACATGCATTTGTTATATAGTTTTCCTGTGTTAGCGAAAAATTTATAAATTTTTTTACGTCATTTTCTGTTTGTTGACGGGATTTTATTAGCGTAGCTATATTTTCTATTATGCATTTACAGCCGATAATCAAAGAAGTTAATAAAAATTTCTGTACCCTCAGGACTACAACAATGATCTTTAAAAATATTCCTTCTTTAAACACTTCTTGTATTACCCACTATGAGGTCAGAGTAGATTTCTTGCTAGACAGGGAAAGGAGTTTTCAGGTAAAAGACTAAGTCGAACAATATGAATAAAATGAAGTTAAATGTGAGTGGAATACATAATAAAGGAAAAAATGCTGAATAAATTGAATTTTCATAATAATGCTCATTTTAATATTCAATTATATTAAATTAAAGTCTTTAAGAAACAAGTTGAAAGTATTTTTGGGTTTTATAGATTTAATTGCAAATTTTGCGCTTATTTATTTATAATAAAATAAGAATAATTATAATTAAATTATGCTTGCATTAATTCTGCTTTTCTTCATGATAATGCATGTGTTATTATTAAGAATTTACTCGCAAACTCTCTCTAAAGTTGCTCAGTAAAGAAAGAAATATTAAATTCAATAGATAATATTCACAAAATGATTTCCTCATATCAGTAGTACAGGAGATTTTGTTTCGTTAAGTGTCCCGAAGGTAGCTCGGGTTCGATACCAGGACCAACGTGTTGAGAAGGAGAGCTTTAGTTCAGTGAGTGCTTCTACTGCTGCAATGTAGAAATGTCATTTCAGATCCTCATTCTGTCACTTGGACAGGATATATGTGTGTGTGACGAGATTAATTGCGCATCGTAACCAAACTCGGACACCGTTACTTAACTTTAATGAAAATTTAGTATAAACAAACACCTTTAAAAAATAGTTGTTTGTTTCATTGGCACAATTTTCGATATTAAACGTGATATCTACATTTTGAAAGTAAATTGCAGCAGTCTTTTCACTTGAAATGCTGCTTCCTTGAAAGTAAAATGTCCTTTTTGAAAGAGAATAACTTTCTTCATTGTGTAAGTATTCAGCTGTTATTGGCCTATTTCCTTTTCTTGTCTTGTTTGTTTTACTATATGTTCTCGGCAAGTGATAAAATTCTATTTCTCCTGCAGTTGTTACGAGGGCGACGATGTGGAATATGTGGAGATTTACGACGGCGGCACAGAGCTGGCAGAAGTGCTGCATCGATTCTGCGGGCATGACCAGCCCTCCAGCGTGATGAGCAGCGGTAATGCCCTCTATGTAAGATACGTCACTGCCGTGGACACTCCTCACTCGGGATTCAAAGCGAGCGTGCGTGTTGGTAAGTGACAATATAGTTTCTTGTGAAAAGTACTTTATAGATTTCGGAAAGTGATACCTAAAACTTTATGTGGACAGCAAAGACGCTCATCAAGTAAAGATGGATTCACAGCCTCTGGGCAGTGACCATTCTGCAAAATTCGCCTTCAGTTGGTTGGCGCCTTCAGTTGGTTGCATTTCCTTTCCCGCAGACAGTAAAGTGTTAATGATGGTCTTACAGTTAAATTCTATAGATGTAGGTAGGGGAGTATAATTTGTCACTGTATGAATGGCAGCCTGACAGTCAACAAGAAGGACAAATTTCATTTCCGAGAAATCTAAAATTTTTTGGAGAGCCATGTAAATTGCAATCATTTCTCCATCAAAATTGTCTGAGTTTTTTCCCAAAGGCTGTTTGAGTTGAAAAAATTTGGAGAAGACACCAGCTCCCCGCTCTTCCAGTACTTCTCTCAGCTGATCCATCAGTATAAACGTGCATCCAATTGTCGAGTGGGTATCTCATTAATCAAGAGCAAGAGCAGCAGCCCTGAGTTCTGCCTGATGGGAGACTCCCTTCTGGACAGGAAGGACAAGGTCAAAAAAGTATAAATATGATACATGTTTACCTGATACTATTTGATTCTCTAAAAGAAACAAAATCTAGCGAATTTTGTTTTTTTTAGAGTAGGAAACTTTTTGTTGATTGCATTGCGTAAAAAGTGTATAATAATGATGTTGTTGTTATTTATCTCAGGTTGTCTAGCTAGGCTAGATAAAAAACCAAAAATATCTAAAATATCTAAAAAAATGTGTTGGATCCCGAAAGACATCGTCTTTTTTAAAATTTAGGTAGGTTAAAATACGTCCAGAGCAGACCAAATTGACGGAACACCAAGGACAGTACAAAGAGTAAGTGAGAATCTTCAAAGACTCGAAGGTCTGGGACACCAGAGGTTGAGATACGACTTCGCCCCCAAAAGCCAGCCGCTCCTATTATGGAGAACAGACGCTGCATGCTAGTTTTGGTCCGCCCGGGTATTTCATTTCTCCGGTACGACCCATATCTGGGAAGCATTCCTCTCTATCCGCCACCTGGGGAGGCGCCCGATGTGGACTATAATAATGATAACTTTATCCATGCGGAAATGTAAGCAAAGTCTTTGCCTCCCCTCAAAAAAAGAGTGAATGGTTGTGCAAATGAGCATATTTAAGATATTAGGAAAAAATTTTATCATTAAAAACAGAAATTAAATTATACTAAAATGAGAAAATGATATAAAAATATCTAAAAGTTAAGTTTTCCACCTCTAAATTTTCTTTGCAAACTTTTGTTTTCTTTTTGTTAAAATAAACCCCCCACAGAAACACTTTTATTATATTTTAAGATTTATAAATATAAAGAAGCGAACATCGCAAGCAAGATAAATTAGTAAACACATTTGTTATTAAATACATATGTACTGTTTTATTCTAATATCTTACTATTTTCAATAATTTATGTATGAAATATGTTAAAATTTAATTCAAAAAATGTTTTGTAGAAATAAAGAACATCGTAAGTAACTAATATGTGATTTTGATTATATTTATCATGTTTCAAATGCATTTACATATCATTAGTTTCCTTTTACACAAGCGAAGCTATAACATGATTACAAAATGTATGATGTTTATTTAATAAAAATAAACTGAAATAATTTAATCCAAAACAATTAAAGTAGTTGTTGCTTAAATCACTATGCTTTTCACATTTTCTTTTAGGTATATACGTAATCCGAAGTCAAATTTTGTATTCATTACAAATAGATTTGCCTCTTTTGACTCATATCATATCTCCAATTGCCTTGAAAACGAGACAAAAATTACTAGTTAAATGCAATACACGATCTAAAACAAAAAGATAATTTTTGACAATGATACTCTAGTGAATTTATTAGTATGACTAATTGTCATGTTGGTTGCTTAGAAACGGTCACTATCGAGATATGAAGACCCTGAGAGATGGCAGCAAAGCCTACCGTCTCTGCATTAATTGCGATAATATTCCATCTCTGCCTCAACTCACGGAATTTCCTCAACATCGAAAATAGTTTATACTCCGAAAACAACAAGGAGACAGCCATCTCATAATCATAGTCATCTAAAGTTCTCCCTATTGACACGACACCAGACAATTGTTGTGAAATTGATGACTTTTGTTTTCAGATTTTGAAGTATATATAGATTGTGAAAAACTTAAAAATAAATGACGATAAAAAGGGGAATTAATCGGGTATATTTTCTAAAATTTTACCTTTTCTTTTTCATAACTTTTAATACTTAAAGGCTTTGTTTTGAAACCATTAACTTTATCAATATTTTCTAAATTTTTGCCGCACTGTTTCCGTTTTGATTAAATAAATATTTTCTTCTAGAAAACATATAAGTCACATGACTGATCCTGTTATTTATAATATGAAACTCGGTATTTTTTGTAAGTAATTTTGTGTGCTAATTTTTACAATTTTTTTCTTCTTTTCAACAGTTATTGCCAAGAATATCTTTAACTAAATTATAGAGCACTGTTCAATTTCAAAATTAATGCTTTGCAGTATTAAAGTTGTGTAGAAAAAAACAAAACAGTTGACAATTTTCAGCTTGAAATTACTTTCTTTGCAGCGAGCTGCGGGGGCACTATCAAGGCCTACAGCGCCGTCATTACAAGCCCACATTACCCAGGTTCCTACGGTAATAGTGAAGTGTGCGAGTGGACTCTTAAGCTGAAGAATGCCTACCACATCGTCCTCACCCTGACTGACTTGGATACCCCGCGCAAGTCCGGGGACAACTGCAACACCACCGACTTCCTGGAGATCAGGAACTCCGATGCCACAGGTACGCACTTGGTGCAGGATGCACGAATAAAATGACGTAAACATGTAATAGAAATACGACATATCTTGCCCATGTTACGCTCGTTAGAATATGGTAAAACAAAAAGTAGTATGCGAATGGCCTGTCATGTCAAAATAATAATAAAAGATGGTAAATAAACCATATATCGTTAAAGTATCGAGATAAGTCATAAAATTTCATATGCAAAAATTGTTGTTCCTAACAGAGAAGCCTCTATATTCTGTCTTTTACATTAAAATTTTGAGCAAGCAAATGATACAAAAAAAAATTAGCAATCTTCGATACAATTCTCTGTTAGAGTGAGGGATCTTTTTTTTTTCTATACATTAAATGAATAAAACTTTTTTTAAACGGAAAGTTTTAATTTTGAAAAAAACTGATATTTGAAGAAAATTTTATTCGTTTTTGTGCAATTTTCTTCACATCTGAAAACAATATCAATTGTCATACAGTTCAGTTGCCAGCTAACAGAAGGAAACAACTTGCCCAGAAACTCAATTTAAAATTTTCATGAATGTCATCCGTACACTTCAATAAAAAGCTTGCGTTGCTGATAAACTTTTTTTAAGGTTATATTCAGAATGCATGTTAGAACGCTAATTATTGAGCATCGTGTTTTTACGTTAACATTTGATTAACCAATTAAAAAATCAGAAAAAAAATTAAAGGTAAGTTAGAAATAAAAATTATTTATTCAAAATGCATAATAGACCATTATCACTTAACATTTTATCCACTATGAACGTTTGAAGTAGAAAATAATTCACTGTAATTTACTCTAAACATTTTATTTAAATAATTGGTAATTAAATTAGGTATTGTAAGAGATTTTTCTCGGAAAAATTCTTCATATAAATTTAATCGCATAATTGATCCCCTTACGCAATGGCTACTCATTCAATACATCACACCGAGACAAATTGTTTCAGTTTCTACAAAAAGTTAAAAACTATGTTATATTCAATTTACTTTATTTATGCTACAGATTTTCAAGCGGATTCCTGGCGCTTCAAAATATAAACCTAGTGTTTCTTCATCGAGTACCATACATAATTTTGTTGTATGATTAAAATCAATCAAATTACGACACATTAAATTTTCTGAATTATCACACTAATTTTCACATAAAAGCATTTTGTTGAACATGCTTTAAGAAAATAGAACTTATAAGAAGGAGGATATCCCAGTTTTAATTTTAAGTCTCAATACTTCTACTTTATAGAATAGATAAATTCTATTTTAAGTGTTTTCCATTTGTTATGGAATGGGTTTAAATGTTTAGTAATATAACTACTCCCTCCTATAACTACTCCTCTAAAAAACTTCCTTTGAAAAAGAATACTCCGAAATTCAAGCAATAAAGGATTTGATGGCTCAAATCTGGTTCAGCTTACATCAGTAACCTTTGAAATCACTTATTCTTTATTACTACTGACAGAGAAAAGTTTCGTTACTTCGTGGCACTGCATGAAAACTGCCGAACAAGTGCTGCGTGTGAATCGCAGCTGATGTTTAGTATGAAACAAACGGTATGAGAATCTCTCAAACATCATATGCACTTGAAATAAGTATGAAGTAAAAATGAGGGAAGTTTAAAGAAATTATGCACTCTTAGGTTTAAATGCCGGATAACAAAAGCTCATTCCTATTGTTTTTCACTCAGCTTTGACGGTGACAATGCAAAGTGCAGTACTTTCATTAATGGTAATATTGTCAATAATTTCCTGCTTTCATCATGCCATTGAACATTTGCTGAATCACACCATAAGTGTAACAAGTTTTTGTTCAAATTTTAAATATTTACTTATTAACGCTTAAGGAATTCCACTACAGAAAAACTCAAGATAATTTGTTCAGGGATGGCAGAAATCATTAAACAATAGCCAAAAGAAATCATGTCAGTATGACAGCATGAAGACGAATGAAAATGTATCACCTAATGTTCATAATTTTTCTTTTTTTAACTTTATTTCTTAACTTAGTTCTAAATAATTTTTGGATTTGTTTTACCTTGTCTAAACCCCATTTCTGCTGCGAGCAGCTAATCGAGGAAGATACTTCCTCTCTCTCTTTATTAAACAAATTCTTCAAATTATAAACAATATTTTTTCAACTTTAAGTCAACGTTTTAATCAATTACAAATTGTTCTTTAATACTGTTTTTCAAAACACTGCTCTTTAAACACCGATACTCTACTTTGCTCCTGTATTCGTTTAGTCGAATGTGAAGCTTTCAATTTAATGGGTGAAGGATTCGAGTATTATCGCCTGTTTTGGTTTGGAACTCAATTTAAACCTATTCGTACTGATTGAATAAAAGCCAGCATAAACAAAACAGTGACCAAAAATGATAAGCAAATCAGATTGGAATCGATTACTGATTCTTACTGCCAAATATCGAACGCTAATAATTATTAGTGGATTCATCTGTTCCTACAGAGCTTTTTGTTGCATTTATTAGGAGAGTACATTTTGATTTATAACCGCTCAATTAATTCCCTTTCAATACAACTTTACATTTTAACAGAATATTTTCAACTTTACATTTTAGCTAAGTAAACCAGGATTCTAGTGAAAATATATTTTCGCATCTGCTGACTTCTGCTTTAATTTTCCAGGAGAAATTATTGGAACTTATTGCGAAACATTGACGAACTCAAGCATCGTGATCGATGTGCCTGGCCCACAAGCCTACGTGAAGTTCAAATCTAACTCTGCCATTACAGGTAGAGGATTTTCGATGACCATGGGAAGCAGTCACTTCCACCAACGTTAGTATTTTATCTTTTAAAACATAGAGCTCTCTGTATATTTTGTTTCATGTTGTTTTCTAAACATAGTCCATTACATTATGCTTTTTCAGTGATGTAAGATTACATAATTTCTTTATTCTTAACGCAACTTATATATATATATATATATATATATATATATATAATATAATATATATATATATATATATATATATATATATATATATATATATATATATATATATATATATATATATATATATATATATATATATATATATATATATATATATATATATATATATATATATATATATATATATATATATATATATATATATATATATATATATATATAATGTAAAAAATCTTTTTATTAATCGGGAAATAGAAATTAAAGTATTCCTTAAAGCTGAATCTTGCCAGAAATTCTAGAGAGTAATTGAAATTCAAGGTTTGAATTTAAAAAGTTTTAAAAAAACGCTTGAATATTTTACAAAAATAAACTAATGATAATCTCAATTCCCTTAGATTCTATTCAATGCATTCATTAAAAAATTCATTTGTAATCTCTAATAAATTATTATACTAAAATAATAAATATTTCTATTGTCTTAGAATTCGAAATTTCTATCTTTATAATTTGAAAAAAAGCTATTATCTTTCTTTTGTTGTGATATTTAATTGTTTCTATGTTCAAACTGATATATTCTTTTGTAATATCAGTAACGATTATGTGTGAAATATAACAGTTGTGTTATAAATCTTTTAAGGTTCTCCACTCGTTCTTTGTTATCATTGTTACACTGGGTAAAAATGCAAATAAAAATGGCTGAGAAGAACATATCATTACGAGTACCTTCAAGAAATTTAAAAGATGGATTCTAAGAAATTAGAACTCAGACACTGATCCCGCGATTACGTTCGAAAGCAATGGTTTTGAAGACGCGAGAGATGCCGCGTCTCAAAGAAGTACGCATCCACCATGGTATTGTTTACAAAATTTGTGTAAAATGATGTGGTAACATCATTGCTGCAATTGATCACATGAGTGAAAGCTTTGTTCTATGCGAAGAAGGCAGAATGGATGTTCATGCTGTTTCAAATATCGTTCAGCTGTTCTTGCAGACAATCCTCTAGCCAGCAACTTTTTTGAATCCATGGTTGGTATCTGGATGATACCATGACATATATTTGTAAATCTAGAATGGCTTTCTTCATGAACAACGCGAACCATCGAATAAATATCCTTCTGATAGTCATGGTACATCTACCGCATATTGTGATACTAATGAACCGTAATTCCGGAGAGCAACAGTTTGGCTTAATTCAAAGACAGACGCGTAAATTTCTGGCCCAAATCCTAACAACCAGAATATAATATTCCAGAGCAATTTCAATATGAAATTATAAACTTTTTTATACCTTGTAGGCATCGTTAACTCTTCTTTTTAACACGAATGTTATAATTTGTAAAATACAACGTGCTCCATTTGAGAAGTGATGTTAAAAATTGGGTTCCCTATGTGTTTGAGGTGTAGCACTTTTAACATCCGGTTGTGAAGTAAATTACTTTTTTCATCACTGGGGAGCGAATTATTCTTCTATAGCATAAACATGGATATAGTTTAAAGTACTTTCTACAATACGCCGACCGATGGCTGAGAGGTTAACTTCCTAACTTCAAATTACACTACTGGCCATTAAAATTGCTACACCAAGAAGGCGACATGCTACATACGTGAAATTTATACGGAAGGAAGAAGGTGCTGTGATATGCAAATGATTAGCTTTTCAGCGCATTCAGATAAAGCAGGCGCCAGTAGCGACACCTACATTGCGTTTAAATGAGGAAATTGTTCAGCCGGTTCCTCATGCACAAATTGCATTTGAACGTTGTTGCCTGGTGAAAAGTGGTTGTGATGCCTCGTGTAAGAAGGAGAAATGCGTACCAGCACGTTTCTGACTTTGATAAAGGTCGCATTGTAAAGTACCGGGATTGCGGTTTATCTTATCGCAGTATTGCTTCTCGCGTCGGTCGAGATCCAGTGACTGTTAGCAGAATATGAAATCGATGGGTTTAGGACGGTAATATGCGGGATCTCAACGGCCACCTATCACTAACAGCCGAGAAGACAGGCATATTATCCGCATGGCTGTAATGAATCGTGCAACCACGTCACGAGCCGTGAGTCAAGAAACGGGGTCATTTGTAAGACAAGTGTCTGCACGAACAGTTCGACGACGTTTGCAGCAGCATGGACTCTCAGCTCGGTGACCATGGCTGCGGCTTCCCTTTACGCTGCGTCATAGACAAGAGCGCCTTCAATGGTGTGATCAACGACGAAGCTGGGCGCACGAATGGCGAGACGTCATCTTTTTCAGATGAATCCAAGTTTTGTGTACAGCATCATGATGGTCCCATCCGTGTTTGGCGGCATCGTGGTGAACGCACACTGGCAGCGTGCATTCGTCATCGTCATACTGGCCCATCACCTGGCGTGATGCTATGGGGTGCCATTGGATACACGTCTCGGTCACCTCTTGTTGGCATTGACGGTGCTTTGAACAGTGTGTTACATTTCTGGTGTGTTACGACCCGTGGCTCTACCCTTTATTCGAGCCCTGCGAAACCCTACGTTTCAGCAGGATAATGCCCGACCGCATGTTGCCGGTATTGTACGGACCTTCCTTGATACGGAACATGTTCGGCTGTTGCCCTGGCCAGCACTTTCTCCAGATCTTTCACCAATAGAAAACGTCTGGTCAATGGTTGCCGAGCGACTGTCTCGTCACCAAACGCCAGTCACTACGGTTGATGAACTGTGGCATCGTGTTAAAGCATGGGCATCTGTACCTGTACATGCAATCCAATCTCTGTTTGACTCATTGCCCAGGCGTATAACTGCTGTTATTACTGCCAGAGGTGGTTGTTCTGGGTACTGATTTCTCAGGATCTATACAGCCAAATTTTTTGAAAATTTAATCACTTGTTATTTCTAGTATAGTATATTTGTCCAATTAATATCATTTTGTTATCTGCATTTCTTCCTGTTGTAGCAATTTTAATGGCCAGTAGTGTAGTAGGTTCCGGGTTCGAATGATTCGGGCATGGATGTTACTTTCTTCCTGTGTACTTGTCTTTCTTTATCCCTTCACTTTCGGGGTGAATATGGCAGACCCACTGGGTACACCAGTGTATGAAATGCCATCACCTACCCCCATTATAGCACTGAATAGGTATATCCTAAAGGCAGCCGGGCATTAGAAAAACAATTTCAACAGTACTGAAGATGATCACTTTTTAAAGTATTAATGTTTCTTAAATTATAGTTGCCTAAGAATTCTCTTGTTTGACTTCTACCTAACTTTGAATTTTTATTGCAAACAAACCCCTTTCTGGGAATTTTAGAGCAAAATTCCGAAACTACATCACAATGTCAGTACGTTCGAATCATTTGTTTGTTTTTGATTAGTATGAATCACTTTTTATTATATTTATTGCTTGGATTTCTTAAGAACTTATCATTAAAAATATATAAACTTATCATTAATGAATTTTTTTCATTTATCTTAAAGATTTAGGTTTCAAACTTTCCTTTTTAGGAGGACTGTACTCACATGCACTAAGTAAATTTTATCGCTTTTACCCACGTTTAAGCAATGTCATCATTTCTAAATCAACTAAAATATATTTGAAAATATATTGAATACTCAACAGGTTGCGGCGAGAGGTTAGAAGGTCCTTCAGGTGTGATTACATCTCCCAACTACCCGAACGCTCTCTTAACCCCTGGAGAATGCTACTGGAGAATCCTGCCACCCGAAGGTCGCAAGGTGAAGCTCACTTTCCAAGAGTTTAACTTACCCAAGGACGAGGCGACAGGTCTTTGCCTCAGCTTTTTACTCGTAAGCAACTTTGTTTGGTCTAAGTTAAAATTTACTACTTTTATATGATCAGTGAGCAAAACTTGGTGCTTTCACAACTCCACCTTAATTTAAATAAATTTAAAACTCAGGTAAATGAATAGAAAATTTTATTGTTAAAGAAATGTTATGATTAAATTTTCTTTTTTAAAACTCTGCAGTAATTTGTATTCTCACTTTTGAGAATTATTCTTTCGATTCCTGTTTGAAGGATGGATGTTTATAGTTGCGTAAAAAAAGTTAATCGCAGTCACATATTAACTTGTAAAAGCTGTTAAATCATTAATCAAATGCAATTGTCGACAAAGTTTCAATAACCGAAGAATCGTCCAAAGAGGAGCCCTTTCATTCAGCTGTCGCCGTAAAATGAAGGCCATGTGCGAAATGAAACCCTTCGCGTGAATTTGTCCAGATATTTTGCTTCAATATAACTTAACACACATTCTCGGGAAAGGCTTTTATGATACTTCATGTATTTCATTAGGCCAGGAATAAGTTCGGTGAAATGTCGCTGATCATTAGACATGGCACAGATCTTGTTACACGAGCCGTCCTTCACGTGACCATGGACCTTCACGTGACCATCACGTGACCATGGAAAACCGCACCTCGAATGCTCATCCTCTACGGCATAACAGGATAAAATTTACCTTCATTTTTCATTGCTGGAAGATTTATAAATTAAACTGGCATTTTATTTTTCATGGATCTCTAATCATCTTTCATGTATCTTCAGAACAATAATAAATGCAGGTTAAGGTAGATTAATGAAAATCATCCACTTTGAAGTAAAGTTTCATCATAGTTTCTAAGAATTACCGCGGATGCAGTTCGAGTTTTAATTCGATTAAATTATCTCAGTTTTCAAAAATTAATTTGAAGTAAAAATAAAATTTTGTATTACTTATTAAAGTTATATTAACTTTCCTTTTATAAATAATCTTCATCTGTAAATTAATCCAAAATAGGATTTATTTACTTTTTTTTACATACCGAGAATTTTACATATTTGATCATTCTAACCAATATCTCCTTCGTTAATTTTATAATAAATGTTTTAACGTTTAGTAATTCGTAAGCAATTGTTACTATGAAAATAATCTTTTTCAAGTAGACAACTATATTTTTCTTGATAATATATTAATCAATAATTAGAAAAAATAATCACTTTTAACGACACTCAAGAAAAAGCGCATGAAAAAAATTTTCAGTTTCTTTTATTCTGGAAAGCGAATTTAAAATTAGAAATACAATATCAATTTTTACTTACTAAACACGAATTTTATATAACTTTATTTATCGTGAAATTTAAAAAAAGGGTTGAATTTTAATCTATTTTTTAACGAAGCTTGAAAGGAATTATTTTATAGATTTTGGAAGGATATCATAATAAAGATTCAATGATTATTTTAAAGAATTTTAATCAGATTCAGGTTTCACAGAGAAACATTTTACATCTTTAAAAATATTTTAAAATTTATCGCTCTTTTTCTTTGAACAACAGTATATGTCGATCGATCTATCGCTTTACATATTTTTTGAGCCGACCGATGGCGGAGAGGTTAGCGTCCCTAACTTCTAAGCAGTAGGTTCTGGGTTTGAATCCTGATTCAGGCATGGATGTTTCTGTCTCTGTTTGTCTTTCTTTATCACTTCATTTTCTGGGTGAATATGGCACACCCACGGTGACCCACTATTTGAGATACCATCACTTGACCTATTATAGAGTTGAACAGAACAAAAGACCAAAGGGCAGCATTAGAAAAAAATATTTTTATTGATACCTGGAAATGGGAAAGATTTTTGGAATGCGTGAGAAAAATACTGTCGATGGGCATTCTAGAAATACTTTAAGCGAGATATTCTTGGAAGTCGATAGCAATTGAATTGTCAAGACATAAGTTTAAAATTGTTTTTAATCAAAGTATCTGAAACAATACATTTTAATGCATTGGAATTTATCTCATTTAATTTGTTTTAATTCATTTTGATTTTGAGTAACATTGCAAGATTTATTTTCTCTAGTAAGGTTGGAAACATGAAATATATTCTTAAACTCTAGATGAATGAAAAATTCGTTATTCAAAATGTTCGGGTGATTATAAAATTAACGTGAGAAATATTGAAATAATTTGTGAAAATCTCATATCATTTCTCTGTTTAGAGTAATGTGGAATTATTTGTGTGAGAAAATATTATTCGTATTGGCGCTAGCAAAGAAACCATTTATTTTGTAATAAAGAGCAATTGAAAGATGTGGAAAGGAAAATTACTACCCAAACTTCTGCAGCCTTAACTTGACAGCGTTATAGCAAATTGCAATAATTTATATATAAAATTTTATGTTATTATATTTTATTTATATATTTAATTTTATATAATTTATATATAAAATTTTATATAAAATTTTATGTATATTGTTATTTTTTTATGAAATTTTAGATTTTGATTTGCTTTTATTTGATTTATTATTACAATTAGTGGTTCGGCAGACTGAGATGGACCGAAACTTTATGTGGACTATATATTTCGTTTTTTTAATTTTAGATAATCTGTTTGTTTTCCAAAGTTTATTTTCACGAATATTTTTACAAACGGTGTTCGACCATTTTTTTAAATTTGTTATTTTCACAGTCAAAAACCTAAAATGTGCCTCATTTGATAACCGTTCTGCTGATAAAAAATATTTCCCACTTTAGTAATGTATTTTTTTCTAAACTCTTAATTGATATAAAATGAAATTCAAGCTATTTTTCATAGTTAGGCTGGCATGTTAGCGCTTTCCATAAAAATGTCACTGAAATGTTCCTATATATCATGCGTCATTTGATGTGCTTACAGCTGGAGGAGTAGAAATATTTATGCATTATTTCGTCTCCCACACAGTAAAACAAAAATAAATATCGTTAAATGTGGCGATTAATACTTCTATAAATATAGTTAATTGAGTATTCGCTGCGCCACTTTTTGAGTATTTTTATTTGGCTTATTTCCTCGACCTAGAGCCGCTTAATTATCCTGGCCGGTGCATGAGATTCCAGATCTTGAAGTTTTTCGCTAATTGCCTTGTGAAATTAAGGAATTTAAAGCAAATTTTTTAGAATTTTTTGCTACCATACTTTGGACATAGGCCATAAGATTATTTTGTGAGTCGTTAAATAATAAAAATGGCTACATTTGAACCATTAATAGTTGAAATTATTTTATGATGCTTGCGGTTTGCTACTTTTCCGTTAAAATCACCACTTTAGTACAATCTAGGTTAGCTTATTTTGATAAAGAAACTTGCGCATTAAAAAGTAATATGGTTTAATTTTAATAAAATATTTTTTATATACATCGCGCGCCATATTATTACAGAAAATGTAATCATAAATATATACTATTTGGAATCTTTAAATACAAAATATATAAAACATGAACGGTGCTCTCTAGTTGACCATTCACTGAAAAATATATTGCCTAATATAATGTCAAAAAGCTTCATTTTAATGTAAAATAGCTTGTTTATGAAATATCTTATCTAATCTAAAAGAGTCGTGTCTATGAATTGCAATATTATGAACTAAAATGCACTATTTGGAGACATATTTTTTCGCAAACAGAATTTTTAATGGAAAAATGCGTTACCATCCAAATGGGATTCAAAATGATATATTAGCGTCATTTTTGCATGGTAATGTCTCTGAATTAGGTCCTAATATTTTACGGGGTATTTTCTTTTACTTTCTCTTTTTGATAGTTAACAAATGGCGGAGAAAATACAGCCTGATATAAGCAGTACTTGTTTTATTGTAAGAGGCATCATCATTTAAATTTGCTGTTGTTGTTTATGATTTTATGTATGCATATTGTCAGTTTGAAAGAATTTGTATCACTAATATCCTATTGAAAACAAAGTTTAATTTGTGAAAACAGTTGATTGCACTGGCCATTTGAAATCTCTGATGCATAAAAATGTTCGCTCTAAAGTGCCATTGTTTGTTTGTCGCTCAACGGTCAATTTTTGCACACGAGGGCTAATCAGACTGGGACCTACGGCTTAAAGTGGATTCCGAACCATTACAAACATCCATGCCCAAGATGGGATTCGAATCCACGAACTGTTGAACCGAAGGCAAGAGCGCTAACCATTCGGCTACCAGCTCAGCAAAAGTGCCATTATTTATGTTGTAAAAATATTCCTTTGCAATAAACACAGATCTTTCAAAGATTGTTCGCCACTAACTAATATTGTAGTGCTCTACGTATATCTTGATGAATCAAATTTACCTACAAATGAAAGATGAAATTACTGGGAAAATAGTCAATTATTACCATTGAAATTACATAATTACATACAACTGTTTCATAGAAATGTTTAATATGAATAATATACAAATCCCAAATAAATTCACAAAATTAAATTTTTCGTACGAAATACAATAATAGTTTTCATAATATTACATAATGCATAATAAGGTGCATACCAAGTGAGTAAGGTATTAAAATGTCCAGGCAGACATACATTGACTATTATATTTTTATCAGAACTGTATAAACATCTGATCCACAGTATAAAATTTTAATGCAATGCTTACAAGTCAAATGCAGTTTTGTCTGATTCCTTATATTGGTCAGGTTCACAAAAACCAGCCAAAAAAATTTTTTGATGGAGTGAAATCAACCATTTTTACCTCTGATCAACTTTTAAGTAGTTACAGCAAACATGTTTTTCTTACCTCAGATAAAGAAGAACGTAATTCTGAAACGTTTTACTTTTTTGAATAAGATACCTATTTCAACTTCAAAACATTTGCTTAGCATTGCTGATTAATTTATTGGCTCTTAAATGATATATCATGATCAATTTTCTGAACGATTTGTATATTTGCAGATTAACAACGCATCGAATTGGCGTATTCCAATTAATGAGCGGGATAGGATATGTGGGAGTACCATACCTCCCCCGATTGACTCCTCCTCCGGTGACATGGAGATTGTCTTCTACAGCCACGGACTGAGTGCAGGGCAGGGATTCTCTCTAACTTACTCCACGGAAGAAGAAGCCGGTACCGGAGATGCAAATCCATTTCTCATTTCTTTAGAAATTTCTATATTTTTTATATTTGTACATTCTTTATTCACACACATATATATCGTAGTATATTTCTTTAGGTATTACTCGGTGCATTGAACATATCATTATGCAATTTTTTTTTAAATACTTAAACTGAAATGTTTAAAAATTTTAATTGAAAAAATTATACAGACGAAATTGAATAGTGTAGCGTAGGTGCAAAAGAAGTTAATGTCTTCTACGAGAGTACTGTATTATTAAAGATTGAAGGTTGAGAAGGTGCAGACCCCCGTATGCCACCATTTCAATTTCGATTTTCTCCTTTAATGCACCAGAAACATCTTAAAGTTAAGGAATATTGCCCTAACAATGGTCATTGTAACACAGATTAACAAACTAATAAACTAGGTTTCCAGAAATTCGCAAATAATTTTTAATACATTTGTTTTAAGTTCGTCCTATTGTAACCAGTTTCGATACTTTGAATTATGACGTCATTGACGATGGCCCATTTAGATGCGCTCACGATCGTAGTCTTGGTATTCAGTATTCCTCAGACAGTGCTTTCATTACACCTTCTCGTACCTGTATTGAATTAGATGCTGCTCAAATAAACAACATTATTCGTACTGAATGACTACTACATATGACTACCTACAGCCGATTTGATGAACGGTCTACTCTTTGGCCTTCTGTTCAAAAATAAGTTAATACGAATCCCAATCTTAGCACGAATGTTTGTTGTCCACTTTGAACTGTTGGTCCTGGTCTAATTAGACTTCTTGTCTAAAAACTGTCCATTGAGCTGCAAAAACAATCCACTCTGACTTCCGACAGCCGATTTGGTGATTGTACTCTTTGTAACTTTGCCTTCAGTTCAATAATCCACGAGTTCCCATCTTAGACAAGGCCCTTCATATCATAATGGAATTGTTTTTAAACTGGCCTGGTGCAATTTAATACTTTCAGAATACATTACAAAGTCCAATCAAATAAGTAATCATTTTCAAACCATTTTCGTTGAGTGACAAACACATTAATCACGATGCATGTAATCAGTTTCTTCTAAGTTACAGTTTTTTAACAATAATATATATTGTTAACTCTTAAAGAGTTTTGTGGTAGAATAACTCACTAATCTTCGACTATCCAATATATCACATAATATATTGGATAGTCGAAGAAAGAATCGGAAGTATTTTCGGGGAGGGGAAAAGGCAATATATCGCTTAATTCAACAATTCTACTCCGTGCTATGATTAGAGAATGAGAACGAAATTTCTTTTCATATAAAATTTAATTAGTTATGAAAATCCACAAATCTCAAAAAATTACGAGTAATTTCTATAATTCTTTTTCCTCCCAATTCGAATTTTGGTTAGCAATGTGCCTAAAGTTTAACAAAGAGTTATTATTTTTATTTCCAATGTAAATTGTTTTTATAATAATGAAAATATTATGTTTAACCGACTCAAGTCCGCGACGTATCTGATACGTCGCAATAAACTGGTCACTTAGCGGCCAGCGACGGCAGAGATCCGTCACAGTTTTCCAGCCTGAACGCGGCCAGCGACGTGGCAGGTTTACCCCACAAGTATCATTTTAAAGCACAATGTACTATGATGGTCATCTGAGTTTAAGCCAAGAATATCATATATTTATGTTTTGACTATCATTTTTTTTAAAGAAACATAATATTGAAGCTAAAGTGTACCAAAAATATTAATTGTTACACTAAAGTCATTATTTTTGTAGATCAGTATTAATTAGTAATATTTTTTAACGTATCATATGATTTAAAAATTTTCAATATTATCTCTATTATCTCTATTTTCAATATTATCTCTATTATGACATTTTTGATATTATCTCTATTATGACTTGAAAGTTATTTTAATTTTTATTTAATTTTTTGTATAAATTTCATATAATTTTTTATACGACATAAGAATAATATTTTGGGAAATGAATGTTCTTCAATAGGAATTTATAATATTTTCAAAGCAAATTAAATTTATGATTTCAATAATTTTTTAAACAATAAAATGTTCCTCGGCAAAGTCATGAATTTTATTTAATATTTAAATATTGATTAATATTTTTATGCCTAAAATAGTTTTATTCTCTTCTGAACATATGCTTTTCAAGTAGTGTAATAGTGATTAGTTGAAATCAAAACTATACTTCAGATAAAGAATTAAACTTTAAAATTACAGAAAGTAATTATTTTATAATGAAATATATTTAAGTAATTATTTTATAATAAAATTATTTTTAAACAAACAAATTACTAATATGTTTGTTCAGCAAATATTTATCGTTAAAATGGTCGATATTAGATACAAAAAGAGATTTTTAAATTTAATAATCTTAACTACAGAAATTCTTGTTGCAAAATGGTTTTCAAATATTCCTAACTATTCTTGTTTGAACAAAAATTAATCCATCACATTTATCGTTTAAAAATAAAATTGTGTATTCGATATAGGACCGACTGTGTCATTAAAATCTAAAAATTAATGATCAGCGTATTATATACTTCAAACAAATTATTTTCTTAAGAATTAAAGTTATAAAAACAGAACATTCACTCAGGCAGAAACATCTGAATGAAATAGTAAGATAAAAAATAGGACTAGAAGTCATGGAATATTTAGTTTTATTTTCTCAATCTGCATTAATTATAACGAGACTCGGATATCATAAAAATATTAAATTTGATGAAAAAAATCGAAATTAATTGTAGAAATTACAAAAATAAAATTCAGTTCTAAAGGAAATATAAGCTTCCAAATAAATTAATTAGTTGTTCATATTCTGCAATAATTATTTCATATTTTTTTTAAAAATACACATGAATATAAACTCGCAAAATAGTTCGTATTTAATATAAAATAAGATATTGGAATATTTAAATTATAAGCTATTTTTCTGCAAAAAGATAATGTTATTTGTATTAGTAAAAATAAACTAAATTAAAAAATAGCAACAAAGTCTGGGCATATATTAATTATGTGAAGCCAAAAGACTTAATATTGAAAAGTCTCAATATATTGAATATTATCAATAAAGTTTATAATACCGATTAGTTTAGAATTGCAGGTATGCTTTAAATTTAACAAAAGAAAGTAAGAATCTTTTAATACAAAAAAACTTTTTCGACTTAAATAAATTTTTGATAATTTAAAACATTAACGTTTTTCTAAACTATTATTAGTTCTATTGAAGAATAGAAAAATAGGTACTTACAACAATTATTATTTCTTAAATTTTTAAGTCTTTAAAAATATATCCTATCAATTTAAGAGATCATTACTTTTCTTATTTCCATAATATTTTCGATTTTAATTCTTGTTATATAAATTTCTAAAATTCAGCATGATAAAATGTTGATGCGATTTCAGCACGTTGAAAATAAAATATTTTGTAAGCTCGCCCTATCTCAAAAGAGGTTTAAAATGTACAAATAATTTCTTGCATTTTATATACAACAATGTTTTTGCATTTTGAAAACGTATCGAGATAAATTTTTACAAAATAAGATAAAAATGAATAGAAATTTACAGACATAATAATTATCTGCAAAGTCATTAAGTACTTTATTAGTATTAACAATAACATCATGCACAATAAAGAAAATAAATAATAAAATTTAATTTTGCGTTTTTATTTCAAATAAATAAATAAATAAAATGTAGATAACATGTAGTTAAGGAAAATAAATTTGATTGATTATCATAATTTTTGTAGTTTTCCCGTGTTCAAAATTTTACTTTACTTATGTAAAAGTAAAATGTTTATAAAATTTATAATTTTTATATAATTAGAATTTCTACAATCTTACACACATGATTTAATAAGCAAAACTTGTTTTGTATTAATTTGTTTCTATCATATTGATATTATTTTGTTTTATTGTGCAACAGAAATTATAGATAGCTCCTAAAATATTCAAATATTTTTCTTAATTCATTACCAATTGGATCTCTTTAAAATATTGAGAAATTAATGATATAAAGTTGAATATTAAAAGACGAAGTATTAAATTTATTTTCTCTACAATTGTTATAAGTATTCAATGGTACTACTTCAAGCAGTTTCCCATATACTTCAGGAATTCGTTTCAAAGAAGATATCTCATCATACGTGTGACTTCCTGTAGGAGTAGAGATGTTTCCAGTTAGTTACGAAAAGAATGAAAGGGTGTTGATTGTTCTGGTTGAAGTAGACAGATGAGAAACTAATTTCTTACCCTGATTCATTACTATACTCTAATAAAAAAGTGTCTTTTCTTCTCTTGAATGATTTTCAGGTCTCAAAGAGAATAAATTTTGATATTTATAAGTGAAATATTTAAAATTGTTTTTTATTTTTATTTATTTATTATTTTTATTTTTTGTTAAATTTATATTTAAATTATAGAAACATTTAAAAAAAGGGGTAGTGACAATGAAGATGAATTTTCTAACTACGGTTGTGATGTATTTTTCTCTGAATCAGAAAATTCTGACAATGATGATGTTAATTATGTTAGACAATAGTGTCCCGTGAATAACGAAACTCGAGCTCCACCACGTTTTTCATTCACGGTTTCCCTGGAATGAAAATACCAGCTCCCGGTTCGGGGAATTTATTGAAATTTTTTAATTATTTATGAATGAGATTCTAATTGAAATGATTGGGGAGGAAACAAATATTTATGCTGCAAATTATATTTACAAAAGAATACTCTTACTCCTAAATCGAAATCACGTCATTGGTATCCAACTGACATTCAAGAAATGAAAATTTTTCTCAGTCCTCTGATATTACAGGGAATAATCACTAAAAATAAATACGTTCAAAAAATTATATAAAATTTTCACTGCTTCAATTGTACGGTACAAAACTGCTAATTTTTTATTTTCAATGAAAAAAAAAAAAAAAAAAAAAAAAAAAAAAAGAAGAAGAAGAAGAAGAAAAGAAAAAAGAAAAAAAAACTTTCATAACCAAACACATTTTCTTTTGAGAACATTTTGGAAGTCCAGATCAATAAAAATCTTAAGTAAATTTATAAATAAGCTCTTTCCATTCAATTTTTGACGTTTAAAATTTCTAAAATGTAAATTTAAAATCTAATAAAAGAAATTCTACAAAGAAAATAAGCATAAGAAAGGATTTCAGATTTAAACCATATGTAATTTCTTATTTAAAGGAAAGAAATTTTTTCATAAATGTATTATCGGAATATTTTTTATGAATAATAGTAAAATAAGTATCTAATCAATTAAAAAAAAAGCATAAATACGCAAAGAAAATTTAAAATTCTCTATTAAAATTCAAAAATTTTTAAATAAGAGACTATATTCTCCTATGCAAAGTCTCTTTGAATTTTTGACTCTTTAAACATTTTATATTCGTAGTATTATGTTACGAATGAAAATATTTTTATAAGAAAACACTCTTTTATAATGAAAAAAATGAAGTCTTAATATATTGTTAGAAATTATTTTAAGGAAATTGATTCATAAACTGACACACACGCATAACGAAAGTTTTGTGTGTGTATTTTATATATATATATATATATATATATATATATATATATATATATATATAAATTAGATATTGTAATTATATATAATTTAATATACACACACATACGCAAATTATCTAAATATTAGTTCACATACACAAGGAAAATATAGAAAAA
This sequence comes from Latrodectus elegans, assembly GCA_030067965.1. NCBI lineage: Eukaryota > Metazoa > Arthropoda > Arachnida > Araneae > Theridiidae > Latrodectus > Latrodectus elegans. The sequence continues at coordinate 20,800,270 of CM057819.1, forward strand.
TAATTCAAGTAATAGACTCATATAAACAAATCTTCTATTTAAGTTGAAATAAATTGACCGTAATAGTTTAAACTCCTTAGTAAATGCACTGAAATTAAATAAAACAAATCGACAAATAAAATTAATTTTCACGCATTTTTTTTCTAAAATATATGACAAGTGATACTTTATCTAAGATTGATCAGTTTCGAGTAGAGAAAAAACAATTTAGCTAAAAAATTTCTGCCTTAACAACTTTAAATAAGCAAAAAATTACGTTTAGCCATCAAACAGAGCATAAAAAGTCCATAACAATGTGATTAAAGGATAAATGTTATCCTTTATACTTCATATTATTCACTAAGTTAACATGAAAACACTGAAAATTTCTCCATGTTAAATTACACTATAAATAGTTATTTATCATTTTTACTTTAAAAAAATAATACAAAAAATGTCAGGTATGCTTTTTATTTTTATCCACTTTTATTTGGATGTACAATTCATTCTAGCAAACTGCTAAATGTATGCAAATGTGGAAAGTGACATCCCCCTCCCTAATTCTCCGCAGTGACAGTTTTCGGGTGGGTAAGAATGATCGCAATGAAATGAACTCATAAAAGATTTCATCTCTTTTATATTATTTCTTTAATAAATAATAAGAAATCCAATTTCAATAATGAAGTCAGCTTGAAATAAATTAATAAATTTTTGAATTCTATTGTGATTAAGAAAAAGTCACCAAACTGACGCAAGTCATAGTTTCTTTCTAAAAAAGTATATAAATTAAGTCCGAATAATGACAAAACTATATAGTTATTTATATGAAATATTGGGATTTTTTTTTAAAAAAAAAGAATATTTAAAGTAAATTCTACATCATATTCTGATTTTTTTAGCAAAAAAATCGTCGTTAGATATAATTAGAAAATTGCAACCTTCATATTTGAGGAATGGCATCGATGACGTATAATCCTTCTTCGCGCTACTGATACTTGTGGTAATTAAATTATCTCCAAAATTACGTAACTATTACTTAAATTTCTTTGTGAACAGATAAATTAAATCTAATTATTAAAAAACACATAATAAATAAAGTTATAAAATATTCGGACTCTTAAAATTCTCTTCAATTATCCTAAAAGGAATTTTAACGAAAATGCGTAGTTAGCATAAAGTATCCTTCATTGCTCAGTGATGACAGCGTATAAAACAGAATTGCCAAAATTAATCTTAATTTTAGCTTTCTACATTTTTGTGGCAAAAAAAATTTGGGTTGCTAGCAAAATAGTTAGTTAAATCTGTGCAAAATATAAGCTAAATTACAAAATGCACCAAAAATCATTTTAATAGTCATAATATACGTCATTTGTGTCTGTGCAATATTCAGTGTTTGAAAACTTCGCAGTTCCTTGAACTGCTTGTATTAGACTCTATAAATATTTAGAAACATTTTGCCACCTCATATTATAATAATAATTTTCATTGTTGGCACAGTGTGTGGAGGACTGCTGCCGCTACCCAGTGGAGTGATTGCAAGTCCCAATCTCACTTTCCCCCAGAACACTTGGGTGGACTGCAAGTGGCGATTGGCTGGAGACGGAAGAGACAACAGAACGCTTGTTCTACGGTTTGATGTCCTTGAAATTCCAGGGTCTATGGCCAACTATTGTAGAAATGGTGTCTTATATACTTATGGAGGTACGCATGTCTTTTTTATTTTTTTATATGTGCTATTTTAATTTTTTCTTTCAAAATCTGTTAGAGAAGATTTTTGGGAAAACATAAAATAGGCTAATAAATAAACGATGAAATCACATTTTTCCTTTGTTTAACATTTTGAGAACATATTTTGCCTCGCTACTAGCCATGATTATCTCTCTAAACACACACACACACATATATATATATATATATATATATATATATATATATATCTTATAAAAGTACTGTCAACTGTACGAAAGGACACGAACGAGTCCTTGCCCTGCACTGAACACTTACGAGAGAGATACTGGAGAGCCCGGCACAAAAGATGGGCGCGAATGATAGACTTACTGTGATTTCGGATCTGTTATCTGTGTTCATGTTTGTTATACTGACTACAGTTGTCTGACATCAGGAATAAAATAAAAATATTCTTTCATTGATTTCACATACGTACAGTTGCTTGTTTTAAATGGGCTGATTATATATGAAGATAAATAAATAATATTATAAGACTCATAGTCTTGTTAAGAGAGAAATTCTTCAGAGTGAAAAGGTTTTCTACTTCTGATTTCTAACTAATTGGGGTCAGTCTAGTGAATTTATAGATGCCATCTTTGGGACAAGTATTAGTCAAAATTAATAAGTTATCTGATGAAATTTATTTAGTGCCTTAATCGAATTTAACTATTATAAGACAATTAAATTCCTTAAAATTAATAGATAATAAATTAAAGAAAATAACGCATGTACAAAAATCTATATTTTTATAATTTTCTAATAAATAAATTTTAATAAATGAGTAAATTTAACAAGAAAAATATTAATAATAAATTAATGAATTAATTTAAACATAGAACAAAATCCTCTTTTAAAAAATAGAAATTCTCTGAATGTTGAAAAATTTAAGACTACTTATTTAAAGTTCCAGACAAAACTCCAGATAATATTGCTAAAAAATATTATTACAATTTAGAGCGATGTTTTATTTTTATTATTATTATTATTTAAATTTATATGCTTTTAATAATTTCTAGGTAGAGTTTTTTTCGTTAAAAATCAACAAATTGAAATGGCAAATGAAAATTATGCAGCCTATTCTTCGAATTCAATCGCGCACTGACGCATGTCCTCTCTTTTCTTTGCAGATCCTCATTACATGGAACGATTCTGTGGAAATTACACTTCGATGGTCACTGTGACGTCACCTTACCTCTCCACCCGCATACGCTTCATTGCAAGTCTGCAGACCCCATTCCGAGGAGTGCACGGCACCTACAACATCAGCAGTGAGTACTAAGCGAATTCTAAATCTTTAAAACAGATGAAAGCAATTTAATTTCCCATCAGTATAATCACTGAGAGATTATATCTTTCATATTATAAACTATAAAATACCATTCTGTAAATTTATTGGAATTTTACAGCCCGATCACTTTTATCTGATCGAACTGCTATAATATATTATTTTATATAAATAAATACATTAAAATATGATGATGAATGTCGTGTCCATGGAGTGCATGCAAAAACCTTAAATGTCCGCGAAGCTGTCGAAGACATCCCTGGCTATCTCTACAGCTTTATCTGTAAAAAGAGGATCCTCTATGTTGACGCTGGACAGCTGAAGATGTGCTGTGGACAGGCGTTGTCCAGGCATTGAATACAAAGACTGGTGTAACTCCTTTGCCCGTCTGTAGAAATTCGTATGCCTTTCATGTGTTTTGTTCTAAGCCTGGCTATTATAACTGAAATGGTTCTGTCGCTGTCAAATTCTAGCAGTTGCATTGGCGTCCATCATTTAGATAGCTGAGGAGAATTACGGGCCTCTTTAACGAGCTCGTCGGCTATCTTGTTGACATGGATATCAACGTGCGCCAGTGTCCATTGTAAATAAAAATATAAATGAACAAATTAAATTATATATAATACATATTGTACGAAAGAAATAAATGTTACAGTTTTAAAAGAATTCAGATTAAACTCACAAAATTATTCAATATTTATCTTCGTAACATACCAGCACAAAAACAATTTTAAAATATCAATTATAATCAATATATAATTTATAATCAATTCGAAAACAAAATATATTCATTACTTTAGAATTATTTGCAGATAGAGTATACAGAAGTTTAATGTATATACGTTTGGCAATTTGCTGAAAAATAGAGTTAGAAATCCACATTAATTATTAATAATGAAGCGGACGAACCAGAATGAAGCTCTTTTATTAAGAAAGAAAGTAAGAAATGGGTATATATGCCAGTGAGTGTTATAACAATAAAGTTTATAATGCTGTAAATTCAGAAAAATTTCAGATATTAACCATGATTAGATAGCAAAGTCTGGTCATCGTTGGGGAAATAAAGCATTATATTCTATTCGTACATCTTATAAGAACCCACAGCATATTTTATTTTTCACAACCACATTTAACTATCACAGAATTATTTGACGATGACTCTTCTTAAAAAAGGCAAAAATCTAACCAGGTTAAAGAATGAGATAAATAGTTAATTGTAAAAGCAGGGAAAGTAATCATAAAATCATTCTCTCCAGTAACTTTTCGTTATTTTGGAAAGATTTCATCGAATAATTTATCTACAGCAGATGTTTACAATTTTGGGAGTAGCCTTTTCAGATTCAAAGTTTTTCTTTCTTTTTTTTTTTTTTCTTTTTTTTTTTTACAGATTGTGGGGGAGTATTTTATGGCACCAAAGCGAATATTACATCACCTGGTTATCCTAACAACTACCCAGTAAATACCGACTGCCATTGGATTATATATGTTGAAGAAGGAGAAGAGCTTAAGGTGAAAAAACTTTTTATTACCTCATTCTTAAAAATTTCAGTAATTTATAGACTTTTTCCGGTATTTTTGAAAAGTCAATTGGAGAAGGAATACATTTAATCAAAATGAAACAAATGGATATTGACAAATGATAATGGATATTTTTAAGTGAGTAGACATATTTAAAATGTACCGTCAACTCTCATTATTTTGACTTTATTTCAGTTACCTAATATGTAACAAAACAGTTTGCAGTCGGGTGAAAGGCAATGCAAGGCTTAATTTAAAAAGTTTTTGTTAAAAGGATTTATCAAAGCTCTCTATGTTTAATATATAAAATTTTTCTTGCTTGAAAGCTTTCTGCTTGTTATTCCGTATTGAATTTTTCTGATAAATGTTCCTACAGGGTTACTCAAAGGACGGAAAAAGTTTAAGATATTAGTTTACTTTCGAGTTTTGTGTAATCAGATTTTATAATTACTTCAGAGTGATGCATCTAGGCGCACACACGGATATACACTTGTTTTCATGCGGCAAAGAAAAGTCACAAAAATGACTATAACGCAAAAAAGTTCTGCGGGAAATTAAATGAAATTTATACAACACATGGGAAGGTACAAAACAGCAATAAAAAATCAACAGATAATTATGGCGTTATAAAAATTAGCATCTGTCTACACCGAACAAATTTTGTGTGGGAAAAGTGTCTTTAATGACAAGCATGTGCAGCGATATGTGACGCCCTCAATTGCGTCTCTTCCAAAGCAGTTGAAGGCGGGGGCTATAAGAGGGGGTATTGAGAGCAACTACACGTCGTCCTACAGAGTCCCAAACATTCTCGATTGGGTTAAGAACCGGAGATCGAACTAGCCACAGCATGCGCTCGTTTGCTTCTAGGTCAAGATAAGCATCCACGATGCGAGCCTTGTGTGGTCCCGCTTTATTCTCCTGCAGCAGGGAAGTATCACCTATTGCCCCGACATAAAGGCGCACATAAGCATCCAAGATGTCTATTATACAAGTGTGAGCTTTAACATTTTCACGGGGCAAGACATGTAGGTTTTGAGTTTGCTCGAAGAAATACTACCCCAAACACAGACGCTGCCTAATCTGTATGCACCTCTTTCACGGATACTTCATGGATGAAAGCGAGTTCCACGTTTTCTCCAAATGAAAATGCACCTACTATCGCTTTCTAGGTTAAACCTGTATTCATCCGTAAATAGAACTGTGGTCCATTGGTCACGCGTCCAATGAATATGATGACAGGCCCATTGCAAATGTTCCCGCTATTGCGTGACGTAAGTGGGATTCAATTGACTGACTGTTCAACTCGAATAAAGAAGCCTTCGACGCACGGTTGATCCGGATACGAATCTCCTGGAACTTTTTGATCGCAGCCGAAGTTGTGGCTTAATTATTTCAAGCGCATAATGATAAATTATCAGCACTCGTAGTAAAGCGCGGCATTCATTGGTTAAACCTTCTGAAGGCCAAATCCAAGGCTAGAAATTGTTGCCAAAGTCTATGAATCATAGACGGACTCGCATCCAGCTACTTCTTCTGACTTTGCTCGCCATCAAAATTGTTCGGTTAAATGATGTCTGGAGGTCATTGCTACAATTTCGCTTTGCCGGATTTATCATCTCAGACCCGCAACGTCGCTTACCACCTTGCTCTGAGACATCCAATTTTATGCTGTTCGCAAGATTCCGACAACAGCGCTACTATTTTGCATAATGCCATATTGTTCAGCTCCTTTTACTTATTACCAAAATATTCAAGTTTCATTGAGATTGGCTAATTTTGGGGAGAGTTATCGCTATTTTTGATTATTTCGCATTCCTTAATTTTTGGAAACCAGTTTATATATATATATATATACATAATTTGAGTTGCTAAATAGTAAAGCAGCTTCAGTGCCCACTCTTAATAATTTTCCTTGAATGATATTCTACGCCTATCTTTTAAAATTTCGATAAAACGTCTCCTTAAAATATCATATGCGCTTAGAGAAAGTACTATAGAATATCAAACAACCAATCTACACAATTCTAAAACATACTTATCGTTTTATTTATCGAATGTACTATATTATTTTATCATGTAATACCTTAAAACTGAGAATGCGTACTAAAGACATTGTAAAAAAGAGCATCTTTACGATTGAAGAATTAATTACTATAATTATTTTAAAGCAAATACAGTAGACGTTCTATTTTACGAACCTCAAATTTACGAACACTCATGAATTAGTGATTATCCTTATCATATGGTCCAATAGATGCAATGATAATTTCAATTACCATTCATGAACTAAAATTTTGTAAATTCTCTTTTTTTGCGAACTTATTCTGGTGTTTCTTTTGTTATCTTCATATTTTATATGGTGTTATTTTTATGTTCTGTTATTCTTATTTTATCATATTTTCACGTTTTTTTTTTCATTTTTCGTTATTTTGTAGTTGGGAACTTGGATTGACGATTTCGTTAGAAAATTTTAAGCTTTTCGAATTGTACTTAATTAACTGTAGTGCTAATGTTGAAATTCCGGATTTTTTTTTAAGCAATTTTATTGAAATGTTGCATGCCAATAATCTAACGCTTATGTCACAGCCTATAATCAATAGTTTCAAATGCAAAATATTTTTGTGAGGAATGAATATGATTTTATGAAATCGGTGTTCTAGGCATAATGTGTCTATGCTTAAATTAATGATGTGCTTGTTGTATGAAAATCAGTAAAATAATATTGTATTGCGAGTGTCTGCAAAGCAAGAGGTTGTAAGACTAACTACATTGAGGTACTTCTTGAAGAAACACCGCAGTAAAATGGTTTATAACAACGAAAGTATAAAAAAATGTATTTTTTTAAAAACTAATTGTAAAACAAAAACTATAAGTGCTTACTTTACCTGATTCTCCGTCAATGAAATAAAGTAAGAATTGTGTTTATACATATAAATAAGTTTTTTTTTCTTTTCTCGGTGCATAGTGAATAATTTTTTCTAACAACTAACTTAGAAAATAGCAATTTTTTGGTGAAAAAAAAATTGTTTTAAGATTTAATACCTTTATATTTTACTGATTTTGGATATTACGAACTTCGTTACTGGTCCCTTTGAGTTCGTAAAAGCGAGTCTGTACAATAATTTAAATCAAGAAAAGAATCGAGAAATTTTATGATAATTAATTTTTCTTTTAATCATTTCTTTTTTTCTGCAACCATTGAATAATTAGTTTCTATTGTCATCAGATTTCATTTGCTTTATTATCTTAGAAACGTTATATTTGCTTCGTTACCTATTATTTGAATACATTTTATATACTTTTATGTTGTTCAAAAATATTAGAACATGTGTGTCTGATAATATATATATATATATGTTTAAATAATTTAAAGTATTCAATTATCCCAGATATATTAATCGACTGTAAAGTATCGGTTAAGTTAGGTTTCAAACTATTCGTATATGTGTGTGCTTTAACCTGCTTATTACGGAAATTAAAGGAGAAAACACATTTAATCGTCTTATCACGTTCAAGTGGGATTATTAACCCTGAAATTCAAAATTCCTCGATGAACTACACCTGGTTTCAGACACTGACAACAGCAGAATACTTTAATGTACTCTTAGAACAACAATACTACTCTTTCGGTAGAATTGACTACTCTGTTTGCAATATACGAAACAATGCTTCATTCAAGGTTGTGTCCTCAGATTTTCCTATCGCTTGCTCTCAGACAGTTGTAGATAGGCTATTAGTAATCTAATTGTCAAATCTCCCTGCAGCTCACGTTCACTGATTTAAGACTTGAAAGCAACTGCAACAAAGACTACGTCCTGGTGAGGAATGGTCACCGGATGTCATCGCCCATAGTTGGCAAGTTCTGTGGAACACAACTTCCTCCCCCTATCATCTCCAGCGGCAGTGCCCTGGTGGTCATCTTTCACTCGGATGAGTACGGGACAGCGCCTGGTTTCTCAATGACATCTGAGGAAATACAAGCCGGTAAGTAAATCACGTTTGCATAATAATCGCTTCATAGGAAGCATACTGAATACCTAGAAACATCATCGCCGAAAACAGAATGAATATTTGACTATCAGCTGATGATTTGTCATTACTGAGACATGCATAATAAATATAATTACAAAAAATATTATTTACTACATATTCACTGTATCTGACTGTTAAAAATTTTAAGTGAAACTTTCCAAGTCTAGTGATAGGATTGCTAAATGCAGAATGTTAAGTACTTACACGAATGAAAAATTATTTAGGAAATATACTTTCTTAAAATGTATACATGTACACACACACACATAGGAGAGAACTTATTTTCCATTATCTGTCTATAAGTTATGAATAATATAAGTTCAGACATAAAACCTGATTCTTTTATTTTTCTTTCAATTACCAAATAACTTATAACAATGAATTTACAATAGTTTTGTGTAATCCATGACGTAGAACCGTTTTGCACACATCGATCACTCACGCATGTTAATTAGCAGCTCAAGTCACTGTTTCACTATATTGTACTGTTCATAATATTAAAATTTTCGAAAGTAAGATGAGCACTTAAACTGAAGAACCGAAACATTATGACCACCTCCACAATATAACATTAAGGCCGGCAAGATACTGTGTAAGATATGCGAACCAGTAGCTCCATTCAGTGATATGTAATTTATTCCGAAGAGCATGAAGCATGATGCCTGTGATTAAGCACATGTTTCATGATAAAAAAAAAATTACTCGTCTAATGTCTTTTCACCGAAGGCAGATTCTGATGTCCAGGAATGTTCAGTATCCCCAAAGCAGTTCCCCATGCCGACTATTAACAAGAATTCAGAATGCTCCTGACTGCACGAATGACGAAATGAGTTACAGAGACTATGATATTGAATGCCCACACATCATTCAATGGCATGAGAAGTCAGACGCCTATTGAAATAGGGTCAATAGCAGATAGTGTATCAGTTAATAGTCGAATATATTGTGGGTAAAAGGGGAAGTGTTTCTAAGCATACAAGTGAGACGCATTTGTCATTGTCTGTTTCTGATCTGATATTACGAAGAGGGGCAGCTTCCGATGTCCTTTGTCGTTAATGATGTGTGAGTTACTCTGTTTGCTATTCGTTTCACTACCATTCAACCACTTGGCATAGGTACTCACAAAAGCAGCACGTGAACAATCGATGAATCGGGTCAGTTTTAGAGTCACAGTTGCTACTTCTGTCAAAGTCGCTTAGAGTAGCAGTCTTTTCCATGAAACACGGATTCAAGAACCGGAATGGTGCTTCAAGTTCTTCAGGGCAAGTTATATGTCTTTCCCACTGGATTGCTTGTTTCCCACGACATCCAGGCGAGTTCAACATAAAAATGTAGAGGTAATCATAAAGTTTTGGTTCTTCAGTTTAATTCTGTATAAAATAATTCTGCAGGAGTTTTAGTGTCTTTGTGCTTTTCTTGTCAACTGATAACAATGTCTACCTTTCTGACCTGTCTGAGTTTATCTTATTATTTAATAAACATTTTGTGTAAATCTAATTATTTTCTTGATTTGTATGTTTCAATGCACCCAATAAAAGAGGTAAAATTTATATTGCTTTAAAATAAGTTCTTTTAAATTCAAATTTTAGGGGGTAAGAGACAAATTATCCAAATTTAATTTCGAAATGTGATGGAAACATTTGATCATTCCCATAAATGCTGATGACAGAAAAGTTTTCACGATTGTTGCGAACTGACATAGTCTAATTGTGATAGAGAAACCAAGTTCTTAAATGTTCTTCCAGAAACACTATCTTAATGGGACCTAAAATAAAATGTCATTGTCGTAAGGCAATATTTCTTTGTCACCTCATTGATTTCTAACGACCTTTTTTTTATTCTTAATGTGAACACAGTATCGTCATCATAAACTTAGTCACGCATTTCAAACAATTCACTTGCAGCTGTTACTGTTAAAAAGTAAATTCGAATTATTTAGTGTTGCTGTATTTTGTGGAATGATGACTACACAAAGGAAATTCTCAAATTTGCTCTTGAACTAGTCATCAGTACAGATTTTTTTCTTGAAGCGTAGGTAATGAACTAATTAAAAACTACAATTTCTTAATGGAAGATAGAACAGTTATATTTCAGTTTCTAATGATACCTTACATTTACTCTTTTGAGTGACAGCTGAATCATTTGTTAGCATCGCCTATTAACTTTCAGCTTTCGTTTTACATTTACGGAATATTTGTGATAGTCATGATGGTCCAAGAACTTAAGCGTGGCCTTCATCTTTCTTAAACATCACATCATAACAGGCGTTGTATTCTATTGTTCCTTGATTAATTAAAATTTAAATATTTCGAGCATGAACTGAGTTTCCTTCCATTTTCCTGCAGGCTGTGGAGGGAAGGTGGCCGTGCTTCGGGGGAGCATATCGTCTCCCGGACGCCCCTCTCACTACCAGGACAACGTGGAGTGCGTTTGGGAAATCAGCTATGTCCCAGGATTCATCGTCAAGCTGGAATTCGTAGGACGCTTCGATTTGGAAATGGATGCAACTTGTGGAAAAGATTATCTTCAGGTAACTCAGGTTTAGAAAAAATAGAGTTGCCTTCACCTGAAATGTTTTCTTTTTCCAGTATTTGAAAAATATAATGCTCAAGTTCGGGAATGTTTTGCTATTGGCATAATTAACGTATATACCACATCCTTGAATCCCAAGTGTTATCTAAAAGCTTTTTTGTTTCACATATTATAATCACTACACAAGAATTTTCTTTCGGTTCAAGTCTTTTAAATTTTTTTCATTAAACTGTATTGCTTTTAAATATATAAATATTTAAAGGAAGAGAAAGTTTAATTTATTTTTATTTCTCATATGGTAGTAACGTTCTTAATGGTGCACCTATAACTTCATAAAGTAATTTTTCATCTTATTTTACAAATTATCTTCATGTAATCTTATATTTATGGATCTTTGAGCAGATATAAAAATATCATTCAATATATGAATAGCCAACCAGTAAAAATGTTTTTCTTCGGAAGAAATATAATAATATAATAAGTCGTATTAAAATCCGTTAATTGATATTTTTTCACAAAGATGTTTTATTTAGAATTTAAAGCATCAATTAATGCTTCAATTATGCAAATGATGTCAAAATGTTATTTTCTAGCAAATTCTATGATAAAAATTTTTTTTAATTTTTCAACGCTCAGTAAAGCGCACTCAACAAATTCTATGTGTCATTATATGTCTTATTATATTTCGTTTCATTCTATGCAGCTTTTCATAAACCTGTAGAAAAATTTGGCAGGCAAACATAATAAGTATTTTACATATATAGATGAATATAATAGTTCATATAATTGATATTTATACGTATGTAATATGACAGGCATAAATTCTTTCATATTCAAAATAGAATAGATGTTTTAAATTATGAAGTGTGTGTGTGTGTGTGTGAGAGAGAGAGAGAGATCTAAAATTGTAAATAGATGTCGCTAGTTGGATGTTAATGTTTGTCCAATATTTGTAGAATTAATCCTAATATAATAATAATAAATTTTTATAATAATAATAATAATAAATTTTGAAGTATCCGTTACTTCAAAATGCATTTTGTTTACTAACCATTGACACACTCTACGATTTTATGGGGGCTCGGCCTTGAGTGAAATTAGTTATGATTTAATTAATGGTACCAGAGTGGATAGAAATAAGCTGTACTGAGAATAAGTTGTGAAGATCATACTAATTGCATTGAAATACGAATTCGAAGTCTACAACCTCAGGTTACCAGCAACAACTGAAGTAAAATACTTTTATGTGCTTTTATGGTGATTCGTTGTTCTTTTTCTTTTAAAAATGACTAATTTTTACTTAATAATATAAGGAAACAAAAGAGCTAAGAGTTATTGCAGAAGAATTAGATTTGAATGTTCCAGCGGAAGAAAAAAGTTATAAAGATTAAAACTATAATTCAAAGTTCTGATATTTTTAAAACTGATCCTGAATTCGTAAAAAGTACAGTTAAGTTGATCACAGAAGATCAAAAGAACAAAATATTAGCTGAACAATCTCAAACCGAGTTAGCAAGAATTAAATTAGCTCAAATCGGAAGAGAAATTGCGCTACGAAACTTAAAGCTGCGATCACAGTTCGTGAAAATGTAAATCATGCAGAGAATAATTTTGAATCAGCTTCAAGAAGTCTAGAAAATTTGATAAAAAGTGTTAAAATTGTCACCATATCTGTTCCCGAAAAGCGAAAAGTTCTGATTTGTTTTTTAATTCCCTTGAAAAAACTTGTAGAACGAAAAATGTTCCATCTAAATTAAAACCAGAAATATTGATTAATTTACTAGATGATAAATGTAACCATGTTTTTTCTTATGCTATCGAAACTGCAATTTTTTAACTATGATAAATTAAAAGCATTAATTTTTTAAAACAATTTCAGCCCACGCCACGTGAGTGCTTACGTAATTTTTAAATATGCGAAAAATATTCAAGCTAATTCCATGTACAGTTTGCTTCATGGCTTAGCGCAACTTTCGATTTTTATTAGACTAAGCGAGGTTAATGATTTTAAAAAATTGTGTGATCTTATGGTTTCCGATAAATTATATGAAACTATTGATTTTAAAACTAGGGAACGCATATTAGCATTCGTAAAGGTCAAAATTGATTCCCTCCAAATGAATTGGGAAAGGAAGGCGATTTATTTATTATTATTATTTTTTTTTTTTCATCGAGAACAAAACCGAAAGTCAACAACTCGCTAACCGAAAGCTATGAGAATAAAAGGACTAGTTTCAGTAAAAATATCAAAAGAAAAATACTTCCGAACGATTTTGTTATGTTTGCGGGAAAATGGGGATAAATTTTCATTATTCCCGTGATTGTCCTAAGCGCTTAGATATAATTAAAAATTTAAAATATAGTCTGAAAAACACTATATGGGAAGTGAAAAAGAAATTCGATGACAGCGTAGACAATCAGTTAGAATTTATAGAATTATTAATTGATGGCAGAACAATAAGTTCCTTAAAAGATTCAGGAATTGAGCTCATTATTGTTAAGAGAGAGTTCTCTTTTTCCACATAAGGAATCTACAACGACTATTGAAATTCAAACTTGTTACCGCCATAAAGTTCTCGCCAAAAGTGTTTGTGTTTTGTTTTTCTATTGGAGAAAATCCTCAAGCAGAGTTATAAGCAGCAATAAGGAGGATTCTTATTTTGTTGAAAATAATTTTGTTTCTTTTATTTCTACAGCGATTAGTGGGGGAGAGGATATCAATTTAGCGCATATTATTAACGAATACGCGATAGTGTTTCGAATTTAGTTAAAAGTTACAAACCACTTAAAGAGCCAGGTAAAATTGATTTAAAAATGAATATTATATTAAAAGATGATTTTCCGATTTCACAGCACTGTAGAAGAATTCCTTTTTTGAGAACACAAAGTAGTCGATCAACAAATTGATGAATGGTTACGAAATGGGAAAATGAAACCCTCTTGTTCAGAATATTGTTCACCAATTGTTTTATGTAAGAAACGGGGTGGAACTTCGCGTTAATGTATGGATTTTTGAAAATTAAATAATTAAAGTCTCGTTTCCTGTGGTTCAGATGAAAGAAGTTTTAGATCATTTAGAGTAAGCAAAGGTTTTCTCAAGGTTAGATTTAAAATACAGATTTGTTCATGTTCCTGTGGAGGAAAAGTGCACTAAATACTTGCATTTATCAGTCATGCAGGTCTATATGAATTTTTGAAAACTCCATTTGGTATGTGTACATTGTCTAATGTATTTCAAAGATTTATTTATAAGGTGGTTAGACTTAATGAGGGATAATACTGTTGTAGTTTATATGGAGGATTTCATCATACCGTCACGTGATGAGGAGGAAGGTTTAGAGAAATTAAAACGTATTTTGGCAGTAGCTATAGAATATAGGTTAGAGTTTAATTTTAAAAATTGTCAAATTCTTAAAAGAAAAATAGAATTTCTAGGATATATTATTGAAAATGGTACAATTCGCCCTTCGCCTGCAAAGACTATTGCTGTTCAAAATTTTCCACAGCCTAAAAATCTTAAGCAGATTCAGAGCTTCTTAGGTCTTACTGGATATTTTAGAAAATTTATTTCTAACTATACTAAGATAGCCAAACCTTTAAGTGGTCTTCTTCAAAATGGAGTAGGATTTAAATTTGGAGTAGCTCAAGAAGAAATTTTCAACTAAAATTCAAATTCATTTTTAAAAGAACTTTTCTCAACAACTCCTGTTCTGCATATATTCAGACAAGGAGACCCACTAGAATAACATATGGACGCAAGTAGCCTGGGATTTGGTTTTGTTTTGCTTCAGAATTCTGACGGTGGACAATTTCATCCTATTCATTACATGAACAGAAAAATCACCCCCAGCAAAAAAAGCTATTTAGTTACGACCTTGAAGTTTTAACTATAGTGGAAGCTCTTAAGAAATTTAGAAATTACTTATTGGGATCTAAAATCAAAATTGTTACAGACTGTGATGTGTGCTTTTCAAAAGTCCATGTTTAAAAAAGACATCTCTTCTAAAATAGCTCGGTGGACATTACTTTTGCAATACTGTGAATATGAAATCGTTCATAGATCTAGGAAATAAATGAGACATGTAGATGCCTTATGTAGAAATGCCGTTTTTTGATGGTTACTCGCTCTCAGGGAAAACTGACTGCCAGAATTGCTGCTGCACAAAACAGGGATGAACATCTCCAGTTGCTGGAATCCTTAGTCGAGCAAAGGCTGAGGGAAGATGGAGTATTATATAAGTATGACAGTGGTTGAGAATTTCTTGTGGTACCAGAAACATTAGAACTTGATATCATACGAAATACTCATAACAGAGGGCATTTTGCTGTATCTAAGACGGAAGATCTTCTTACGCCAGATTTTTACATTCTTAACTGAAAAAAAAAGAATCGAACAAGTCACCATGAACTGTACAGAATGCTTTTGTTTGAAAGAAAACGTGGAAAAGGTGAAGATCGACTCAACCCTATACCGAAAGAAAACAGTCCCTTAAGTACTCTTCACGTCGATTTCATAGGCCCATTTCCGTCAACTAATTAGAATTACAATGATATTCTCACAGTTGTGGACGCATTCACAAAATTCGTCTGACTTTTTCCGGTAAAATCTACATCATCTGAGGATGTGTTACAAAAACTAAGTTCAAGAAACAATTTTGGGAATCCATCCAGATTAATTGATAAAAGAGCAAGCTTCATCTCCCAAATTTTCGAGAAGTATTGCGAGAAAGAGAAAATAAAGCACGTGTTTTCAACTACCGGAATTCCAAGAAGAAATGGACAAGTAGAAAGGATCCATTAAACTTTGATTCCAGTTTTATCTAAATTGTCCATAGAAGATCCTAGCAAGTGGTGCAAATATGTTGCTGATGTGCAGTAGATCCTTAAAAGTACTAAAAGCAGAAGAACTAAATTCTCATCTTTTGAACTTCTTGTAGAAATCAAAGTAAATACTCAGAAGACAGGAAAATCGTCGAAATTCTTGAAGAAGAAACTAATATTTTTATGATGAACAGAGAAGATGTGCAAGAAGAAGCAAGGAAAGGAATTCTAAAAATTCAGGAAGAAAATAGAACTTATAATAAAAAAGAGAAAGGAGTCTCGTGTGTACAACATCAATAATTTAGTGGCTATACAATATGAAAGGGATTTAAAGTTAAAATCCAAGGTTTTCGGACCATATCAAATAACTGTGAAGAAGAGTAAAGATCGTTATCAGGTGGAGAAAGTTGAATGTCATGAAGGTCCTGGTTATACCTCTACAGCTGCTGACCATATGAAGCCCTGAACTGTTCCTGTTTAGAATTGTGTACTACCTACGCATCATTTCTTTTTGTTTTATTTTCAAAGGATGCAAATGTCAGAAACAAATATGTTGCAGACTATCCGATCGTAAGCATAACGCATGCGATTGGCGCAATCAGATCGAGATTGCAATAAAAATAAAGATGAAGGCGCAATTAAAGTCATTTACTGCAAATAAAAAAGGAATTCTTTATTGAAATATGGCTAGATGAAATCACCTGCAGATGATTTCACACATTGAAGAATGATCAGAAAGTTGTCAGAGAGACAACAATGTAGCTGAAGATTTCGGAATCAACTAAGTTTCATTTATTGTGCTTGGAAAGCCTTTCAAACCACAGATACAGTTGTTGAAAAGTTTTGTGTTTTTCACTCTGGGAAAAGATTGCAGTGGGTGACAGATGTATCGTCCTGTAGGCGAAAAGAGCCCAAAACCATTCAGCAAACGCTATCATTAAGCAATTGTGTACTGTAACGGAACGAAAAATTTCGTGCCCATATGATTGCATAAAGATGGTCTATTCGAATGAAGTCTTGAAAGCTCCATACCTTTAAAAGTTGGCATTTAGCACCACTATTAAGAATAGTTTCGTGTAAAAAACAGAAACTGGATATCTCATTAATTTAGTCGGTGTCCTCCTTACGGATGAGAGTCGTTTAAATATCACAAGCGATCATGAACTTTAGTTGATTTGGAGACAGATCGGGTATCACGATTTTATTTCATTAATATCATAGAAAAAGAATGTTACAGAGTGGTGCTGTAGTTATTTAGAAAATATTATACTAAACGGGCAGGCTAGGATTCAAATTTTGGGTAAAGATTCTGTAATCAGAGTTAGCTACTGTAAGGGGGTGCACCTTCCCCCTGTGTGTATGCTCTAAAGTGCCATTTCATGGAAGACAATGTACATTTTTCAATGTCAGTGTACAATAGTTTAACTTCGGAAAAACAGTATTTGAATTTAATCTTCAAGTAAGTCAGATTGTTGTATTTGCGATTATTTTAACTGTCTGTGGTGCTATTTTATAAAAAGATAATATCTATTTTGTTGCAATCGCCTTATCACTTTGATATGATTTTATTTACATTTATTATAAAATTCACTTTTATTTCAAGCATTGTGAATAGCAGTTTCAAAATACTTCAACATTTTGCACATTTCCCTCTCATATTTTCAAACATCTTTATAAAACCAAAATTTCCAAATTTGTTGCTCAGATATTTCTTTTCCATGAGACCTTTTGAATTCTTTCATAAGATTAAATAAATTAAATTCAAATTTAATAATTCATGAAAGTATTGTTTCTACTTTCTTCGTAATAGGAAATTACAATTTACCTGCGATTTTAAAGCAAAAATAATTAATTATAAAAATTAAGAAAAATGAATAGTTATAAAATTTTAGAAAACTGTTTCCTATACAAAATGTAAGAAATTTCATATTTGCGTAACATTGAAATTTAAAAAAAAATGTCATATGTGAAACTAACACAATTTTTTCAATTAATGGTCTATATTTGAGAAAAATATAACACATCCTTCGTTTGCTTGAATCTATTAAAATTATTCATATTATGTATTGTTTTACTTAAATGTATGATATTTTTAGGCAGCTTTATAATTAGTATTGTATATATATATATATATATATATATATATATATATATATATATATATATATATATATATATATATATATATATATATATATATATATATATAATTGTTGCTAAATGATTTTGTTTTGAAACTCAGAGAATGCATACCTAAAATTGAAAATAGAATTTTAGGTCAAATGTTTCAGTTTTTTGTTTCTTAGAAAATACTTTTTATGCAATTAATTTTTTTTTCCTTAGAGTAAGTTTGTTCATTTTACTCAAAAAAACGTGTAACATACGTTACCTCATAACCTTATAGTTTCCTGTGATGGAGAACTGGGCAGTAAATCCATATTAAACGATATCAATGAAAAAAAAAGCGAAAGGACCGTTTTCCAGAGCCTTTTTCTGGCTTTTACCCAGAATTCCAAGACCTTGAACTGCGTACTGAATCGATTAATAATCCGGGAGAACAATCGCAGTTGGCAGACTCCCTCGTTTCAGAAACGGAGCGAGGGAGAACATTCTTAAATAAAAGAATGGATTTTTGATATTCATGAGATATCTCGAGAACTGTTAACCCGAATCCGCTAACAAACTGATTTAATGTGCGGTGCAGACAATGTGTACATGAAGTCATCGCTAAGCTTAAAAGAAAATAATTGTGTAAAAGCTGATGCGATTGATTCATTTGTTAATATCATTATTCTGATTCTTTAAAAATCGTAAAAAATAGCATAATGTTAATTTTCAGTATATTATTTATTTTTGTAATATTTTCAACCATTTGATTTTTTATGTCAGGGGTCTGAAACTATGAGATTCTCTTTCAAATTTGTCAGCTGATTAAGCTATTTTTGAGAAGATTCAGAAGTTTTGAATAGGAAAAAGAATGTAGGCATGGGAATGTGTTTGAGCGAAGAATAATAGTTCAAATGTTTGCCTCCGGCGAGGGGTTTCTTATAAGTAATACATTTAGCAAGTATTTTTGATAGCTTCCAATGATATATTCAGTATAATGGCCACTAGTGTCACCATACAGTGTCAGCAAAAATCTGGAATCGTGAGATATCATGTTGTCCTAGGAAGTATTATGAACCTGTTGTAAAAATGATGCTTTTTAAAATAAAATTCAGGAATTGCCATTAATCTTACCAGATGTTTAAAACCCTCTGAAATCAAAATCCAGTCGACTTAATGTCTGGCGGTGGGGGAGGCTACAAAGCAGGTAAAGGAAGGCTTATAATATGTTGTTCTTTGAAGCATCTATTGAAGGGGTCCAAAATACAACAGTTAATGTGTAAAGGAGCTCCATCTTACATGAAAATTCTGTGAAAAAAAAGATGGCATGCTTGTAAATTCGGTACAATTTTATTATCTTACAACATGAATATCTCTGGCCAGTGATCGAACAACTTATTGGAGCATTTAATTTCTCGAAGAAATATCTACCGATATTAAATGATGCCACAACACACAGTTATTTTTAAAGTGTGCTTTGCAAGCTTTAACACGGATTTTCTGATTCAGCAGCTGAGAGTATTCATTGAGCTGTCCAACTGAATTTTTCCTGAAGATTCTAGCTAGGAGAGCAAAAAATTTGAATGAGAACCGATATCTGGTGACTTGAAATAAACAAGTTAGACTTGTACGGATACCTCATGGTATTCTGGGCAGTGAATTCAGCCCTCTCATGAAGAATACTTTCATGTATTTATTTGTCCACCTGAGACTTGCGGAAACAGGTTTCCTTCCTCCTCAATAACAAGATTCAAACGAACCTATTTCTTCATATTTGGTCACCATCATTCATAGAATTTTGCCAACTAATAAACCTTTCCAAATCACTCTGAGAATAAAAATTTTCATATGCCAATTACTGCTGAATTATTATTTTGGTGATACAATTTAACTAACAACACAACCTGGTAAACTCAACGAATTTGCCATTAGCAACAGTAGATGCATTGAAAACAAAAACTTCTGCGAATGTCTTAGGTTTTATAATAACTGCCCCATGTGATATGTCTAAAAATGTACATATTTTCCTTCTACCACTTAAAGGTTTTGGTCAAAAATTAGTGATCGAATACAAACATCGAACGACACTTCGTCACTTTATGTTCTTACATTTACAGAAATGTCGTAAAAGAACTAGAGTGCCTTATCTGAAAAACATAAAAGAATTTTCGTTTTTCTGTTAAAGTGACTGTTTTTTTAAACTTTTTATAAAGTTTTATTTAAGAGAAATCAGTTCCAGTTTCCTCTATCAAAGGTGCAATTTTGGGAGGCGTTTTAACATAGTTAAATTTGCTAAGACTGCGTTATTTAACACGAATGAATTTTTGTTACGCATGGACTGAAATCTCAATAAAACATCAATTGTAAATATGCAATTCATTAAGAAAACCCTGGTGGCAAAAATTTTGGTTAATTCTTTTTTCTTTGTTTAAATACATACATCTTCGCCCTTTGTTTAAATACATGCTTTTATTACTTCTAAACAAAATTTCAGAACTTACTTATCCTTAGTTTTGTCTGTAGGCAAATTCAAAATATATGATGCTTTTTCACGGACTCTTTGTATTAGTTTCAAATATATTTATGAATAATTCTATGAATGAATTTGTTATTTTTATTAATTTGGTTTCTTCAGATAATGTTAACTATTACAAGAAAGAAACTTATGTTAATTTAAGAATATAGAAACTTTTTACTGTTATACCAGGAAACATTGTTTTTATCTTAACGTGTGTTTGTAAGAAATGTGCAGAAGTAAAATAAATTTCGCATTACTTGGCTATTTTGAGAAGTGGAAGAATTTAGCTCTGTTATGCGGATCATCATTATTAGTGTACAGAATAAATGATTTCTGCACTCTTTAGCAGGAACATCTTAAGGGTCCTCATATGCTACAATTTTTCGTTTTCCGCATACAATATCAAAGGCCTATAAGGTTAAAAGTATAATTCAGAATAAAATTTAGTATTAAGTTTTGTTATATCGTTACAAGAACTTACGAGTAAGTTAAGATTTAGCTTTTTAAAACTTCAATGTACATATTATGAACGCATCATTCATTTGACAAAAATTAATTTCTAGCAACACTTTTGTTAATACGGAATTTTGGTACTTTTTCATTATACCGCTGCTTATGATGCTTGAGAAATTTTATGTTTCTTACGGAGAAATGAAAATAATATGACCTAGATACGAGATGACTTTAATGACTAAAAATTTTATTCTAAATCTAATATATACCAATCTAATTTTTTTGTGCAAAACTTAACTGAAAAGTGATAAACAATGGTAAACAAGCTAAATGCTGAATAAAGCCAAAGCTTGTTGACGCAGAAGATTGCTTGGTGATAATTTTGTTGGTTAAAAGGAGCATTACGATCATAAATCATCAAGTGCCAAAAGCAGCAAAATTTAATTTTGTTTCATTGAAAAATGGTCCTATTACATTATACGTGGTAAGATTCAAACGTTCCCGGGCTAAATCTATAACTTAAAAAATATTATGAATTAAACTGCAGAAATATATCCTCTTTCAAAATAAGACACTTGTAGAGCAATACACTTTTGCCTGCACCTGTAAAGCTTATCGAACCATGTCTGGAATCTATTTTTTCTTCGTGTCTTGTAATTCAGCTTGTGATGCACTTTTAACTTCAACTGAAGATTGAAATCGATTACCCTGAAAGCGTTTTGTGTAAATTCAGGAAATAGGACGAGATTGCAGGTTGCGAAATCAGGTGAATAAAAAGGATGGGGTTAAATAGTTTTCGCAAGAAAATCATTGACCAGTAGAGATTGGCGACGAGGAGCGTTGTCATGAAACAGCACTCATGACTGCTCAGCCCACATTTGTGGTCTTTTCTTTCAGCCGGCTCATGCAAATAATGCAGGATTTTAATGTATTAAATTGCATCCAAGGAGTAAATTCTTTGTTCTATAGTGAGTCTTTCAGCGATAAATTCTAGATGTACAACGCATTGGATATTGAAGAATACCTTTAGAATGATCTCTAGTTCAGAGCGAACTTGTCGGAGTTTCGGCTTCCGTGGAGATTGTTAGGACTTCTATTTTGCCGATGCTGTCTTTTTTTGTGTGTTATACAAATAAAAACTCTATTTCTCGTCTCCAGTAGCAATTCTCCCATGTAAGGAAGAATCTTTGTCAACAGTTGAGATTAAGTCTCCCATCATTTTCATTCAAATGAACTTGGGGTAAACATTTAAGATGCGAGGAACGATGTGTTGACACTCTGTATGTGTGTTAAGATCCTTAGTCAATATCCGTTGGTGTGTGACTTCTGATATCCCAACTGATTATGTTATTTGTAAAATTGTTTGCTACCTGTCCTCACGTACCACCACAGATACTTTTTGATGTTCTCACCTGTGCGAAAAGTCACAGGAAATCTTCGGCACTTTCCCTGCATTCTCTGAAAGATAATGCCACTCAAGAGCTCCTGTTTTCGATAAGGTTTCACTTCCGCACATATGCTTCAACATTTCGAAAGTCTCCATAGCACTCTTTTTCAACCGAACACGAATTTTGATATTCATTCTCTACTCAACTAACGCCATTTCTTTCCATTGCCGGTTATTAAATGCACCTGCCTGCAAAAAACGCTGTACCCGCGAGCTTCCAACCACCTGACTTGGGACAAACCATATTTAAAATATGGTAACACAAAAACATAGTAATGTAATAACACAAAAATGTTCACGTAGTAGCACTTATGCAAAAAAATTATACGTTATAAACTCAGTCCAGGAACTTTTGAATCCTACTTATTATTTCCGCAATCGATTACCGATGCGATTGCTAAACAGTTTCCGCCAAAATAAAATTTTAGCATTTAAATAAGTTTTGTCAGTAAGTGATAATTATTTAGCTCATAAAAAAAAATATTTAAATGTAAAAGATTTGTATATTATTTTTTAGCAGTTTTTAAAAACATAACATTTTTAAGCAATACGATACATTTAAATGGAATATTTACTACATTAATTTTTTTCCCTTTCCGTTACGAGCGATTTTCAATATTTAATAATGGAAGAGTACCGGTATAATGGAAGAGTACCGGGATCTTTAAGGATTATACTGGTTGATACTCAATCTATTTTGTGAACTAGCATACAAGCACCTTATAAAACTTATTTGCGGTCTTGTTGCTGAATCTATCCATGTAATTCACATTAATTCCATTTGCAAACAATATATGCTACAGATGAATCATCAACAAAAATCCAAAAGAAAAATTCAAGCAATTTTGTTAAATGCTCAGCATACCATTAAAAAAATATTGCTATAGGGTTATTTTAATTTTTTAAGTTTCACTTCAAATCTTCGTAAAAATCTTTGAATTTTCAAGAGAGAAAATATATTACAACAGAAGAAATACATCTTATGAGATTTGATGTGTATCGTTCTGCCGTATGATCATTTCTCTCAAGTAAAAGAAAAGCAGACGAAATAAGAATAAATTAATCAGTTAATTTCATAGCTGTTTATTGAAAAATAAGAAAAAGGTCTCGCTGTAAAAATATTATATAAAAAATTAAAATGCTTGTTAATAAATTTTCTTTTACAAAATTTATATCCATATGTAAATATATGTAAGCACAAAAACTAAGACTTTCCATGTTAAGAAATATTTATTAGGTTTTTCTAGAAGGTTTGAATAAATTTTTTATGTAAGATTGTGTGTGCCAATATGCTAAAACAATGAAAATTGTAGATGATTCGTTATACTAAAATCATCCGTGATTTGATGTTTTAAAATTATCTTAAATATTATTGAATGTAGAAATATATTAGAAATATTATTAAATAATATTTTAATTCAAAAAAGAAATTTTATATTTAAACTGAAATTTTATATTACCAGTTAAAATTTGTGAAAAAATTAAACAAATTGAAAAGAATTTAGATGATTCATAATTTACAGTTACAAAAATTAGCCCAAATTATCGTTATAAATCTTTCCCTCGTATTTGAACCATGTTATTATCAAGTGTATTCTGTGAAGAAATCCTGTAACTCTGAGATTAAGCGCAATGGTATCACTTACCACAAAGCATGACACCTTAGCAAACACTGCGGTTGCTTATTTCATTTTGAAAGATTCATGATAATATATGTCTCTTATAATAAAAATATATGATATTAATATTTTATATATATTACTTAAATGTTATTTTTTACGCGTAAACATTGAGAGTTCGCAAAATTACCAGTATTATTATTATTATTACATGCTTTGACATTTTTACAAATATGAGAGTTCAAAAATTCTTAATTAATCTTTATAATGCTATATTTTATGTAAAAATGAAAAAAAAATGCTCGGTATAATGAAAAGAACAAATTATTTGTATGATGAAATGCTTATTTTGTTGCAATAATTTTTTTTTCACAAGTGTACAAATGTAAAATTTTACTCTTCCATCAAAAGAATGCATAGGTTCTTTTGATGGTGTTTATTTCGTACAGAAAATAAGAATGTTAGACGCTTTCCTATTTTCGATGTACTTTCATTGAAAATGCTTTGGTACATTCGATTAATAAATAACATAAATCAAGTGTTTGAATGAATAGACAAAGAGAGACTGTATAAATCGACTTCTAGAAAGCTTGCTTCGATTGAAGTTATTCATGAACGCAATGTTTTATTCTGATTCCATTCCTCGATATTTTAAGATTAGAATTATTCCCACGAGTTATGCACGAAGAAATCGGTACTATTTGAGTATAAACTTGAATGAATATGTACTCCACTGAGTTAAAACTTTAACTTTTTTTTAAAAAAAAAGTTTTAATCCTTAAAACATAAAGATTTGCACAAGAATTAAATAATATAGAAAAAAAATATCATCTATTTTTTCTAAATGTAATTAACATCATCTTATTGATTTACTTTATTTGATAGATTAAACGAAACATAAGGGGAAATTTTATTTTCGTGAACCTCCTCGAGAATCCTAGAAACGCTTCCATTCAGCAGCGTTGGCGAAATAACAATTAATGCAATTTTCTGTCCTGGTGAGTTGACCAAAGTGTCGCGTGTCGCTCTTCATTTGCAGACAAAACCTGAAATAAAGACAAATAGCGTGAGAATAGTAATAACTGGCACAAAACGGGTCCAAGCTGGGTCACGGTAGGCATTTTGGCTTCATTTCGAAGATTTTCTACTAACATAGGAGAAATGCAGATCATTATTGCATACCATATTGGCTGAATTTTCTTTTAAACTTTTTTTTGAATAAAAAGTTTTTTTATTTTATTTTTATTTATTTATTTTTTTAGAATCGGTAGCCAAGTGACGAAGGCTGTTTGTTTTGGTCTGCCAAGTCATTGATTTTTTTCAAAAATATCAAACACTGTAACCATATAGTATAAATTTAAAGGAAAAAATCCAATAATTTTACTTATATTTGTGAATTGTGTTTTTATTTATAACGTTTCTAATTACTTTTTGCTTTCAAACGTGAACTGTCGCACTTATTCTTACATTTGGTATTCTAGCCTGTTTACTGTTGTTTGTTTCTATTATTTTACTATGAATAAAGTGTAAGTTTATATAAATAGATAGCATTTAATTAGCCGGACATGATGTGTTTATTCAATAAAGTGAATTTTGGTGATTTACTGGCTACAGCCGAATACTTTTATTATACAATTTAGATGAATTTATCACAAACCAAGATTTATTTACTAGCTAAAATGCTTGTTTTCTACATGTCTCATGATAAATTTACTTAATAAACTGAATGTTTGCATTGTAGGCCGTGACTGCTTTATTAAATGTAATGAAGTTATGATATGTAATCGTTTATTTACAAAATCATTTGTAGAGTTTGCTTAGTTATTAAATATTTCAGGGCATATTTAAAATGAAAAATATAATTTACACACACTCCTACATACATACTAAATACATCCATTAAATCGTTTTTCTTCCTGGGTGAAATAAAAAAGGATTGTTAGCTATTTAAATATTTTCAATTTAGCTAGGAAAGAAATGAACCTGTTTTTAGATACATGTTGTTTTCTCGTGTATGATTTGACAGTGGAAGAAATCATTTCGTTTGATTAATGTAGAAAAGAAATCTGGGTGACATGAGTTCTGGAACAAACAATCTTAAGCTGATCGGAAACAGTCAACGAAATTTTTATAAAATTTGGGTCAATTTTTAAGTGGAAAAGAAACAAGGGGAAGAGTTACTTATTTTGGGTAAAACAAATTTCAGTCGGAAAGCAGTTTCCCTCATAATATTCTATAAAATCACCTAGGAAGCCATTCAGAAGAGAAACTTTACAGATATGTATAGAATAATAATAATAAAAAAAAAGTTTTTAAAAAATTATCTTTTTATTTTGCGGAAGGGTTACTTTTATATTTTTGCAAACATTCTATTTGAACTATTTTAATAGTAGCTGAAGGCGGTACACACTTGAGAATGTTAGTAAGCTAGGCAAGCTTACATTTTCGAGTTGCAATAATTTTGCTTTGAGTAAAATTATTTTAGTTAGTGTTATCTGCATGATGTGCCTAAAATTAATGAACGAGATTTTTACACTGGAAAACTGTGTCCGCTATTATAACTTTCTGCCTGCTTTCTCCCATGGAATTCACTCGAATGAGGTAAGAACCGAGTAGTAATGAGGTTCATCTAAC
Source organism: Latrodectus elegans (assembly GCA_030067965.1). NCBI lineage: Eukaryota > Metazoa > Arthropoda > Arachnida > Araneae > Theridiidae > Latrodectus > Latrodectus elegans. The sequence continues at coordinate 20,826,942 of CM057819.1, forward strand.
ACTTGTGATAACTTCTTCTCAAGAAGCGTATCTTCCTTCACTAACATTTAGAAATGACTTAAAAGTTTCGATTTTAACTTGCTTGCTCCAATTGTGTAACGGATTGACACACATACTTTTAGTCTTGATTGAATGTAAATGTTGTCTTATTTTCCTTTCTTTTGGAATGCTTTCATATCAGAAAAAGAGAAGCTGCCAGAGATGACAGGATAGGAATGAGTGTAAATGAACATTTTTGAAGAATTCTTGTATAAATGAAGCAACTGCTCATAGAAAGTCACCATCCCAATTATGATTCGCTCTCCTTATTTGAATCTCACTATTGAAAAATTAGTATTCCAAACATTATCCCAATTTCTATCGGTAAATACAAGTTTGTAATTATTTCATCTAAAATCATTTTCACTAAGTGTAATGTATTTTGACAAATTATTTGTCGTTTTGAAAAATTCGTTCCAGTAATTACTGATTTTACATTCAGCAATCTGTTTACCTAATAATTTCCAATCAGTAAAATAAATTTCGTCATTTTAAACCCATAAGATTCGTGTAGCGCTTTCTTTGAAAAAATATTTAATTTTTTTATGTTTTTTTATTCTTAATTTTTTTTTAATTCCATATTTTTGTGGAAAAAAATTTAATGTTTAAATATTTTCTGAATAAAATTTGATTTATTAGGCAGTGAACTTATACAGTGTTTTCAGAAATTATGAGTGATTTCCAGCTTACAATGCAGTGTTAATCTCCACTGTGTAGCAACTGATTTTGCGTGTAATTACGACAAAAGATTGAGATGAGCAATAAATTCATTTTGGAATTCTCTGATAATCACTTGATCATGAAATTTATGTTCAGAGGGGGAGGCTGTAACATATCCATATTAACACTATTGGCAATAGATGGCGTTAGTGCCCAATAGACTTACAACTTACAATATTCAATAAGAGAAGATTAGAATAGAGATGTGAGGAATGGAAGTCGAACCATCCGATTCCTAAATAACTTTGTTTATACTTTGTACCGTACAGGTACTACGTAACATTGTTTATAATTTTATAATTAAGAATTTTCTTTTGTAACTATTCTAAATCAATGTAATGTCGTAATAATGAGTGGTGAGAAAAATTAAGTCCAATGAATAACATCTATCTATAAGCACGCTGATTCCTTTGCCAATTGGAATCCCGTTTTCCAAAGCCACGAGTGACATCATAAGAAAAAGGAGTATGGTAATGACCAATTAGAAGGCACAATATTTATTCGTAGCACTTCCCTACACATACTCCTTAAGAGCCATTAAGCACCAATGCTTAATGGTGCTTAAGGAGTATGTGTATGGTATAGCCAAGTAGATAGATGCTGTTGCGAAGCATTTAAATTCCATTCAGCGTGTATATATCGGCTTTCTTAGGTGGTTTGTGATTTTTGGTAGCTGCTTGAGAGAATTCATACATAACAATAGAGGTAATCCCTAATGTCCACTAAGTACATGTAAACATAAAAGTAATAATCAGAAACTTCAAATAATGCTTTGAGCCCATTTCTGCTCATATTGGTAGGCACAGGACTTTTCAATATTTCCTTTTACGTAACAGAATATGCAATAAGAAAATAAAATGAATCCCTTCTACAATTAGATACACGGTTACAGATACAGTATTTCTTAGCTGTTAGGCTATGTATTTCCCGATAAGTCGGGCTCTCACCTACTTAGTTATCATTGCTCAAAATACTCTCAAACTACCGTACTATTTGTGACACGAAAGATTAAAATATAATAATTTGCAAAAGTTTGGTACACTTTTTTTATTTTAGATTTTGCCTTAAATGTTTTCCAGTATGTGAACAATTCAGAATAATACCTTTCTGCAACATATTGTATTTCATAATGTCTTTACAATTTGTAATTTATCTGCAGAATGACATTTGTTCATTTCTTCAGATTGAAGAGTTCAGGAATGACAGATGGTCAGTCATCGACAAAAAGTGCGGTTCCTCCACTCCTCCTCCTCTGATCGCCAAGTCTAGAACAGTGCGACTCACCTTCCATACCAACGACCGCATAACTGGTGACGGCTTCAGTCTTAAGTATTCTCCAGGTGAGTTAGATATACCCAATTCCAATGTAGATTAAATAAATTCCTGAAGTAAGTTCGCTTTGACGCAAAAAGTTACCTATAGATCTGACTTAAAAGAAGCGAAAATTTGATTCATGATTTACAATAAAATATTGGTTTTTGCGATGTAACGTATGTCACTGTTTATGCACTGTTACATGTGCATGGTTTTGATTGCAGTGTTTCTCTGGATATCATAAATGCAAATTGTAAATTATATAACAGAACACTTTATTCCACGTGTGTGTCAGGATATGATAATATTATTTCACTGAATATAATACAGTAAGTTGTGTATAACAATGCACATACTGTGATTATTCAAAATCCAACACCCTGAAAGAAGCATGCAAATTATGTAAAATTTACAACACGCGTTTCCGGTGATGAGATATGCAAATCATTAGCGCTGCAATGTATACACACATGAACGACAGTAACGTCGTCTGCAAATACTATACAATTGGAAAAGAGATACCTAATTACAAATATGCAAATATTTTTTGCACCAGTTCTTTAACTATTCCTTGTAGAAGATATGAAGCATCTTTCAAATAAATTTCTTGAGTTTTGCCGAAAAATTGCTGTGATAGGATTTGCAGATAATTCCACAAGGAAATTGGTGAGCTAATTAGACGAAACCAATCCTCTGTAAACAGGTTCTGTTATTGATGAATACAAAGGTTGTCCAGCCCGTTGTTTCGCTGCAATAAGGATTGATATACACTGACCAACATTGAAAACAAAACACCAAGAAGGAATTGCCAAAAATGACAAAACTCAGCAAATAGAGAGAGACAGCAACGAACAAATGATCTGTATTTAGAAATGATATGCAGAATACAGAGTGAGAGCAGGGTCATGGTATTATGTTATAGAACTATCGTAGACAGCTATACATGAAACAACACATCCAAGACCAGAGTCAATGGGAGTACACATTGCGTAGTTCCCATCCTCTATCAAACATTTAACAAAGTGATTCTTCTGACTGAGATAGCGGCAGAGTCTGCAAATAGCTTCCATTCATATCCCAAACGTGTTCGATTTATGAGAGATCTGGCGAGAACAATGGTCAGGAAAGCAGCTGTATACATTTTAAGGAATGTTGGCGAATGCTACCAATGTGCGGTTGCCATTATCTAACTAATAAAAGGGCATTGTACATCCCCTAAAGGTAGGGGAGTTCACCAGCTGCAGCACATCATTCACGTAAAATTGGGCTATCAAAGTATCAGAGCTCCAGTGGCTCATTAGCTTCACGCGGCTTTCAATTAAGATCAGCAAAGTGATTAGGAAGCTAACCATGTATTTTCCCTCACTGGCATGATGGAGCTTCATGGGTTGGGGACGTGTCCTCGTTATCATGTGACATCCAAAGTCCTTCTGCTGGTCAGGCATGGATGTGAAGAGGGGGGTGCCAGCTCAGATGTGACTTCCTCACTTGACCATGATTAAAAATTAGGAGGCACATGATGATGAGCAAGTATTCCAAACCCGTCTGCATTAAGGCACTGTCTGCTCTTTCTGCATTGTCATACCGCTATGTATGTATGTCATAATGCCGTGAATACGAACTAGAGGTCATCTGGAATCGTACGCAATGGCACCCCACACTATGATGGCGTGTTGTCACGCGGTGGGAAATTCCACAATTGCAGCAGAATTGAACCTATTTTCTAGTCTATGCCATACTCGAATGCAGCAACTGTAGCTGAAGAAGCAGAAGTGTGACTCATCTGAGAAGACAATCCTGTGCCACATCGTCGTCCACATCGTTCTGATAGCAACATTCAAAACGCTGACGTCTGTGCTGTGGGGTCCATGGCAGTCTTCTTAACGGAGACCATGAGCGCAGGCCACTAACAATCCATCGACAGCAAATGGTTCGGCTCGATATGACAGCATCCAGGGTGTCTGGCACATGCAGCTGGATTTTGGTAGTCATGTTTTGCAGGGTTTCCACTGCTTCCCGTCGGACGCATTGATTCTCGCGCGCTGACGTCACTCGGACTGCACCGGTATCCCACAAACTTTCCACATTTCTTTGTTCAAATCATCTTCGCCACAGCCGGTGCACTAAGGACTCGTCCTGGTGTCTGTCACCTGCGATTTTCCGTAAGAACCAACCTTCCCTTCACAGTCCGATCACAGTACCCCTTGTAAACTCGTTTGTCTTCTGGAACTCATTCCGTCGACGATGACCAGTCTTTCTCATCAGTTACAGGCGTCCTTTACGGAAAGAACAAATTCTCAGAAATTGCTTTCTAAGGAGCAATAGCGGCGCGAATATTGCACATTCTGCCATTTTCTAATATTATCCTACGTGTACTGGAGAGCTGCGTTTTCGTATCAATTGCATAACTCATTAAAGTGCTTGCATCCTGAAACTTGCATAATTTTCTGGCCACTAATTCTTGGTGTTCATTTTCCATCTCGGGAAGTGTATTTTGTGCGTGGCAGTGATGAATCACTCAGAATTATCAAGGAATATAGCACAGCACATTTAGTCTATTATGCATTCCACATTGGTCTTATACATGATTTGGTCTAGTTTAGGATTTTATAACCGCATCCTTTTTGTACACATACTGGTCACTGAACAATAAGCTTATCTTTGAGATATTGTAGCTCGTGATCTTTGAGATGTTGACCTCCAGTGCTTGCTATCAGCTATATTCCAAGATAATGCGTAACACACAATCTATAAGTATTTTTTACGCATCAAATTGAATTGTATTAATGGCCTGCTTTTTATCCTGATCTATCACCAATTAAAAACATGCTGCCCATGCTTGTACAGCAACTGCCTTGAACAACATCAGATCTACTTTTCCAATATGTAATAACTTCATGGAATGATGTACCACTAGAATTCATCTTAAGTTCTTCATTTCAGTGCCATAGTGTGTTGCAGCTTGATAGATAATAATGTCGGCAATTCTAACAACAGATTTTGTCATCATCGTATACAGTGTTATATGACAAAAAAATTAATTTTGCTGTGATATTCCTGATTTTCTTGGTGCTATATTTTGAATGCTCAGCAGTGTAAAATACTGTGTTCCACTCGCGTACATGCATTAATGGTGCTCGTTTTTATATAATAAATGTTAAGGAATTATGTTTCAAATACCCGGTGTTCGACACGTATGTATGTGATTACTATTTTACATAAGATATCATAAACGTATAGTAAATTTCTTGTGTATGATAATAAATTTTACATCAATTTAATACAATAAATTGGTACATCACCTAAATACTTAAATTTATGTATAGAAAAAAGCCGACCGATAGCTGAGTGGTTAGCGTTTCTGACTCCTAAGCTGTGGGTCCCTATCGAGAATGGATGTTACTTTCCTTCTCTGTTCTCACTGTGTTTCTCTGTTCATTCTTCTGTGATGATGATGTCCATTCTTCTGTGATGATGTGTGAATATGGCCCACCCTATAAACGGGTTTGTGGTATATGGCGTGGGCAACGCTACTCGCCTGCGTGTCTCACAGGTGCCCCCTGGGTAACGACAAATGAGTATCAGTTTCTGGCCTTGTTATGGCATAGGATTCGTCATCCAAGTGTCCGCCGTTGGAAAAAAAAAATCTATAGAAAAAGTGTGAAAACTCTCAGAAGGGTCAAACAAAATGCCTTATTTAAAAGATTAAAAGTAATAATTTGCATAAATGAATGATCTGTTTTAAAATATTCATTTTGGAGATTATAATATAATCATTTGTGCTTGACACATGGAAAGATATCTGATATTGATTAGACAAATATCTCCGGAGTTCATTGTTGAACTCTAAAAGATGATTTCAAATTTCTCCATTCAATTCTGTCAGTGTGTATTTACTTAAGAATTCTGTTTTCTTGAGATATTTGAAAACATCTTACTGTTTATGAATATAACTGGATGAATATCTGAAATAAATCGACTTCTGAGTCCATAAATTACGAACAAACTTATGGGGATTAGGTTCAGTGCAATAGCTTTGAGAGAATGATTTACAGACAAATTCTTTATTTCTTGCTAGATCTTAAGAAAAGTTATTTTTAATGATTTCTTTATACAGAATAAATTTAGCAGACATGTCTAATGATGAGATGGAAATCATTGACAGAATTTTTGGCTTTCTTAATGACTTCAAAATTGTCACGTTTAAAATGAGGAAAACCTGAATGGAACTATACAAGCGAGAAAGGCATTGATCATTAGTCACAAAATGGACAGCCGAAATATGTAGTAAAGTTCCTTCCACTACTACTGATGAATGGTCAGTGTTATCCGTTCAACCGTTCTGTCAACCACTTCGGGTGTCAATATACAATTTTTTAATAATGACAATTTTTGGATTTTTAGTGATCCAAAAGAAAATGAACTACAAAAAGTATAGTCCTCAAAGTATTCACTGTCGGCATCTAGCACCTTCTGCCAACGTATCTCCAGATGGTAATCCCCCTTGCTGTAAATCTTAAGAGTTTTGTAAGCAAAGAAGCCCACGAGTGCATGGCGCAAATTTGCTTCACTGATGAAAACAATTGTCTAGAGAATGAAGGAGGTGGTAATCTGATGGTGCAAGGTCAGGTTTGTAAGGAAGATGGCACAAAGTCCACCAACCAATTCGTTGTATAGTATTCCTGCCACCCTTGTGGCATATGGCCTTACGTTATCGGCCAATAACAGTACACCTTTGCAATTAACCAGTGCTGGCTCATTCTGTAACAAAACTTGTTGCACGTTCCAATTGCTGCGCGTACAGTTCCCTAGTGATCGCTTAGGACGTTGGCAGCTGCTCCTAGAAAACCACTTGACGACTAGTCTATCACAGGGGACAAATAGCCCGACCGGAATTTTTTAAACCAATGGCTTGCCATTGGTTAATTCACAGCTTGACATACGATTATATGATGTATCACAGCTTGACATGACACCAAATGCCTAATATATTTGGTAACTTGATGCTCCAGTTGATAAGTCCTTTTCGAAGTCATAAAGCAAACAACACCTAGTTCCTTCGATACGTCTATTTCTCTTCATTACTGTGTGAGTTACGATTAATGAATGTGCTTGATTCAGCTGCTTTTATAACGGCTGATATTTCTATGCTCAACTGATCGGTATCATACACAGATTTGCATTTTTATTCTCACTTCATTCAATGACTACACGAAAATGACAAGAAAATTCTTGTATTTGCTCTATAATTTACGATTTGAAACCACTTTTAAAACGGGCCTCAATCGATTGAGAACTCTTGTATAAAAATAGGAATGCAATAGAGAAGCAAACCTAACCCCATTGCGAGGAATGTTTTTCACAATAAATGTGCATGCAAAAATCCAGCAGTGACTTCATTTGAACTGGTGTATTCCGGACTAGTTCTGAAGGGAGAATATAAATGCTACATTTTATTAATGAAGAATTTTGACATAACCGCTTACAGTTTTTAAAAAAACTTGTTGCACGTTCCAATTGCTGCGCGTACAGTTCCCTAGTGATCGCTTAGGCCGTTGGCAGCTGCTCCTAGAAAACCACTTGACGACTAGTCTATCACAGGGGACAAGTAGCCCGACCGGAATTTTTTAAACCAATGGCTTGCCATTGGTTCATTCACAGCTTGACATACGATTATATGGCGTATCACAGCTTGACATGTAAGCCACCAAATGCCTAATATATTTGGTAACTTGATGCTCCAGTTGATAAGTCCTTTTCGAAGTCATAAAGCAAACAACACCGAGTTCCTTCGATACGTCTATTTCTCTTCATTACTGTGTGAGTTACGATTAATGAATGTGCTTGATGCAGCTGCTTTTATAACGGCTGATATTTCTATGCTCAACTGATCGGTATTATACACAGATTTGCATTTTTATTCTCACTTCATTCAATGACTACACGAAAATGACAAGAAAATTCTTGTATTTGCTCTATAATTTACGATTTGAAACCACTTTTAAAACGGGCCTCAATCGATTGGGAACTCTTGTATAAAAATAGGAATGCAATGGAGAAGCAAACCTAACCCCAATGCGGGGAATGTTTTTCACAATAAATGTGCATGCAAAAAATCCAGCAGTGACTTCATTTGAACTGGTGTATTCCGGACTAGTTCTGAAGGGAGAATATAAATGCTACATTTTATTAATGAAGAATTTTGACATAACCGCTTACAGTTTTTAGAAAAACTTTCTGTCGTCAATACAAAAACTGGCTATTTCTTTTTACAACTAATTTTGCGTGTTCACACATTTCCTTGGACATGGATATTTGTACATTCTGTAAAGAAATTATATATATATATATGTGTGTGTGTATGTATATATATGTATATATATATATATATGTATATATATGTATGTATATATATATTTATATATACATATATATATAAATACATATATATATATATATATATATATATATATATATATATATATATACATATATATATATATATATATATATATATATATATATATATATATATATATATATATATATATATATATATATATATATATATATATATATATATATATATATATATATATATATATATATTTATATAAATATATATATATATGTATGTATATATAAATATATATATATATTTAGTTACATTAATATATATATATATGTATGTATATGTGTATGTATATGTATAAGAAAAGCTATCCTTAATGATTTCTTAATACAGAATGTATTTAGCAGACATGTATAATGATGCGATGGAAATCATTGACAGAATTCTGTATATGTATATGCATATGTATATGTATACATTTAAAAGATAATTTTTTAAAAATAAACACATGAGAACACATGATATTTTATTTTCTTTATTAAGTTGATATTTATATTTTCCAGTAACATTTTTATGAAATTTATAATTAAATGAATTCTGATACAATGATTGATAATTTAATGAATTCTGATACAAATAATAAATTTTACTTTTAAAAGTTTCTCCCCTGGAAAACTTAATTGAATAAAAGCTAAAAACTATTTTATTATGACGTTTTTGTCTTACACTTTCGTACAATTGTATAAATCTTTTGAAATGAATCATTTTTTTAAAAATAAATAATGAAATGAAATATTTATAATTTCAGTTAAATATCCTGAATTTTCATTGCTTCATTTTATTTTTTGCTACGTAAAAAAGTCACGCTGTATTGTCCTTGTATATTTTACATAATAAAAAGATGTAAGACCCTTGTGAGTATTTAGTTCATAAATATTTAATGCATTTGCTTGAAAAAATTTTAAAATATGTTTTTTCTTTAACAGTTTGTGGTGGAAACTTCACTGCGGGACAGGGTGTTATATTTTCCCCAAATTATCCAGACTTTTATGAGAATGATTTAAATTGTTCTTACACAATTGGAAAGCAAGGGCAGTACGTAGCTCTCTCTTTCGACGAGTATTTCAGTTTGGAAAGTAAGGTTTTCCGTTCTATAACTGCTTGCCTTATATGTGTGTATCTCATTGCTATATACTGTTTACGATTTTAATTAAATTAGAAATAAGTAATGTGATTTAATATAGTAAATACTTGTACTAGTGAGATATTAAATGAAATAATATGCGATAAGCATACCTGATGAAATGACAATCACTTTTAAATTTATTCTTTAGTCAAACTACAAAGTTAATTCATCAGTTCATGTCTTCTACTTTAAACTTTCAGAGAACTTCAGACTGATTCTACGTCTTCAGAGCAAGTTTTGGATTTGATTCTCTCCTCATATGGGAACAGCTGTGGTGCTGGGGATTTGAGCTAGAAAGGAAATTTTTTTGCGAGTTTAACAAAGTGAAGGTTGCTCATTAAATTACAAAATTTACACCACATCTTAGAGGAAACTAATGATTTTTTTTTAACTTATAATGTACCTAGTTATAACAAGTTAGGCATAAAAACCCTTTAAAACAAAATCTTTCTGTTTGGATTTGAATGAATATGCTTCTTCCTTGTCATAATAATGTGTTGAATTGGTTAACGGGCATCTGTCTTTGGTAATTGAAGTTCGTAAACACAGTGTCAACCACGAAGTTATATTGAATAATTATCAAGCAACGTTCTGCGCTATTCTTTTTACATGGCACAATGGATATACATTTAATTCTTCGAATATTTTATTGGGGATAATTTCTCGCAGCAATATTATCTTTGTCTGGGTCAGATTTATGTTTAAAAGGGTCAGAGTTTTGTTAAATCATTTAACATATTTAAACAAAAACAACCTCTTTCTCTATCAGGCATCGGTGTTTTTCCTGTCATCATTACGTGGAACATCTTGATTTTAATGCAGAACCTTGAGAATCTGTGTCAAATATAATGGCAATTATTACCAGTTCTGAAAAAATATGAGGTTAATGTAATTTTTCTGTTCTGAAGGGACTCAAATTTAAATAATTGCTTAGAATTTAAAAAAATATGAAGTTAGGTGGATTCATTATCACATACCCTATAGTCGATTCAGTCATGACCATGTCGATTGACGTATAGTCAATTCAGTCATGACATTCAGTCGTAACCGACTGATTGATTCAGTCAATCGTTGATGCATGACATTCAGTCGTGACCGCGATTAACCTCAGATTTGATATTTCATTGTCATGCATCAAGTGAATTTATTAACACGGTAAGTGTCATCACTAGAACAGGACCAATGATACTTTGGACATTTGTTTCGCAAATTGATTATAGTTTGAAAATTCATTCAACGGCCATTAACCTCAATAAATTAATGAAAAATGCTATTTTGTTGACATGAAATGCTAATATCACATCTGAATACCAATAGGAATCAGCCTACTCGTTTTTTGTCAATGAGCTTGAAAACCGATTCTTTCTCTGTATACATTATAGAAACACCTGACAATTATTTGATATTTTGATTTCTTCGAGAATTTGCATTAGATTTTACCTTCAAAAAAGTTATCAGAATATAGTTATTTCAATTTTCTGATTAATAAGCAACTTCATGATTCTAAATGTCACAAACTGTTTTTACAAAGGAAATAAAATGTACATACTCCATTATTTTGTTTGAAAACATGTTAAAATATTTTATGAAGGGGAACGTATCTTTGGCATAACTATTTTAATCACTGTTATTGGAGATGCTCAAAAAGTAAGTACACACGAACAATGAAAGTCAAAAAACACTTCACTATGAATTGTGCTATAATATACAATATAAGATATGTACAACACACTACTTCTCGACATAATCTCCCAATCGTGTAGACATTTATCGGAACTTAGCGCAAACCGCTCGAACCTGGAGCACAAAATTCTTAGTGTTTCGCAGTAGGACTCGTCATTAATGGTTATGCTCTTCCACATAAATTCGGTGTAGATATCTCCTTCACAATCGAAGAAAACAGTAGCCATGACTTTACCCGCTGATGGGTGAACTTTGAATTTCGTTCTCACAGGTGATGGTGATGCGTGCCTCCATTCCATAGACGCTTGCTTTGTTCCTTGGGTAAAGTGATGCACCCATGTCTCATTACCCATAATGATGTGGCTGAAGAAGGCAGAATAGCGTTAAAAAAATTCCTGGAAGGCTACAAACCTTGCTGAGTTCTGTTTGGAACTCAAAGAATAAGGAATCCATTGTGAACACAATTTGCGGTAATCCAGTTGGTAATGGATGATGGATTGAACCCTATAGACAGATATTTTCAGCTTCTGTGCAATGTGTACGGCCCTCATTCTGAAATTGGTGAGAATAATGGCTTCCACTCGCTCCACCATGTTCGATGCGATAACCGTTGTTGGATTTCATTGCCTTTTCGCATCGGTTAAGTCTGCGCGAACTTCTTTGAACTACTGGCATTATTTCACAATGCCATTGTATGGAGCCCATACACTGCCGATATTTTTCGATGAATCTCCAAATTCGTTAAACATTTTGCCCATGAAAAACGTACTGTTCCGCGAGTTTCAACGTTGGAAAAAGTTTCTAGTTGAGGTGCATTTTTTTTCTCGTACAACGCGACAACGGTTCAAACAATCCGAATGAAATTCCTATGGTTGGATGCCGTCGAACTTAATTATGGTCCGCGCAAAATTCCTCCCTTCTTTTGCAATAATGCCATCTCTGGCGGAACAAGTATAACTTACTTTCTGAACGCTCTCTATATATGCAGACATCAAAATTTTCTGTTTTAGATCCTAAGACTCAATCATATCAGCATTCGTAAACTGAGATTTTTCTATGCGTGATGACACATAAAATATTTATTGAAACTATATGTGATTGCTGTTAACAACATTTTAGCAAGTGAAGTATTTACATAGATATTGTTCATTTTATATTTAGTCTTTCTAGCTATTACTATTATAAAGTAACAATATAACCTATTCTTATCCTTTAAATAAAATATTTAAAATTAAATTTATTGTAAAACATGTTATTATTCAATCGGAAAATGAATCATCATTGTGAATGAAATCATAGGAATCGACATATGCTTAGCCAAACGGAGCAACTTTAGGAGTTAAACCACGAGTTAATTGTAAAATTATATGCTCTATTTAATTATAGTCGGGGAAAATTGTTTGTATGGAACTGGTAAAGCACTCTGCCACATTCTTGGAACGAATACAAAGAATGAACCATTCAGTGTTGATTATAGCACAGGGAAAAGTCCGCAAGAATTCATTGTTTTGATTGTCTGTCGTTCTAAATTAAGGAATTTGAATAAAGCAATGAATGGTAAAGATTATCAATAAAGTAGCTTAACATTCTTCCTCGAATGGTTCAAGCTTTTACTTGGAAAAACTACGTCTTTAGTTTAGTGTTAGACAATTTCTTGGAAATGAGATTTAAAACTGTTGCTGCATATATCTATATTGATCTGACATTCAGTATATGTTATTATTGGATTCCACACTCTTTTAGTCACATAACGAGTGCATTTATTGATTAACGTTATTTTTTTAAATTGTATAAAGTGGTTATTGTATTTGAGTATGTCCTGTTATTGAGGAATAGCTTGTTTTGAATGCAGCACCCACTGGTAACCTGTATCAACCTTGCCGATGTTTCCAAAAGGAAACAGCACAAGCCTCTTTCCTTTAGTGCACGGGGAGTTACCGCTGCTGTTCTCGGTTTTAGGATCAATGTATTTTATGGATTCGTCATCTCATAGTAGGCTACCTTTTTTATTCATTAATACTTACGATATATAAATATACCTGAAATAAATTTGGTTTTAATACCTCAGAATCTTATTATTGCATATCTGATGTCAGACAATATATATTGCATTTACCATTTTTTAAACCTGGTATTTATCATCACAAATTTTCACTTGCTTGTATGCTATTTATTTTAATATCAGGTTTTAAAATTACCTTGTTAGAATTCATAAAAATCAATTTCATTCTTTTTACAGTTCATGGTGAATGCAAGTATGATTATATCAGCATAATTCAAGGTTCAGAGTCTAATTCTACTCAGGGTCCCTACTGTGGGTCGCAGGCCCCTACCGTCAGGACGTTAAAGGCTCCCGTGACGGTCAATTTCGTGACGGATGGCAGTTACACGGCCCACGGATTCAAGATGATTTACGATATTATAGGTACGTCCGAAATTCTTTGTTTTGCTATGAAATATAAATCGGAAAATTGATCTTATCATAATACTCTGTATATGTTAAAATGATATTTTGTGATATTTTTTTATTCTTCTATGTTTATTGGTAAATTCATATGTAAAATAAATAAAAATGGTGTGTGATGTGCAGTGCCTCAAATTTTCAAACTAAGACAAAGCTGTGTCGTGTTATAAAATCATGGAAAACATTTATGGTCAAGATAATTTGCTTGGTTGGCTGGGTTTTGCAGCACGAGGTCCAAACAAACAAAAGACAAGTTACGCCAGAATTTAAATTTTTAAGGGAGCAAAGTATGTTTTTTTAAAAGCAGACAATATTAAAATTTCATTAAAATACAAATAGTTTTGTAAGTAAATAAGATTAAAATTTAATTATAGAATGAAATAATGATAATAAAAATTAAATTAATAAATGGTTCGATACAATTGAAATTTATAAGTTATAAATTTCTAATAAAATGTATAAAAGCCATTTCTCTTTAAATGATAAAAAGGTTTCTGTGGGTTGGTTTCCCCAAAAGATAAAAAATATTAAAATATAGATTTCAAAAAGGCAAAACGATAACAGTTAAAGCTGGAGAGGAAATTAAAATATGAGAAATAGTAAATGACTCATCACACATCTTACAAGAAACATTTAGCTCATTTAGGAACAAATGTCTATGTCTGAAATAGGTGTGTCCGATACGAAGGTGAGCTAATTTAACACTAGCGCTTCGTAGTGGTAAAAACGATAATGGAATGATGGATAGTTTTATAGCAGGCTGCTCGTTGCTGTCTTATAGGTTCCATGATTCCTCCCATCAGGTGTATATTAACTTTTTAACAACTTTTTTCAAATCACATAAAGAAACAGACGTCAGAAAAGGTCCTGATACAACTTTAGAAGCATCATCATTTTCTTTAGCATCGAGATCCAAATGGCGCGAGATTCAGCAAAACATTATTTAGTATGCCTTATTAGCAAGGGAATTCAATTCTCTAAAAATTCTAGGCACAATTGAAGGACATGTAAAAGTACCATTCCTCAAGGCTAAGCATTTCAACTATCAACGTATACATACATTATTCTAAAAAATAACATATATTCACACATGCTGAAGAGCATGATTTACGTGATTTCATAGTGAAGATGGAGCCTATTACTAAACATTTTATTATAACTACAGCACAGCCAACAATTGCGTTTTTGAAACGTATTGCGTAATTTAAGAAACTTAGCGACACTACCAAAATTCCTTCCAACTCCGATGACAAGCTCTGTGAGCGCATGCTTTTGCTTTCTTAAAGACTATATGATTTTCCATTTTGTATGAATGTCTTCCTCTATATTTTTAGGCGTTTTAGTATTCAGCATTTCACCAGGGTCTGCAATGGCAGCATGGTATTCAGAAACTCTTTGGAATAATTGTATCCGCTACTTTAATAATTACATACGATTATTTGGACCATTTCATCCATTTTAGCAGTCAAAACCATTGCATTTGTAATAACCGCAAATTGTAATAAATGGGCTGTGTACACGTAAGTAGCATCCTTTGGCACATATTGCTTTACATTTAGTCTTTTAGATGACACGAGGATAATAATCATTGTTGTGGAAATTATTGTTTACTATTAATTCTAATAATGGCAGAAGCAGTGGAGAACACATAGCCAAATCAAGTGTTGGAGAGGTTTTTGTGTGGATTCGTGGAAATAAATTTTCCACAAATCCACTGTTAAGCAGTCAGAGACAGTTGTCAGGGATGAATTGTATAATCAGACAAGCGCGAGAATTTGTATCATTATTCCCCCTCAAAGCACTATGGCCATTAAAGTCACCAAGTAACAAAAATTGAGCAGGCGTCTGATAAATTATTGTATACAGTTATTTTTGGTGTATGACACCATATTGTGACAAATATAAACTATAGACTGTCATTAAGCAAGTCGTGTGATCTCTAAATATTAGAGCCTTTAAATTAGTATTGAGTAGATGCACAGTTCTAGAAAAACCATTTAATGTTAAAATATATACATCCCCAAACACTGCACCATCTTGACCACATTCTCTTCGATAGCATCTAAACCTGCGTCCTGTAAAGTGTTATATGGATTTTAAGAAACTCTCCTAAATAACTATACATACAGGGATAGCTTCTGAAATGATCATGTCATCAAGACTGAGCACAAATCATGATAGTTCCATGAAACAAAGTAACCCATTTATTTTAAGCTTTCTTTCCTAGAATTAGAATACAGTTCTGTCTATTTCCTTAACGATATATCTTTATCTAAAGGATGTAAAGAGTATTAGTCAGCCTCCAGGAACGAAAAAGTGTATTATGAATAGATTAGATGCTTGTTTTTTATTTTATTTTATTTTTTTTTTAAATCCTTCCTTGGACTTCTTAATTTTCACGGTCTTGCTGGTTTAGATTTTACTAAATAAGCTTTTTAAAAATGTGTGGTATTTTGAAACTTTTTGATTTGTAGATACCAGGTTTAATCTTACAAGAGGAAGATAGTAAGATTTTGTTTCTATGATGCTCGATTTGGTGACTTCTTTGGCATCATTGGCATAACTAACTCCTGAATGATGAGCGCAAGAAGTGACAAATCATCTCTCAGTATTGAGTATTTTTTTATCAATCTTTATAATAGCTATCTGCTTCTCAAGTACCCATGAAGACAACTACAAGAATAGGAAACATGGTTACTATGACATTTGACTTATAACTCTGAAATGCATTTCAAACTTCCATGGTGAACCACTTCACCGTGAGAGCAAATAAGCTTACCTCTTCACGTAGACTTTATGCATTCATACTGTTGATACTGGAAACATCACAAAGGATCTTGAATAAAAGGCTTGTCGTGTAAATTCAAACATGTAGCTTTTATATACAGGCTATTTCATAAAAGTCAGACAGTTGTGTAGATAAACATTCCATCCCTTCTAACTATAATGCATTTAACATCAGAAACCTTCTGATTCTGTGAATTTTTAAAAATTTCAACAATAATAAATATCTATAATGAATTTTCACCTATAATAAAAACTTATTTGTAATTCAGATTATTGTGTGTTGGTCAGTTAGAAAATTTTCAGTATTAACTTCAAAGAGAAACTAGTACATAAAAATGATGAGAAATAGATATAAATAGATAGAACTATAATAAATATGCTAAATATATAATAAATCCCATTCTGAGAAAACGTTTCGGGCAACATTAAAGTTATCATTAGGTGAGAGAGTCATTTTAGAGTTATCAAATAAACTCATTTTTTCCAGGCTGGCTGCTTGAATTTCGGATTGTTTACTAACAAACCTGAGGTCATCATCTGTGTGTGTTCATGCTTTACTTCTCCAACTATACTTCATATGCGCTTGGAAATAATGAAAGGAGACACACTTGTAAATGTGCCCTAAGAGATGCTAAAAGTGATGCAGCAGCGATAACTGCTCATGGAGAGACCTCAAACTCATTAGAGGCAACTAAGCAGAGGGAGAAAAAAACAGTAAAACACTCTATTGAATTTATTAATCAAGAAGAGGATTTTGCGATCAAAATAGGACCTCAGAATGTATAAACGAATCCTTGTCAAAATCAATTCATAAAGGCACCATATAAAACTCATTATTTTACATGATTGCTCCTAAAATGATACTGTATAAACATTTCTTTCATGCAGTATCAGTTTATGCATGCAGTATTATGTAAACGATTCATCCCAGGTAAAACATGTGGAAAATGATGTCAAATATTTAACGATAAAAATGAGAACACTTAAAACATAATGGTAAGCAATTCGGAAATCGAAAATATTTACAAGTTTCATTGACCATGACGAAATATGTTACTTATATCGGTGGGAAATTGGAAGGAGTTACAGAGATATGAAATGACTAAAGCAAACTGGTAAACTGCATTTTAAAGTTATCGGTGAAGAAAAAATGTTTTATATATTACCCAGGAAGAACAAACATGAGATTTTGTCATTTATTCCTAAGCAGACCAGAGCAACAATTTGTAAAAAACTGAAAGAACACCATTTATCGTCCAGTGGTAGCAAACACTGGTTTCCATGAGTCCAGTCCTAACCATAGGAAATTAAATTATCGTGCGGTATCTTTTATCGCAGTGTTACTGAACCCTTTCGCGATGACGACAATTTTTTTTAACAACAGAAAACTTATAACTTATTAGTAGAATAAACTATGAATAGGGCCACACTAGAATGCTAAAACTTAAATGTTATATTTTTAGGAAAAAAAAAATTTTTTTAAAGTTTGATTTAGGAATGTCACGATAATAAAAACGGGAGTAAAACTTTGCCACTTACCAATTTATTAGAGGTAATCCGCTACCTGAATAACTTGTACAACAGTGCCATCTATGTTCTGTGAATGAAAATACCTTCAAAAATACTGCCAGGACTAGTGGGACAGTCTCCCATTAGACACAGAAGCGTATGTGTCCCGTTAGGCCCAAAAGGGTTAAATTGATTACATTTCCTATCAAAGCAATAACAGTATTGCTTATTCTGTGTAATAAATTTACCGTATATATTAAGCAAATTTCAATAAACTGATTGACTATCGTCTTGGAGAAAAAATAAAGCTGCAAATATACTTGAAGAAATTTCTGAAAATTCTTATTTGTCCATGTAAGAAATAACATTACTTCTTAAATGTCAGACATATTCGTGCTATGATTTAAAGTATGATCAAAAGAATCACAAGTAATTTAAAGAAAAAAAGACTATCAAACATGATGACGTTTCTTATTATAATTTTATATGCTATTCTGAGGTAAAGCGGTTGACTTGTGTAGAAGCATTGGAAAACTATGATAATTTATTAATGAAATATCTCATTCTTTTAACAAAAATCTATTTTAATGTTTAAAAACTAAGAAAATACAATAGTAGAAGATTAAAAAAAAAACTTATAATGTAAAATAACAGTCCTTGTCAATAACCTGAACTATATTTTGATGAGAAAGCACGAATTTGTTATTTAAGAGTTTAAAAAAAGTCACGCTTTATTTTAAGTGATCATTCTAGCTGTTCAAAAATTCAAATGCCAAAATTTCGTTATTTTCTTTTCTTGATTAAATCTTAAGAACTTTTGGATGAGCAATTGGGAAAATGAAGTTTGCTCATTTAAAGAGTGGTTCACAGAATTCTACACACATAAAATTACATTAGTGTTTGTGATGTTCCTTTTTGTTCTAATTATTTAAGCTGATGAAAGTGCTTAAAAGAGAAATAAAAATTATTTTATTACTATCTTTTCAATTGCATTTGACCGAGACATTCTTTTATATATATATATATGTGTGTGTGTGTGTGTGTGTGTGTGTGTGTGTGTGTGTGTGTGTGTGTGTGTGTGTGTGTGTGTGTGTGTGTGTGTGTGTGTGTGTGTGTGTGTGTGTGTGTGTGTGTGTGTGTGTGTGTGTGTGTGTGTGTGTGTGTGTGTGTGTGTGTGTGTGTGTGTGTGTGTGTGTGTGTGTGTGTGTGTGTGTGTGTGTGTGTGTGTGTGTGTGTGTGTGTGTGTGTGTGTGTGTGTGTGTGTGTGTGTGTGTGTGTGTGTGTGTGTGTGTGTGTGTGTGTGTGTGTGTGTGTGTGTGTGTGTGTGTGTGTGTGTGTGTGTGTGTGTGTGTGTGTGTGTGTGTGTGTGTGTGTGTGTGTGTGTGTGTGTGTGTGTGTGTGTGTGTGTGTGTGTGTGTGTGTGTGTGTGTGTGTGTGTGTGTGTGTGTGTGTGTGTGTGTGTGTGTGTGTGTGTGTGTGTGTGTGTGTGTGTGTGTGTGTGTGTGTGTGTGTGTGTGTGTGTGTGTGTGTGTGTGTGTGTGTGTGTGTGTGTGTGTGTGTGTGTGTGTGTGTGTGTGTGTGTGTGTGTGTGTGTGTGTGTGTGTGTGTGTGTGTGTGTGTGTGTGTGTGTGTGTGTGTGTGTGTGTGTGTGTGTGTGTGTGTGTGTGTGTGTGTGTGTGTGTGTGTGTGTGTGTGTGTGTGTGTGTGTGTATAAAATTCCGTATACTAAATTCTTTATATTGGGTAAAAGGTTATACTATTACATATAAAAATGCTTGTACACGCAAATAAATATTTTTTATGATTACAAATTAAGTAAAATTATTAAACTGAGAGTTAAATACTTGTAATCAATTGTAAGATTGTTCACAACTAGATTTGTGAACTCAATGCCTGACAAGATGTTTCAAAAGTTCGGTGAACTTCTCCGCTTAATTTGTGACCACACGTTTCCTAATCTTTCTCATTTATCTGAAAAAATGCTAATTTTAGCATGGGAATTTGATTTTCTGATCGAAAAATGATATCCGTTTTTTTTTCTGAAATAGTTAGAATTTTTTAAATTTATGAAATTTCGAGGAACTAGAAATTACATTTAATTTTCACATTGAGTAATAAGTTAAGTTTTACAAATCAATAATATATTGCCTTACAATTTTTTAATATGTCAACAAACACAGAATATATATTTAATTTTAAAAAATTTATGCATATTTACTTATTTTATTCAGTTACCATTTTTAATTTGAGAAGTTACAAAGTTAATTGTAACGTGTTTTCATAAAAAAAATAATAAATGCAATATTGTGCATTATATAATAAATGATTACTTAAACAGCTTTTAAAAAGCTAATGTCAAATAAAATAAATAATATAGCACTGAGAGAATCTAGCATTTACTTTGGTAATTTTTTGCTAAGATGACATAAAGATGCAATAATAAAAAAAAAAAAATTTCACTCACATGAATTAAAATGTGTTGTAGTGTATTTCAATGCTTCAAAAGTGTTCCTCATTAGTCAGAGAAATATTTTCTTATAAATCAATTATTTACAATGAGTCACTGTTAAAATAAAAATAACTGTTTTAAACAGAATCATTAATAGAGAGTAAAATTATGGAATTAAAACATAAGATAAGAGTAAGATGGATAGAGAAATTTAAAGCTAGATCTAAATTTTGCTTTTAGCAAATTTTTGAAGATTGCTCTTATACTTTTGAGTTTATACTTCATCAAAAATCATAAGCAATTATTTCTTATTATTGTTGCCACATCATGAATCACTGTTATTTATTAATATGCATGCCAAACCAAGAGGCATTTAGCGAAAAGTGAGAAATTTTACTATGCAGTGAAGTAAAATATTCTTCTCTTGCAGATTGTGGCGCCACTCTCACTGCCCCCTCAGGCAGGATAGTGTCTCCAAGGGCTACGAGTGAATTTGTGGACCTGATACAGTGCACCTGGAAAATTGTGGCTCAGCCTAATCGCGTCATAGCGCTCAGGTATGCTTGGTCTAATCTAAATTCTGGAATTTTATTTCAAAATTTTTTTTCCGTACTTACAAGCTACGATTCGCTTATAAGCAATAACATTAGATTGGTTTTGCTTTCTTTGTCGGCAACATATTTGCGATCGCTAAGTTCCATCTACTGAAGTGGAACTAAACAGGATCATCTCATAATTTTGAACTAGAGTCGAACTAGAGAGAGAAGATGTCGACACCTGAGCTGGCACCCTCCTTTCTGCGTTACGCTTTGCGACCGTGACTTATTTTAAGTGCTCCAATAGCCATTAGTGAAGAAAATCGTTCTTCGGCTGCATCAAGTACAGAGCCTATTCCGTTCCGTTTAAGAGAACGACACTTTTCTCAGTCAAACCACTATGACCGTCTTCCGGTTAATATTGTGAAATTGGGTGAAATAATTCTAAATTTAAGTACCATTTCTTTCAGTTTATCTATTAGAATAAAGATACTATATGAATTATAAATAAGAATTCTCGAAATTGACCGTGCACTTAGGCATGTTTAATAAAGAGAATTTAATAAACCTATGTTCCGGGAAATACGACAGGTGGTTCCTATATTAATCAGGCATCATCAACCTTCTACATGTGGATCGCCAGACACAACCTAGCGGAAAATTATGAGGAGGCAATAGCCAACTTCCCTCTGCCGACCCCAGAGTTGAGCTGTTACTGGAAGCAGCTTCTCTACAGAGACAGGCATGAAACAATGGGCTGAACTACCATAAATATCATTTGACTTAGAAGTCATACCGGCTGCGATTTATTTAATGTGCTCCAACCACCTTCAGTGGAAATGACGGATAAGCTAGATATGAATTCACTACTTTCCGATGATGGGAACGATGCACTAACCCACTGAGTGACCGCGACCTAAAAGCTTATGAATGTTAAAATCCTGTGAACTTAGCCTTTTTTTTAATGATTTAGTCAAACATCGAATTAATTATCATGTAGAGATGCGAGCGACACCTTTACCATCTTGATTTTCTTAACAAGTCATAAGATGTGTCACTTTTGTGCAAAATCATTTTGGGAAATAAATTCGTGGCAATACTTTTAAACAGTATTTAACCTTCATCTTTTAGTATTGTAGAATAAATTTAGATAAATGGAATCAATATTGTAAATAAAACTAAATGTTTGAAAAGTATCGCAATAAAATGCCAAATTCTCTAAATTGAATTAATATAAAGAAATTTAATTATACTTCAAGAATTTCTTTGCAAAACATTGTTGGTTAATTTGTTTTTAAACAAATATGAGGGGTACATAGATCTTAGAGAAAAAGTGATAATTCTGCAAAATTGAATCTTTTAGGATAAAATCTATAAGGTAGGTTCTAAAGCTATAGGTAAATTTAATGTGCTTAATTTAGCAATTGGACGGAATTTGGCATTATTCAAGCCAACCACACAAATTGTTTTACAATTTGTAACTAACATTCATTGTTTGTGTTTTATGAAATTGATAATCAAAATTTTAAAAATTATAGGTATAAAAATATGCATTTAATGAGATTAAACAATTTTAGATTCTAAAGATTTCTGTTCATTTTTGTACTGCGCATTTATTTTTTGCCAGAAAATATGGAACACTTGCTTTTTTTTCTTTGAATACAATAAATATTTTAAGAGTAAAATGTAAAGGTAACAATTGTAATGATTAGGAATTTACATTCACTTTCCTTGTTAAAGCGAAAAAGACCTGATAATTTATCAAATTAAACTAATTTTATTTTTGCTTTTGCCATACCTTTCTCCGGTGTGAAAAGCAATTTTAATACAAAATTTAGCAGTTACGCTACTCAATTTATTTATTATTTCTTAAAATAGGAGATATAGTTGTAATTTAAAATATAAATGTCTTTTAATAATTTTTCCCGTAGCCCAGTAAAAGGATAACACTTGCTAACATTAAGCTGTCATATTACTTAAAAATATAATGAACGGCCATTATATATATAGATGGCAGTAGTTAATATGTCATGTTAAGAGATATGTAAATGTAATTGGGCTGGGAGAATGCGTGAAGGAGCTCGCTAAAAGATGTCTGTAATCCTAACTGTTAAATAAATCTTTAAATATAAGTATAAATTTAAGAACTTCTTTCTTCCCCACCTAAGCTACTCGCCATCCGATTAACACACACAAAAATGGAATACATAATACTTCTTAGATGGGTTCAACCATCATCAAACAAATAAGTTCATTTTTTGATAATTTTGTGTGTGTGTGTGTAAAACCCGTCGACTAGGATACAAAATTGCTTAAAATAACCCAAGTTTTCAACAACAGTAGAAAATTTCATATCAATTACATGATTTTGTTACTTTAATAAACATTGTCTCTGTGTACCAGAATTTACTTCTAATAATCATTTCTCTGCTTTCACAACACAAAATAATAAAAAAAAATGTGGGGCTTATTGGCTATAGAACAGAATATGCTTGAATATTTTTAAAAAAGTGAAATAGTCTTTTAAAAAATGCTCTAATAAAGACGACACAAAATTTCCCATGATGTCAGCCAATTGGTGGTGACAAACAAGTGTTCGTTTGAAAAGAAAACTGACTTGAAGGTTTCATCCTGATGGAGCTCACAGGCATTTGTTGTGGAGCCGCCCACTGTCAACTTTGTACTGAGGTATTATTCTGGTCTTTTATATTTTTAAACTTGGCGAATTTCACTGTTATTAAATAACAAGGAATCTAAAATACTTTTGTGTGTTTTAAAATAAACTGCCAGAATTTTAATGTTGCGCTTTCAGTTTCAGTTCTTATTGAACCTGCTCTGAGGTATAAAATAAAACGATTCGCTATCAATTTGTGATATGTGTGCCAAATCAATTTGTAATATGTGTGCCAATTTCTGATATGTGTGTCTCGTGAACAGCACAGTTTGCACAAGTCTTGTGCACTTGCAGTGTGCGTGACGTAGGTTTCCCTCGATTACAGCATATTGTGAATGTTAAAAATCTACTGTCAGCTGCATACCGTTCTGGTTCTTCCTTCTTACTAAGATTTCTTTCTTTTAGTAAATATATATGTCATCTATGTTCAAGCAATGGGAAATATTTAATTATTTTTACATGATGTTGCTTTTTGTGGTAAAGCACTCTTGTTGCGAATAATTTTAATGCTGGAAACCTATTTGTTTTGCAGATTCAGTCACTTCGACATGGGACAAAGTTACGGATGTTACATGGACTTCCTAGAGGTAAGGGATGGCACAGAGAATGGACCACTGATAGGCAAACTCTGCGGAAATTCAAGTCTTTTCACGGTAAAATCGACTGGAAGTACAATGACATTGCGATTGCGTATCACGAACGTTCAGGAAAAAATGGGATTTCTTGCCTTTTACGACAATACTTATGGTAAGAAAAGTGATTTACAGCTGACCCTATTTTTCTGCTAACTGCTATCTCATTACAATCTGGTGATCGGTAGTTTTAAGTTGATTTGGCTGATCAAAATGGGAGAAGAAAAAAGAAAAGTTAATAAACATTTCGCGTTAAGTTTAAATTAAATAGTGTCTATTTTAATTCACACAATTGATTGAATTTTTTCTTTTTATTCATTACAATTTCCATTTTCAAACAAAGTTAAGTTATGTCATCACCTGAGTTTTCTATCCCAAGTGATTGGTGTTGGACTCCACAGAATGCTTAACGCCATACATTCTCTCCTTCCGATCTCCTTTAAGTAGGTACGAAAGGCCTTGTTTCTCAACAAACACCTACCTTCCAGTTTGAACACTCTTTTTATCTACAGTGGATACGCTTAGATGTTTTTCAGTAAGCCCCCGATTCATCTCTTAACATTTTATTTACAAATATTCCTTCCTTCAGGCGTATTCAGTCAAATTTATTACTTTGTTCGTTTATGATAATCTGTTAAGTAGCCAACGTTGCATGGATTCTTTTGAAAGACAGACTGATTGAGATTTTTTTTAATTAAATGCTTAGTGTTGTTTTTGTCATTCAGTGTTAAAAATTTTGTGCTTTTTTTATTTCCCAGGAATTTTTTCTCCCCAGTCAAATTTATATCATGAATGTCTGCTACAATTTATGAATGAATCTTATGGATATAAAAAATTACCTTTAATTATCTTTAAGCAAATTTTATTTATTCTTTGCAATAACAAGAGTTGTCTCATAAAAATTTATTTACACAACTTTTTAAATGCAATCACTAAATTTATTTGAATATATATTTCGTATATAGGAATCTCTCTTGAGCAAGCATTTTTTAATGTGTAATCGATTGATTGATTGATTGATTTTGTAAGGTTTACTGATGCAAGGTCCAATAGTGGACATTTCTGCACCGTACAATATTTAAAACTGAAGGTGAAAATTCTGTGTTAAGAGACTAGTCATATGTATATAATGGAATGTGTAAAAAGTTAAAGAAAAGCATATGTAAAGATTATTTTGGATAAAAAATCTTAAATGGAATTCAAGAAACCTATTGCACGTAAAAATGCAAACAAATTTCTATGTGGTTTAAACCCAATCAAGTCAGATAAAATTAAATTTGTGGTATTAAAAAATACAATGCGTAAATCATTGAAATTAGGACAGACAATTAAAATGTACCGTATATGGTACATTACACATGTCACAGATTGGAGCACTCCGAGACAAGAATAAGTGCTTGTGTGTAAATCTAGTATGTCCAATTCGAAGCCGTGTGTGTTTTACATCAACTCTTCTCATGGGTGCAACTGGGTATGGAAGGATGTGAGAGGATATACTATATAATTTATTGTTTTCTGCAAGTCCCATGTTTTTGCCAGTGGGAGAAAATGAAATCTTTGATAATTTGCTTAATGTCAAATAATGTTAATGGAGTATGCAAAATGTCAGAGGCATTTTTAGCAGCATTATCAGCGAGTTCATTCCCAGCAATACCAACATGACTTGGAACCCAACAAAACAAGATGTCAAATCCTTTATTCTTCAATATACTTAATATATCCAATATTTCCATAATAATTGGATGACACTTATTAAAATGATCTAATTGCATGACCACACTCATGCTATCTGTATAGATACAGTATTCGATAAGGGCTAGAATGTATTATTTCTAGAGCACGTTTAATAGCAACAGCTTCGGCTGTATACACAGAATATGATGCATGCAGTTTATAGCTGTAAACTGTATTTCCAACAACAATACCACAACCAACATGACTACTTGATTTTGAGCCATCTGTATATACAGAGATGTGGGAGGAATAATGAGAATGAATGTGTGAAAATAATTGTTGCAAAATAAGGGAGATGTAGCTGATTTATTGTATCCAGTAAAGGGTTTGATTATATTGACAACAGGAATATTCCAAGGAGGAAATCCTAGAGCATCTGTAGCTTGAACATGTAAATCAGGAAACTCGGATGAAGACAGGAATGAATTTGTACGTTCATAAAATGGTAATATGTTATGTGGTCGTGCATTATATAGCCTTCTTAAAGAGGGACAAGTAACCATTGATCTCAAAGGGTGTTGCGATACTGATAGCATTTTAAAATAGTAATGTAGAGAGAGTTGCTTACGTCTCAGATCAAGAGGTAACTGGTTGCAAATTACATAAAGGCTATGGACGGGAGATGTCCGGAATGCTCCAGAGCAGATTCGTAAAGCTGAGTGATGAACAGGGTCTAATTTGCGCAAAACTGATGATCTGGCTGATCCATAAACTACGCTACCATAGTCAATTCGCGATAGAATAACTGACTTATACACTCGGAGTAATGCTTTACGATCTGCACCCCAAGAGGTATTAGAGAACTTTCAGAATATTTAGTGATTTTTCGCATCTTTTGCGCAAATATAAGATATGTGGTAGGAAGGTTAACTTTTTATCAAATATAAGCCCAAGAAATCATACCTGATTAACTACGGGAATAGTTGTGCCTGATATCTTAATTTCTAGATCAGGATGAGGCCCAGTTTTTCTGCAAAAATGGATACATTTGCTTTACAAGGGACAAATTATGCCCATTTTCATTACACCCAGCAACTACCTTCTTGACAGCAGTTTGTAATTGCCGTTCAATCAGTCGCATATTGGAACCTTGGCAAGAAATTTGGAGGTCGTCAACATATAAAGTTCCATGGACAGATAGTTGCAATACATGAAGAATGTTGCTGATGAAAATATTAAAAACAGTAATACTTAAAACACTTCCTGAGGAACCCCTCACATTGGATAAATGGATTAGATAAACAGATCCTATACGGACATTAAAAATGCGAGAATTTAAAAAGCTCTGAATAAAAATGGGTAAATTTCTCTCTGAAATTAAAATTATACAAAGTTTGAAGAATTCCATAACGCCATGTCTTATCATAAGCTTTTTCAATGTCAAAAATTATAGACACCAAATGATGTCTCCGTACAAAAGCATTTTTAATTTGTGTTTCTAGGTATGCAATATTGTCCACATGATAGATCGACCTTTCCAGGAAACCACTTATATAAAGTGATATGTACTGATTGTCTTCAATTGCATAAACAAGACGGGAATTGACCATACGCTCCAAAGTTTTAGCAAGGCAACTTGTAAGCGCAATTGGACGATAGTTTTGAGGGTTAG
Source organism: Latrodectus elegans (assembly GCA_030067965.1). Classification (NCBI taxonomy): domain Eukaryota; kingdom Metazoa; phylum Arthropoda; class Arachnida; order Araneae; family Theridiidae; genus Latrodectus; species Latrodectus elegans. The sequence continues at coordinate 20,854,633 of CM057819.1, forward strand.
CTGGATCTTTCCCAGGTTTAAGAATTGGAATAATAATTGCTTTGCACCAGAGACTGGGATAGACATGTTCATTCCATATTCTATTGAATAGAAAAAAGAATGTTCATTAAAGATTCATGATTAAGATGACAAAGCATCTTATATGAGATACCATCTGGTCCAGGACTAGTATTTTTAGTCTGGGACAGGGCTCTCTGCAATTCCAGCAAGAGGAATTGCAATTATATGGATGTATGGCTTTATCATGAAACTTTATAGGTTTCTTTTCAGCTTGTTTCTTTGATTCTGAGAAATTTAGGATTATAAGAGTCTGAACTAGATACAACTTTGCAAAAGTTTCACCTAAAAGATTGGCGATATCATATTGAGAAGAAATTGTGTCAGCTCCTGAGCGTAGTATTGGGATAGAGAAGTCCCTATATAAACCACTGGAAGCTTTAACTTTCTTCCATGACTCTTTGCTGGAAGTTGATGATGTGATGGAGGAAACATTTCTTATCCAAGATTCTTTTTTACTATTTCGCCGTACTCGACGAGCAAAAGCTTTAACATTTTTGAATGCCATGAGGTTTTCCATGGTAGGGCACCTGCGAAAATTGCCCACAACTTCTTTTGTTTTTGTATATGATACTTGGCACTCAGTTCCACAAGGGTTTATGATATTTGCGTGGAATTGGGGAGCGCTTGGGAATTGTGTTTTTGGCAGCATCTAGAAGTGTATTAGTTACTTTTTGCACAGCATCATTGATATTATCACTTTTAACCATGCTGTCAGTAATAGCAGCTAAATGAGTGTAGAGACCAGTCTGCACGATGATAAGAATAAGAGGAGTGGAAGATTTGTGGTCTGCTTATACCAGTTTGATTTATAATTAAAGGAAAATGATCACTGTTATATAAATCCTTATCAACATTAAGATTTAATGAAGGTAGAATTGATGGAGAACAAATAGCTAAATCTAATGAATGAAAAGTTCTTGATGGTTGATGGAAATAGGTTATTTCTGTGGAATTTAGAAGGCAGATATTGTTATTAGAAATGAACTGTTCAATTATATTGCCACGAGGATTCATATTATCACTTCCCATAAGGTGTTATGACCATTGAAGTCACCAAGTAGAATAAAGGGTGCAGGTAGTTGATCCAGCAAATTGTTTAAATCGCTTTCATGGATGATCGCATGGAGAGGTAAGTAAATGCTACAAATAGTAATGAGAGATGTAGAGTGTATGCGTACTGCAACAGCCTGTAATGAAGTGTTAAGGGAATGTATAGTGCTAGGAATATTACAAGATACAAGAATGCATACACCTCCAGAAATTGAATCATGATTAACATCTTTCCTCACACAATTATATCCATGCAATTTTAAACTGTACTGAGGTTTCAAAAATGTTTCTTGGATAGCAAAACAAATTGGATTATACAGATTTATAATTGTTTTTATATCTTCTATATGAGTGCAGAAAGCCTCGACAATCTCAAGAAACGAAGGTTCCCATTTAGCTCAGCTGAATGCTCCGGCATTGAGCACGCCATCTGTGATTCAGATGAATCTCCACTTAGGAGTGTTTCATCATCTGATGGGTCTACATTCTTTATATCTGTCTTGGAGGCATTTGAGCTTCTTTACTCTTTAAATATGATTTATGAAGCCTTTCTTTTGCATTCTTTAACTTTAGGATCTTTGAGACTTAGATTTTGCGAAAGACAGTGAAGAAATTCCTTTTGGAATTGGTGAGACATTTATGTTAGAAATATTTGAGGATAAGTTTGAAAAATTTAAGAAATCTGTTTGGGTACTGCAAGATTTCATGACTTTTTAACTGCTTGTGAATAGCTGATACCTTGATTAGGGTACGGGATGACACTGTTCGCCTGGCTTCAGGGTAAGATAAGTTTTGTTTTATTTTCACAGTAATAATTTCCTTTTCTAATATCCAGGTTGGGCATGATCAGGAATATGAAGGATGTTCACCACTGCAGTTGACACATTTTTCTTGTAATTGACACTGACTACTGTCATGTCCAACAGATGCACATCGAGCACAAGTCAAATGTCCCCTACAAGTAGTTTTTGCATGGCCAAATCGCTGACATTTAAAGCAACGTAATGGATTTGATATGAAGGGGCGAACACTACAATTTAGATAGCCAGCTTTAATAGATTAAGGTAATATAGGAGTAGCAAACGTGAGTATAAGGTGTTTAGTTCTTATAATTTTACCCTCTCTTCTGATTGTAATGCGCTGCACACGTTGTACTTTTTGGTCAACAAGATTATCCAAAATTTCCTCCTCTGAAATATTATATTGATAATCTGCTGAAATTACTCCCCGTGTAGAATTTAGCCTGCTATGAGGAGATATCATGACATCTATATTACCAAGGCATTTTAGTTTTAGGGTGGCTTTGGCCTGTTCAGTTGATAAAACTTCAACTAAGAGATCACCAGATTTCATCTTGCGAACATTTTTTACATTTCCAACAGTACCAATAAGACACTTATTAATTAAGAAAGGAGAGACATTGCCAAAATTGCCCTCAGTTCTTTTAATAACAAAATATTTCTGATCCTGTATCATTTGTTGCTCCATAGGGAGTATAGAATCAGAAGTACATTCCATAGAAATAGGTTAATTACTTCAAGGCCTGACTGCACCACCCACCATCGAGCCCAACAAGGGGATGCAGTATACCTGCATCAGTGCTAGCCAGACCTTATACGCTTTCGATATATTCCTGACGTGGCCTCCACCCTTATCGAGTCACACAGCAGATATATGATTGCTTGATCCATGGAAGCCGATTGGCATGCTGAGGACCACAACACACCTCCCGTTTACCTGAAGCAGAGGCCAAAGTAATGTGTTGGTCTCTGAGAGCCTCAATCACCAGGATCCTCCTTTCCAGGGACACGGGTCTCCACGCACGGCAAACACGCGGGTGATTTAGTCCCCAAAAGAAGCTAATAGCAACAGTGCGGCAATAGCTACTCAAGGGGAGCCCTCAACCTCTTTCGAGGCAACCACACTGAGGGAGAAAAGGAAGAAAAAGCAGCAGAGTAAAGGAGAGAAGAAAATAAAGATGAGGAAAGATCACTAGGGTACCTCGGGATTGTGATACCCGTGTTTACCTAAAGAAGGTAAACCCCCTGAGGGGTTTTAATGTGTAATCAAATATATACAGTTCAAATATATTTGATTCCTTGAGCTGGATTTTCCTCTATAATACTGCTATAGTTTCCAATTATATTCATTATATTTCGTGTTCTTATTCCATTGATTGCTTAAAGAAATTTATTTTGTTTGAATATTTTTACGCCAATCACGAATTATTACGTTACGATTCATATATGGGCATAGTGAAGGATCTTCCATGTAACAAATTCGTGATTTGATTACAGACTTAGAATGACTCGTTTGATGATGAAACGACTTAACCAATCGCAACAATTCTAAACAAAGTAGAAAGAAAGCTGTTAGGCTCATTTTTAAGAATAAGTTATGAGCTATGTAAGTTCCGAACTTCTTAAGTTCTTGTTCTTTAGACAAACTTTAGTTTATTGTCTGAAGCTTTTAAAAGTATTTCAATCCTTAACGTCTTTTAGTGCAATGAATTTTAGAGATTTTAATCCTCTTTTCCCATCAGGATCAGCATCCGTATGGAAGGTGAGATATTATTTCAGTTTTCGTATGTTTCTTGAAGTGCCTATATTCTAATTTTTAGGGCCGGAAAGTGGGTGTGGTGGTACTGTGGAATCGTCATCGGGTGAAATCCAATCTCTAGATGTCGATAATGATGGAAGATATGAGGCAGGTCTAGACTGCAATTGGATGGTCATCGGCAATGATGCTGACAAAGTGTTCCAGGTCACTTTCGACCGATTTGATGTGCAAGGTTCAGCGAATGATTCATGCTCTTACGATTATCTTGAGGTAGGTTTCATTATAGTACATTTTGAATTGTGCCAATATACTCATTTACATTCCTTTTCAACAAGTGGTTCAAAACTCAGTATAAAAGACTAATAAATTAAAATTGGAATGGTCATTTATGGATTTAAAGATTATTTATTGTAGATAAAGTTACAAATAAATGAATGTTAAATATGCATTGAGTATGAGTATTCTGTAATAAGAAGAACTCACGCGTTTTATCCTAAGCCTTCTTAATCCAATGTTGTTAAGTGTTTTGCCAAACACATCAGTTCTTGGTGTATATGGTTTTGCTTTTAAAGAATGCTTACTTACTGAAAACTTGGCCTTGACCTATGATTAAAAATGTCACAAATGATGATGCATCCGCTCTTGATTTCGGGAAACACTTTTTTATGATTTTTCGGTTTTCTTTACTACACTGCAATTCAAATTAAGGTAATTTGCATATTTTATCGAATTTCTTGAAAAGAGCCGAACGACATGTAAAAACATTAATTTGAGGCAAAGATATAAATCATATACTTCAAACACAGAAACGTACACATATATGTGGGCGATGCTAATAGAGTAACTGTCTTTATACGCTCTCGTTATAAATACGCTTTTCATTCACTGGCACATCTTGTCGAATTTCTTGCTGTTTTAGTGCATCAATCGATTGAATTCAAGTTGCAGCAGTAACAGTAAGTAATCACTAACGTTTGAAGAAGAAATGAGGTGGCGATAGGGGGAGGCTCGAAGCAGCCCAGTGTCGTATCCATATTTGTAGAGATTCAGTTTAAAACACGGCGTCATGTGCAATTTATGTAAAAAGTTGGAAGAAACCGGATCTATTAAGAGAAAGCCTGGGCAAGGTTATTCAAGACCTACGACTGTCGGAGATGATGACCATTTTTTAATTTTAGCTTGGTGTAACAGGGATGTTACAGCTTCTTTGCTCTCTCCGGACTTGTATACGGCCACAAGAATTCGAATTTCAAGGCTGACTGTTTCTAGAAGACTTCATAAGAGAGGGTGGTTTTCACGAAGACCTGCAATTTGCGTCCCACTCAGTTCTACGCATAGAAGACTCCGATTAACATGGTGCAAAGGACATGGAGATAAAAGTAGAAATCAATAGGCGGTCTTTTTCTTCACTGATGAGTTCGGTTGAGCCTAACCCTAGATTCCTCCATACTTTCATACATAGAGAACAGGGATCCTGTACCTGCTCTGCAATGTCGGCGAAATCGATCATTATGGGTGGCAGAAATTTAATGGTATAATCAGACATCATTTGATATAGCTCCAAACTTCTCCATATCTTTAACAGAAATTGTATGACTGCTGTGAGGCATTGAGATGATGTCTTGAAGCCCTATGTTTGCCATTTTAAATGCGCAGTAGACGGTTAGTTCAATTTAGTAGGCAGTGATACGTATCCGTATGGAGCTCTTCTGGTCGATGAATTTATAGAAAGGGATCATATTTACCAGATGAATTGCTCAAGTAGATTCTTTGACTTCAACCTTATAGAGCTTATCTGGAACACTCTGAGAAAGACAATTACACCTTGCAATCCCCTCTGAGAAACATCGAGGACCTGAAAAAAGAGTTGCTGGAGGAGTGAGACCAGTTGTCGCAGGAAATCATAAACTGCCTTATTTACAGTATAAAATCACGCAGCGAAGTCCTTACATGTGTGGATCATATACCCTATTTACCCATTTTCTTGCTCTATTCTGCAACCTCCAAGGAGAATTATGTACTCAAGCGTTGATTTATATACATACATATATATATATATATATATATATATATATATATATATATATATATATATATATATATATATATATATATAATTAAAAGGGGTTCAGTAAACCTAGAGATAATTAACCAAATATGAAAATTTTCTTAATTTTGAGCACCAGTAAATTTGTTTTGGTGAATAGAATTTTATGGATATCATTTCATTTAAAACTAATTAATATGGAACTTATTCCCAATGTATTCCTTCTTGCTTAAACAGTTGTCATGGCTGGCCAAACGGAAGAATGTGTCTCCAACCTTGTAACTTTAACTGTAAACTGTCACTACTAGCCATTACTCTTTCATTGGTGTATCATTGTGAATGGAGGTGACAGAGGGTAGTGCAACTAAGTGTCTCGTATCAACAAGACTATGCGCCAGAGTATCAAATATTTAAATTAGAGTTGAGCCATTCATGAAGCTTACTTTTTATTAATTAGGAGATTTCCGTCATCTAGTAGTATGATCACTTTTCGGATAGGGATGGCTTTGTCCAACATTTACTGAATTCCGTAACACCTCTGCATTCTGTACGCAAGCCTATCAAAGTGCTTGTTAGTTTCTGCCTTTTCAAATTTATGACACATGAATGCGGGCTGCTATCTGAGAAAGCTTTGGTAATGTTCAGATACCATTGATTATTGATATGCTCATTACACTACGTTAAAAGCATTTAATTAACGTTTATTTCGGCCTATTGATTAAATCGCAATTTTTCAGAAAAATTTCAGATCTGATTCCAGTTATTATTGAGTTTGCAAGGCGGATCTTGGGAGTTTCAGTATATTTGCATCTCATGATAATTGTTGAATTGTTTCCTGGATTCCGTCACTTTTGATATGTCAATATAGTGAATAAAAATTAACGATAGACACCACATTGACAAACATTCAAAACTCAACACATGTTCCAATGCCTTGCTACAGCCCTGGATTATTAGAATGTACATTATGCATTAGTAAATACAATTAATAAAGTTTTACAGTGACCTATTGATAAAACCTTACATTTTTGGTAGCAAAAATCTCAAATCCGATAGTAATCATTTGAAATATAAAATACTCACATAGGGCGTTTCTGCTCTTATTTATCTAAGTCTTTCAGGAGGGGTGTTAGAAAAATTTCGGAATTTCTTCACCTGGAATTCGTAAATATGGCCCGCTGTCAACAAAAACTTTCATTTAGAAATAAAAACACCCTTTAAATATCTCATGACAACCTCAAGTTTTTAACTTATCCATTACATGAACTTAAATATATTTAAATTATTTTCATCTATTATATATTTTCTATATATATCGACTGTATATATTAACTTTAAATACTTACTGATTTTTTATATTTGTGCCTTGCACACCAGGACCTCTCTGTCATTAAAACAGAGGTGGGCGCTATAGGCCTTGGCCTACTTGGGCTGTCGTACCACACAGTTTAGTTTTATATTTACCTTTATATATTTTGTATATAGTAGTATTTTCTCTCCCCTTGCATTTTTCATATTAAATACAATAAAAAAAATTATCAGTCTCAAATTACACTCCTGTCCATAGATTAAGGATAATTCAGAATCACACAGAAATTGAACTCTAACATAAAACTTTCACACACACATCTTGAAGAATAATATGCAAATTACAAGAAACTACCAGATGGCGCCGATAGTACGTCACATTAACGAGAGTGTAAGAGAGTATAAGGAATCGTTGCAAAGAAGTAATTTGGTTCACAAGCGCTTTAAAAGCCTTTCAGTGCAATAACCGCATAGTTATAGCACAAAGTAAGCATTTGGATGATGTTTTACGTGGTAGAATTATCGGCCGTCTGGAATGTGGACGTACACAGCCGGAAGTATCCAAGGAACTTGGAATCACCCGAAGTGTCATCTCTAAGCTTTGGCACAATGGTTCCAAGATGATGGTAATGTACTCACATTACCATCATGACGTTACAGCACATGTTGCCCCAGAGTTACAACGCCGAATGAGGACCGGTATTTGGCGGTTACTGCCAAAAGAAACAGACGGAACACAGCATCAGACCTGTCTTCTCAATTCTCTTCAGCTACCGGTGCGACAGTTTCAAGCCAGGCCGTGTACAGACGCTTAGGGCACATTGGTCAACATGCTCGTAGGCCTGTCAGATGTGTTACATTTACTCCAACTACCCTACGGTACCCATTTCCACCAAGAAAACACTATTCAAAGACTCGTTACGTTGGTGCAGGATTGCTCGTTTGGGGAGGAATTATTCTGGGTTCCAGAACAAACATCCATGTTTAGAATCTAACCATGACAGGCCACATCTATCAGGCAGCCATTCTGGAACAATATGTACGTTTATTTCGGGTTGCCATGAGTGCAGAATTTCTGTTTATGGATGACAAGCCCGTCCTCACCGTGCAAACATTGTAGACGAATGTTTTCAATCGGAGGATATAACCCGTATGGACTGGCCAGCATACTTACCGGATTTGAATCCAATAGAGCCAGTGTGGGACATGTTTGGCCCACGAGTTGCAGCCCGTCAACCCCCTACCACATTAATACCGGAACTACAGAGAGCATTGCTTGATGAGTGGTGTAATATTCTCTAAGATCAGATCGATAATTTGATACTCAGCATGCCTAGACGTAGTACGGCCTGTATTGCATCGTCTGGGGGCATACTATGTATTAACCATCATACCAACCATGTTATATTGGTTTTTGTTAATAGGTTCGTTTTTGAAATTTGCTCCATGAAGTGAAAATCGCAATTTTTATTAATGATGTCAAACATATAGCATCTTTTTTGCTCTTTACCTTTTGTTTAATAAATAGACTTTACAAATAAGTCACATTTGTTTTACTTCTGTCTCTTTTTTTTTGCCTGAACTTTCTTTATCCATAATTTATGAACAAAATGTATTTTGTACGTTGCTATGGTTACTACGCAGTAGGCCGCTTGTAGACATTGTGTCTCTCAATAGTTCCGTCGTATTTTTGCGTTGTAAAACATTGTAAGTGTTTTGAATGATGATCCTAAGCACTGAGCAACTTTTTCCTTTACATACTTAAACTCAGTGTTAAACGAGGGATATTAATTTTTTGTCTATTTTGTTGTCCATCAGCGCGACAATATTTATATAATGTGGATTAACTGCTAGTTCCGATTGACTATGAATATTTTATACGGATCTTATGGTTTAACTGAAAACCATTATATTTTATTGTAAAGTACTTTTTTGACGTAAACAATGTGTATAATTTTCTCTGATTCTTGAATTTCTGAAAAAACTCAGAGTTATTTTATTTCCATCTGTAAATGTTTTCAAAAATTTGTTAAAATAGGTATTTTCCAAGCACTTAAATGTTTGTGCCGTTATCGCACCATCTAATAAATCCCATATTGTTTCAAAAACTATCTGAAAATTTTCATATTCTTTTTTCTGTGCATATTTTACATCACACGGTGCATAGGCAAGTTATTTAAATCGAATATAAGGCATTGTCTAGAAAGACTATCTTACTCTTAGGATAATTTGTATAAGCGCATCACAAAAAGAAAAAGAATCAAGAAACTCCCAAGCATTCACCACACCAAGAAAACTGAGAGCTTATGCGTTCAACAAACAAAACTATCATATCCATTTCCCATTATTCACGAAATGGCTAATATTAAATCTACCACTAAAAAGAATATGCCATGCTCATCAATAAGTTTGTTAAATCATTTAGTATTGTACTTTAAAAAATTAGCTAGTTCTGTAAATAGACATTTTTATTTGATGCAGTGCTGGAAAGTATATAATTTACTATTGAAAATAGTTTCCAACGTTTTGTGTATTTAGTGTTAAATGTATGAACCTCTAGGTCGCTGTAGCTTTTTGGATTATGTATAAATTTCAAACTTTTTGCAAGGATTTGAAGTGTATTAGAAATTACATCTAAGACCATGTAAAAGATTTGAATATTCAGGTTTCTTTTTAAATAGTGAATAGTAATTACGTGTTACAAAGGTATGAAGCTTCGAAGCATATTTGACTACAGATAAACCACTCCAAATTCAATCAAAAATTTCTTTAATGTTGTTAACAGAGATTAAATGAAGGCCATACAGAAGAATGTCGATATTATCATGTGATCATGATTCAAATCCATGCGAATAATCTCAAATGCTAAATTCACTATCCGATATGGGATCTGCTTTTCAATGCAAAACTTTGTTGAATGTAATTATCAACTCGTTTGTGGATGTTTTCAAAGAATTAAAATCTGAAAATCTTGGTTGGAAGAATTGAGCTGGCATTCGTTCAAAGCAGTGCTGAGGCCTTGCTTTACCAATTCGATTCCTGGCTCGGGCTTTGGAATTTGAAAAGGTTGCAAATCCGTTTTAAACTGTAGATCCTGCTCTAATTAGCTCTTATGTGCAAAAGGTGACCGTTGAGCGACAAACAAACCTTGATCGAATAAAGCCTTATGTACAAACAATGAAAGCATGGAGAAAACCAGTAAACAGAAAAATTCGCATCCATCTGCCCCAATAAATATACTTATGGATGCCATGTGTGTTTTCTTGTCAATCTGCAGTATTTTAAAAATTAGAAATGACAATACACTTATAAAATATTATTGAGTACACTAGGTAGCTAGTTTATTTGAACAATACTAATTCTCTATTGATTAATTCTACTAATACTCCCTTTACTCACCCGTAGTAACTACAGCATCACGAAATCATTTTGATACGTATTCTGTCAGCCACTGAAAGCATTATTCTACGATATTTGTTCCTGGAAATGCGACTGTGCCTCTTAATTGTAGCTTATTTGATGATGGTGGATAGATGCCTCAAAGAATTCATTTCACCTCGTCTCAAAAATGTTCTATTATTTTCAGATCCAGAAACTAGTAGTTAGTAGATAAAACTGAATTCATTATAGTGCTTATTGTTATTCCATGATGATACGAGTCCTGTAACGATGAATATTGTCTTGTTAAAAGGATTCCTTCGACTGAGGAAGCATAGCAGTCATGAAGGAATGAATCTTGTCGGCGATAACCTTGAGGTAACCTTGCCATTAAAGTGTTGTTCCACTCGTTTCAACGAATCAAATGTATTTCACTAAAATATTAACCAGAAAATTATACCGTCTCTTTCAGCCTGAATTATGGTGACCTTACAGAAATTATCCATCGTTTCGTGTTGTGTCTAAATTATATATCATCCATCTTTCTGGTGCAACAGTAACTGGTATTTATCCGATCAGCAAATATTCTTTCAGTCGTCACGGTCTAGTTTGATGGTTAGGACATGTTGGAAACCTTTTTTACGATTCTTGAACGAGATCAAAGATTGGTTATCTATTTTCTATTTTTATAATCCTTCTCGTCAATGTTTGCATTGTAGTGCGTTCATATATGTTATTCTGTTGTCCATTATATTAGACGTTATTCTGTACTCTTAGATGTTATTCTGTTGTCCTCTATAGTTTAAGATGTGTTGAATCGAATGTTTCTTGCAGGAATAAAAATATTTTTATACTTAATGCTGAAATGAAGATTTATTTATATAAAATAATAATACTTAAATAATTACTGAGAGTTTAGCATATACAGATATATCCTCATCCTACAATCTCTTCCTGGATCAACAAATCGTTAACAACCACAGTCTTGTTTCTGGCTGGTTGATTTTGAATTTTTAACCTGTACTTCTGAATCATTGAAATAGTTGTTTGGGATAAATGTGATTTCAGAAATACTCCAACTCGATCATCACTCATTATCAACTGGTGCCCGATGTCATTCAAATCCTTCATTTTTTAAACGATGGCAGTCAAACCATTGCCAGTTGACAGATGCGTTAAGAATCTTATGTGGATATCAAGTACCACGTGACCATCTGATATGTAAAATCTGACAGGCATATCGGTAGTAACAAATTGGGATCCATCTCAGTGTACAACAATAATCATTTATAACAGTTTTATAATATTTTTCCTCGTTGTGATTTTGTATTTCGTGTAGAAAGCTTATCGTCCTGTTATACTTTTGCAGCTGAGAGAAGATGACAGAACTGGAACTTTGATAGGACGTTATTGCGGGAGCAACGTGCCCAGCAGCCTTGTCACCTCTAGTAACAAGCTTTTCGTCCTCTTTCACTCTGACTGGGAGATCAATAAACCTGGATTCCACCTTCGCTATACCAGCATTGAGTGTAAGCTTCCTTCTATGAACTTTTTCACGATTTTTAAAGCTATTTACACCATTCATTGATTGAGGTTGCAAATAGACATTATTCTTAATTTTCGAGTAAATTTACAAATTTTAAGGAATCATGTAAATTGTAAATGATTATGATGAATATTTGAATCGTGTTAAAAGGTTTCAATGTTTACAAGCTTTGGAGAAATTTCCTTTCATTAAATGTGAAATAAAACTAAAAAAATCATCGAAATTAAATTCGTAAATGAACTGACATAATTCGATATATATGTTGATCTCTATTTTCTTTTCAAAATTAAAAAATTGTAAAGGTTTTCAATCAAATTCAGAATAGGTTTATTCATACAATTTAATTTTATTTTCAAGCATATTTATTAAGTAATCAATTAAAAAAATCATTTGTGTATACTAATCTCTCGGTAACAAATATATTATTTTATATAAAATAATCCACATTTCAATGTTAAATATGGATATATATTTGAGATACGGTAAGAAAAATCACCAGAGAGAGAAGAAGATCCTTAAAACTCAGCTAAATTGCAGCAAATCTCCTTTATTTAACAAATGAACAGTGTTGCAAGGACAATCTTCATATCGTTTCTTCTAAAAACGACTTTTTAAGTTAAACAATTTAATCATGTGACGCATAAGACGAAACCCAAGAAGACTTTTAAATTTTTTCTTCAACAAAAGCGCATGGGAGAAAAAAAACATAGAATTCATTTAAAATGTAAGCAAATACTAATGTTAGCATCATTACCGTTGAACACCTCCCGTTATTTAATGGTGACTTGAATCGAATCCGAGACTTTCTACTTCAAAGAATATGTTTTTACCACTAGACCATGCTTTAATTATTGAACACTGACACAGTATAATGGCCAGTCTGAAGCTGCAATGAGGAATTTTAATAACTATTATGCAGAGTTGCCCTCCAAAAGGATTTTTCTCTAATTGTCCGCGTGTTTATAGTATATTCATGTATGTTTTAGGACACTTTTACATATTGCTAACTTTTATCAAAATTTTTGATAGCACCCTGTGGACCATCAACATTTGTTGCTCAACAGATTCCACAAGTGCTGACGTCACCGAACTATCCGAATCCCTATCCAGCCAACTTGTTGTGTCGCTGGACAGTCTGGGACAACAGTAGTTCCAGGAACTACGATTGGTCAAAGCAAGTAGTCCAGATAAACATTACGGACATGGATATGCCTTGTAACGGGGATTACTTACGTTTGCAGAGGGTAAGAGGTTTTCTTTCATCAAAAACAAATTCTATGTTAGTAAACAATGAGTGTGTATGACAGTGACATTTTGTAGATTTTGTATCCACATTATATTCAAGCCTTTTAAACTAGTAGTTCACAACTTTAATTTGTAATTTCAAATTAACATATTTATCCTGTTAATATAAATTTTATTAAGATATATGTTCTTTTTTGACAGATTCAAGTAAGAACACGTCGACAAAGGGTAAGTGCCTTATATATATATATATATATATATATATATATATATATATATATATCTCTTTTGTATGCTATATTTATATTTGTCAATTAATAATAAGAAATTTTTTTTCATTTTTCTCACAATTTACTATTTATTTTCATTTCAAAATTAAATTTTTTTTTGTTAAAAATCGTTTGCCTCGTAAACTACAAAAGATTAATAAAGAAAATAAGGCCAAAATTATTTCTAACTTTTATCGAAAATAAATATAAAATACTTGATACAAAAAGTAAAAATAAATACATTTTTATCCTTCTAATACTTAGATGTAATCTTTTCATTAGTTAATTGAAGGAAATATATAGTTGTGGTTTATGAATGCTTTATTTTCTCAGCTCAAAAATTATCATAAATTCATCAGGCAAGATTGTTTTACTTGTATGACTAAGTACAATCAGAAACGCTTAGAAATTTCACTCTTGATTAAGTTAAAAATTAATACTGTTCACGATAAGTTTAGTTTTAATTTATATTAATGACAAACATATTTTTTTAGTTCAATTAATTTCAAGTTATTTGCTTCTTAACAAGTAAAAAAGTTCAATTTATAATAACTACTTGTATATAAATATTTGTACATTATTCAGATGAAATGACACATAAAGAAAAACTGATAGTCAAGGAAAAAATATTCCCCAAATAATAATATGTTAAACGATTCTTAAAACCTAAAAACGATGCATGTTATTTAAAAAATGTTTTATTTTCTCGATTTTCATTCATTAAAACAAACAAAATTTGAGGAAAATGAAAACGTAATGAGAAACATCTAGTAACATAATCGCCAATTTCACTAACATTTTTTTATTTCAGATTGTCGCCAAAAATGTAATTCTACCATTATATAAATTCTCGCAAACCGCTGCTAAAGACGGTTTGATCACGTAAGGATTATTTCTAAAAACTCCCTCCTTTTAAATAGGAAAATAATTACTTCAATAAGGCTATGGATTGTTAATTATGTGGGTGACAGACTACTATCGTATGTATGATTGCACACTGTATATTAATTATTGTAAGATTTATAACTTTTAATTAAGCTTGAAATAAATTTATGGTAGAAAAATTCGTCTAACATATTAAAAAATTTAGTACTTTATAAAAAATATTTCCGTTTGTTCTTTCTTCACACGTTATCCCTTTGAGCCATCTACTGGCAACTTTTAATTACTTTTTTTGCATCGTCAATATCGGGAATGTATAAATATACATATGAAATCTTTTTACACTTAAAGTATACATCATACAAATAAGCATTGAGAAAAGAACATCAAAAATACTAATAAAATGGATTCAACTTAATGTACAAAACAAAAAAATGAAAGATGAAATCAAGTAATAACAATGTTATTTTCATCAGGCTTGTTGACTAAATGAGCACAAATTATAGTTATCTATCTGTAATTAGCTAAAGTATAGTATGTAATCTGTAATAAGCTAAGACAATAATCTAAAATAAGCCATTACACTCCAAAACCATATATATATTACAAATATAAAATGGAAGATAAGAAATCATTATATAAATGCAAAGAGAAAATGCCAAATAATTCTAAGCAAATATAAATTTTTAAAATTTTTAATTTTAAACTATGTAAAATTGCAAAAAATACACAGAAAAAATGATTAAGTGTAAATACTATTGGAAATTTTAATCTTCTTTTACTCTTAAGGGTTTCTATAGTGAATAACGACGCCTTACTTCACCCTTATAAGCAATCATCTATAAGACAAACCGTATTTAATGAAGTTTATTGGTAAATTTTTACTTTATAAAATATTTTTAACCGTTTAATTTACTTTCTAATGATATTTAAATTATTATAAATTTCATATTTGTGTGGGTGTTCTTGTGCCATTACAAAAAAAATCATATTTAGTGTGCCCATTTCATCAACATCCCCTGAGAAAGCTGACTATGTTGTTACTTTATTCCATCTTTCTCTTATTGCTCTGCTTCATCATCTTGCTCTGCTTATTAAATTGAATCAATTTTGTTTAGTACTCCTAATGTTTGTTTTTATAATGTATCTTTAAGTGTGTAAAACGTTTTCAAACATACATATTTGATAATTCTACTCTTAGCGCCGTTTTTGCGCTGAGCGGTTTCTTAATTTTGTGTTTAGTACTTTTCCCCCTGATTAGAGGAAGGAAATTCTCGAACTCTTTGCTTTATATAAATATTAAGTCAACCGTGAATTTCCTTACGTTTTTAGAATAAAAAAAAATAAAATTTTCATCTTTTATAAAACACAGTATTGAATAATCTAATTGCTATCATTTTTATGATTTCTTAGGAGCATATGATGGTAACTTATATTTCCTATTTTTAAAAAAAACTCCTTATCCTTGAAGGCAGAAAAATTAATCAATGCTAATCTCTGATATCTTCTTGAATTTCAAATTTTTTTGCTGCAAAAAAAAAAAAAAAAAAAAAATTTAGAGGATAAAAACAAGTTATAATCAGTAGGGCTAGGTCCAGAAACTTTAATGGATGAAATTGAATTTCTCAACCTAATCTCTTGAGTTTCGGACTGTGCCCAAAGAAGCATTCTGCCTAGAATTAACATGAAGTAGTAGTATTTTCTTCCTATTTAACAACACCGGCTCTTTTTTTGGAGTGTTGTTATTAAATAAGTTATTTTCTAACTGCGCAAGTTTGAATTTAACCTTTGGTTTGGTTTAAATGGCTCAAAATGTCTTGGTCCTTGCTTGGTGAAGCATCCTTGATCAAAATGCTTCACCATACGCACAACAATTTCTTTTTTCAGACTCAACAAAAGTAGGGAGGGCAGATTTTCCAGGTTTACAATGTGTCTTTTCCCTTGTCATGTTTCAGTTTCACTTTTCAACTGTTGTAATCAATCGGTCCCAGAGAGCTTCTATTTCGTGGCGTACAAGGGGGGTTGTCAATATGATGACTCTCTCGATCAGTTACCTCACGTGACACGCATCTCAAATATTTCCAAGCTAATCGTAGTTTCCGGATGGATTTGGAATAGTTTGTTCAGTGGAATTTAGTCTTTCTGCAATCACCTATACAGTTTGAAAAAATATTTTTCTCTAATATGACCTTAAAGGTAACGTCATCCATTGAAAATGTTTTTTCAAGTGTGGCTCATTAGAGAAATCAAAAATCCCATTTTTTAAATTTTGTAACCCTTTCACAGATTTTATTGAAAACTGCATCTTTACCAAACGCTTTCAATGAATTTCTATATATTCCTGTTGTGTTTCTTCTTTGCTGAAATCCGTAAAAAGTACCGCGGTATGATTGAATTTTCTCAGTAACCATGAATAAACATGATCGTGTCCCAATTAAAAATATTAAAAATTTATATAACTTTTCGTTTCTTTCCTCTCGATAAATATGTAAGCATTCAGTGATAAAAAGGAGAGCCAAAAATGCGAAACATGAGTTGTATATAGCTGTTACAAATTATTATTATAAGAGCAAGCAGAACTTTCCCGTAGACCTAATATGCATACATATACATAAAGGAATTCGAAACGCCTTTCTTTTGTCCTGTCTTCCCCTGACAAGAAGGGACATGTTTTTATTTTTATCGTTTCTCAAAATCTTTTCTTTGCAATTTATCTTAATTTTCATTTTTATTGTTTTAATAATTTCCACGTTTGTTTTGTAAAGGAATTCCTTTGGAAAACAAAGGGAAAATATTGGAAAGATTTTCTTATAACTTTGCAAAAATCTTTCCTCTGATTTGAACAATTTTTTTTATTTGTTCTTTTAAAAATTTCTTAAAAAGATTTTACATTGTTATTTACTTAATTATATATATATATATATGTATGTATCCTTTCAGATGTTCAAAGAAAGCCGGAACCTGCAATTGTGCGGAAGTAATGTGCACGAAGTGAGAATCAGAACTGTATTCCAGATCGTTTTTCACAGCGATTCCATAGCAGAGGAGGCCCGAGGATTTTCTTTCTCATTCAAAATTGCTGGTTTGTAAACATGATTCTCACAATGCTTGACCACATTTCTCGCTTTCAGCCATTCATCAACTATTATGCAGCTTGTCAAATTCAAAAATAAATTTTTCTCTAATTTCGTTATAATATAATTATGGAATAAAAAAGAATATATTCTTTATTATTTCCCTAAGTATTTTACGATAATTTGCATTTAAAATGTCTGTACACCCTCTAAAGGAATACGAAGCATAATAACCAGCCCTGAGGATTTTCTACGAAGAAACCTCGCTGCATTTTTAGATAGGCAGACATGTTGCTATCATTCGTTTTGAAACCTCCATTCAGATTTTGTGAATTAGTAGAAAAAATATTTTCTCAATAATTTTATTAAGATCGATGTTTTGTATTATTTGTTCAAAATTAGTCAAATTTTTAAAAATTCAGTTGATTAAACTAATAAATTTTTTTTAACCTTTTTGTGAATCTACTTCGTTTGGTGACACTGTGTTTTTAATTGTCTATAATAGAAAGCTTTTCCTTAATCATGGAAAAAAATTTTGTAGGTTTTAAACTTTTTAACATGTCATAAAACTTAGTGTTCCTTACCAACTTTTATCTCTACCTTATCTAAATTGTAACCTCTGCAATTTTTAGACTTAATGCCGTTCACCAGGTTAAGAGAATAAAGTTTTAGGCTTCTCTGAAAGTTCTATATATAATGTATATCATGATCTTTTGATATATACACTACTGGCCATTAAAATTGCTACACCATGAAGAAATGCAGATAACAAAATGATATTTATTGGACAAATATATTATACTAGAAATGACAAATGATTAAATTTTCAAAAAATTTGGCTGGATACATCCTGAGAAATCAGTACCCATAACAACCACCTCTGGCAGTAATAACAGCAGTTATACGCCTGGGCATTGAGTCAAACAGAGATTGGATTGCATGTACAAGTACAGATGCCCATGCAGCTTCAACACGATGCCACAGTTCATCAACCGTAGTGACTGGCGTTTGGTGACGAGCCAGTCGCTCGGCAACCATTGACCAGACATTTTCTAATGGCGAAAGATCTGGAGAACGTGCTGGCCAGGGTAACAGTCGAACATGTTCCGTATCAAGGAAGGTCCGTACAATACCGGCAACATGCGGTTGGGCATTATCCTGCTGAAACGTAGGGTTTCGCAGGGCTCGAATAAAGGGTAGAGCCACGGGTCGTAGCACACCAGAAATGTAACGTGCACTGTTCAAAGCACCGTCAATGCGAACAAGAGGTGACCGAGACGTGTAGCCAATGGCACCCCATACCATCACGCCAGGTGATGGGCCAGTATGACGATGACGAATGCACGCTGCCAGTGTGCGTTCACCACGATGCCGCCAAACACGGATGCGACCATCATGATGCTGTACACAGAACCTGGATTCATCTGAAAAGATGACGTCTCGCCATTCGTGCGCCCAGGTTCATTATTGATCACACCATTGAAGGCGCTCTTGTCTATGACACAGCGTCAAGAAAAGCAGCAGCCATGGTCTCCGAGCTGAGAGTCCATGTTGCTGCTAACGTCGTCGAACTGTTCGTGCAGACACTTGTCTTCCAAACGACCCCGTTTCTTGACTCACGGCTCGTGACGTGGTTGCACGATCCATTACGGCCATGCGGATAATATGCCTGTCTTCTCGGCTGCTAGTGATAGGTGGCCGTTGAGATCCCGCATGGTGTTCCGTATTACCGTCCTGAAACCATCGATTCCATATTCTGCTAACAGTCATTGCATCTCGACCGACGCGAGCAGCAATACTGCGATAAGATAAACCACAATCCCGGTACGCTACAATTCCACCTTTATCAAAGTCATAAACGTGTTGGTACGCATTTCTCCTTCTTACACGAGGCAACAACGTTCAAATGCAATTTGTGTACGAGGAACCGGCTGAACAATTTCCTCATTTAAACACAATGTATGTTTCGCTACTTGCGCGTGCTTTATCTGAATGTGCTGAAAAGATAATCATTTGCATATCACAGCATCTTCTTCCTTTCGTATAAATTTCACGTATGTAGCATATCGCCTTCTTGGTGTAGCAATTTTAATGGCCAGTAGTGTAGTTTCTGAGGTCTCCTTACCATAGTGGGCGGTATATATATATATATATATATATAGATAGATAGATAGACAGACAGATAGATAGATAGATCACATGTTTCTTAGAAGAGATTTGAATTTAATGTGTGCAGATTTTAAAATGTGTATGGAATCATATTTTTCAGATTGCAACAGAACATACGCCCAGAGTAGCGGTACTATAACAAATACAGCTTGGCCAGACAGATACACGAAGGACAAGATCTGCAACATGACAATCACTGCGCCCGAGCACAAGACTATCGCTGTCTATTTCACGGAAGCTGAATTTTACCAGCACAGCAGGGATTTGGAAGGCTGCGCAAATAACTATCTCAAGGTGACTTTCCTTTAAGCCTTATGTGTGTAAAACTTTTTTTTTTTTATCTATAAATGATTGAAACTATTATTCACAACTACTGTAAAATTTCTCCTCAATTTTTTATTCATGTAAATTCATACTATAATACATATTTCTTAATTCTGTATGAAGCCGAAATAAAAAATATGTGGTTTTCTTTTAGTTTTGATTAAAAACCCAGAATATTTTTTAATGTTCTAGTTTGCAATATTCTGTAATATCCTGGCTCTTTTAATGAAAATGTAAACTTAAAATAAAAATTTTGTACAACTAGTCACCCAAAATTTAATACCGTGAAGAAAGTATGCAGAATGTATGAAATTTACATCATGCGTTTGCATGAATACATATGCTGTACGGCGCATAAGCACACAGGTTACTGTAGTGCAGCCAGCAAATATTATATAAACGGAAAAGAGATTTTAAGTTCCTCAACTGTTTTATTTGTGCGTTTACTTTTTTTTTTTTTTTTTTTTTTTTTTTAGAGCAAATTATTTAACTATACCTCTTAGATGCCATCGAGCATCTTTTTCTGAGTGCGAATAAGCTTTTGAGTCCAGTTTCTGAATGCGGTGGAGCATCCGTATGGAACGAAACCCAAAATCCAATATCTTGAAGGAGCTCTGATGTGAATAAGCAATGTGATGCGAATCTATTTCGCTCATGGCAGGGTGAACGGTGGATTTACGGGACCGATAACATGATAACAGACGTATTGTGCTCATGGTAGTGAAGGATTATTCAACCGCATAATGAGCATCGTGCGATTTTGTTAGACATTCGCTCATACCATTCGACGTTATTTGCAGCTGAGTGGAAAGTCTGAGAGATGCCTTCTTTAGCTTTGATGGAAAATCACTGGCGTTTGCGCCACAAACAGTACAATGATTAATGGAAGTACACATCAGAACTGAATTACATTACCTTATTAATAAAGCCTAGTTCTATCTGTACTACAATTATGGTCGAATTCCAGTCTGGGGACACCGTAGTGAGATACTTCTGAATTTGCTGTGTTAGTTATCACCACACTGATCTCGCACACTGTATCAATATTTGGGGTGGTATAGAATTCTATTATTGCTTAGCTCTAGCAGAATATTTCCGGTACACTGTACAACCAACGTTGCATGTCTCAGGTAACTCAATCTGTGATCGTTCTATGCATCCACCGTTGTCATCAGCCTCATTCCAACACTATAATGCGTGGCATGCTTTTTCGAGATTTGTTGAATTGCTTCTTCGGCTTGTTCATTTCCCCGATCTACCGCCAAATGAAAATAAGTGATTTACGCTTCCACATTACCCACTATTACATCAGATCAACTTTGCCATTATCTGGAAGCTGCATGGATGGTATAAGATACATCCAAAGCCTCGTTTATTCTATGCCAAGGTGACATCGGTCGTAGCCTATAATAGCTGCTAAAGTAACAACTGATTTTGTCATATTTACACTTTACAAGAGACTACAATGTCAATCATATTATCTTTGTGCAATGTGTTATTTGTCAAGCAAATTTTGCTGTGGTATCTGGTCTTTTTTGCAGACTGACAGATAAACGCTTGACGCTCTAGCCTTCTATTCAGCAGTTCGTGGGTTCAAATCGTACCTTGGGCATGGGTATTTGCAATGGTTTAGAATACATTTTAAAAATTTTAGGTACTAGTTTAACTAGCCCTCGTGTACAGAAAATGACCGTTGAGCGATTAACAAACCAAACTGGCCTTCCTGTAGAGTGACAAGCAGTGTGGATGTTTTTATTAATTATTTATATTATGTATGGTATTTATCACTATTATATAGACATATAGCTTATTAACATTTGGTAATATATTAAGTACCTTATGAGTATTAAATTTGGCTTTTTCTGTTATTATTATCAAAACGCGGTATAAGTCAGCTATATCGAAAAAGTATCTTAATGTAATGTAATCCTTCATGTAGAGTAATCCTCATGTATTTTAGAATTCAAAAAATCGATTCTATCAAATCATTCATTTTCACATTACCTAATTTTAAAATTATTTAATTATAAATGGTAATACAATTATTAAAAAATGTAAACTTCCAAACTATTATTCAAACTGTATGCAAATATTTTTAACTTAAAGGTAATATTTGATCCTCCATTTTGATAAGAAAATAGTGAAGAACTTTATTAACAATCTTGATATTAATGTTTCAGTAAAGGTGGCAATGAAAATCCTTTTGAACCATTAAATGGATTAGAAACAAAAAGTTTGATTCTGACCACAAAGATTCATTGTAGACTTGTTGTCAGGAATGTGGTTCAAAAGCATTCCTGCTTTTTTCCACCCTTGTGTCATATGTGTGAAGAATAATTTAACACACGGCTAGCTTATTTCTATATTTATTTAACATTAAAAAAAACACAGGTAAATCACACACGCTACACAGAAAAATGAAAACAGAAGAATATTAAAACAAGGTAAACTCCGACAATCATAATCGAGCAGCATCAGGCTCTAGGGTTAGAGCTCGTCTGGTGCTCTCAGTTCGCTTATGATCGCTAGATGGCGTTGCTTTATTACAGACTCCCCCTCTGGCTCTGAAATCGTCTCGATGATGAGCCAGGATTTGACTGTCTGATTTTTGGAGGTCTCCCTCGTTTTCTTAAGGGAGCAACTGGACCTCTGTCTTTCGATGAAGGTAGTTGGTATGGCTTTATCACATTCGTATGATATGTACCTAACACTTGATCAGGTGCAGCAGGATCTGCAACATCATATGTGGTAGGAGACCTGTTTGTAAGTATGAGGTATGGACCTTCACGTCTTGGCATAAATTTTTTTCTTTTCTTGTTCCTGAAATTACTTATTTGATGTAGAGTAATCCATACTTTGTCACCTGGCTTATAGTAAGTCTGTGTATGTCTTTTGTCAAAATAGACCTTTCTTCTATCTTGTTTTTGTTCTACTCGCTCCCTGATTTGAGGAGTCAGGTGAGCAAACCTTTTCAAATAAGGCGTTATTTCAGGGACAAAGTTATCATTATTAATAATTGATCTCATGTCATGACGAACATCATCCGTCGTCCTAAGCTCTCTGCCGAATTGCAGATAAGCGGCAGTGTGACCAGTGGTGTCACATCTAGCTGTATTCATGGCAAAACGAATCATCGGAAGATGTTCTTCCCAGGTATCATGCGCATCGCCTACTAAGATGGCTAATCTAGGTTTCAAATCCCTGTTCTTACGTTCAGACGGATTCGCTTGAGGATGATAAACAGGGATAAGGTCCTGTTTGATATCTAACAAATGACAAATTTGTTGCATGACGGCACCAACAAATTGAGATCCGTTGTCACTGATTAATCTCCGAGGAAGTCCATAGCGTAGATAAACTTCCTCAAGTAGCGTTTTGGCACAGTTTGACGCTGTGGCTTCATTAAGAGCAAATAACTCAACCCATTTGGTACTCGTGTCTTCCACAATAAATATCCATTTCTTTCCTGTTGAAGTTTCTGGAAGAGGACCAAAGAGATCAATAGCAAGAGTTTCGAATCTTTGCGCATAAATAGGCGTTCTAAGCAGACGAGCAGGTTTCTGATTTGTTGGTTTATACCGATTACATTCCGCACATGTTTTGACATAATCAGAGATGTACTTCCTCATGCCTGTGAAATAATATTTGGAAGCTATCTTATTGTATGTACCTTCTACTCCATAATGACCAGCTGTAGGAGCATCATGGTATTCTTGCAGAATTCTTTGTCGTTCTTGGATAGGAACAACCAATTGCGCATCGTCTGAATCCGTCTCAGGCGAATAACGATACAAAATACCTTCGTTCATTATATATCCTCGACTGATATAGTTAGCAAAGTTTTCATCCTTATCATTGTTTTCCAGACAATCGATAATTTTCTTCAGATCTGGATCTGCTAACTGTTCTTTAAGTATTTCTCTCTTGGCTGGAGACATACGATACGGTGGAACAGATACAGGATGAGGGTCTGATGTCTCTATTCTGTGCTTAATGAAAGGAGTGGGCTCTCCCCCTGGTTCAAAGCAATGCTTGTAACTTTGAAGTAAGCAATTTAGTTTGCCTCTTTGCGTCTCTGTTAGATGTCTCCCTTCATCGCTTCTCAAGTGAACTATAGTTGTAGTTTCAGGCACCACTGAAGTTTTAGTGTTTGATGCTTTTCTTGCATTAGTAGGTTTTACATAGAACAAATACTGTCTCTGTGGATTTTCGCAAAAATGCCAGGTCCCATTTTGGACATCGAGAACAATACCAGCTGCATGGAGAAAATCTCTTCCTAAGAGTGTGCTGTTATCCTTGGCATCAGGTAGAACGAGAAGTTCTGTTAACGCACTTTTACCTTCTATACACAGATTGACGATGGTTTTAAGGGCAACCATGGACTGAAGTTTTCCATCAGCAAGAGTGAACGAAATTTTCTTGTTTTCAAAAGCAACTCCATTATCTCGTAAAAAGTTATATAACTTTTCTCCTGCAATAGAATGTGAAGCACCAGTATCTGCGCAAACTGCAATCTTCTTACCAAACAATTCGAAGACAATCATACTTGACATATCTGTATTTATATTATTAATGAATAAGTTCATGCAATTAACAGTTGTATCTTCATGTTTAGAACTTGTACAAATAGAACATTTTGATCTGATAACTCCAGGCGTTCCGCAACCGAAACATCGGATAGATGATCTTCCATCTAATCTAGAAGTAGAGGAACGAGTTATTGGAACTTTTGAATATCGATTTTGAGCATTTTCTGTAGCATTGATCACAGGACGAAATTTTCTATCTGGGATAGTTTTCCTGTTTGCATCTCTTGAATATGTTTCCCTTTGAGACTGGTTCATTTGCTTCTTTGTTCCTTGCCGGACATTCTCATAAGCATCCAGTTTTTCAGCTATATCTAGAGGATTAATCCAGTTTGCCCAAGAATCAAGAAAATGATCTTTGACTTCTGGTGGAGTTCGTTTCTTAATTTGATCAGCAATTATTAAGCTTTTGAGTTGATCAAAAGTTGTAATATTCATTTCTTTTATCCATCCCTCAAAATAAGAGGCTAATTCAAAGTAAAAGTCTCGCCATGTTGTATCAGAGCTTTTTCTGTGTTGTGAGAATAACTGTCGAAACTTATCAGTAGTAACCCTAAATCTTTTAAGGAGCATTTCCTTCACCTTTTGGTAATTTTGTGCATCTTGTTCATTTTCTCTAGCAAGCAGTTGTGCTATTTCAGTTGGCAAAGATCCAATTAAATATGGTATCCAAGAAGACTCGGGAAGATTCATAAATTTCAACTGTCTCTCGAATATAATTAAAAATAGACCAATTTCATCCTCTTTTGGATTAAATTTAGGAATGATACGATTAAGTTCGAATTTTTGACATTCAGAATCAGAAGCGCCTACAATGGAGATAGATGCCTTTTGAGCTTCGAGCTGGAGCCTAAGCTTTTCCAATTCAAAATCACGTTCATTTTCTAAACGCAATTGTTCTTCAACTTGTAACTTACGCAATCTTTCTTCTTCAATTTCCTTTTCTTTTGCTAATCTCTCAAATTCTGCTACTTTTTCAGCCTCTAAGCGATCTTCTATTATAACACTAAGTATGTTTTTCACAAGTTCTTCATCATAATTATCACTTTTAGTTATAAGTTCTCTAAGGTCAATTATTTTCATCTCATCAGACACAGCCAAACCAAGCTCTGTTGCAAGAGTTCGGAGGTCTTGTTTTTTAGATTTGCCAAGAAAAGCCATTTTTACTAAAGTCTTTCAATATTAGTGAAATATTTAGAAAATGAAATGATACCAAAAGAAAATTCTTAAACATAAAATTATTCAAATACCAGAAACATCAAATCAAACACTTCAGTATAGCCATTTTAAAAGAAGATAATGTATTTCAATTATTGGAATAACAAAACAACAAGTAATACTTTTGTAGTAAATAATTAAAATAATACTAGAAACTAGCCAGTACAATTACTAAAAATATTAAATATATAACACAAACACTGTAAAATCATCACTACCTACTACTTCATTCGAAAATAATAACCTTGTGAATTGTATATATAAAAAGTATCATTTAAATTTTAAAACAATTTTTGAATATATAGAAAACAATACAGACATACAGATTAATTTCAGAAATATTATTCATAGAGTATTTAATATTTTCTTATTAGTGCACAAAAATCATTAAGAATATTCATAAATTCTTTCAAATAGATTATTTAATTATTTCCATAGACCACAAACATAAATTATATATGCAGTAACAGATAATTTTATAATGACAGATACTCATTCTCAGAAATATGAATCATTAGATAATGTAACTAATATACAAAAATACACATTTTCCACAACAATGAGATCAATACAAGAATCAAAAATAAATTTTCAAATAAATTTCTTTTAAATAATACTTAGCAATATATTGCTTTAATAATTCAATACTTTTGTTTTTGATTTAAAACAGAACATGTATGAAAGATTACATATTTATAAAATAGATAAAATTCTCTTTTGTTATTCCTAAAATCATTTAAATGCAATTAAATAATTAAGCAAATGTATACAAAAACAATATTATATATCATATAATGAACACATATGACTTTATTTATTGAATAAGTTTCAATTTCAATAAATCTTATACTTATTTACTATAAAATAAAATATACATTCATAGAGAAATAAGATTCTCTTTTAAGAATTATTTAGCTATGAGAAAAAAAAAAGGACCCCTTCCTTCCTTCGAAAGGCACTTGAAAGTAATAAATTTCTGTAGCGGGAACAGAATCGCATTCCTAAAAGAAAAGAAAACAAAACAAGCGCGTAGCTTCTCGGCGGCAGTGGTCTGGGTGACTAACTTATTTTCCAACAATTTTGCGAATTTCGTTTTTAAAGTAACCTGATTTTGCCTTTAATATTCAGTATAAATGATTAAATTATACGACTACTTAAACACATTATATATATATATATAAAATAATATTAAACACTTCACACATTGATACAAAACAGAAGCAAAATAATCATAAAATAGAAATGAATAACAAAGAGACATGTAAGCGGATCTGCTGCTCGAAATATATATATATTTTTAAAAGCTTGGATAAGCCAAAGTTAATTTATATATGATTGTTTGGATAAACAATATGAATTTAGATTGTATGAATTTGGATAAACTCATCAACTTCGACGATTCAACAAAATGTAAATCACAACAAAAATATACTTATCGTTTTGGATTCAGCCGCACGTCTTGGGCGTCAGATTTTCTGTGTCATATGTGTGAAGAATAATTTAACACACGGCTAGCTTATTTCTATATTTATTTAACATTAAAAAAAACACAGGTAAATCACACACGCTACACAGAAAAATGAAAACAGAAGAATATTAAAACAAGGTAAACTCCGACAATCATAATCGAGCAGCATCAGGCTCTAGGGTTAGAGCTCGTCTGGTGCTCTCAGTTCGCTTATGATCGCTAGATGGCGTTGCTTTATTACACCCTATATTTTTCTGATAAATGACAATTTTTTTAAGCTCTTCTGTATTAAGTTAGTTAATAAATTCAATTTGTCCTGTAACTAAACTAAAAACCAGAGTTATAAGAGAGTATAACTAGCAAAATATTATGCAATTAGATAACTTTTTTTCATCATATAAAATTATATGAATAATCAAATTATGTAAACAATGTATGTTCAATAAAACATTGATTTCTTGCAGTTTTACGATGGAGCCAACAACCAAGCTCCTCTCATCACCACTCGCTGCAGTGGGGCGGTGGCCGACCTACGCCCTGTGTTTTCAACCGGAAGCTCGCTGCACATCGATCAAAACTTGCAGTCCTCTTACGGGAGGTATCACATGACGTACATGACTGCGGATCAGTGTAAGAAAAAGCTCTTCCTCCCTTTGTCGAGTACATTCTTTCGATTTCTTACACGAATCAGTGAGAATAAATAGCTTTTGTATATTAATGATCTTATCAACACATAAAGATCCATTAATAAAACATTTCAAATCATTATAGATAATTTATATACTTCAATTTCAGCTTTTCATGAGTTCAGATGCAGGAAAATCAATATATATTCCTTCATTTTCGCCTTAAAATAAATTCATTTGTAATTCAATGAAATATGATAGTTAATACAAATATGAAAACATTTTTACAAGTTATGCTCTAATTAAATTGAGTGCGTAGCTAATTTGGATTCCTGACTTCATGGATCCAAAAAAAAAGGTTTTACTTTGCATTCAAAATATTACAATATTGAATACAAAGTAAAACGTTTTTGGTCTCTCAAACACATGGGCATTGGGCACGACAACGGACAGGCGAGATTCATGTACAAAAAGTTCACCTTCCAGTCTAAGGAGGCTAAAAAGAAAATTATTAAAATTTTAATCTGAATTTACAGCAGCAAATAAACAATATCAAAATTTGTGTGATCATATTTATTATTTAGTGAAAAACTCACAAGTGTTAAAATGGCGACCATGCATAATTGAACCGATGTCTTAATTTTGTCTTCGACAACAATTCTCGCCATGAGATCTTACTGTCTACAAACGTCGAGTACACAAAAAATTTCAAGTGCCCCACAAGAAAAAATCCCATTGGTTGATCTTTGGTGACAGGATACAAAGTTTAATATTCAGAATGATTTTTAATGTTACTTTATATTATTCATTGGGCATGGATATTTAATTTAATTTAATGAATTATAAGTTACTTACTATAAGCTGCTATTAAAAATGTTGTCCAATATAAAATATATTTTATTAAATTCTTATCATATTAAATTAATTTTATTAAATTTAAATTTGTTTCTATTTCAAAATGTTCATTTATATAATTAGAATTTTAATTTTTTAATAAATAGAACTATTAATCATTGGTTTTTATGAAACAAAATTAAATTAATATTTCTTTTAAACAAGAATAATTTTTTTACATCAAATTTAGTATATTATTTGACAAATTTGTATATTATTGTACAAAAATTTTGTATATTATTTTTATTTTATTGTATATATTATTCTGAGAACTACTTATCAATGTTGTATTTTTCGATGTATTGACTTTTTCTCAAACTTTGCATGAAGCTATCTGAAACTTATGAGAATTTTTGGTAATTTAAGCAATTTTTAATTAAAGTTTTCATAGTTGCTGAAACAATATTCACAAGTTTAATTGATGTAATGTTAATTAATTGCGATAATTTTTAAAATAACTTTCATGTCCATCTGATCCATCGTGAAAAATATACAGCACGGAAGAAACTATGGACTGTGTTGGGAAAATATTTGTTTGCTCCATCGTGTATAAGCCACATGTTTCTCTGGATAGGCAGCAGAACGGTTAGCAATAAACCGGAATGTGCTTTCCCCAAGAATATACGATATGTTGCGCCTAGTCGAACAGTCCAGCATAATGTAATGTTCTGCCTCATAACTACTAAAGATATCTGCTGAAAAGTTTATGTAAAATTTCTGCCGGTGCTTACGAAGAGAAGTACAGTATCGATTGCTGTCAGTCCAACGTGTTGATTGCGCATTTTGAAAATACCTTCTCTGAAAAATTTTCCTAATCACTTAATAATACTTATGCCAGAAATTGTGGGTCGATATTTTTCATCCCCAGCATCCACATCACAAAATCTGGCCAACTGTTTCTCTGAAATTGCTTTTTTTGCACGTGGTAAGGTTGCGTTCGTTCCTTGTGTAAAATACGCCACAGGACTGTCTAAGAAATATCCGTTTCGTGTATCATCACTTGCGTACTTGTAGAGGGAGCTACTTTAAATCTAGTCAAAATTCCTTCTTTCATTTTTGCCTTTCGTGCATTTTAAGAAATTCCTGCATTACATTGTCCTTCATTCAGTTGGCATGGGAACCAATACTTCGCCGTTGTCGCTCAACACTGAAAAAAGTACGATGAATTAGAACACGATTCGGAAATCGCTTTCCGTACAACCTTTGTGCCTCTTACGGTAATGTGCCTCGTTTCACTAAGTTGCATTTTTTGATAGTTTCTCGTACGTGTACTCCATTACAGCATTCATGAAAAAATAACAAGATTGTACTTTAAAGCGATGGTGTTTAGCTGTTTTTAAAAACTGCTGGTTCCGATTGTCTTTCTTCAACTAAACTTTACCAACCTAGAGAAAATGCTGTTTTTTCTTAGTGGAACTTTTCAAATGCTAAATTCTTAATATCCATAGGAGATATGATATGTAGGCAGGTATAAAATTATGTCCGAGGTGATGACATCTATATTCTATTCTATATCTATTCTTCATCTCTCAGAATCCATTTGCAAACTCTGATAGCACAGCAAGCTGTTGACAAGCACAAAAAAACATTGACGACCAGGATGACCGATAAGAATTAAACCACTGAACTCAAGCTGAGACGGAGAGCCCATGTAACCGACCACGATCATCGAAATCTATTGTTTTTCCTTTCATTTTCGTTTTATTATTGAAACCTTCATGCGTTTCATCTTTTTCATTTCTCTCTCTAAAATATCAAGAAAGACGAGGAGATAAAATAAAATTTATTGAACACGTAACATGCATTACAAAAATCAAATGATTGAAATAACATCCATTTTGAAGTGAATACTAATGTTGGTCGACATCCTCAATTCAAAATGGTAAAAAGTTTCATTGACTTTTAGCAGTCCACGAAGCTTCCACATACTGACAACATAGACCTGCTGTTGCAATAATGGTACATTCCTGGCCTATTGTCATACCATCATGTATTATAAATTTTTGATTGGAGTTGGATTGGTGTAACAAACAGCTCAAGAAAGGAACTTAATATGATGAGTGAAGAAAAATTCTCGAACATTGCTGCTATGTGTGGACACGCGTTATCATATTAGAAAATGATTGATGGCAAGGTCTAAATGTCTGGCTGAAACATTGGTCCCACAATTCAGAAATGTAGCACTGATTTTTCTGTGTACCTGTAGTGTATGCAGCAATGAAATCTGATATCACCTGAAACCAAACCATAACACTAGGTGTAGGATAAATGTTTCCGTGTATAACACTATAATTCAGCAGTCCTTCATCATTACCGCGGTCTATTCAGACTCGAATCGCACCATTGTAATGTTTCAGGCAGAAACGTTGATAAGGGCTAAATCTTTCCAATGCGTTGTCCATGTCCGTCGTTCACTGGTAGCGCAAACACTTATAGTTTTGAGTCAATGATAAACGAAGTAATAAAAGCTTTGCAAGACATTTCATTCAGTTAAAGATATCGAATGGCACGAGTGGATAACGAATGATGCGTAACAAACTGAATCTGTTATGCTATGGTTCGTGGTGTGACTAAGCGATCTATCCCTACAAATGCACAATATACCCATCATTACGTCCAATGTTTGTAGCAAGATGAGTACAATCAGTCTCATCAGTCTATTGTAATCTGTCTAAAATAATCGCAGGAAAATACTTACATGACATGAATCAATTCATCATGACTTGTAAACATTTTCCTGAGAATATTTTTTATATCTTTCGATAATGGATTATCAAAACAAGAATACTACGATAATTTTTTTAAACAATGAAAAAACACTCACTGTCCCTTGGCTCTGAAAAAAATATGTATGACGAATTCAATCATGTCGACGTCCGCTCCAAAATAAATTCTGTGAAAATCGTGCAAAATCAGTTTTTCTACCCAAATACCGATTCTGTGAGTCAATTAATGAAGCAAGATCATCATGTGACACCCGTAAGTTGTGGAAACTGTGGGCATTATTATGAAAAGCATCACTAAGGTATTGCCTGAACATTTGATCGTGAAACCGAATTGCTATCGTTGAAACCTGTATAATCCTACAAACACTCAAAAGAAAGTTTACACTCAAGAGAAATTAATGTTCAATGAATACATTCAATCTGCATGAAATGCTGTGCGATATAGCGACCCTAAACAAAATTGGAATCCATTGTATAAGTTTCCATGGCGAAATGAATCCAACAAAAGTAGTTCAAGGAAATGACACATTGAAGTAAATAGTTGCTTATTTTTTATTTCCGATCACGTAACCACTAGGATGTTAGAATAATACCGGATAATCGAATATAAAAAATATATAACCATTCGTTTTTTTTTTTTTTTTTTTTACATTTCTTAATGGACAATCTAACAGCCGGAAGCTGATGAAAAACATTTTCACATCTGCCGCGCACACTGCCTCCTTTCCATTAATAGCGGAGTCACATTCACGTGTTGCAAGGCAGGAAAACTCCCTAGCACTCATTCTCAAACAAACGTACAGACAGAAGACTGAAGTGTAACATCTAACGCCAATTTTTAAACAATAGCTGAGATCGAACTCAAGACCTTGTTTCCGAATCGCGCTGCCCTTCCACTAGAGAACAGTGAGTACATGACTATTCGTTTGCCGAAAGTCCTTGGAGAAATTCGAAAAAAATCAGAAGGAAAGAATTATTCTTCCTCACAACAATATAAACTCTCTCATATCAATTCAATTTAAGAAAATTTTGACTAGCCAAAACATGGATTTTATCATTAAGCATATACAGCCGTGATTTGGAATGCAATGACTTTTTTTTTACTTGCAAACACTAGAAATAAATTTTTTCGATACCCAAAGTTGATCCCTTCAAAACGCATATTAATGAGGTATCTCAATCGAAATGGAAGACATGCTTCAAATATTAACTCGGGCAAATTTAAAAGTGTATTAATCTTCATGTAGAACGCTTAAAAAAACCGAACCCAATTTTGATCAGACATTTTGTTTTTTCATTATTTGGTAAGAAATGTAAATAATAGCTCGCAATGCTCTTATGTACCTACAAATATCATTTTCAACTGATGAATGAATATTTTCAGACCGCGGTTGCGGTGGCAGCATACTGGCTGATATGGGTGCCCTGACAAGTCCCATGTATCCTGAACCCTTCAACAAATCAGTGGAATGCATCTGGCGACTCAGTGTTCCTGGCTACCACACCATGAAAGTTGAGATTAGTAATTTCGCTCTGACATCTACAACCGGATGCACTTCAAACTACATGGAGATATACGATGGTCACACCGGAGCCCTCACTGACAGAGTCGTCAGGTATTGCGGAAATGTAAGTATCAATTTCATCAGCAGAGATTGAATTGTAAGAAGTCATATTAAAAAATTGTCACCGCGCAGTGAACAGCTAACGGCCGCAGTCATTTGCACATTACGAATTTCTCTGAGGAAGGACTTTTCATAGAAAATGAGTTCTATTCGCTTGTCCCAAGATTGAAAACCTGAAAAAACGCCATCCTTGAATCCGGATCTTATGCTCCGAAGAGCGCATCCATGTCTATAAAACCACACATAAGCCAAATTCTCGATTATTTTTAGGCTATGCCAACAATAAACATCGAAATAATGAACAGGACCACTCCAGATGCAGCTCAAATTTTATGAGACTTTGATGCGTATTGCTGTAGATCTGACCATAAAAAATATTCGCTTTGTAGAAATTACACGCATTTCGTTAACTGCTGCGACTTCATAAGACATTGCACTTGTTTTTCTTGAGCATCTGATGTCATCAAGTATTCGTTTCATGACAATAAATGAGATTCTACAATAAAAATGGTAGTTTGTTTGCTTTTTTTAAATTTAGATGAGGTAATTTTTTTTTCAATTTCCTTTGTTTTTTAAGACTTCATGACAGATTTCAGAAAATATTTGTAAAAACTCGTAATTACAGAATTCAATTTGACTTATAAAAAAAAGATTTCTGATTTATTTTTTTCGTTCGCATTTTAAAATAAGAATTGATATTGAGATAATAAACGCTAGAATTAAGAGAATTGATTAGATAAAGTGCAAATCGTCTTCTGTTCTATGTTTTGAGTTTACATTTCATACAAAAATAAAGCTAATTAACACATTCATTCTAATGTATTTTGAAAGTGTCTGAAAAATTAAATTAGTAAATTTTTGAAATTTGCATTAACTCTGTGCTTTGTTCAATTTAGAACCACACAGTGTCTTGCCAAGCTGCGGGTAGGTGCTGCAAGGTTTTTATGTGTATTCGTTACATATTTGATTTCAGAGAAGTCTTTTCAGAAATATGGAATCTTTTCTCACTTACTTCCTTGTTTAAGGGGGGAAAAAGAAAGAAATCTGTAAAGTGATCACTCAAACATACGTGCTGGGGAAAATGTACCATTTCTTGTTCTACAGCAGAATTTAAATTAAACTCAGGACCAATCCAGGACTGAATAAATAAATATAAACAAGAATGTTTTTTTTTCGTTTTTTTAAATAGTTTTAAACAATTTAGTAATCTTATAATGCTACTTAAAGTGCAGTGAATTGAAATTACCATAGCATTCCGCGGTTTTTTGTTTTCCCAAAGAACATTTCAGAAACACTATGTCATTGCAAGGAAAGTAATCTGAAAAAAATCCCAACCACTCTCCTGAATAAAAATAGCGGTAAAAAGCTTCATTCAATATTATTATTGTGAATAGAGTCAAAGCAATTAAGGCGATTACCTAATTGGTTCGAGGTCTTTTTCTAAGAGATTTCGGTTAAACTCTGACACTCCAGTTTATTTTTGATTTAGCGTTTAGTTCGAAACTCAAATTCGCCCTATAAAATTACCTCTTATAGTTCAAATATTAAAACGTTTGTTAAACTGTTGATTATTAATGTTTATGTATTAAAAGCATGAATTTCAATGATGTGACAGCAAGTGACTGTAATTCTGTAAATGATGCTCTCCTAAAAATTTCTCTTTCAATTGAAATCTTTTGCATTGTTTTCCTAAACAATGCTTTATATAAATCTATTTCTAAGACTAATCCATTGTAATCGTACATATATTTTTGGAAGCTGTTACTCACAAAGATGCGTCACTTGAAGATGGAGGTAAAACAGAACTGTTTCTGTATTAAAATCTCTTGAAATTTATTAGCGTTCACTATTCTTTGTGAAAAATATTTGCATTTAGTATGCTTACAATAATGTATGTTCTAAAAGTATTTATTTACAGAGTTAATATAGTTTATTTACAATTAGTACGCATATATTAATATCAAACAAGCCAAGGTGCGAAAATTTTCAATGTTTTCACTTTCTGTTCACTGCACTATTTAATTGAAATTTAGTCTTGTTGAGCAAATGTTTTGTGAATGCACTTACCTAAATTATTGAAGAGGATGCACATTTCATTCAACAATTAGAATGGAAAATATTTCAATAAAAGATTAAAAATTATTAGCTTATCGAATTTTAAGTTAGAATGTATTATATTGTAAATGTGCTTTCCTTACAAAATATTATATATAGGAAAATAACCTGAATTGCAAAAACGGGAAAGAAGGGAAAATTAAAAGAAATGTCTAAAATTCATACTTAAGGAGTATTTGATACATTCTTTTTAAAGTAAATGCTGAGTAATTTTAAAATGAAAGTTTCATAAATGACTGAAGTTAAGGTATGGTGTGAGTAAATGAATAGCTTTCTCACTAAGTTATGTGTATCATGTTTACTTTGTGATATTAAATGTGGAGATAGCTATTGTTATGTCAAGTTATTGCAGCAAGTTGCGCTTATTTCTTCCAATCGAAAGCGCTCAACTTAATCAACTCCTACTCATTTTAAACAAAAGTCAACTGACGAGATTTACATCTAGGCTAACCTTTACTTTAGAGTAATTACAATGACCAACTGAAAAGCATGAAATCCTCAGCATGTATAGACCACAATGGTCAGCGAATGAATGAACTAGCTTCTGGTGGAGATGGGAAAAAATTCCATCAATTGCAACTTTATTTAGTTCTTATGTTTTTAAACAACAAGTTACCAAACCATAAGCTTATGATGCTTGTTGATGACCTAAAAATCCATTTGATAATTCTCTTTGGGAAATATTTTTCACGCGCAAGTAACGAAATATTTCGTGCTCTTTAAACAAATTCGGATTCTTCTTTCTACGTTTTTAAAAATGTCCTAATTTTTCTACACAAGAGTGGGTTCTTGCAAATAAACTCCATGAGTATTTTCAGAGACTTTTTAGTGTCTCAGTAACTTCACTCCATTATTGGTAAGATCAGAAAAATGAAGCATCACTTTAGCAAGATAATTAGCAATGTGATGATATTCTCCTTCATTGGAATTCTGAAATTTCGTTGGTTGAGGACGTGCCCATGTTTATCAAATTCCTTCCACTGGAGTGGCGTGGATGCTGAGAGAAAGGAGCTGCCTCAGATATAACCTCGTTAGATGACCTTGGTTCAAAATTACGAAACGCTTAATGATAGATGAGTATTCCAAGTCCGTGAAACTTAAGGTACAATCCGGTGCTCGCCAACACAGCTATGTATCTATTGTGTTTCTACTAATCTGCAAGATGTTGAACAATTTGAACTAAATTTTAAAAACTTCATGCTAATAAAACATTTTACAGGAAATAAATAAGCTCCACGATTTAAATTTGAGTTAAAGATAAGAAAAAAAATTTGATTATTTTTCCTTAACATTATTATTCATATAAATTTGGATTAACTCTTATCCCATTTATGCTATTTTAGGACTTACCAGCATCACATATTTCGAGAAGCAATGAAGTCCTCATAAAATTAGTGACCAATGCAACGAACACTGGATCTGGATTTTCTCTAACATTCAGCTCTAATCCTTATCGTAAGTGCATAATATTGTGTGAATCAGAATTTCGATATAATAGATACGTGCATATAGTTTATTTGCTTAGAACAAGTTTGCCTTAGTAAAAAAAATTGTTTCTTTTTCAGCATCTGATGCCGCGGACTTGATCCAGCGGAATGAGCAGGCTTCGGACAGTGGAGGTGTCGCCTACATACTGTAGGAGTTCATGCAGAATTCCACAAAAAGCTAGAGAAAACATTGATTTCATGATCCGATTGTTAGAATTTTCGTTTTATAACTGGAAAATAACAAACAAAACTTTCATTCGAATAAAACAGCATGGAGGGACAATGCCAGTGATCGTCTTCTTCTTCTTATAGGGCTTCAGTGAATACTTTTTGGGAGATGATGTCTGTAGCAATTACCAAATTTTAACTGTAAAAACAGTAATGTCAGCAGCAAGTGACATTTTCATCTTTATGAAATTCTGATCGTTACTGTGTAAATTGGAGTTTTTATAATAAACTATTGTTGTTTTCATGCAATATAGTCGCGAATATTTGATTCCTTTTGAATGCTACTGATTTTACATATATCTACGTGATTGCATTACCCTTTCCACATTTAGAAATGGCTGTAATGTGACAAAAGCTAATCTCCTAAAACAGATTGTAACTTACGATGCTTTTTCTTATTGAGCTCAATGAAACAATGTGATCTTTGTGAGTTCTGCTGCCACTCTTGATAACCTGCACTAGCACTCCTAATGCTGTTATCATTGGCGTTGCTCTACAACAAATATCGCCTGTTACACATTGGGGTACTGCCCTACAATAACGTTCGCTAAACCAAATTTCATTTTCATCAAATTTATGCCTTCGAGATTCCAATAACATATTCTTCAATGCTCCATCAATTAAATTGAGAATCAAATCTAATGATGTTGTTCAACCGCAAAACAATGACAATTATGTAGGTCTACTCTACAATTAATTTGATTAATATATTGAAACGTCTCAATTTCTGCTTCGTGCACATCAAGAACGGAATATATGTAAAAATATTGTTTGTTCTTCATTAGTTGTTTTATATTGAAAAAAAAAAAAAAAAAAGCTTGCCAAATGTGTCTAAACAACTTCTTTAAATTATTGTGAAGTTACCTAAAGTTTGAAACAGAGTTAGTAGGTGTCATTGCATTTAATGATAAAAAATGTAAAAATAATTTTTCTTTGATATATCACTAAAAAGTGCATACATTTTATATAGTTCCTTAAAATGTATTCAACTTATGTAAATAAATAGTCACCATATGTCATTTCTATATTTTACACATAAAATCCTTTTAATGCCATGTAAAAAATAAATAAAAAATTTATCATATGATAAGACCACTGAATTATTTATATTCTGTTGTAGAAGTATTCTAAAAATATAAATAATTGTTTCCAGCTATACATCAATATAAAAAAAGGGAATTAAAATATAAATTTAATTAATACGAACATACAATATAATAAAATTTCAGTTAAATAGACTTTTAAACTAATTGTTATTTTGAGATTTTTGCGTCATCGATTGTAATAAATAGCAACATAGCGCTTGATTTTAATAATTACATGATTTACACCCTATCTACACTTGGAAATTTGTAATACAAGATAAGTACAATTTATTTATACTTCAAGAGTATGTGAAGCAATTCAGCCTTAAGCCTCCAGGATATGCTTCCCCCAACTGCTTCCAGATACTCAACTTGTAGTAATTCTTTCACCAGTCTTGG
This sequence comes from Latrodectus elegans, assembly GCA_030067965.1. Lineage (NCBI taxonomy): Eukaryota > Metazoa > Arthropoda > Arachnida > Araneae > Theridiidae > Latrodectus > Latrodectus elegans. The sequence continues at coordinate 20,893,001 of CM057819.1, forward strand.
GCGGTTGATGCACACCTTAATTCGGCATCCAACTCGTCCCAGAGGTGTTCTATAGGATTCAAGTCTGGACTCTCAATAAACCTGTTCAAAACTTCCACTCTATTGTCAGTATACCAATCCATGTTGGATGTTGCAATATGATGAGTGGCGTTATCAAACTGAATGTAACAATGATCCAACCCGTAAATTTGTAATAACGTTGACTGTTGCATTGTTGTGGGAACAATAGAGCAGGAGACGGCGTTGAGGCCTTCCATGAATCGGGAGTAAAGTTGCTGGCATATATATCACAAGAAACACCACACCATAACTACATCTCTATTAAATTTTTCTTTAGCGATGATATTTCCTGGCGAAAAGCGTTCACAAGAAATACGCCGAACTCAAATTCTGCTATCCGACTTTAGAATTTTGTTTAAGCATAGATATACCACTCCAAATAAACTGCTTCCATTCATCTGTGGTCCCCTTTACACTTTATTGATACCATTTCAGCTGAGCACAGCGTTTGTAATCAAAGGCTCATAAGCATCAGCCCGATTTTGAAAACAAAGCACATGTGTTTCTGTGTATTTATCGAAGCAACATTCCCGTGTGTATTGTTGAAACTCTTGGAATGTGTGAGCCTTAGTTTTTTTGTCCACGTGGCTTTAGACAGCACTCGTCAGTCTCTTAATTTCATGAGTCTGCCAAGTAGAGGCTCATTCCGACAATTCCACTTCTTAATCGCAAAAACTTCTGTTGTGTTTGAAATGTTTAATTAATTAGATATGTCCTCGTATGTTAATTGCCCTATCTGCCTCCCACGGCATCCATATTCAGTGAATACCTTCTCACGTGGGCCTATTTGGCAATGAACGTGCTGACCAGTTGGCTAAGGACGGTATTTCCCTTTCAGCCTCCCCAGATTTGACCCTCACTTTTTCAGAATTGTTTTCTCTCCGCAAAACTAATGACAAAAATATTTGGGTTGTCCCTCCAAGTCACAACTGGTATCGCCGCAGGCGTCCTGGTGGAGCACTTGGCATGCAAGGGTCTCGGGCTGAACAGACCGCTACCTGTAGATTTGCCAGTGGTCATACTAAGAGTCTCACTTTCAGGAGGCAAATTAAACTCCTCCCAACCTTTAAGAAGTGCGATTACAGCGAGGCTAGTCCTCAGAACCTACTTGATTGCCTGGGTTTCACTATGGAAGAGTTTCTTGAGAGACCTCTCTTTTTCCTTGATTTTTTGTTGGTTTACGGCCTTATGGATCTGATATAGCAACGCTATATCAGATGGGATGAGTAACAACAACAACAAATGTGTCCTATAAGGATCGGCTATTTCCTTGAGATCCGACGCTTCTTTCTAAAGCAAAACCTTTGAATTTCGTGGTATTTCGCATGTGACTAATACGATTTCTGTTTCTTACGCGATATTTGAATACAAAAGGCGTAATGTAAATTAGGACCGTGGGTATCTTCATTTTCATGGGAGTCCAAATACTTGTTGGTAGATAATGTACTTTATACAGCAGCTTTTTATTGGTTTTAAAATATTTATCTTTATGGAAACTTCGATAATGTTTTTCTCTAAGAAAATACAGATGACAAATGATACATACTATCTAATTCGATAAAATATTAGTATCATTATATCAGAAATTATACGATCATAAAAATAAGCATTTAAACAAAATTTTCAAAGTACATAATTATTAAGTGTAGGATTAAACTTTTTTATTTTTAAACTCTGTGTGTGTTCAACAAGAATAATGAACATAGAAAATAAAAAACCAACTTTGAATGATAAAATTATGCAAATTCTACTTTTGATAAATAATAAAAAATTTTTTTGTATTTTTCAAGATTCTGGAGCAAATTTTTGTACTATGTGTCCTCCATTTTTTTTTTTTTTTTTTTTTTTTTTTAACAAAACCGTTGTAAAAACTTTTAGTGGTTCATATTCATTAAATATGGTGGACAATAAATTAAAATGTTAGGCAATCTCATTAAATATGTGGTAATGCCTAGTGTCATTTCTGCAATAGTAATTAGAGGAAGGTATCATCAAAGAAATGAAATCCCACGTCACTGCGTAATTCTTTCTAATATTTATGCCCTTCTTGCTATTCAAAAATAAATTCAAAACTTTTTCTCCTTAATCAATATCAATTTCATTTCTGAAAATATTTACAAGGAGGTAAATATTTTGAAATGCATGATACCTTCCTCTCTCAGCTTAGAACCGATTTTTAGATGCAGAAAAGAATTCGTGCGAATACCCAAGAGCTTTCTTTGTTGTTCATTCTATAACAACACTTAAGTTGGTTCATTCAAATAGTTATTCGTAGACTCTTAATAAACGGCTCCTGAATATTCACGCATGCTTAAGAAATATTTATCTTCCACAATAATGAATTATCAAACTCTAAATTCCATCTTTTCGAATTCATATAATCATCTATTTACATTAAAGAATATCTCTCAAAAATTGATTTTTTTTTCCTGCAAATAAATGAAGTAGATTCCTCAGGCCATAACATTAGCATTTTATATTTCATTACGTACTCTTAATGTTGAAATGTGTTTTGCATCTTTTAAGCTTTTCGACAAGTATTTAGGTTGAATATTTCTTAAACCTTCTAAGAGCCAACTTATTTTATTTAAGAAATAAACACGAGGCTCAGAGTTGCATGAAATTACAGATGAACTGTTCAATACGGAATTCCCTAGAATGTGCGAATTATTTTTCAGTACACGAAAAGTACAAAGAATCCGACTTCACATCAATATTGTTTTTAAAAAAACAGCAGCTCGTTCAAAATTTTTAAATTGAATATTTATAGACTATACCATTTCCGCTTACAATTTCATATAGAGGATTAAGAATTCTAATAAGGAACAAGAAAAAAGTACATGCGTTACAAATGCCTAATACTCGAAAATAAATATTTACATGCTGATGCATTTATTTCTTTCGATGTATTTTGCATACCCATCGTATTTAATAGTCATGTATGAAAGTTTGGATAAGAATAAATTAAAAAAATGAACCATTCTTAAAGGCTTGAAATTATTTAGCTTATCATTAGTTTGTTGATTAATATGAACTCATTAAATATTGTATAATAGATTTTAAAAGCGCATAAAAATTTTATTCGATATAAAATTAATGAAAAGTTTTTCATTGTGTAAGCAATGTGCAACATAAAACAAAGGGATTTCTGTTTGATGTAAGATTATGAAAAGGGTTCATTATTTATAGATCTCAGTATTGTTCTAAAGTTTCTGAATGATGTATACTTAATGGTATATATTAAAGGGCTGAAGCACTGTTTTTATTCGTGTCAGTTGAAGGGGAAATCGTTGTCGGTCCACAGTCAAGTTCTGGTAGTAATCGTGATGTAGTCAAGTCTGGTAGTAATCGTAAAATGCGTGGCATTGGCAAGCACAATATGCCACGCATTTTACGATAGCACTCAATTAGAGTCAGGAGAAGCTTCTTGCAAATCTCTGGTGGATATTGACAATCAGAGGCGACTTGTGCAGGGGAGCCTGTCGGTCCACAGCAACAAGTTATTTTTTCCTATGGTATTAGTAGCTTGAAAAATAACGATGGCTGAAGTTGAGTTTCAATCCCTTAGCTTACTTTTGAACTCCAATAGGACAATATTGCTCTAGATGAGCAGCGCCCTTCTACCTCAGAACCATCTGTGGAAATACACAACTTAAGTGAAGTCCCCCTAATGTTTGAGCATTGAAAGTGCTATCGTATGTGTTTTCTTAAAACGCTTAGTACTTAGTATGTCATATTGTTGTTAACTATTTAGTTGTTTCTTTTTTCTTGAGGTCACACACACACACACATGAGAAGTGACCTCAAGAAAAAAGCAATGGTAATTTATTGATTCCTTTCATAATTAGAATTTCCATGAAAAGCCTCCAATTCTTGGGGTGGAAAGTTTCCAGTTTTTATCAATTTCGTCATCTATATACACATTTCTTTCTCCTACAAATTTTTAATAATGGTAGAATTGAAATACCGTTAGAAATATTTCATAGCCTTTTATAGTCTTGCATATCCTTCATGACAATACTTACTGTAAATGTCAAAGTTTGGTGCATCTTTAGACTACTAGTTTGCTTACCATATCTACCTGATACCGTCAGAGTTTACGTTTTCAATGCAATTTGGTACAATTTCTTTGTCTTCTAAAACAGATTCACCGTTTGCGGAAATGCATTGGAATTATCCACTCCATTATCGTTGTCGGCATCAGTATTCGAGTAATGTGAAAAATTTTATAATTTTTCCGTATTTTGCCAAAAAAAATTGTTTAAAATTGTTTCGTATTATTACTATTTACGATAAATTGACTACATTTATGAAATTGATTCACTTTTTGAATGTAAAACATTAGAATTTTTACTTTATTCGCTTAGTGTTCAGAATTTCTTACGGAATCGGAAAAAAATATTTTGTACATTTATATACATATAGAAACTTATAGATCAGATTATCAGTTTTATTCTTAATATTGTATATGCGATACATAATTTGGATTTCTGAAATCATTTTCTGTATCACTGCCATCTTTGAAATCCTGAAAATTAGAGAACAGCACGGAATAAATTTCTACCCCAACTGTGGACCGCGATCGACCGATGGGAATCCCCGCGATTCAGAAAATTCTGGCCTCCTCTGCTCTATAGCTCATTAATTTGTACAAAAATTATCCGATGCATTTATCTAGAATAATATTTATTATATTTCATTGCATGAAAGTGACATTTTAATTTTTAAGTAATATTTCTAATCTATAATCTTAAATAAAGGTTTTCCATAATATTGTTAATAATTAATAACAACTTAACTAAATAAATAACATTTAAAACTAAAATAATTAAAATTATAAATAAAGATATTACTGTAAATATGTACACACAAATAAATTAAATACCATGCTTAACAAGTGCAATTGAAAAATCGAAAAATTTAAATAAAATTTTCTTTCTATCAATTTTATTCGTAAATTATACTGCCTCAGAAATCAATCTGCAGACTCAGCTAAATATTTTACCTACGAATACAAATACATAGAAAACATAAGATTTTGCTGTATTTTTGAGCATACAATAACATTTATCTGTCACACCTATAAGATATGATTATACGATTTCGAATGTGTATTTTTTTATATTATATAATTTTTATATTATACAAGAGAGAGATATAAGTAAAAGAAGTGCGTGTCCTCGCCGCCTCCAAAGTTGGATGAATATAAAAATTTACTGGTTTACATGACCCCCTACCATTACCTAGTAGAAAAAATTTGAAAATCTGATACCAAAGGAAAATATTTGATATAGGGCATTGGTATAGTTTTTCAACTGGTGGTAGACAATAAATTGCATTGTGATTAGATAATTACTACTGTCTGTCAATAGGTACAATATGCAAGAGGAAAAGTTATATTTTAAAAAGTATTAACGAATTCAATTCAATATGAAATATTGTTATAAGTTTTTATGCAATCCAGCTTTTGATACACTATGGACCTTTATACACTTCTTTTTATAGCCAATATGCAAACAAATTCATTCAAATTTATCAAGAAAATTTTATCAAGAATCCCACATATTTTTATACTTTGAGACATGTTAGTGGAATACATTTAAACATCAATTACTAAATATAATAGAGAATTCATTTCAAATGGCAATTCACTCTAAAGTAATCGACAAGTGACGGAATTTATTCTTCCTCACTTTTAGTCGTTCCTTCTAATTAATTGACTTTTGACTGGCAAGTCTTTGTTATCTCCATAATACAATTAACAATGTTTTGTGAACATTTTTGGTAATTCAAGAAGCCTATGATCGTATCCACTGCGGTAGCGAATAACCTAACCGTTGAACATCCGGTAAGCGATATTTTCCAGAAAGTGTTTTATTACATAATGAGCTGCATCCAAGGGCGGAAACATGAAAAGCTGTGAGAGATACAAAAAGTAGAAATATTTCTTTTGTTTTGTGGTGGCTGAGGTCAAATGCGTGAGCTTCCTACAGTTAGGCCGAAATGCTCCCCTTCAAAAACAGCTTTTTGGTTTAAATAATGCTCCTATTTTAATCAATTTGTATGATATATCATGACGCGTATTTACGAAAGCTTTATGCTTGACAAATTAACACGGTTTCACAAAATTCTCGACGATTCTGTGGGCCATTAAATTTATATTTTATTTCACAAAAAAAAAAAAAAAAGAATGCCTAAATTTTGTTCGTGTATTCTTTGATGAAAATCAAAGCATTGAAAAATTTCTGATATTTTCTAATTTCAGATAACAGAGTTAAATTTTATAATTTCTTTTTCTTGTATAAAATTTTTATTCTGTTTGTGGAGGAATTTTCTTCCAGGGTTGAATTATAAATGGTTTCAATAAAGAAAGGGATCTCACCTCAAGATGATGGCCTCAAATGAAAAGCAACATTTCCTTTTTAAGATACAGCGTTCTTAACTAATTGAAAGAGTAATTAATGTTGATTAGCGTTTATTGCGCAGTTGCTTATTTTGCGATCCATTCGGAAACTTTGTTCTCTGCAATAATTACGCAATTATTTCCATCGTCTGCCTCAAGCAGAAGAGATCCCGCAATTTAGTGTTTCGTTCACATATTTTTAACGCTACCAGTTTGTTCCAACTGGTGCCAGATAATAAATTGCTCTATTAAAGTAAAATACTATTAAAATAATACTACAAAGTACACATTCTTTGAACACAAGTATGTTAACGAGTCTTCCAATACGTCACCAGTTGAAAGAGCATTTGGACGCTGATGAACAAATGCGACTCCAATTCACTATCGTAATTTTAAAAAAATTTCTTTTGGATCTTCGTAACTGTCGGATATATTAGTTGATCGATATGGGACACTTATTTCGTTTTGAACAAAATCAAGTAAAATATCATTATTTTCTATATCGGAAATTTTCCTCGGAAGTTAAAAGCTATGCATGTGAATTGCTGGCCCTCTAATATTTCTTATAATTCAATGAATCAACTGGAGCCACGTTATAAACTAATAAATCGTAGATGATATTGCGTGATAGTTCGGATTGTGCTAATCGTTCCTGTTATTACTTAGGAAGCATTTTCCAAAACATTAATGCTGGTCACAAGATAACTTTGTAGTATTCTTCATAAATTACTCTTATTTAGAGAGCAACTCATATTCATATTAGGAGATACTTTCATATTGTAACGTCTAAAACCAAAATATCTCCTATAATATCATTAATTTTCTTTTACTTGATGTAATTACTTTTACTAAAATTACTGTAATATTATAAGCATTGAAAACTTTTTTAATCATTTTGTTATTGAAACTTCTGGACGAATGTTAGTATCTGAATATTAAAAGGAAAATATCAAGAGCAAATGTTTACATTCCATCATGAGTTATTTATAGAAACCATTCTGGGAAATACAGTCATAAATATTCCGTGAATGAATCCAGAAAGGATCTAATTCGTCGAAAGGTCTGTTTATTTAAGCTTGTAGGGAAAAAAAATGAAACGCAGTCATGTTACACTTGAACTGAGAATACAGATATAGAAAACCTTACATTCAAAAACATAACAAGATACTGATTCATATTGTTGAGGAATCAGTTTTACTATGCAGCCACGGTACTGCGCACTTCTTTTTGCATTCTACGCACTCTATGCCGTTAATTATGATTCAATTTCGGTAAGTAAGCGCATATTCATATATTTAAATGAAAACCATTTCTTCTTTTATGACAAAGTTGTGATGAAAAGAATTTTTCAATTGTTTATGGCTATTGTATTTCTCATAATAAAATAGTATACAATTATTCCAAAATATTACAAGGTAAATTTAAATTTGTAATAAACTTAATGTTATAAAAGAATTTCTTAATAATAAGGGGTTCACAGGAATCGATCTAAATATTATTGTAGCGAATCACAAGTAGTTTTAAGGATTTTTTTGGGAGGGGGGGGGGGATCCGTGAAACGAGGGCAGTGGATCCATCGCAAAGCAGCCACTCGCATTTCGTTTTTCCACAGACATTTCCATTGATGACCCTACGAAAATAGTTTCATTTTTCTTTCATTATTTCAGATAGAAATTGAACATGACACTTCTCTATTCTTGTTAAACCCCAACGCATAATATTCTGTATACACCATGGGTTCCCAAACTTTTTTTTCTCGTGGACCACTTTCAAAGTCTTACTATTCTCGGTAAACCCCCTGCTGCTGCCTTTCTACTGTATTCCCGAAATTCCTAAAAAGTATAACCGAAATTGGGGGTGTTAAGAAAAAAAGTAGTGCATTTTTTGTGTCCTATTTTTTATTATACTTGTGGTTAAACAAAATTATAAACATTACAAACAATCAACAAGAAACCAACAATGAACTCTGAAATGTAAATCAACAATAAAATATAGTCATACTTTTTAAGGACTGAACGTATGTAATAAATCCACTACTGGAAATGAATTCTTGTGGTATTCGTATTCAACTGCTTCTTCTCTCCACCTTCGCAGCTCAACAGGTGCTTTCATGTAGTTATTCCATTCAGCCATTTTATTTAGCTTTTTTCAGCGTCATGTTAGAACAGGAATATACTTTATATACTTTTCTGATCTTCTGAGTGCACCTTATTTATTTCTAAATCTGTTTTCTCGTTTTATATTTTAGTTTTGTTTAGATCACATCCCTTCAAAATATTTTGAGCACAATTTAGTATTTGCAATGTTTATATTAGATTCATACTTAAGGAATATTTAAATGTGTTTTTTTATCTGCCTAGAAACACAAAAAAGCTTTGTTTGTTTCATGCATGGGTTCCCAAACTTTTTTCTCGTGGACCACTTCCAAAGTTTTATTATTTTCAGTAGACCCCTTGCGCTGCTACATTTCTACTGTATTCCCATAACTCCTAAAAAATATCACCCTAAATTGGGGGTATTAAGGAAAAAAAAAGTAGCACATTTTCTTTTGTGTCCTATTTATTAAAATAATACTTGTGGTTATACAAAATTATAAACATTATTACAAACAATAAACAATTGACAAAAAATCAACAATGAACTCTGAAATGTAAATCAACAAAAAAAGGTAGTCATACTTTTAATGAGACGGTACTTTGATAGTCTCGACATGTGGTGTGCACTTGTACTATTATCTATTGTTCAATTCAATTCTGTGTTTGAACTGAATCTCGAATATTTTTCAGTACCTACCTAGTGAATGATGCTACCTGCCTACGTTGATAGGTAAATCCTAGACAAAATTTTTGTTCTTTATTATGAAAACCAGAAAATTTTTCGTGGACCCCTTTATTACTCTGAGCTCTTGTTTCGTTTCACATCTAGGTGGACCCCCGTGTGGTCTCCTGTGAACCCCTGAGGGTCCACCTGGACTACTTTGGAAACCTATGGTATACACTATCTTCAATTCATTCAAAAGATGAATCGAAAATGTAAGATAACTGAAATGCGGTTGTGAGTAAGAAATGTTGCATTAATAAAAAGAAAAAAAAAACAAAGATGTTCAGAATATAAGAAAAGAGCGAATTTTTTATAATTCCTAAAATAATCCAGGTCGCGCGCGGAATTTTTTTTATTGTTTGCATAATGGTAAGGAAAATTATAAATTTCACGTTTTTCTTATCGTACATTGCATTACAACCCTTTTGTTATGCTTTGTACGTTTTATCCCATACAATTTTTCAAGCTTATGTAAAATGACACAATTGTTTTCTCACCTGTTATAACATTTTTAATCTCATTTGTAATTTATTCCCTTCATTTTAAATAATCCTTAGCTAGAAGAAAACAAATGAGTGTTTTGAACACATTGTAGTTTGAACATGTATATTCTAATAAAAAGTAATAAATGTATATAATTGGGGATAGATACCAAAATTTCTCTCATGGAACCGAATTATTCAAATTATTATACAAACATTTTACGTGGAATATGTTTAATAAAATAATATTATTGGCTACAGGTATCTTCGTACCAGAAATATTCTGCCATACATGGAAAAGACTCCCTTCGATCTGAAGAAATGGCTGCTGAAATCTTGTGCATTCCTGAGAAAAACACGTTCACGACATGTCATGATAAGTCCAAGGCTGCCTGCGTAGGTGTATGGGGTGGAAACATCAGACCGTGTTCTAAATTCAGCCATCCTCTTTTCTACGTCCCCGTATGTGTTGAGGTACGTTTAAATTTAACTTTTTTGTGCAAAAAAACCATATGAAAAAAGTTAATTAAAAAGTTAGATTCTTTTAATTAAAACTAGCACAAAAGAATTATATATATATATTATGAATATATATATATATATATATATATATTATACATGCGTGGAAACAACTTCGCTTGAATTTGCATCGTTTGAAATTATTCCTTTAATTAATTAAATGCAAAATGTTTCAGTTGCTTACATGAATGTCTTGCCACGCCCATCATCCATGAAAAATCGTTCTAGAAAGATAATACAGAGCAATTCCGTAAAGAAACTTTATAACCAATTCCTGCAAATGGGATACTCAATAACTATGCGATGTTAAAATAGTTTCGCTCGCGCTCATTCATCATAACTGGTGAAATGATAAGACTATTTTCATCAAAGTGGAGAGTCTCAAGTTCGATCCTATTCATGGTTGAACAAAGCGAATTGAAAGTTGTGTTACATGCACGTCTGGAAGTTTAGGATTTTTCCTCCTTCTAGAGGGGACAAATTAAAATTCTGCACTGTATATCACCAGATGCAACTATGTGAGTATCTCATACCTATTCGTCAAGTTTCTCTCTCTCTCTCTCTCTTTGGATTTAATCCCACTATCTATAAAAAGACCAACAGCCACATATTTTTATATTCTGCGCTCGTCTTCTGTATCTCTGCCATAATTAAAGAGCAGCTCAATAAAATGGTAATGAAATATGAAAGAATTATTAACATCAGTAGGATAACAATTGATCAATGCCTGAAGTGGTCACCATCAATATCACTCTAGAAGTACAGAGGGTAACAAGCTGAATCCTTAAATGCAATAAAATTCAAATGTTTCTGCAAATAGTTCCAATAAGCAAATTAAGTAATCAACTCCAACAGATCGAGACAGGGAATTAGGAACTTTACTAATTTTGTTTAGCAAAACACTCCACCTTTTATACATAGCTGCATCACTAATACAAGGAGGCTGTATTTGTATACATTTTTTAATTTAGTGTGAATGATAATTTAGATGTTACGCAGAGTCAAAAAAGAGATTCAGGTTGGTACATAAGAAATACACTTTAGCGAGCCTATCAGCTTACTCGTCTTCAAAAATACCTCAATGGCTGAAAATTCACTGGAGAGCAATGCTTTCCTTATGCCTTTTAATTTAAATTAACTTCATTCTTTAAAAATGAGCTAGTATTATTTCATTATACTTTGAATTTGTAAATGACAAAATTTCAGCTTGAGAAAATTGATAAGACACACAATATTTTGTTCATAGCAATCCTCCAATTTATCGATCGCAAATTTTATTGTCTCTATCTCACAGTTTTCTATCAAAATTGTCACAATACTTCTCAACAGGATTATTAATACTAAAAACAATTAAGCTCCGGCACCAGCGTTTTTAATATTATCTTCTGCTGAGGCATCTATGTACACATGGAGCTATTTGTTAAGAGGATATCTGCAATATATAGGCGCAAAAGCAGCACTTTTTATGTCATCCTGTGTAGAAAATTGTTCGTCAACATTCTAAATAAGTTACAAGGAGATCTTCAACGTTACTTGGCTCATAATAGTATTAATTTTGTGTGAGAGCTTTGTAGTTTGGTATAGAATAAGTGTCATGGAGATCATAAACATTTAAAAGAAAAAAAAAACTTGTGAGTTTTTAATTTCTTATTTGTGTAGGTCTACAATAATTTTGGAAGTTTTTTCTTCTAAAAATCTTTCCAAAAGCGTTTATATAACTTAACTATATGCTACTTAAACTCAAAGGCTCCGAATCTTTTTGGAATTCCATTTCAACTACAGGGGTTAATTTGGCTCCACCAATGATTAAACCTAAAATGCTACTTTGGGAAATTTTTAGCCTTTTTCTAGCATAATCCAAGGCAGCTATAAAAATTCCTTTTCAACAACTCAGTTATACACTTGTACATAAAACATTTTTATTTGGATACCATGTCACACCAGCTAAACTCTTCAGCAGCTTAGATTTCAAGTAACCAGCATATCAGCAATTGAATCGATATTTCTTTTATGTTAATTTATGGTTTATATGATTGCTGAAGTAAACGGTTTCAAGTTCCCGATGTAGAACTTTTTTATTACAATGTAGTTGTATGTTATTACTCTTTTATTAAGGAACAAATTATAAGATGGACTTATCAATATAAACGGACAAATTATTCTCATCAGATCAGATACAAAAAATATGTAAAGCCTATTGAATCACACGCTCCAAGGCAAAAACATTTCAGATCCTGTAACACTCATCCCCATGTCATCAAAAATATTTTCCAGGAGAACAAGCTTGGGAATAAGATATATTAAATTATTAATCTATATATATTTAATTAAAAAGATTTGGGTTCAGTACAGCTCTCTGAGACATACCCTGTCTGGTCTGCATAAAGCCAGACATAGTCATATCTAATACAGATAAATCTTTGATCGAAAACTATTCATTCATTTATGTATGTCAGAAATGACACCATAACCAGCTCTTTAAGCAGTCCACCTCCCCAAATTCTATCAAACGCGTTTTAAAGTCCACAAATACAAAAGGGTACTTTGCTTTCTCTGAAAGTCATCCATTAACTACTGATAAATGGTGACTATATACTCAGAAGTGAATCTATGTCTGTGAAAACCAGATTACCTTTCAGAAATTATTCCATATTTATCTGGTACTTACTGTTATCTATTGGCTCTCATTCTCTGAGATAATTTATCATAACTCAATTAACTTACATGTTATATTAGGAAAAAAGATTGGACAACAGTTGTCATATTTTTAGCAGATTTGTTAGGCTTACAGTACAGTTAATTAGTACAGCTATAGCCTTTCTCTAAGCACTTAAAAATCCATTTTTACCCGTGTGGTTAATATATGCTAAAGAAGTTCCTGTATCAAAATCTCTCAAATTTACAAGAAACTCTTGATAAGATTCCATCCGGGACAATACTCTTTTTTGCCCCTGAGTGTAAAGTACTAATAATAGTTATTAAATTCTTCCATATTTAAGTCATCCTTAAAAAGTTCCTCAAAATCTGATTAATTATTGCTCTATTATGATTCGAGATTTTTTCCTTACTTTAATATTAAGTCTGAAGTTGTTTATCTTTGCAAAGCACCCACAAAAGACATTTGTGATGTTCTTAGCTATAGTAAGTTCTTTTGAACCGTTCTTTGTTGGTTCATTTATTTTAAATTTATTTATGACAACAATTCATGAGCCTTCATACCATATCCTCTAAAGTCCAATTTGTCCTAGAATCCTTCAAATAAGAAGAAATCTTTATTCTAAAAGTGCTTAACTTCAATTATGAATCTCTTTTAAAATAACCTGTACTTTATTCAAAGGTATCCAGTCCTTACTAAATTCGTTGTCACAAATCTTCACCCGAGTTTTCCCTTTGTTTTCCTTAAGTTCTTATTAATTTTCATTCCAGAAAAAGGGCATACTTCTTTGCTGTTCTCTTTTGGGGAAAGAGAGGCACATTTCAATATAGCAATTGTAAAAAGTTGCGAAGTATATTCAAGAAAATCAGTCGAAGCTTCGTTAATTAGGTTTTCAAATTTAATCAAATTTTCCTTTCTGTGGTTCCAGTAAGTCTGTCTAGGTTTCCTATATAAAGAGATCCATATATTATCATACTAAAAAGTAAAATTTTATGTTTAGCGCCACCTGGATTAGCAATAAGTTTATATTAGACTTTATCTGACAAAGTTGGGTGTATCAAAAGGAAATTTAAATGAGATAATTCTTCATATTCAATGAAATTGATAAGATTCTCAACTACACTACTAATACAGCTGTTGAAATAATCCCATCAGGTAAAGGGTGCATAAAAATCTCGAAGGATAAGTGATCTACCATCCCAAATAAGCAGAATAATATCAGTCAGGCTTATTTGAAGGATTATTATTATTTGAAGGATCTTACAAGAAGGATATCCAGCACCATATTTCTGAACTATATCAATATCGAGAACTCAAATAAGCATATGTAAATATTCTTAATTTATCCCCATCTGGTGGAAGACAATTAATTTCTGCTTTAAAAAAACTAAAGTTTAAAAAAACAATAATAACAGAAAAGATTTCTCTTGAAGGCTTTCACCCAAATTTCTAGTAAACAATATAATATTCTTCTTTATGTAAGCAACACCCCTCTCAATAATGTCCATTACATCAACATTTTTATTTAGAATAATAGTCTTCAAATCATTAATTTTTCCTTTGTTAAACCACCCGCATTCCCGAAAGAAATCTTAAAAACAAATTCTTTTCTAAGACTTTGATTCAGTTATTGTCTTAGAAAATATTTTTTGTTTAATTATTGCTCAAATCACTTCTAATACCCCCAAAAATTTGCACATATCACCAATTCTTTAACTTTACTTCTTCATCAATGAAAGCTACTTATAAGGAGGTAAGTTATCAATCATTTAGTTTTTACAGGTAGCATAATGAAGGCAAGCTTCCCCTCCAACCACAGATTCTTGTTATAGATTTTTCCAAGTTAGTGCATATAATTGACAAGCTGCAGTACACGCAGACCAGTAAATGAAAACTCGTATTACGTCTTCCATTCGTGAAAATGTCATTCACGTCTACAGGCTCATGAAACGTATCAACCTTCCGCATGTTGATACTCCACGATAAACAAAATATCGTCATTCGACTTGGAGATTCAGAATCAACACTCTCCTTCTATTTTCTTTCCGTCTACTTTTGAGCTAGAATTCCTACAGCATTTATCATTTGCTCTTTTTTTCACTTCTATATTTGTTTCAGTTTTCTTAAATAAAATAGCTGTTTTGTTATATACTACATATCTTTCTTAATCCAACGAATAATTGACTTGTCAAAATGTATCCTTATTCGAAATTTTTATGAACTTTTGCAATAGGTAAACACACTAAAGTTTCATCGAGAAATGTTCTTTATCAAAACTTTTTATTTAAGTACATATCTGATTTTACGATTTTCCACAAATCAGGAGTTGCTGCAGTGTCTCTTAACATTGGCATTTGAATTCCACTAACAATGCCATTGCTGGTAATGTAAGGAGCTATTAACTCATCATTAAATGTACCTTTAGTAATTTTAATACACGCTACTGATTCCTTATCCTTTTTTTTTTTTTTTTTTTTACCGTACTGAAGCCGCAAATGACTATAAAATTCACACTCATAAATTGTTTTCGTTTTTCAAACTCCATTTCAGATAACAATTCTATAATTATTCTTTTAGGTATATGAGCTTCATTATTTCAAGCTCTTCATTGAACTTAAAGCCACTAGTATTTCCATTTTGATAGCGAAAACCAGGATTATTTTATGAAAGTTGTCTAACAACTTTCGTCTTAAAACTACAAGCATTCATCCATCTTGATTAAATGGTGAATTTGTTTTTAGTATTGTTTTGAGAATCATAATGCTGTTTATGACACAATGAGCAATGAATCCTTGTACAGATCTGGTTGAAGTAATCCAGACTGCTGTCGCACACATGCTTGCATTAATCACATCTGCATGCAAATCTATATGCAAATAGTTTAGAGGAATGCCTTAAGATTAATTTCGCCAAAACATTTTTCTTGATTAAGGGAATAGGATGCTTTTGTGAATCAGAAACGTTCTCATATGTCTTAGAGTACCACTCACGTTTAATATAATATACTATATCACTCGTTTATTTAATAAAACTTTGGATTTTCACTGATATAGGTTTAGATTTGTGTAATATTTCTAATTTTGCACTGAATACTTCCTTTTTTACATAAAACAGGAAAACATGTTTAAGTTACGAAGCAGTAAGAAATTTCTTTTATTTGACAATTGTTTTCAGTTTTCAATAAAGAAAACAATATACAATCCATCGGTTTAGCTTCAATAGGAATAAAAGATTTTGCATATGACCAACGCTTTCAGACTCTTCCTTTGCTTGTTGATTTACAACCTATTTTTCTTGAATTTTGTAATTTCTATTTTATTTTCCCTCAATACTCGTGGGTTCATGAAAAATGCATTCGAATTTATCAATAAATGGTGATCCATTTCACCAAATGTTACGTATGATATTTAAGGTGAGACTTATACCACAAGAAGTATAATCTAACGGGTTTCCTAAACTTGGCAGATAATGCTAGATGGCATTAGGTAGGAATCCATTAATTTCGGTATTTTCAAATTTGCAATGAACGTTTTACATCAATTCAAAAAATGAATTTAACCAAGACAGAACAATAGTAAAGTTGTACGCATAGAACGTTTTATCGAATGAAAGATTTGTGCCCGAAATTAACTATTAATTTGGCTAACAAACGACACCCTATAATTCTAGTTTAAAAAATGCTAACCTTTTCAATGGAACTACTTTTGATTTAAATGTAATAATTCTACCTTAATATTCCCGTTGCTGTTTGTAGATCGTACATAATGCAGCAGCAGCGTATGCTAGTTCTAATAAATATTCGTGTGACTCATATTTTTCTGCATCATTGACTAAAAAATATCGAGTCTAAGAGATATCTAAAATATTACGATTTTCACATGTTCTAATTCATGGAGATTATTTTTATCTCTACATTTTAGGAATGTATGGTTTTCGAAAGATTTTCCTTCCTTTTTAAAACTTAATATAAATTAAAACAAGTGATCCTGAATAACCGGATGTATACAATTAACAAATTATCAATTAATGAAACATTCTTCATAGTGTTTCCTAAAGCATCAAATATTGCGCGAAATTTAAACTTTAATTCATAATGATGACGAATGCAATACATTCATTGTTTGTATTCAACTCGTAATCAGGAATTGTTTCCATGTGATCTAATTTTACGTAATTACTTATAAATGTTGAATAACACTGCATTAAGGTTAATTGAAGATTTAATGTGCATTTAATTTGCTTAAAGCGATTAATAACATTTTCCTTGACTCACCAGAAGGTGTGAAGGAACCGTTTGAATGGCAACTGTACAATATAACGAATGGGAAGTATTTTAATCGAGGTATTAGTAAAATAGAATTCTTCATCTGCTATTCAGCTCCATAAAATAAATCGTCAACATATAATGATTTGCCAAGCATTTTGATCACTTCGGAATGCTCTTTTATATAACCTTCAATGTGGTATTATTTGAGGAAGACATGATAAATGGGCTCGTAATCACTCCAGAAAATACTTTACACATTCTTAAAACTTTAAAACCCAAATTATTTTCATTAGAAGTATTATACCACAAGACTCTCAATAAAATCCCTATCTTCTTCAGAAATTTCAATTTCATGAAATGTCTTCTCAATGTCAGCAGAAAATGCTATTTTATGCATACGAAATTTTAAGATTACATCTAAAATATTAAGATTTAAATTTAGTTCAGATATCAGATGGACATTTAAAAATTCAGCTCTTTAAGCTTTTAATGACGCATCATGCACAATCCTCCCTTTTATAGTTTATTTTCTTATATTACGATCCTATATGTCATATAATAGCAATTATCTTAAGCTTTAAAATATCTACAATCGTCAATTACTCCTTCTCAATTTGCTCTTTAATTATATTATTATATTCACTATATAATTGGTAGTTTCTTTTTAATTTATTTTTTATTTCAAAATATCTTTGCTCAGAAAGAATAAAATTATCTGCAAGTTCTGATTTATGATCTTTCCATAAAAGTTTTATTTTATATCTACCGTTCATAAATTTCAAGTTATTTTGAAATACTCAAAAGGCAATCAAATATAACGAAAGATCGTAGAAAGAATGGATAAATTCTTGTTCATTTGAAAAATGTTTCCACTTGGAGCCAAACGTATTCAACTCTAAGTAATAAATTTATTTTTTCCTCGAGTTTGACTTGTGTCAGAAAACTCCCAGCCCTTAATACTAATAAATTATTCGATGACTTGACAGTTGTAAGGACTTTGGAGAGATTTAAAAGATATTTAATCTGTAGCGAGAGTCTCAACCACCACAATGTCATTTTGATTCGTTGTGGTTTCATTTTTTGTTTTCAAACGATATACAGTGAGTAATCGGTTAACGAACAGTTTGGACTGCGAACAAATAGAATAACTTAGATTTTATAACACGGAATATAGCATTTACAAGCAAAACCAATGCAATATAATATCACCATAAATACACTAATTTATATATATATATTTATAAACCATATGTAAACTATTTTTCACATAATTCTAAGCTAGAGAAAGATGATCAAAATGGCCTAAATTAATCCAAGATTTCGACACATATAATCTTAGATATGCAGCACAATTTACTTCATAAGATGATGCTAATGCAAAAGCATTAAAAATATTCTAAACCTGCCCCCACCAAAAAAAAAATAAATAAATAAATAAAATAAATAAAAGACCTTAAAAAAGTTTTGAGAATAAATATTTATTAAAGAAAAAACAAAAACTGCACATAGGATTTGTACTGTGAAGCCGCAAACACGAACGTTTATTCTGGTTTACAAAAGAAAAAAAAAATCCAGAGCTCCCGTATGTCTGCTTACCCCCCCCCCAGACACTTTCCGGAAATCAGAAGTCTCTGCAGACACTTGGGCATACTTCTTACGCACAATCACCAGAGGTTTGTGTTCTTTTCCGAACGAAATTCCTGATTTTTTCAGTTTTTTCGCATCACGCTTTTTCTTCAACAGCTATTAATTCACTCCTCGCAATTCGAAATCACGTTCAATTTAAAACTTTGCCATTAAAGACAGTGGACTTCCTGCGCACATTTCTCGATTTTATATTTTTGCATCTTTTATGAATTGTTCAATTTTTCTGCTTTCTTCACTATTTGGTAAATTTGTCATTTTCCGTAGCTAATTATCACTTAAACATTTTTTGGTTTGTATTTTTTTTAATTTCAAATTTACAACACATAATTTATATACAAATAACACACACTATTTCACATCCATACGTCTTCCATTATAGCTGTACCTTTATTCTGATAACTTTCTTGTAACAATGAGAACTGAAAGTTTGAATTTTTAAAAATTTCATTTATAAAACTGATATTTCTACCAATTTGAAATGTTGTTTGAATTTAGTACTTAAAAATTGTATTTCTTTGGTAACTTAGCTGCTTTCAGTGACTGTTTTTTCTAATGGAAAAGCGTATAATAAAATTTAAAAGCTTTCAAATTATTTTTCCGGGAATTCCTTTCATATATGTATTAAAAAGATTTATTATAACAACTACTGTGGTATTTCAATGCTCTTGTGTAACATATCACACAATAAATTCGTATAACAATAAATAACTTTTAGGCAAAACTCCTATTTATTCATCAGCATTGTCTTCACTAAGTGTCTTTCCAAAGCTTTTGTAAAATTTCGATTTCTTTTTATTTGAGCTTCAAAATATATAAACTTTTTTAATTTTCAATCTTTCATAACAATATTATCATATTTTTCTTCTTTAACATCGCAATTTGCATGGCTATGATAAAATGGTCATTCACTATCATTTTTTTACATGGATAAATGAGGAATTACTAAATGGTTTACCGCAGTAGCATTCCAATATTTTTTATTACTTATGCTTATTCGCACATGCATTAAGAATTTGTACAGTGAAGTACATTTGAAGGACATTTTCGATCAGGTCCTGAAAGAAAAATCAGAACTCGCTTCAAAGTTTCTGCCAAACATACTATTTTGCTGATATCCAACAATCCTGTGTACAATTTGGACTGTATATGGTATGCACCCATATTTTAAAATAGTGTTTGTTGGAATAAAAACTGAGCCCAATATTTGGTACATTCTTTCTATGGGCAATATCGACACCAAACTGCACAACTTTTTCATTGATGTTAATTGTTAAATAACTTTAAACAGTTTTTATGTGATTTAATAATTCGATATCGATTACTGTGTTGAAATTATTTTGTAAACTTAATTACATCAATTTTTATCATAACCGAACCCATTTTTTAAGCATTAAATTCAAATATAACCAAGTTGTTTTACTAAAAGTCATTGTCGAGAAGTAGGAATTTTATGAAATAAAAAGTTAGGCTTTATATTCTTCACAAAAAAGATATTTAAAATATAAATAAACTGCAAACACAATATAAATGTCTTTAGGCATTTCTTATAAAACGTCTGTGCTCATGTAATATATAAAACATTTAATCTTTCTTCCATTTAGAATTCTACGTCATATATATTCACATGTGGAAGTATCAGTAACCTCTATTTGTGTGTCTCTTCCAATAAGACGGACAACTCCATCAGACCATGCAATGACATACACAGGCGTGCCTGCCTCGTCAAATCTGAACTCCAGAACTGCACAGGGCACTTCCAAAACGAACTGGCCCCTCCCGATAAAGATGTGACACCTGCAGACAAAATTGTTACCTCAGATACATCGCCACATTTGACAAGCGTAACAGCATCAGAAGAGTTCTCAGCCCCGAATGAGGACTTTTTTTTCATCATTTGTCGCAACTGCTCTGTGAAGTCGGGTGCTCTGGTAGAGGAAGGCGCCTTTGAAAAACCTGTAACTTTGGCCAAAAGATTATTTTCCGAGGGATGAAGAAACATTCCATATTTTTTCACATTAACTTAAAAATTCTTGTAATAAAATAATCAGAAATATGTTAAACGAGAAAAATTTTTTGACTTCATACAGGGAAGTATATTTTATCTCAAATTGTAAAGAAATAAAGCGAAATTTCGGCAAGAAAGTGTTTATCTTTTTGATCTTATTAATGAAAAGGAAAGTATTTTCCATAGAGATTTCAATGTATTTTTAAAAAACAATTTTGAATTTTATTAGCAGATAAAAATAAGAAAAGTTTTCCGCTCATAATACCAAAGAAAAATATTGAATATTCACAAATATAGAAAATTGAGTATATTTGATTTATAATAACTCTAGTAGATGGAAATAAACTCATTTCCTTATTCATTAAAATTTACAAGAATATTTACTTTACTGAATTGATAAAACTCTGCAGCTATTTTTCCGAATATTTTTAGAATATTTATGTAAGATATGTTTAACTTCTTCATCAACAGATCATATAAAAGATGAATATTTTCTTTTCTATTGATAATTCTTATCAGCTGAATATTCTCGAAGCACAAGAGTTCCTTGCATTCTCCATTCTCCAGAGGAAATCAGTTCTACCTATTAAAAGTATTAAAATAAAGGACATGCTTCTTTTGTGATCGCGAATTTCTCTTTTAAATAATTTTGATATTCCTGAATTTTAAATGATTTTAGTATGAATCTAATACCTTGTGTGACATCTCTAAGTAGAATTGGAAGACTAAAAATATTATCTCAAAAAAATTTTATTGAAGTGATTATACCTGAAACCCATTTCTAATGAACAAAAATTGTATCGTCTCAAGGCTTCATTTGGTTCAGAATTATTTTCATTTATTGAAGTATCTGAATAAACTGTTATGCATTTATAATTACTTATTTCTGTTAACAAAGGTTACCTAATACTGAAAAAAACACATGCAGACATCTGTATTACTATTACTGTGAAAAATAGAAATATTTAGGGGAAACTCAGAAAAACACTGTTCCGAACCTCAGATATATGCCAATTTTTTTTTTACCCTTTTTCAAGTTTCGGAAAAAAATGTCTTCAGCAAAAATTAAAAATATCTTCTCTTTCAATTATGAAATAAAACTCGAACATATAAAATATAATGCGTGTGTATGTGTAGATTACTCCAACACTCATTAGCACATTTGCACTTCACAATTTTCCTTTTATTTTTAATGCTTATTCTTAATTTGTTTTGTCAATGAAATTATTTATTCATTTTCGTTTTTCTCAATTATGGATATAATTAATATAATTATTAATTTCACCAGAAAGTGAGAGTTTTATTTAAAAAGAATATTTAACATTCCAGTTTTATAGTTAATTCCACTAATTCGAAAGTTAAAAGTCATCACTATGACGAAATTAATATTTAATTAATGCTATGAAAAACTTAAAAATGTTTCTTGAGTTGTCTCTGGGCTTCTAACATTAAATATACAAAATAAATTATTGCTTATGAATTAAAGGTCCAACATAACATATATTTAACACAGAAAAAAACTCTCATTCATAAAGTAAATTATACACTTCCAACAATTTAGTGTTACAAAATACTTTACTGCAAGTATGATATTAAAGATTTTCTATGAAAGAAACCTGTTTAAAAAGTATCCTTTGAGTGCTTGAAAAGAATTTTGATTTCACTCTTATTTGTAAATTGTCTGATCGTCGAAAATGACACATAATAAAAAATATTTGAAAATTGTTTGCCTTATATAAAATAAAAGAATTTAAATCTTCATTTTTTTTAGCCCATGAACAGATTGTAAGAGAAAACTTATAACGAAAGTGATTCATTTAAAATTCATATAAATTTAAAAATTTCATTAAATACCGACTGCTTAATAGACATAAATATCGATGGAACTTTTAACAATAAAAACTGCATTGATACGTTTTGTTTCATTATCTATTTTAAACCTCCATTTCTCAAGACTCATATGCAGTGTATTCATCAATGTTATTAATCCAAGTTAAAGAATACAAACACAAGTCAGTCTAATTTCTAAAATATGGTCATCCAGACAATAATACCCTGTCTGAAGGTGAAATAATGCTATGGCTAAATAGCGCAAAATATCTAAAATAATTGGTAGCATTCAAAATATAAAATGTTAAATCAAGGTTATGTTTGTATTTCCAAAAATTTAAAACAATGAAAGAAAAAAATAAATTTAGTAAATGAATATTATAAACCTTAACACATCATTATTCATATTGTACCGAGCTTCGGGGTTCGAGTGGATTGAAAGTTGAATAAAGCAACCACTCAATTAACACAAGACTTTTATTCGTAAAAATCTCACTAGATATACCAGCTGTAACAATCACAATTATACAGCTACAATTCGTCGAATACAATAAATAACAGCTTCCAATCACAGGTCTCAAATACCTCAGGCAGAGAACAGCTTCTCTAGACTAGCAGTCACGACTAATCGTCTTTACAAAACTGAATGTCTTCACAACTCTCCTTCTATGTCGGGCTGCGGTATTTATATCTGACTTGGCGGGGAAATCTAATTTCGCCAGGCTATCTCGCTAAATATTGATCCTAGAGCTTAGGTGATGGATGTTTCCAGAAATATCTATTTTTCGCCAAGTCGCTAAAAATCTCGCCAACTATCACCAAGTTTTCTCGCCAAAACATCGCCAAGTCACCAAATCATTAGAAAACCCGCTTTTAACGTATAACACTTCTAAATACCGTAATTTTTGCCCAAAATGTGAGTATTTCCGATCTGTCTGAGATATTTTAAGACATACAATAACTATTTATAAATTTGTAACAATATATTTGAATACATTCAACAAAGACATTCATGTATTTGAAAATATTTATACTGGCAATTTTTATATTAGGGATTTGCTTAAAAAATGCATATAAACCCAAATATTTCTTTTAAATTGTACATTCTCCACAAGGAATAAATTCTAATGAACATTTTAATTGTAAATAATTCTAATGAACATTTTAACATTAGTTTAAATTTAAATGTCTATATTCTCTTTAATATTTTTATTGCTTAAAGAAAAATTTTATTGCTTAAATCATTTTAATAGTTATTTTACAAACGAACTGCATTTTATTGCATATAATTTACGCAATTTTTATTCTGCTTAAAAAATTATTTTTTTAGATACTGAATAACATTTTATATTCAGTTACAAATTTCTAATTTTTATTAAATTTTTTTTTATTAATAAAGTTTATATAAAATCTTCAATGCAAATAAACACGTAAAAAATGTTTACTATCAGCTACATATCTTTTAGCGTGCAAGTGTAATTCTTTTCCTACCATGGAACATCACCAACACGACCAAATTCTTTTGAATTTGTTTAATTAATGCTTTTAGAGTACTTTTCTGGATAAGTAATAACTTGCTTCCCTTCTCCTCACTGTTTTCTCCATTTTGAAAGAAACTTGTTTCCATTCTCCTAATAAATTTGTGAAGACAATAGAAAGAGGGAGAATGCGTTTCTCTGATTTCAATGGGTGAAGTAATCTATAGCTGGAATCAAATAAGACAAAAGTATTCTAACTCTATATGAGGGATGAGTAAACTATTTCGGTTGCGGGCCAAAAATCGAAAAATAAAAGTTGGCGAAACAAGATAAATTTTTCTAAAATTTTAAAAACGATATACAAGTTTTACAATTTAAATATGTTAATGAAATGAGTGAAATTGAGAGTTCTCTTGTAAAAGGCGTCTCTGTTGTGATTCTGTAGTTATCAATTATATATTTCAATACAAAAATATTTATTGAAAACAAAACTGAAAACATAGAAGCAACTTCACATCGGAAGTGCGTTTGCTGCTGTTTTTTAAATTTTCCATCTCGTTTTTCGAGTTGTTGCCACTTCTTTCTTACACAATTAAGTTTCGAAATCTGATTAAAAAAAAAAAAAAAGACTTATGGGTAGCCACAGTACCCCCTTCCCAGTGCTAATCTAGGAAATGAGGTTATGGACAGCCCGTATCTTCTGGGGAAACGCACATGATGATCAGAACGAGTAGTTCTATCATAAGGTGGTTGAATGTCTTGTTTCTTGGAGTCAGCAGCACCAGATGATTTGGTCGTGATGTCTCGAGCGTTAAGGCTCTTCCAGACCTATGTGAGAACTTCTGTTGTCTTGTCACCCCATCTGGTGTTAGTTCTCAAAGCTTGAAGAGGGGAGTATCCCAAACATTATTATTGGTAGAAATTGCTTGTCAATCAATCCTTCGAAGTTAGCCAGTCTGCCAGAATTGGCGCGTTATATCGTGAAAAATTAAAGTACTAACGCCATAAATACAGCCAAAAAGAGAGTTTTAAATTTGCTCCTAACAGATGTTTACCTCAAATTACCCTCAGGGTTCTCAGAATAGGGGTGAGGGAAAGTGGGTCAGTACAAATGCTCAACGAACTGACACCGAAATTACCTGTTGCTGTCGGATGGAAAATTAGCTGCCAGTGATTCTAAAGAAAATATTATTTATATTTTAGGGTTCGGTTTTTATTATTCGCACTAAAAAATATGAAGACAAATTGCAAATGTTGAGTGATTTTACAGTTACTAATTAAATGGTCAAAAATGATTATCAGAATTCAAATAAAACCTAAAATACTATATGAATGATTAAAAATATTTTTTTTAAGTGAATTGGTTCAATTTGATTTTATGAGACTTGATCTATTGACTTAAGAACCTTTTGAATATTGTACCGAGCTTCGGGGTTCGTGTGGATTGAGAGTTGAAGAAAGCAACTACTCGATGAACACAAGACTTTTATTCGCAAAAATTCCACTAGAAATACCAGCTGTAATAATCACAATTATACAGATACAATTCGTCAGATACGATAAGCAACAGCTTCCAATCACAGGTCTCAAATACCTCAGGCAGAGAACAGCTTCTCTAAACTAGCAGTCACGACTAATCGTCTTCACAAAACTAACTGTGTATACAAAACTCTAACTATGTCGGGCTGCGGTATTTATATCTGACTTGGCGGGGAAATCTACTAATTTCGCCAAGGTTCTGGAAGCTTCTAGGCTATCTCGCTAAATATTGGTCCTAGAGCTTAGGTAGTGGATGTTTCGAGAAATATCCATTTCTCGCCAAGTCGCCAACTCGCCAAGTTTTCTCGCCAAGTCACCAAATCGTTAGAAAACCTACTACAAACTTTTAGCGTATAACACCTCTAAATACCGCCTTTTTGCCAAAAATGTGAGCATTTCCGATCTGTCTGAGATATTTTAAGACATATATAATAATTATTTTTAAATTTGTAACATTGTCTCCCTCTCAAGGACTGCACGTCCCGGGCAGAACAATCCCCTGATAGGAGGCAAAATGTAATATAAAAGAATTTACATTTCAAGAGGATACAGAACACATTACATACACAAACAAATAAAAATACAAATACAAAAAAAACAAAATATTAAAATTATCTATACTATTTACAAAGATACTATGGTATATCAATTGTTACTTTATATTACAATAAGGAGCTAATTTATCATAATGTACTACCTTTGGTTTTGAAGAAGATGTTTTCCTTATACGAACCACGACGTCATTCAGTCTTTTTAGGACTGTGTAGGGACCTTCCCAGTTGGCTTGCAACTTTGGAGAAAGTCCTTTACGTCGAATCGGGTTCCACAGCCAAACTTTATCACCTTCCTGAAATTCATGTCCTGTCGCTCTTGTGTCATACCTCGTCTTCATTCTTTCGGTCGCCAGATTGATTCGGTCTCGAGCAAAGTTATGGACATCTTCAAAAAAATGGACATCTTCAAACTGAAGGTCTCGAAGGTATTCCTCTGGCGATGAAGATGTATCCGGTGGACGACCAAACTGAAGATCACAAGGGAGACGAAGTTCGCGACCGAAGAGCATTTGTGATGGGGTGTATCCGGTAGTCTCATGGACAGCACTGCGATATGCAAGCAGAAACAGCGGTAGCTTCAAATCCCAATCTTGCTGATTTCTGGAAACCATAAGTGAGAGATTATTTAAGATGGTTCGGTTAAACCTCTCTACCATGCCGTCCGATTGGGGGTGTAATGGCGTGGTCTGCGTCTTGTCTATTCCGAGAATTTGACACATTCCTTTAAACACAGCAGACGTGAAATTTGTCCCTTGATCTGAATGAATTTGTAAGGGTGTGCCAAATCTGGAAACCCACTGCTGCACTAGAACCTCGGCTACTGTAGTCGCTTCTTGATCAGGGATTGAAAATGCTTCAGGCCACTTAGTAAAGTAGTCCATGACAACTAGGATGCATTTGTTGCCATTTGAAGATCGTGGTAAAGGACCCGAAATGTCCAATGCTATCCGCTCAAAAGGTGCTTCTACATTATACTGCTGCAGCCTTCCTCGGCTACGTTTCTTTGGTCCCTTACGTGCCGCACAGTCATCACAAGATTGGCACCATTTCTCTACATCTTGTCTAGTTTTGCTCCAATAGAAGCGTTCTCGAACTTTCTGTAGAGTCTTCATTACTCCGAAGTGGCCTCCAGTTGAGCTACTGTGCAATTCTTTCAAAACATCTGAAATTCTTGATTTTGGAAGAACAAGCTGCCATTTGAAATTACGTCCATCATCGGACTCCCATTTCTTGTATAACACGCCATTTCTAATATGGAGTGAGTCCCAAAGACCCCAATATTGTTTAGTAGCAGGACTGTAGGTGGAGATGTCCTGCCAACTTGGTCTCATACTGGAAGATTCTTTTAATTCAAAAATTGGATTTATATCTGGGTCTTCTTTTTGGGCTTCTCTAAGTCCTTTATCACTCCATGGATCTGGTTTCGATGGCAGTGAAACAGTAACTTGGCGTACCAAAGAATTTACTAATTGATAAGAGATAGAAATTTCAGATAAAATTTCAAAATTCCCAAAAAGTGTCAAAAGTAACGAATCGTAACTGGTATTTTAAACTTAGGAATGATATCAAAATTATCGGGTAGTGGTAAGATAACATCTTTATTCATAGGATAACCTACAAAAGGGATTTCTTTGCAACCGAACATGCATTAACTAACATTGATAGTTGAACCGTATGAATCAAGTCATTTTAGGACTTCTTTAACGTGTTTTTGTGGGAACTAGTGTCCCATAATGGCGATGCAATAAGAATATCATCTAAATAAACAAAGCAATACTCGTAACCTTTTAAAACTTCGTGAATAAAACGCATCCAAAATTGAACAGTTTTTTTTTCCCTAGTGTTAGCTAGGCTGACAATATGGGGTGCGCTGCTCCACTTTTTCATACTGAACCATATTTGGTGTGGAGGCCGACAACTTCAGTACACACATGATATAGGGACCCGTTTACAGGGTAGGTAACCCTTCACACCTCATTCATACACAGGAAGGACAAAGACAGAATAGATAGAGAGAGAGTACATCCATTCCCAAACCAGGATTCGAACCCAGGACCTCCTTATCCGCAGTCAGGTACTCTGACCACTAGACAGGTGGTCAGCTTTGGGCAGCGTTACATAACCCAAAAGGCACAAAAACAAATTCGAACAATTCGAAATTTATTACTATCTTCGTTTTATGTCTATCATCCGGGTGGACGGGAATATGATGATACGCTCTTTGAATATCGAGTTATGTGAAAATAGTCTTACCTTGCAGGTTATCAGTAAAACTTGTTAAATGTGGTATTCAGTATCGATTAGGTAGGTTATGTTTGCTTAGTGAGATAATCACCGCAGAGACGCCAAGAATTTATGTCTTTTTTCGGAACAATATAAAGAGGAGAACTCCTATTTGATTTAGAAGGCACAATAATGCCCTGATCGAGCATGTATTGAAATTCTTTCTTAGCAGCAGCGACTTGTTTCGGATTTATTTAACTTACAGATGCAAGCATCAGGAGGGCCTGTAGTTTCTATATGGTGAAATGTATTGTGTTTAATTTTTTGCGGAATGCTCTTGGACTTGTAAGATTGGGAAATTCCTTTAAGATATCAGCATATTCCGAATTAAAAGTACCGGACAAAGTTTTAATTCGTATATTTTATCAGGTAAAACATTCGCTTTTTGTTGACAATTTTGTCTCTGGATCTATAATCTATATTTGATATCAATGATTAATCCGAAATGATTTTAAAAAATCAGAACCAATGATTGCAGTGCTTACATCTGCAATTACAAAATTCCACGGAAAAGATCGTCTCAAACCTATGTCAAGAGCAAAAAAATTGTGTCCATATGTTTTTATTCGCGAATCATTGGCAGCGAAAAGTTCAAATTTAGTGGGCTTTTTAAGTATATTTGGGTTAGGAATAATACTTATATAGTCTCCACAATCGATTAAATAACATTGGTGAGTTTTTTTGTTATATACAAATAGGCGACAATTTTTAGGATTAAAGTTTTGACACAAGTTGTAACTGTTGTCATGGGTTCAAGTTTTCTTGATAATTTGGTAAATTAAGTCCATCACCAGATTCAATCTTGAATATTCACAAGGTTGTATGCATTTAAGGGCATTATCCCGAAAAAGTCGATGTTAATAACAAAAATTATTTGGGTAATAATGTTTGTTTCGTGAGCGTGAAGATGACCTACGCCGAAAATATGATTTACTATGGGAGCATGACAAATGAGCTATTTGCAATTGTAATTCTGCAATTAACTCTTGTATCGAACTCGGGGCAGGAGCAACAGAGGCTGCTAAAGCGCCATACACTGTTTCAAGTAAGGCAACGTCCGCCACTTTGTCAGCAATCTCAGCCAATTTATCCAATTTCTCTGAAGAAACGGGTAAGACAGCTTGAATTTGAGATGGGAAACGTTGCAACCATAAATTTTTAAGAAACTCGTCCTGTAAATGACCACTCGACAATTCTTACATTTGGCACAATAACTGGATTGCCTTGTCATCCCCCAGCTGTAACTCAATTATTAACATTTTTAGTGTTCTCAATCGACGAATTCACTAATTAGGCGATCCGAAAGTGTTTCGTATTTATCTGTAGCAGGAAGAGACACATGCGAGAGAGTTTCGGTATCTAAAGAAGACACTAAAGCAGCATATTTAGTTTCATCATGAGTAATTTGACCTAAAACAAAAACACTATCTCATTGGCGTTTCAAAGTGACACATTTCCTCGCCAGAATACACGCAAGTGTAACGCAATTTTGTTTATAGAAGTATTATCCGCACCGTCAGAGGCATTAATAGATGGCTGAGTCATAATTGAAAATTAATTAAGAGCAAGGAAAAATGACTGGAACTTTCTAACGCTTAATAAATATACTTAGCTTCTCGCAAATCGAAACTTTGGGAAACGAAGTTAAGAAATATTTTAATATATTTAGCACAAAATATATTCATAATTGCTATTGGGATTTTTAATATTTACACTAAAGAATTAGATTTCAAAGAAGAATATGCACAAGCAACGAAGAAGTAATAAATGAAAGATGTTCGTATCTTCAAAGACGATAATATTTTATGCTTCGTATGAATATCTGAGAAATTTTCATAGAAGGAAATATTCTTTTCATCTTAAGTCACCAATGCTGTGGTTCTGTGGTTATCAATTACATATTTCAAGTCAAACATATTTATTAAAAATAAAACGGAAAACATTGAGGTGACGTCACATCAGAAGTGCATTTGTTGTTGATTTTCAAATTCTCCATCTCGTTTTTCGAGCTGTTGCCACTTCTTTCTTACAAAATTAAGTTTCAGAATAAAAAAATAAAACTATTATAGGTCGCCACAGGTCCTTATATTGAGGTTCAAAGTGAGATTGGGATAGTTTTGATTGTTATGATTGGGATAGTTTACATTGTTTCTGGGATAGTTTTGATTAAAGAATCAAAGAAATTCAGGTTCATTTCCTGTCATATTTTGTGCTTCATCGGTAGTATTGCATATATTTGTTATAAGCACTATCAAATTTCAAAGCCCTTCCGGAAATTCACGAAAAATATCACATCCCGTAATATTTCCCTTTAAAGAACGCATGAATTTTTACAAACATCGGTGATTTTGAAGTTCTTATCAACACCTCTCGTAAATAATACTAATTGAGCAATATCATTTGTATCATTGCTTTCATCCATAGCTTATTGAGCAAAATTTAAAATGGCCAATCTTTGACTCCAATTGGAATGTCAAACTTTTATTGATGGCTTCGATTCTAGAAGTCATTATTTTCGAGAAGCTTACAATCACAAAATTATTTTTCTTGGTTGGACATAAAACATCACGAACTTCAAGGATGCATTGTTTAATGAACTTCCCATGACTGAGAGTATTATTATTATTTTTAGCAATATTGTATGCTACAATGCAACTTATATGTGTAGCTGTTTCTTGGATACTGATTACTTTCTTAAAAAAATTTTTTTGGCCTGATAAATTTTTACAATGGCTTTCTACATTCAAATTAGGACATTGCTTCGTAATTGGAATTCTAATGTTTAGATGTCAAATGAAGTGAAATGTTTTATTCTTTAAAGACTTCTGCAGCTTCATTGCAGATCAGACACTCTGGTTTATCTTTAACAACTGTAAAAAAATATTTCCAGGTCCATTCATCATTAAAAACATGGCACTTTAAATCAACTTTACGTTTTTCGTAGCCATTTTGGAGTAGAAATATTTTACGAATAAGCAAACAAATACTACCTACACTATACTTCTTAGATTTTCACCACTATTTATAATGATGCTATATGTCCGCAATTATTACATACGCAATCAATAATATTAAAACTCGCGCCGAAAGAAAAAGTCTCTGGCTGAAGATTAAAATGCGCAATCTACTACTTGTGAGGTATAATTCACCTAAGTTGGATTCCCATATGACTGCTCCCCGAGAAAGAGATAAAGCTTATTGGTGCCAGTCTACAACTATAACTACTTAGAGAACTCCCGCTTTTAACACTTTAATGATTACAGCTCTCTGTGTTTGCTATTTTCGTTGATTTATATTTTCTAGAATAAAAATAGAGAAAGTAAAAAGATCATTTGTCCTTTAGAAAAGATATATATATATAAACAAAGTAGAAAAAGAGATAGATTTATAATATATAAATCATATTTTCTTTTCATTTCCTTCGGTCCGACAAATTAAAGTTTTATTCACGGGCCACATAAAACCTTCCGGTGGGCCGGAGTTTGTCCATCCCTGCTCTAGATAAATGATATAATTAAAGATTTATTTTTGATAATCTAGATCTCTATGAGGATAAGGTTTTATTATAGATGTATTTAGGCCAAAGCTCCATTAGATAGTACATCCGCAGGTATATTGAGGATAATTTTCCAGAATAAATTTTAATTTGCTTTTGGCGAAACTCCTGCATTATTAACCTTGACACTGTCTCAATGACAGCACACAAAAGTTTTAAATCAGCATTTACTGGGATAAAAAAGAGCAATATTAAACTATATAATATGTGGATTCTAACCTAAGTAGAAGAAAATTTTAAAATGCGTTCTATAATCTGATGTAAAATTGTATATCAGTAAAACCATTTTATTTAACAAGAATGTTTTGTCTCGAGATGTTTAATCGGATAAATTGTCTTAAGATTTTCAACAGCAATAAAAGCAAGTGACTATAACATACAAAGAAAACAAAACTGATATATTTTAATGTAGCTATATTCATAAAATATTACATACATAACAATACGTATCAGCAGTTCAGATCATTGATAAGGAAGCCACGACAGACAAGTAGTTACTGATAGCAACAACATTCATTTAACAAATAGCACAAATATAAAACAACTAAACATTAATGCAAGAATTTTGATATAATATTGTGGATATCATTTTACCAGAGTTATTTACCCACGTCCTTCCTGCTTGGCATTCAAGTGCCGTCTGCACTTTGAACATTGAGCTCAGGCGCAGTTGACGCGCATGCGCCAACAATATGTCTGTCGTAAATTATAAATGGAGATTCTTAATATACAGACATGATTAGGAAGAGTTTAATTATTCATTAGCTTCCTCCATGATAAGTGCAGGTGCACATAATTTAACCCATAAAATATAATATTAAAAGCATACTATTATAAATTACCTTAATTTCAAACTAATTCATTCTAGTCAGTTCAATTAAATTAATTTATTCAAGCAATTTTTATTAAGAAAAAATTAATACTAACAAAACAAAATCCATTATGAATATTCAGTTTAATTGTTAATGCATGATTTTAAAGTAATAAAGCCTATATAAAACTTATGTAATTGATAATTATAAATTAAACCTAAAGGACTTTAACATATAATACCATCTTATACACTAAATTTAGATAAGTATTCAAATTACATTCACAATAAATGTCTGTTTTCATCTACATGTCATACATCCATTGTTTTCATCTACTTGTCATCCATCAGAGGTCCAAAGACTGATGGACAGGTGGAAGATCCAAAGGACGTCTATTTTTGATCGATACAGGTCCATGAATTACCTCACAGGTCCATAGTTGACGTCTAACTGGTCATCATACTGGTCTACCAGTAAACATCCACTGAACGTCCAACCATGGACGTCCAGTAAGCACCTATTTAACTGTAATAGACATTAAAGTTGCCGAGATTTCAGTTTGAGTAACTGAAGTAGACTTAACATTACGTGACCTCACACTTAAAAATTTGAGAAACTGGTTCAATTCGTTCAATAATATTATAGATTTTTTTCACAGCTGAGCGGTTGAAATTTGTTAATCATTTTATTTTCATAATGACTTCAGCACCCATAATCGACACCGTCCCCACTCACTACTTCGTTTCTATCCAAAGTTTCCTCACCAGCCACCATGATCCTTACACATAAGCAATACGTTCTTGTTAATGCTAACAGCTAACCTCTTTCCATTCTTACTCGCTAACATAAATAAAAATAAATAAATAAAAAGTAATATAAAAATAAAATAAATAAAAAATAATATAAAATAAATAGTTTATATCCCCAAAAAATTTATAAAAAATGAAAGAAATAAAAAAAAAATAAAGATTATAATTGAAGTCTTTGTACTCGTGTATTCTCATGTTTTTCTTAACTATTAATGATACTGTCTTTAGCAGATCAGTTAAGGATATTTCTATGTTAATCCAACTTTTTTTTTTGTAAATATTGCTTATGTGTTATAACACAAATTAATTTATATCCAAAAAAATCCAAGTTTAATTACTAATTTTTTTTAATTACTCTGTATCAAAAATTAGCTTTTCTAAAGAGAATAACTGTGCCCGCCACTTAAAATTTCTACTTGTTATGCCAATCAGATCACGATATAGCTTCCTAATTTCATTTTTAGATAGCCAATGAGGGTTAAGGTTCACTAGAACCAGGTACGTCAGCAAACTGCCAGCCGGCAATCACTTTAATTTTGTTTTCGCCAAGTTTCATGCCAAATGAAAGTTATTGGCGTTATAAGTTGCCGAAAATCAGCAACATTTTTGTGCCTGTAGCAGCAACTCAAGCAATTCATATCACCAAATGATTTTAAACACAGATCAAGTTTTGTCTTTTTTTCGCAAAATGGAAGTAATAACATGCAAATAAGTTGTTGGTTTTAATTATCGTGTTCTATTTTAAAATGGCTGGTGTCTATGTTGACTGGTCGAAAGAGATGAAAGCCTCAATCTGGGATATTTCCAATTCAAATTATAAATTAATTAAATTAAATTAGAGAACGTATGACGAAATATCTTCAGAATTAAAAGTTAAATATCAAAATTCTAAAGAATTGTTTATGTATATATGAATGTCCTTAATTTTATTAAAACAATATATAAAAAATTTAATTTTTCAAAATTACAGTTTTGTTTTAGGCATTGATGATGTTATATTTTTTAGCAAAATAATTTCAAGTTTTCAGAAATTCTAAGAAAAGTAATTTTCCATATACTTTAATTATTCATATATAAAAAATTTAATCTGTTATATTACAATATTGTAATTTATATTTGTCTTAAGTAAGCAGCAAAATTTATTTTTCTAATATATGTTTGTTTTCATAATTACATGTCGTTAATGTTTATAGAACTTTTGTTCTATTTAAGTTTAATTCAAAATAAACATTCATTTTTAAATAATGTTTAATGCTTATTAAGAATTGGAGGTTGGCAAATCTTATTAAAATCAAAATAATTTTTTTTTCGTAATTTCGGTTTTTCCCCCCTACTATAATCAGTGCAATACAATTTTATTGCATTCCATGCATTAATTTCTATTTATGTGCATTTCGTTAAATTATTTATATTTTTGCTTGGTTTAATTTTTTATCTAATTTCAGAATTGCTTATGAAAAAATGAAAAAATTTGGTAAAAATATATTTGAGGGTGCCCCTTGCCAAAATTGGCGATTTTTGTTTGGTGCCAATCCTGTTCGTGCGGAGCGCTGTGCAAACAGTAATGGCGGCCAAAACACAATGAAATTTCAAAAATCATGCAATAAGCACATAAAAAAAGGAAAAATATCTACTCACTTTATTTTGCTGGAATATCCTCACTTTGAGGTATTATATTA
Source organism: Latrodectus elegans (assembly GCA_030067965.1). Taxonomy (NCBI): domain Eukaryota; kingdom Metazoa; phylum Arthropoda; class Arachnida; order Araneae; family Theridiidae; genus Latrodectus; species Latrodectus elegans. Next base: position 20,928,400 of record CM057819.1, read on the forward strand.
TTAGTATTAAATTAATTTATTATTATTATATATAAATAATTTATTAGTATTATAATAAATTAAATAGTCATAATATTAAATTTTAAAAAATAAAAATGATATATATATTAAATTTTACCTACTGACATCCACCGTAGAAGTAAATGACTTCAATTACATATACCGTTAAGCATTCATAAATAATGGTTAAATCTAAACCAATCAGAATCGTTAATGGATTTCAGAATAACGCTTAGGGTTACCATAAATAGACCAACATAGCCCAACTTAGCGAGAATTCAAGGGGCACCCTCAAGTATAGTCTAACCAAAAATTTAAGAACATATTTTCAAAAAGAAGCAAGATGGCGTAATTGTAAATAAAATTTGGCTACAAACTAAATTCCCAAATCAGAATTCATTATGAAATCTGGACACCATCTGAGTAAAATATGACAACCATAAAAATGTTAGCCAGAACAGATATCTATTATTAAATCTAGTAAAACTGTAGCAAACCTGTTGGACGAATAGAACGAGTTGCTCAAATTTTTAAGTGTGATGTCACGTAATGTTAAGTCTACGGGAGTTGTACAAACTGAAATCTCGGCAACTCTAATGTAATAGGGGCTTGAAAGAATAAATTGCCTTGAAAGAATGAAGAATATTATAATGCATGATATAATGGAAGCAATACATGCGAAACTTTGACTTAAATTAAATATATTTGATTGAATCAAAATGAATCATTTAGCATAAAACAAGAGATAAAAGGGATGAAATCCAAAAGCTGGTATTGCCAATGATTTCCTTAATATAATTTTCTATCCTGCTTATTAACAAAATTAATAAAAATATGAGATATATAAATGAATTTTTAAGTATCTATAATCTGAAGGTCAGAAGCAAGGTAAAAATATTATTTTTTATATGAATGAGTGAATTTTTTTTAAAAAAAGAAATTCATTGTTTATATATATGGATGCAATAATTTTCTTATATTACTTTTGAAATTTGAATTTTTTATCAACCATCTTCTTATATCAGTTGAACTGCTGCATCACAAGGATTCGAAAGCAGATTGATTAAAAGAAAATTTTAAATAATAACCTATTTTGTTATTATTCAATATTTTTTCAATCCTCATCATCTGGCATAACAGATCTAGTTTGACGTATTTAAATGGATGAAAGTAAAATTTACACAAGTATCCTTAGAGATTCATGCCAGTACTGACAAGGTAGAGTATATAGCTTTAATCAATCTATCAATTTCGTTTCAGTGTATCAATAAACACAAAACTATGGCTGTGGAAGAAGCATTTAATAGCTGGTTAACAGAAAAATTAGGCAGTTTTGAAATTGAAGATGAAGTTATGGGATCCTATATTAGCAGTATTATAACAACTGATGAAGTTGATTCTGAAAAAAGGGAATCTTTGAAAGATATCTTATTAGATTTAGTGGTAAATATGTTTGGCGATCTCTAATTTTATTTTTCTCAAAACTTATACATGTAATTAAACTATACAAATTACTTATAATTAAAATTTATAATAATAAGCTGTAAATATATTTTAAAGTGCCCACTTGACAAAAATTGGCAATTTTTTGTCGTTAAAAATGTTTAGTGAAATGAAATGGTGCCAAGAATACTAAAACCAAAACACACATAATTAAAAAAAAGTTTCATAATCATATTCAGCATCATCCATCTAATCAGCACCATATGGGTTAGAAATCAAAGAGCACCCTAAAGTATATGCCACCCAATAATAAGCATAACAATATTTTAGCCAGTGAACTTTGAAGCAAAATGTAGTGAAACTTGTTAGATTAATTTTCAACTTTATGTTAAACATGACTAGAATATTATCACCTTAATTAGTAATCGTCAGTACTAGCTAATATTACATAATTACTAATAATTATTCTCCTCAATAATAAATGACTTTTAACTTGAAATAAGAATAATTATATTTGTCAAATGTGAACATTGCAATTAAATCACCGTAAAATGCACTGAAACTACTTGTTAAATTATTAAATTTGAAAACCAGTGAAAATTGCGAAAAATACCAATTTAAAATATGAAAAGATTCGCCAGTATATTTATAAATTCATGAGTAAAAACCATCAATGTTATAAAAAATATATATATTCTCTATTGCATTTGCCCTCAAAAGTTGTCATGTATCCTGCAATACATTCAGTTATAATGATAAAATTAAATGTTTTATCTACAAAAAGTAAGAGTTTTAAAATTTCAGTTCTAATTTAGAATTTTTTTTTTTTAAATTAAAATTCAAGTGCTAAGATTAAAGAATCATTTTTAGTTTACTTTGCTAAACTTTATTATTATCATTCACTTAAATAAAAATATTGATATATTAGTTTATAAATTTAATGTTATTGCGGGGATAATTCTTAATAAAAAAGTTTACAACGATTACATTACTACAGCCTTCTTCCAGCTTTCCAATCCTTCTTCCATGTGTGAAGTTGTCCAGATGATTTCTTCTAGCCATATTTCATGAAAGAACTCATATGAATTTGCAGCAAATGTCTTTAATTATTTTAGCTGAATATCTTAACATAATTGTTTGTAACTCCATCCTTTTTATTGTAGTCCTGATCTGCTTCCACAGACTGCAAGCCCTTTCCTTACATTCCTGTTGTCTGTGATATTTTGTTACTGACATTTGCATAAATATCTCCCTTCTACTTAATTGTATTCAAAATGTATTCCTCTTTGTATTTAGTTAAATTACTCTGACCGATCTATTTAATATCCACACTGTTCCACAACACTGTGATTGTGAATATAAAGTTAACGGCCAATCAAGAATACATTGCAAAAATTTATGTAATAACTATGTTTGAAAGAGGTTGCAAATGTTGTAGTTGATAATGTGTGTAACACTTTTGGTTTAAAAATAGGATTACAGCTTATGCAGCTCAGAAGATTTGTGCAGAGATTATGCTTCCTTTTTTGTGATAGTATGGTTTTGTTTTACTTTGGTGTGATTACAATGCATCATATTCAATGGAATACCTATTCTCCAAATTGCTGATTATCCGAATCGCTTTCAGAATTTCAGAAAAATTAATTAGACTGAAGAAGAAAAGGAAAAGGGAAAAAGCTCAAGAAAGAGAAGGAAGAAGATGAGAATGATAGACATGTCACTTGAGGAATTCAAAATCATTCTTTTGAAAGTTCCTGGATGTTCAGAAGTTAGTGCTGAAGGTATAGGATAATAGATTATGAGTAAGATTTTAGATGTCAAATTGAAAATGATGGTAAACTTATTTAAAATCTTCGTTAAGAAGACGTTAAAATAGTTCAATGTCAAAGTTGAAACAGACAATGACAAAAAGTAGATAGAGCATCAGTACGAGTGTGACCACATGCAAATTCTCAGTCAAGCAGAGGCATGACTTGGCTGCTTGAAAATGAAGGAAGGTAGTAAAATAGCTTACTCTCCTAGATATTCAACAAGGAATGACTACAATTTACAGCACTATACATACATACTGTATTAATTAATGTACAGCACTTGTAACTACTTTAACATGTAAAAGTGTTGTCTTTTCATTTAATTGATTTTTTAGTTCTTTTTCTTTAAAAATATGTAGTTTTTTTCTTCCACATTTTCAACATACAAATATCAATTAAAGTAAGCCCTTAAAAAAAAAAAAATCCAATCATCCAAATATTTGATTATCTGAATGGGGTCTGGTCCAAATTGACTCAGATAGAGTTCTACTGTATTTAAATATGATAAAATGGAATTTCTTAAATGTGATTTGTTATATATTTCTTGTTTATATCATCCATAACATCTTTTTTTTTTTTTTGCATTCACAAAGGAATTTTTTTTAGAAAAACTTTTATTAGCTGTTTGATTTATTTACATGTAAAAAAGAAAACTACGCTTAAAACCTTCAAGCATTCATTTCTATAGATTTCCTTGTATTCAACATCTGTCATCTCTATTTTTAGATCTTCATCAGAAGAAAAATAGATCAAAAATGTTTTTACTAGTTTTAAAATTTTAATGTGAAAAAAGAGCATATTTTATTAAACTGGAACTTTCTATAATGGTCATTTTGTAAGCCAGGCACAATGTCATATAGAAAATTCTAATTTGATAGGATTTGATGTCAGCACAAGATTTTGAAGTCAGTTCCAGCTTGTATATCGAAAGTAAGCCTTTTAACTTTAGTATACCGGTCAGAGTATTTTAAACAATATTTAAAAAGGCAATTGTCTTATCGATTTTTTTGCTGGGGCTCTCTAGGAATCAGACTGACAAAAAAAATCAGTATTACGCCTCATGAGTCAAAAAGGTTAATCTATAGTTCATGATTTGATCATCTCTTATTTGTTGAAATCTTTGTTCAAAGCACATTCCTCTTATCTCCTGGTTTTAAGTAAATGATCTTATAAGTCCTTAGCTGCTCATTCCTATAACACAAATATATTTTTAAAATGTTTGAGAAAAACCTTTAAGTAGACAGTAATCATATTCAATGTGATTATTTAATAAGATGTCTATATTTCAAAATGAATTTCTAATTAAAACTCAAGTGATATGTATATTTTGCTATTTGCAACTTGTTTATATGCTTCTATTTTCTTTTCAAATTTGCATAATTTTAAACTCATTTCTTGGTGTCCTTTTGTCAATATGTTTATTATTTATTAGTTCAAAATGTTAAATATCTCTTGAAATTGAAAATTTCAGTATAGTAGATATTTTCATTTTTAAGTGACATTCATCCTATCTTTAGTAAATGTCCATTTGCAACTTCCATGTTACATTTGTATATAATGTCCTATATATCCAGAATTTATCTTACTATTCCAACCATATGCAGTTATAATTTATTTTTTAAATGAGAGAAAAAATTATTTCATGATATTAACATCATTGTTTTGGTTCCATTTTGAAAACCTGTGGCATAAAAAACTTGAATTTATAATTTATTTTAATAATATATCTTATTTTTAAATACTTATTCTGTTAACAAATATAAAATTAATAGAAAATTGTTAATTTGTTTAATAGAAAATTAAAATATTTTTCTAAGTAATAATTCAAAAACTCAAATGTTAAAATGCTTTATATTTTGAGTAATACTGATATTAAAATTTATGTTATGAATAAAGATATTTATTTGCTTGCAAAAATATCTATTGTAGATTGAAATAAATACTTTTTCCTTTCTTGCTTTTATATTTTTTACTCTAATAATTTTTACTCTAATAATTTTCTTCAATATTTATATATATTTAATTCTATATTAAGCATGGTGTGGACATTGATGAATTATGCTCTGAAATAATGAATAAATGGAATGAGTACCATCAAAAATCAGCTTCAGAAAATGAAAAAACAGGTAAATAAACATTTTATTTAAAAGAATATGTAACTTTGTATTATTTTTAAAAGTATCTCCATCTGATAATAAAGCTATTGTTTTGAACTATTTTCTTTAAGGCAGTGAATATCAATGACTGCAATAACCAGGATTAAGATTGAATAGTTTAAAGAGAAATTTTCATACTTGAATTATGTTTTATATTGATTTACTTATCTAAAATATGATTTTATTTATTCAATGTAGTATACATAATTTGAGTTATTACATGTATAAATGAACAAGTCACAAATGGATAACTTTTTAGTAAAACAAATATCAAATATTTGTTTATACAATTATAAACTGGTTCAAATCATCATAATCTATTAAAAAATTTTAAATGCAGTTTAAAACTTGTTTGTACCAATAAATTACAGACTTAATATTAAAAATGTATTAGTATTCTATGAAATTATAAAACAAAAGCTTGTGAAAATCACTGTCAATATACATTTACCTTTAACTATAGTCAAAATTACCATTCTTACTGTTGAACACCTGCTCCATCAATAATTATATATATATATATATATATATATATATATATTTAAAATTATGAACTCGTGGAAATGTTACTAATGAAACTTTTTGAACTCACACTTGTTCTATTTTATATTCACTTTAACAATTTCCTAATTGCAGCTAAAAGCTTCAGAACTTTTTAGCTGGTTTTATATTTTCATTTTCTTTAGCATCAAAGCACACCTGAGAATTTGAACTGATAGAAGATGTAGTCATTTTGAAACAAGTAAAGGACATTTTATAACCTAAATTAGAGGGTTCTAAATACTTGCATTTTTACTTTTGAAGAATCGCAACAAATATTTGACAGTTAAAAACTTGTTGATAAGAATAATATTAAATGACGTAAAATATACGAAAAAGTGTATAGTATGTGCAATTAAAAATATATTTCTATTTTTTTTCTCAAAAGATCTATTTGCAATGAAACTTTTATATTATCAAACTAATTTAATTGTCCAATTAATATTGTTATAAATTAACATTGTTTTGAAATTTCATATAAATGGTTTATTAATTATTTTTAACTATTTGATTATTTCTAGTACTATTACATTTATTAAAATATCTCAGTTATTGAATAGTTTTAATATGCAAGTGCTTATCAAATTAATGGAAATACCTTAGATGTAATGAAAAATACTTCAGTGTAATGTGGGACTAGCTTTGGCTCATGATAAAGTTTGAATTCCCCTGGGAATAAATTCACGCAAGAGCTAATAGTGTTTAGAAAAATATTTTATCATTTTTCATGGAGATAATATGAAAGTTCAGGTAGAGATGTGGTAATGGATATTGATTCATAATTGAATGTTCTAATAATGACAATATTGATACAAATACAATGAGTTTGGGTGATTGTGTGGGCCAAGTTAGAAGTTTAAATTAATCATATTCATCAAACTATGATTGGATGAGTCCCATTGCATGAATAAATGCATTATCATCCTAGTAAATTCCCTCTCCTGTGGAAAACAAAGTTTGCATCATGTTTCTACAGAAGATAGATTTTTTTTCCGACCATTTTATGGACCTAGTCAGTTAAATTTTTCCTATACTTCTACTCAGTGATCCTACCTTTATGGCTAATTAATGAATCAGCAGAAGACCATGATACAACTGCCATAGCATGCCTAAAAATTGGGGTGGTTCAATACGTTCAGACTAAATAGGCTCCTATAATTTGGTCTCTCAAAAATGCAAGACTTACTGAGCTTCAATAAAGCTACTGAGTACTATCAGGACATATACATTTCTATTTATGAAATAAACTGTTATATATTGTTATATTTTAATCTTACAAAGCACTATTAAAAAATATCACATTTATTCCCAGATGTTTCCATATTTTAATAGTAACATGTGTTTAGTTTGCATATTTTCCTTAAAATTTCATTATTTCTGATATTAACCTTATTTATTTGATGTTTTAATGATGGTCTAACATTGCAACTATAGATATAATGAAACATTATTCATTATTTATTAATAATTTTTAAGAAAAAATTCTAGTTTTGTTATTTTTAATTTAAACACTTTTTTAAATATTAATTTTATGAATTACTAATCAAAGTGTTTGCCAAATACTGAAACTCAAACTTAGTTAATTTTAATGTATGCTAAATTTGTTGATAGATGTACTGGTGATACTTAACTGAAATCAATCACCAAAAGAGTGGAATTAAAATACAAGAACACAGAGAAATATTGTTTATTGAAAATATAAACTTTATGCATTATAAATTCTAAAAAGTGCATTTTTAAAAATGACTGTAATCTATAAAGCATTTTTGCAAGCACTTGTAAAATAATTTTATTCACTTATGGCACAGATAAAATGTAAACAGTAATTTCATTTGGTATTTCTATAGTTATTTTAAACATGAATAAATAAAATTTTTATTAGCTGATATTCTTCTATTAATCAATTGAGAAATAAAAGTACAATGTTTAAAATTAAATATAATGAAAGGCTAATTTCCAAAAAAAAAGAGAATAATATATGAAAACTCCGACAGTTTGTACCTCCCTGAATAGAACGGAGCAGGCGCGGGTTGGTACTGCCAGCTATTCAAAGGCTCATTGGCCATGGGAAAATATGACATGAACTACAACAAAGAAGTAGCAGTCTACAAGGCTATAAATCAACTACTTGCTCTTGGCCTGGCCCCTGAAAAAGTTGCCTTCCTCTTCAACTCCCAGGCAACAATTTTGGCTCTAAGTAACAATAATCCAACTACACTGCCTTTGAACTATCCAGTGCCATTTTAAACTGGTGGAGTTCATCTTGCTGGGCTGGATTGTATTTCTCCAGTGGATTCCAAACCGTGCCAGAATCCCTGGAAACGAAAAAGCAGACAAAAAGGCCTAACTTGGGGCAGATACTGCTCACATAGAAGTTTCTCTGACCTTTAGTAGAGCTAAGACAATTATCAATACCTACATCAACAAGTCCTCTAATGCTGCCCTAAGAGAGGAGAGTATTGGAAAGCGATGGGAAACCCTCGCCATTGTCCCGATCCCAAGTTGCCTGGAGAGAGCCGAGGCTGTTGCCTGTTTTCGCCTTACCACTGGACTTTCTGGGCGTCCACCTTCACTGGCTTGGCCTGGCTCTTATGAAGTCTGCTCACTCTGTGACCATGCTAGGATGGATGCCAACCATCTAAAGCAGTGCTCTGCACTTACCCTACATCCAGCTGACGATGTCATCAGCCATTATTGGGAGGCTCGGCGCCAAGTGGCCGAAAGGCCAAGATCAATCATTGGCTAAAGTAAGGTAAAAGTAAAGTACATATGAAAACTTGCTAATATTCTGAATTGCTCATGTTTTGTTCTCCATGGTAATTGTCCCCAATGAAGCCAATTGTTAGCATTAGAGTCCAAACAATAAACTTTTAATGCTATAATTTATAATGAATATCAATATTTCTAAGAGAGAGGGATTAATATGCTTGCCACAAATAGGTTCATACTTAAAAGTTAATAAAACTGTTGTTTGATTCTTTTCAATTTCTTGTTAAAAATACTATTCAACTTATATTTTTGCATTAATCTGGATTCATATTGTAGTAATATATTATTATATAATTTCACTGCTTTGGTAAGAGTAACACATGTGTCATACATTTATTTTTTATGTAATTAAGCTCTTTAGTCATCGCAATTATCGATATAGGTTTTTGTATTTTCTAAGTTTTATGCATTGCTTACAATTTATTACACTATTTCATTGTTACAATTCTATTTTTCTATATAGAACAATTTGATCTTGGCCATAAAGTAGCTTTAATAATGGGAAAACAAGTGCAGCCAATTTTGAAACCAGCCAATCGCTCTACAGAAGAAGAACAGCTAAGAGAAGCCATTTTATCACGATGCACTTTTGTCTCTTCTGAGGAAGAGTAATTTCTTTTCTTTTTATTTATGGAAATATTACAAAAATTAATCTGTTAAACTCACAGTAATCTATGAAACATTGTAAACTACACTTACTTTAGAACAATATTCTAAAATTTTTGTTTTAGAAATAATGTTTTATTTACGCAATCCACGATATATGTTTAAGAATATGTTAAAGAAGTCTTATATATATATATATATATATATATATATATATATATATATATATATATAGTATTAAAAAAAAACAGTAGCATATCCAAAGAGGTGCAAGGTGCAGCAGGAAATTTTCATCGCCAAAAAAAAAATTTTTAGAGAAGTATTTTCAGATAATTTTTTATTATAATATATGTTAAAAATTTTAAAGAAAAATCAGCTTCTATTTCTTCTTATGCTTAAAAATTTTCATTATGAAGGAAAAGAATAAGTCTGTCTAAACCAATTCCAGAGAAAAGTACTGCATCAAAGAAGTACCTCTAATTCAGTATTTATAGCTGGAGAGGGTGTACATCCCTGTAGATATTGTTATTTCTGTTTCAAATAGTATCCTTAAAAAATTCATTCTTTCTATTTAAAAAAAAACTGGAAGTGTCTAAAACTTTTTTTTTTTTTTTAAATGTTTAACCTAATAATTTTGGAAAGAATCCTACATTTTAAATAGAGAGACAAAATCCATGATGACTGTATTGTTGCTTTCTGCTGTCAAATTAATTGTAAATTGATATGATAAGGATTCATCTGCTTATTAAGATACTGAATTCAAATCGTATGTTTATCAATTTTTATCTCGACTACTGTTAAATTTTAATTGATAAACATTATGTTTTACATAGTTTAAGAACATATTTTATGTATATTTCACAAGCAATCTTTTGTTTCTTTATCTGCTATACATAAATATATTTTCAATGAAAAGTAGTATAAATGTTCTGCTGAAAATGACTCCTGAATTGTTAAACAATTCACTGCATGCATAAATGTAATAAATTATTTGACGTCTAAGACATTTAAAAGTATTAGTGGTTGAAATGTTTTCTATGTAATAGTGTATTTTTGGGGAATAACTGGCCAAGCTTTGAGGGTCTTTTATGTGATCCTTGCTTTTAAATTGTGAAGATCCAAATTTTAACTGAGTAATGATGACCTATCCACACACTTAGTGTTTCATTATGTAAGTTTATTTCAATTCTGCCTTTGTTGTATCTAAGATTCAATTGAAAATCAACCAAAAAGAAACTGCCTAAACGGTCAAGAATTAGAAAATAATAAAAATAATAATAATTCAAAATTTTATTTAACATTTTGCTTTTTTTTTTTTACTGAATGAAATCTTTGTAAACTTTCCTGAGAACAATTGTTGAACAATCAGAATATTAGAAGGAAATTTATATTTTTAACAAAAGAGTGTATTTCTGCAATAAAATACAGATAATGAGTGTGTGACACAATTATATAATTTATAAAATAGACATAATTTTTCATGTACAATAAAGTACATATTGAGTAACAATATGTAAATGTATATTGATTTACATATTGTTTACAATATGTACTCAATATTTATTTACAATATGTACTCAATATACAAACAATATGTATATTGAGTAACAAAAAAAAAACATGTATAATATGTAAATATTATAATTTTTATTTAATGAAATTTTGTTTAATGCAATGTTTTCATGAAATCATTTCACTTGTTACATTTTATTACCTCATTCTTTCTAGGGAATATGATTCAGATGGGGGTGCCACTACTTCACATCGTATCCTTTTTGAAACTCCATATTGATTTTTATTTTTAAATTTTCTTTTTGTTTCATCTATAGAAATTACCAATATTCACTAAAATGCAAAAATCTCAATTTAAATATCATATAGAAATTATGTATAGATTTTAATTTTTGTCCATTTTAAAAGATTCACATAAATGAACATAATGCTTAATAATAAACATGATAAAATTATTCAAATAATTAAATTCTGCCATATTTATGATTTATTTTATAATACTTGTAACCTACCTTTTTATAAATTGATTCATTTAGGAATACATTTTATTCCTATTTTAATTAATGTATTAGTGTATTTTATTCCTATTTTAATTTAATATTAATTACTGAAATAGCAAAATTAAAACTTTGTATTGCATCAGTTGAAGTATCCTGTTGCAATACATTTATTAATTGCCATTTGTTAAAAATCAATTCATTCTTTTACTTATTCTGAAATTGTGAATCCATTAATGTGTCAAATATTAAATTATCTGCATACAACCCAAGTATATCAAAACTTTACAAGTGATATGGAATTCTGTTCCTATAAATTGTTTTATTTAATCCCTAAATCTTATAATATGTTTTACTGTAATTTTATTCTTCTGAATTGCATTGATTTACACATTATATGCAAATATGAATCAAGATTTTCTCACAGATGCAATGCTGGGAGTTTTTCATAGATAAAGTGATTGATAGCTGTTGATATTATATTGTCTTATGAATTCTAATAAGAAGCATACTAATTTGTATCAAAACAACAGGAATGTGGTTTGCTCATAAATCATGATCATATTTTTTCATAAATGTTGTAGATATTGCTTGATTATTTGAAATTGAAGCAAATAACATTCTAAAGTTCAATTCCAACATTTCTTTATTAATATTTTGAACTGTAAAACAAGAAAAAATAATATAATTATTTGCAAAGAAATTTAATATAGCCCCATATTCAAATGAGAGCAATAATTACCAAATTATGGTCCTTCATGTAAGACATTTTTATTTATCATTATAGTTTCATCAAATGAGAACCAAGATTACCATGTACTTTCATGCAATTGTCATAATGAGCTTTTGTATTGCCAAATAGGTTTAGCTATTTATGAATAATTATGTTACTAATCCCAGATTTTTAGACCTGAGGGAAGAATAGCTCTTCCTAGAATACATCACAAGATCTCTATGGGATTAAAGTCTGCTTGGCTACTCCATATTGTGAAGAAAGCATGTAAAGATAAAATTGATAAATGCAGCTTTGTTTCCTTTATGGCATTATTATCTTCCTTAAAAGCAAATATGTTTCCCTCATTTAAAAAAAAAATGTTGTACATAAACTTGGAGAATCTCATACTTATAATAAAATTTGCTGTCACTGAATAAACAAAGAATTTATAAAGCAACATACCTCATCCAACATTATCTCATTACCATATATATATATATATATATATATATATATATATATATATATATATATATATATATATATATATATATATATTAATTTAGTATATATATTAATTTTATATATATTTAAATAGCAAATTTTATTATAAGATATATGTATATACCTTTACAGGTCACTAGCTCTTTCTTCATAAAAGCACTTTGGGCATGGATGTTTGTAGTGATTCGGAATCCACTTTAAGCTGTAGGTCCCGGTCTAATTAGCCCTCATGTGTAAAAAATGACTGTTGAGCGACAAACAAACAAACAAACAAAACAAAACTTTCTTCATAAAAGCTTGTGGAGAAGCATGTGTGTTGAATTTCTATTCATCATTGAAAAAGACATGGCATCAATCCTTTTCTTGATGATCAAAAACTTCTGCTCTTCAAATTCCACTCAGGCTCATATTTTTATTTTTTTAAGATTATTTTTACCGTTAAACAAATACTAGGGGCATCAATTAAAATTACTTCCAAAATTATATTGTGTAACTTTAGCTTTTAAAATAGTAGTGGTCAATATTTCTATTTATTTAAAAGAATGTTCAGTTTCAATTTTAGAATTTTGTCTCTCTCAGAGTGTGTTATCATATAATTGTTCTTTAATTCTATTTAATAAATATGCTATTTTTTCCCCTCACAAAGCAGGAACAAGCATGGTAAAAAATTTTATGAAACAAATGTATCATGAATCATGCTTATGCACAAAGTAATACATTTCTTAATAGTACATATATATAAGAAACTAATTTCATTTTTATATAAATTATATCTATAATCAACATTTTCAGTTACCTTAATTTATAGAGTTCTTATTTCCATATAAAGTTCTTGCTACAATGTCATTTTTTAGAGAAAATATTTACAAATATTATATAGCTAATATATCTAATTTTAGGGACTCTAAATATTTCTTTATACTTTTAAATTAATCATCATTTTGTGTCATAGTTCACTAATTATATATGCTAATATTTATTAAAGGAAGAATTCCCTCGCTATTACTTTCATGAAACCATGTGACCTTAGTGGAACTTTATATCAAAATTCTCATAAATTGCTATGCTGTATTACTTGTTATAATATCTCTACATCACCTAATATATTCATAACAGTGACTGTATTTTCCGTAATTTTCTGTTTTCAAAATATGCAATGTGAAATTAATTTGCAAAAGATAAAAATCCAATCACTCTGGAAATCATATCCTATATATGTATCAAATAAGATTCTGTCATAAAATACACTTACATCTATATTTTATGTAATGAGTAAATTTAATTCAAAATCTATAAATTATCAATAATAAAAATCACTGAAACTTACTATCTCAATAAAGGTATAATTATGCATATCCATTTTTATAACATGTTTGTCTCTCTCTCTCTCTCTCTCTCTCTTTCCCCCCTCCTCAAAATCTTGTTGGAAAGTGAATTATAATTAATCAAATTTATTCATATAAGAAACAAATTTGATTAAGAAAAAAGAACAAAATTTTAGTAAATATCAATTTTTCTTCCATATACATATGCTGTTGGTTATCAAAAATAATGGAAACACCTTAGATTTCTAAAGAATCCTTTATTAGTATGATGTAGATTCACATATGGGATATAATGCACCTTGGATTCTCCTAGGATTCAATTAATACAAGTGCTAAATAATATTTGAAAGATTACTGTACCATTTTTCACAGAGATATTAGGAACGTTCTGGGAGCGATGTGATTACAGATATTGATTACTAATTGAATGCTCTAAAATAGTCCATAATGGTTCAAATATGGTGAGGTTGGGAGGTTGGGTTAGTGTGCTGGCCCAGGTAGATGCTTAAATTAATCTTTGTGTTCATAAAACCATGGCTGAAGTGAGTTGTTGCATTATCATTCTGGAAAATTCCATCATTAGAAAACAAAGTTTGCATCTGCATCATATGATGGTCCTGGTCAGTTAAAATTTCTCTGTACTACACCCCAGTGATTCTTCTTTTCAGGATTATGATTTGTACTGCTGAAAACCACATCACTGGTGCACATATCATGACAGATCTGCCACCATGCTTGATAGTTGGATGGAGACAGTCAATATCATATGCTTATGCAGGTATTCCCAAAATATGCACCTGCTCTCTTGCATGGAAAAGTCTGAAAGATGATTTGATAGATCCTATTTCTATCTTCCACTCATCAGTCAACCAATTTTTCTGAGCACGACATCATTGTGGGTGACATTTAGTATAAACATCTACAATAAGTAGTTTAAGAATTGCTGATCTGCCATAAATGTTCTGTTTAGGAAAATGCTTTCTAACTTGAGAATACAGATGCTGATTGAGATAAGTAAACGCTTTTGCTGTATTTGTTTGCTTTTTATACGTAGTCTATTTCAATACTTGCTAGTCTCTTTCATTAAAATCCTTTTTTGTCCTCTATTTTACTTTGCTAAGCTTGATCGCACTCTGTATACTGTCATGACTTTAGAAATCATACTTCTAAAAGTTTATATGTCTTAGTTGATTACGCTCCAGTTGAACCAACTCTCGAAATTTATCCTGTTTAAAAATCTGATGGGTTAAACGTTTTTTGCTTTTAAAGAAATCAAAGACATTCAGAATTTCAATAAAGCTAACATATAACAGAATACATCCATTTTATCCAGAAAAGTTTTATTATGTTTTAATAACTGTTTTGTTTTTTTTAAATGGAAAATAGTTTAGTTTCTCAATACAAAAGCAGCTGTAAGTATCAATATGTAAGTTATATGAAAGTCAAAATTTTAAAAATTAAACTCCACAGAAATTTAAATATTTATAGCTATAATAGAAAGTGGTATAAATTATATATCAATTTCTTATTGCTTTCCATTTGTTTGCTGGATAATTGACTTAACATTGTGTATATAATATTAAGTAATTTATTTAATCTGAGGATTATTCTCACAATCATTGATTATTTGGGGAAATGTGATTTTGGCCAAAATGTTTCACAGAAGCTTAGAAATCATATTGCAACATTCTAAAATTTGATTTTGCAAAGTTTCTCAAATACAAATTGTTGTTTTCTAATTGTATGATAAGAAATAATTGAAAATTGACTAAAATATATCATTTAAATGTCTGGAATAGTTCTTACTTAAATTTATTTTGAAATTTAGAAGGCTGTATTAAAATCAGTTTTCTTATACATCAGTCCTAACTACATGTATTTTCTTATTGGTTTTAATTATTGTATCTGAGGAGATCATGTTTGAGACATTTTAAGTTACCTCAATTTTCATCCCTGTCACATAGTTACTATTATCAGAGAATGCTGTACAATATTTTACTTTTTATGGAATTATTTAAATGTGGTCATTTCTTATCCTTTAGGCAATTGAAACTATATTCCCTTGTTGCAGTGCATTGAACAGATTGCAATTTTTATTGGGAGTGATGTCAAAAATCCACTCTGAGAGTAACAGGTTGGACACCTGATCTGTGGAAGATCTGAGTATATTAAGAAATCTAGATTTCATGGGTTAATAGAACTATTGCTTATTTAGATTAAATTTAACGAGAATGATTTACTTAGAAATATATTACCAAACATCCTGAATCAGTTGTCATCATTGTTACTGAGATCTCTAATTCCAGTTTAATGATGCAGTAAAATGTTTCCTGATAGCCAGCATTCTGCACAATTTGGGCATAGCCAATAATTTTTTTTTCTTTCATATTTTCATTATTTGGTAACAATTCTCTTTGAAAATATTATGTAAAAGTCAATTTACTTTTATTATTAGTAAACTAAAATTAATTAAAAATTATTGTAATTAAAATATATAACTACAGAAGTTGGATTATAGAATAATTTTAATTAAAAATCATTATTATATTTTATCTCTCATAAATTATTTTTGTGAGTAAAACTATTTATGACTTATTGAATTAAAAAGTAATTTCAGAATATAAAGAATTTTCTGCACTCTTTCTCTGTAACTCTTTTGAAAACTGATTGTAATCTTATTATTTGATTTCTAGAAATGTAAGTACTTTAAACATATTTTAAAACAGATACCAGTATGCATAAATGTATTTAAAAATATATTATCTGAATCAATTCTAGCTTTAAATGCCACTCTCTAATTGTTGACTTATACTTGCTCTATTTTTCAAAAAACTTAACGAATAAATAAATGATATTCTCAATTTTTTTTTAAAAAATGAAGTTAATGAATAGTTTACAAAAAGCCTTTTATTTCATTTAATATTTTTTATTTGCATGTATTGCATCTAATTTGCAGTTATGAATCCTAACTGTCTGCATAGCTCCCTCACAAAATCAAAACGTGGAAGCTGTAGCCCAGGCAGAAAAGGAACGCAGAGAGAAATTAAAATCTGAGGCTGATAAAAAGAAAGCATCTGATAAGGTGAATAGGGAAAAACAGAAACAAAAGCAAGAAGAGAGAAGAGAAAAGGAACGAAAAAGAACACAGAAACAGGAGAGAAGGCGGTGAATTTAAGATTTTATTTGACATAGGTTTTAAAAATGCTTATGTTAGCTTATAAAATATTGAATCCTGGCAGTCATAGCATTTGGATATTGTAAATAAAATCTGTCTCAAAGATAATATGTTTTTTTTTTTTTTTTTTTTTTTTTTAAACATTCAAAAATTAGTAAACTTTATGTGACCTTTCTTATTGAGTAAAAATAATACAAGAATCATTAATTTCTAATTTTTATTCAAAATTCAGAAATAAAAATTAAAATATTACTTTTTGTATATTTAGTAGTACTGATTGTTTTGCAGCTTTTAAATTTACTATGTTGATATAATCACAGTACCATATTTTGAAAACTTAAATAAGGAATTGCTAAAAAATGCTCTACATTTATTTTTATAGATATCTATAATAACATGAAATAAAAATTAAGGATCTAGCCACCATATGTTATCAGGTGTATGTATCCCAATAATGTGTGTGTGTCTTTTGAAAACTGATTGTAATCTTATTATTTGATTTCTAGAAATGTAAGTACTTTAAATATATTATTTATATATGTATATATACATATACTAAGAATTCTTTGATGTGTGGATTGTGTGTGCATAAATGAAATTGAAAATCATTCTCAAATAAACAAATGAAGTTTTGAATCTGAGTTTGAATTATTTTTATGTAAACAGTTTTATGAATATCTTATTAAGTATTTCATGTTTTCTATATTGTAAAATTTTGTAGAATTTATGGCACTATCAATCATAATTAAATCATATTTTGTATTTTGATGAAGAGTTCTTTAATTTTGATATTGTGCAACATTTTATTGATTTGTGGAAATATTACTGTTTGATTATTTTTTAATATTTTAATTATAAAAATTATTAAAACAGAAATCCCTATTATGTATATAATAAATTGGACTCAGCTGACATACATAACTACTCTTACCTATGAGACTAATCATGAAGTTGCTATTACAGACTGAATTTTGTATTTTAGTTTTCTATTTCAATGATTTGCTATCCAATGCTTCATTTTCGACAATAGAGTAAATATAATTATTCTCAAATTTCATATACCAGTTAGTTTGCCATTCCTAATTTTGTCTGCAAAGCCATTTCAGTTGAAATGTAGTTTTTTATTATTATGGAGTGGAGGTCAAATCACAGATTACAAAATTATTATGAAATAATAATTTTGTAATTTGTATCTGTACCCTTGTGCATTTTCATACATTGCTTAATCATGTGGGGGGGGTGATGTTATAAAATAGAAGTAAGAAAGTTCTTGCCATTTTCAATGGCACAAAAGAATATAACCTACATAAAGTGTAGCCTAATATTAGCCCTCGAAGTAATCAACATTTAGCACTTCTGCCAATGTGTCTCCAGCTATGCAATCCCCTTACAGTAAAAGTTAGGGGGGTTGGGCGTAAAGAAGTCTTTCAGCGCTTGGCGCAGGTATGCTTCATTGGTAAAAAATTTTCCACGAAGATGGTTATCCAAGGAATGGAAGAGTTGGTAATCTGATGGTGCAAAGTCAGATGAGTAAGGAGGATGGTACAAAGTCTCCCAACCAAGTCATTGTATGATTCCTGGCCATCTGCATGACATGCGGCTTCGCATTATCGGCTAAGAACAGTGGTAGCTCCTTCTGTTGCATTGCCTATTGCCTGCCTTCCAATTCCTGCGAATACAGGCCCGCAGTGACCGTTTGATCAGTTACTAGCAGTTCATGGTGAACCACTTGATGACTAAACCATCACAGAAAGACATCTCCCGGACAGAATTTGTGAAACCAATGTTCTGCAGTACGTTCATTCATTCAAAACACTTTCCCCAAAGCTTGACATATTCGGCGACTTGATGAAAGCAGCTGATAAGTCTTCTTTGAAGTTGTAAAGCAAACAACACCGAACCAGCTCCATGGACACGCCCTTCGCTACCATGCGAGTTACGACTGATGAATGTATGTGGTGGTGCTGATCTTACTACTCTCGACCGACCGGTATCTCAACCACGTCATACAATAATATGCCTACTTATTCTCACTTCATTCGGTGAAAACTGCAAGAAGTCACGAAATTTGAAAATAATATGTTTAAACTTCGTAATCGGCGGTCCAGCAATTAAAATGTTATTTTTATACTAACCGCGTCAATTGTATTCTGGAAATGTTTTTATAGATGGTAATTTTATAGTATTCTTGTGTCGCAAGGAAGGAATCCCGGAAAACTCTCTAGCACCTACCTCGGCAGACATATTGGTTAGTAAAAATGTAAAATTCATCAGTTATTGTATACCAATGATAGGAATCGAATTCAGAACCCTTCATTCTGGGGTATTCTAGATTAAGACCACCCTTTCGAATGGGCATTTATGATAATTCAGAATTTATATTATTTTGCAGATGTGGTAGAATAAACAAGAAAAAAGAACATAAAGAAAATAATGCTGATAAAATTGACATATTTTTTATTATTCGGAAAATCAACGCACTGTTAATATGTGTCTCATTCCTTTTGATCTGGATACAATTGATTGATCTTTTGGGACTGACTATAGCGTAGAAATTTTTTGCGGTAGTGTGAATACTAGAACGTTTTGTGTTCGTTCTTCCCTTTTTCTAAAAGTGGTTTGTCCCAAATCAAGTCGTCGAAAGCTTTTTTTTTTTTTTTTTGTAGGCAGGTGCATTTAGTAATCTGCGATAGAAGGAAATGGCTTCAGTTGAGCAGAAAATCAGTATCAAATTTTGTGTTTCTTAAGAAAGAATGCTACCGAGACTTTCGGAATCTTGAGACATGTATACGAAAGTGAAACGTTATCGAGAACGCAAGCTTTTGAGGGGCATTATCGTTTCAGGGTAAGTGCCGAAAACAGTAATCGCTGTGGCTGTCCTGTGACTTCGCGCACCTGTGAAAACATCAAAAGGTATCTGAGGCGGCAAACAATTTGCCAAATTGTTTGCAACAAAACTAAAATCAAGCAGGAAACAATTTGCCAAATAGCAGAATCAGTTGGGATATCAGAGGCAATATGTCATCGGATACTGAATAAAGACCTACATGCATAGGGTTCGCCGTTTGTTAAACGTAGCCTAAAAGAGAGTTCAAATGGAAATAACGGGAGTCTTAGTTTTGGCTATTGAAAGAAAATCTTCGCTACTTGGTAGAATTTTACTCGAGACGAGAAATGGTGTTTTCTGTACCAAGAAAACACATCGGCAACATGAAAATCATCACAATCTCTACGGAAACAAAAATCGCTCTATAGGAAAATTCATGCTGTAGATACAGGGGATTGTGCATTTGGAATTTATCCCTGTGAACAGAAATCTACGTCGAAATCCTGTGTCGTTTGCTTGAGTCGATTAAAAATGTGGGCTGAGCGTTCATGAGGGTTGTTGAATGACAACGCTCCTGCTCACTGATTCCTACTCGTTAAACGAAAACAACTGTTTTGCTTCATCCTCCTTACTCGTCTGATCTCGCACCCTGCGATTTCTTTTTATTTCCTGAACTGGAAAACGTTTACAGGTTCGTCAATCTCAGTCTTCAGATGTCATCATAGGTTGAATTAAAGGGCATGGCCAAGAATGGATTCCAGACGAGCAAGAGAGAACTTTACTCTTGCTGGCAAAAGTATACTGTTGCACAAGTTCTTATTTCGAAGGAGGATGTGCTTTTGCAATTTAATTCATATTATTTTTTACATTATAGACTCAGTCCGGGAACCTTTGAATCCTACCTCGTAAATAAATAATCGGTTATTGCATTTGTTTTGTATAAATTTTTGTTGCATATTATTTAAAGTTGACTTTATAAATATAACCATAAATGAGAGAGAATATAAGTGTTTTAAAAATTGGTAATCTTTTGTTTGGTAACACACAATAGGAATAGTGCAGTAAGTCAGAAGCTTCAACTTTGGTGACCACTGATGTGAGACATTTTCTGTGAAAAGTTCCCACTAGGCAATAATATAGCAGGTCAAACTTTAAGAATCTTTTCAGTCCCTGTTTTTTTTTTTTTTTTTTTTTTTTTTAATTACGTCCTTATGTTGGCTCTTTCGAGCATAATAAGTCTTGCAGTCCAATAAAGAAAAGAAATATCTCCAGGAGTGGAGAGCGTCCTGAAATGTGAAGAAGAGCGGGCTTCCTGGAGTGCAGAACATTTCCAAAGATGCTCGCCATCAATGCCAACATGTTCCCTACATAAAATGCAGTTGGGTGAATCCACAAGCCCTATGTAATATAGATGTTTCTGAAGAAAATCATGCCCAGTAAGTAACCTGAAGCAGGAGACCCCTATAGATCTAGGTAGATCTCTGGGGATACATGAGGTCAGCAGGGTCCTCCAAGAGGCATCAGCTGCTTTCTCTTTGTAATAAATGTTTCGCTGGTGATGCATGACCCGTTTTAGAAGGAGTTTGACATTTCTGAAGCCAGTAGGAGTATCAGGAGGGTTTAAGGCTCTTCCAGACCTACGTGAGAACTTCTGTTGTCTTGTCGCCCCATCTGGTGTTAGTTCTCAAAGAGGGGAGTATCCCAAACATTATTATTGGTAGAAATTGCTTGTCAATCAATCCTTCGAAGTTAGGGAGCCTGCCAGAATTGGCACGTTATATCGTGAAAAATTAAAGTACTAACGCCATAAATACAGCCAAAAAGAGAGTTTTAAATTTGCTCCTAACAGATGTTTACCTCAAGTTACCCTCAGGGTTCTTAGAATAGGAGTGGGGGAAAGTGGGTCAGTACAAATGCTCAACGAACTGACACCGGAATTACCTGTTGCTGCCTTATGGAAAATGAGCTGCCAGTAAAGAAAATATTATTTATTTATATTTTATAGAGTTCGGTTTTTATTATTCGCACTAAAATATATGAAGACAAATTGCAAATGTTGAGTGATTTTACAGTTACTAATTAAATGGTCAAAAATGATTATCAGAATTCAAATAAAACCTAAAATACTATATGAATGATTAAATATATTTTTTTAAGTGCCTATGTTCAATTTGATTTTATGAGACTTGATCTATTGACTTAAGAACCTTTTGAATATGAATGCAACAAATAATTAAAAACTATTATTTTCAAAACTAACTCAATATAAAAATATTTAATTTTTTTCAA
Organism: Latrodectus elegans; assembly: GCA_030067965.1. Classification (NCBI taxonomy): domain Eukaryota; kingdom Metazoa; phylum Arthropoda; class Arachnida; order Araneae; family Theridiidae; genus Latrodectus; species Latrodectus elegans. The sequence continues at coordinate 20,950,569 of CM057819.1, forward strand.
GTTTTTTTTTAAACTAACACACACACACACACACACACATATATATATATATATATATATATATATATATATATATATATATATATATATATATATATAAATATATATATATATATATATATATATATATATATATATATATATATATATATATAAATATATATATATATATATATATATATATTCTAATTATATAAAAATAGAAGAAATGATTATATAAATAATTACAGTTACAATATATATTTTTATGAAAATGACGTTACGATTTTCTATCTGTATAATCGTATCGTAATTTTCATAAAAATATTATAACTGTAATTATTTATATAATAATCATTACATCTATTTTATATAATTAGAATTACTTAGAGCTTGAAAGAGAGATTCATCTCTTATCTTTCATCTCACAAGTCCCTAACTTTATTCCTCTATATAAATAAAATTAACTAAGTTATAATTAGAAGTACACGTTTCTTAAAAACTTGATATTCTGGTGTAAAATGTGTTGTGAAATTTACTTTAATTCTGAAGATTTTAAAACTCTTCAGTTATTTTATTAGATATTTTCCCCTGGCTTGATAAAAACAAAATTAGATTAGCGCTAAATATGCCTTATAAAAACACGCAGGTAAATTAGATTAAAATCAGTTTAGAGTAAAATTGTGAGAAATATAAATTGGGTTTATATTTGTCAACGAATAATCAAATGCAAATGCAACTTACAGCGTACGAGAGAAAAATATAATTTCATTGTAATACGAATAAAATATAATACAATTTCATGAGCATATGGGAAATTTAGTTAATACCTTGAAATATATATGAGGTAAAATAGTAATTAAAATAAATCTGTTAATAAAGTAAAGAAATGCGCTTGAGCAATTCAATTTCATGAAGGAAAAACAGAAACTATAAATATATATATATACATTTATATACACACACACAAACACTCTATATACAAACATAAACATACAAATTCATGTACTTAAACTTTTATTTATTTTTTTTTTTTTGTTTGTTTGCTCCTGAATTATATAAGTTGGATTTCTTATGTCCATTGATCTAGGATAACGTGGATCGATTAGTTCTGGCAAAAGACAGTCAAAATAAAAATCATTTAATTTAGTTTTCATTTGTGTCTCCCAAAATACATCATCTCTAAAAATAATTTCAGTTTTAATTCCTTTTGGGGACCAAATGGCAAACCAACAAAAGTTTCTTTCACTAATATGTAATTGTCCTTGGATTTGATAATAAAATTTATGATTTTTATTTATGCCATTAATTTCTTTTGTTTTTCCATCTTTTTGCCAGAAATTGAATTTAGATTTCTTTATAAATTCATTGGGATGTATATCGCGACATGTATATGGGCATTTAATTTCAACAATACCCTCTTTGTCAATTATTCCATCTGACGTGGCAACTAAATGAGGCAAATTTTTATCTATGAATATCCCACATGGTTCTATTTTAAGTCCTATTTCTTTTTTTAGTTCGAGAATGGCAGTTTTTTCATGAATAATGCCGTATAAAATTGCTTCATTTTTTTACGTTAGAGTATAGTATTGTTTTTACTAAATTTTGGCATCCTGTAGAGGGTAACTTCCGACATACATCACCAAAATTCGACGCTGTCAATCGAATTCTTTTCTTTCTCCAAACAGCATTCTCACTTTGAAGTATAGTAGCTCTTTCTAAATCTTCTCTTTCTTTCAAAGTAAGAGCTAGATTAGTCAATAATTTCGATTTTTTTTCTTCGTATTCATTAGATGATAAATCTGGCTTTTCAGCAGCTGGGCCATAATTTTTGTCGGGACCTGAAAAAATATTTGCTAATTTCCTAGGCTTTGACTTATTTTTTGCTTTATTTAATTTATTTATTCTTTTATTTCCAAACTGCTTGCAGTATTTACCTGGGCTATTTTCTTTAAGAGCTTTGTGCATTTCAATATATTTTTTTTTAGCATTGTGGGAAAGAACTGAAGCATAGCATCTTGTTTGGTAGGAATTCTTTTGACAATAGTTCACTTTCTTCCCACCCGTTAACTTGGCAACAATTGAATTAAATTGTTCTACAATGTTAGTATTAGCGTTATACAATTGACTTTTCTGCATTAGAAAGCTGTTTGAAGACGGTATTGTACTGCGTATCCCATCTTAGTGACAACAAGGTGATTGATGATTTAATTATTGTTGTAGCCATACAGAGAAAGAGAGTCGTTCAATCACACTATTTCTAGACTAATCACTTTGAGCATATCTAATTGATTCTTAATTTCCTTCCTGATATTCTCTCTCAAGCATTTCTACTGGAACATCAATACTATAACTTCAGTTACTTATTTTATATCGCCTTAAGTGCTACAGGATATTTATTCATTCTTTTGATATTTTATTACTTTTATTCCTTTTTTGTCAAAAATAATGTCATTTGCGTTGCGCAGGACAATATTCTTTTCAAATAAATTTCGTGAGCATAAAATGATGCCCCTAAGAGCATTGATGTCATCTGTATTGTAGTGTGGTGTAATGTATTGTTATCGTTCGTTTGGTTATTGAAATGCTTTTATGTTTTTCCGCTAAAGTTATACTACAAACCGAATTTTTTTTTCAAAGATATATATAATTTTTCAAATTTAAAGTGTTTAATTTCTTATCAGACGCAATATGCTGGTATCGTATGCTTATTAATCATACCTTATAATGTATTTTTTTTTTCATGAAATAAGTTGAAAATAAAATTAAATGTTCAAATGTTTGTAGAGGTAAAAACTCAATAATTTTGGAAAATGATTAAAAATCAATTTAAAATATTTGTCTCACTATTATTCTAATAAACTTATCGTTCTTATTATTAGATATTTTATTTTATAAGAAATATATATATATGTATATATATATACATATATATATGTATGTATATATATGTATATATATATATATGTATATATATATACACATATATATATTATATATATGTATGTGTATGTCTATTGTAAAATGCATTTTTTTACATCTTAACATATAAAGTAGTTTAAATTTTTAATACATAGTTAGTCTTATTTCAAAATCGTAGTATATAATATAATTGAACAAGGTAACACAAAACAGTTTATAATATTTCATTTTGAAAATTTACTTAAATGAAAATAATCAAAGTTGATTTAAAAGTACATATCATAGCTACTTTTCCAACGCTATTTAACAGAAATCTAACATGCATTATTTACAGATGCCTTTTCTATTTCATGAGTGAGAAAAGCTAATTCGTCTTGCTCGATTTGGAATTGTTTGCCAACCACAGGGTAAAACAGCGGAAATCATATAGGGAGAAGTTTTCTCAGAAATTCCTCCTTCTTTAGGTTACCGTAGTGAAGTAGAAAACTCAGCCAAGTTTGGCTTTAAAAATTTTCCAGTTTCATAGGTGGCGTTGTGTACAGAGGTGGATTTTCAGAAATAAGAAGGAGTTTAATTTGTAATCAAAATTCGTATCAAAATATTAATGCAATCAAAAATATTTTTAGCTTAAAAAAAAAACAAAAATGTGCATTTTGTAACTGTACAGAGAAAAAAATGAAATATCTTTAAACCAAATTTTGTACAACCTCAATGAAATTAGAATTTGGTTAAAATTTACTTGGATGGAGATATTTTGACATTTTAAAAATATTTGAAAAAATTTTAAACGCTAAAAATGGATGTCGAAGTGACAGTAGCTCTGTTTTTTGTAATTTGCAAAAGACCGGAAGTTTCTATCATGAAAATAGCACTTGTGAAACATTAAAATATTATCCATAGGATTCGATTCTCCCCAACGGAGGTCTAGCAGGGCCTTAAAAAAAGAAGCCGCTTTCGCGAGATTGTCTGCTTTTTCATTACCAGGCAAGCCGCAATAGCTAGGGATCCATTGTAAAGTAATTTCCTTTCCCGCTGTCAGTAAAGTGTTAATGATGGTCTTACAGTTAAATTCTATAGATATAGGTAGGAGAGTATAATTTGCCATTGTATGAATGGCAGCCTGACAGTCAACAAGAAGAACAAATTTCACTTCCGAGAAATCTAAAAAATTTTTGGAGAGCCATGTAAATTGCATACATTTCTCCATCAAAATTGTCAGAGTTTTTTCCCAAAGGCTCTTTGAGTTGGAAAAATTTGGAGAAGACACCAGCTCCCGCTCTCTCAGTACTTCTCTCAGCTGATCCGTCAGTATAAATGTGCATCCAGTTGTCGAGTGGGTATCTCTCATTAATAGTAGCAAGAGCAGCAGACCTGAGTTTTGCCTGAGGGGAGACTCTCTTCTGGACAGGAAGGACAAGGTCGTAGACAGGGGTGGCATATTTCAGCATACCTGGCAAGACAGGGTGTCTGGCTGTAAGGGCTCTATTACTTGGAGTGCCAAGTGAGCTGGAAATTCTCTGGAATTCTGATAAAAATGTTCGTTGTGTTTTTAGTCTCAGATTGTTAGTCTAAAAACCATCCCTACGTAGTAACCTTTCACCAAGAATCAAAGTAGCAAAAACTCTCCTATCGTGCAAATAGTCAAGGCCAGTCTGAAGTTCCAAACTGATATTGGAGTTGAGAAGGCTCCCCCAGTGATAAGCCTAAGAGCACTGTTTTGAGCAACATTGAATTTCGATAAAACAGTATCTGAGGCAGTTATTAAAATTTCGGCTCCATAATCGAAGACTGGTCGGATGAAAGAGTTAAAAGTCATGACCAAAACATCCTGAGTGGCACCCCACTTAACACCAGCTAGTCTTTTTAATAAATTAAGTCGGCCTGAGACATTTTCAGTGATTTTGAGGCCTGTTTGTTCCAGGTGAGCCTTGGGTCTAAAAGAATACAGAGGTATTTTTCACAATCAGTTCTCTGGAGTGGTTTGTCATCAAAGTTTAAAATAATCTGATGCTGTTTAGTACTCAAAGTAAAAAGCTCAAAATTGGTCTTGTCAATGTTGACAGAGAATTCATTGTCATTAGTCCATTTCAATAAAAAGTCCAGGACAGAATTTATAACCCTCTCTAGTGTTTGAAAGTTGTTGCTAGTTGTCCAAAGGATCAGATCATCTGCATATAACAAAACCTGAATATCAGGGCAGGTCTTCGAGATGTTGTATATGATATCATTTTAATCATCAAATTGAACAAAACAGGGCTTAAAACAGAACCCTGAGCAGTTTGCCCGAAACCCGATCTAGCATTTCCATGACTTACGTTAATAAAACGTTGTGAAAGGAAATCAAAGATCCATTTAAAGAGATGGCCAGAGATGCCCATCTGACAAAGCTTCTTTAGTAACAGTTTTCGCCAAACACGGTCAAACGCTGATTTAAAGTCGATAAAGACTGCAAGAGTACTTTCTTTTCTATGAAAACCATCTTTGATTTGTTGACTGAGTCTGACTATTTGTTCCGTAGTATTAAAGTCCCTTCTAAACCCAGCTTGTCTCTCAGAGATAAAACTTTTACCGTCAAGAAAAAACTGTAATCTATCAACGATCATTCCCTCAGTCAGCTTGCTCAAAATACTGGTCAGAGAAATGGGTCGAAACGAATTCAGGTCAGATGGATCTTTATTTGGTTTCAGGATTGGAATAATGTTAGCTTTTCGCCATAAAGCCGGGAGTGTTCCACCCCAAGTTCTGTTAATAAATTCTAAAAAGTTTCGACTTGGCTTTCAGGCCGAGTTCTAGGATAAATTCTGGTAAAATCTTATGAGGTCCTGCACTCTTGCCACGCTTTAAATGCCTTAAGGCATTTTTGAATTCTTCATTGGAGAAGGGAACAGAGAAGAGGCATGACCTGGAGTCCCTTAAAGATGGCCTTATTTCGTCTTTTCGAATTTTTGCTTTTGGTCTAAAATTACTAATTGTACGAAAATGACTGCAAAAAATATCAGCAATATCTTTGTCAGAGGTCAAAAGCTTTCCACAAGCCTCAGTTGGCTTTTTACAAGGTTGTGTCTTTTTCCATTAAGAGTGGATAAAAATTTAAAGGCCTTAGTTCCATCTTTACGATAGTCCAAGTCAGTAAGAAATTTATTAAAACAAGCACCCTGTTTCTAAACCGCAAAAGCAAACGACAATGGGGCACACACGTTGTGTGAGTTGCCCTCAGTTCTGCTCCTTGTTTAGCAGAAAACCGAACAGGGTGGAAATTTCTAAAAGCCCAAGTATTTAGAATTTTCGTAAGATTTAGTCTTCCTCAATAAATAAATACAGAATATTTGAAAATTATTTTTCTTACGTCAATTCATTTTCGTTAAAACTAGGAATATTTCCAGGAAAAACTGATCTCAATTTTACCCGGGAAATCGCATTTTTTACTTGGGAAACATGCATATATTGTGCTTTTTTTTTGTTTTTACTTATAAATGTCGTAATTACAATTCAATCATTTGTTACTTCTCTTACCTTACTTCCATATATCAGTCGATAAATCCGCAGTTAATACTTAAATAATAGCGCATACATTAAGAATAATTGAATTAATATTTTCCTCCAATGTTGTGCATCATGAAATAAAACCTTGCGTAGATAAAATAAGAACTAATTAGTTACAGTGTACGAACGCCAGGATGTGAGGTGGCGCTGCTACGACACTTGTAGTTCTCTTTCTCAAAAAAGGAACTTGAGAAGTAGAAAAAGAAAATACTTGGATGAGATATATCATGACCGTGCTTAGAGCGGAAACACGGTTTTTAAAACTTTCTTAGCCGCATATCTGCGGAATTTATAGTAAATAGTTTTAACCTTTCATCTAAAATTTGAACTAAGCATCAGGATTGAATTATTTAAATAACTTGAGAAAAGGAAATGTGAACTCTGTCATGAACTAACAATAATTGTGATCATATGAACTATAAGCGATTTCAATATTATTTGCATGAAAAGAAGCATCGATCTCTGAAACGTAACAAAAAATAATGAATCTAACTGATATAAAATCTTAACTTGGAAAAAAATAGGGAAATTAAAAAAGAAACGTACTTTTTTTAGAGCTGGAGTTACTAGATCAATTACTAAAACTGAGAGCATAACAATAATTGAGAATCCTACCCCGGAAAATATTCTAGAATTAAAAGAATATTTAGACATATTAACTGAGAAACATTTGCCTTTGAAAGAACTTGATAAAGATATGGTTATGTTAAAAATTATTATGAAAAGGTAATTCATTCATGCGAAGAATATGAGAAATTGATAATTTATAAATCTAGAATTAAAAAGTATCTAAAGAAATATGATAAATGTGTTGAAACTCCTAGTATTTTGCTGAAAATAAGCCTGCGCTTGAAGTGGTTTCTCACACGCACGCACGCATACACACACACACTCGCGCGCGCGTAACGTATCAAATGTTGAACTTCCACAATTAAATTTCGAAAAGTTTGCTGGAGATTCTAGCACTAGGTTAGAATTTTACAGCATGAAAATTCAATAGATACAAATTCAAATTTAACAAAAATTGAAAAAAAATCACATATTTGAAGTCATTGGTTGCTGGTCAAGTTATAATTTTGTTTCTGGTTTTAGCTTAACAGAAGAAAATTATGATTCTTGTTTAAAAATGTTCAAAGATATGGTCGAAAACATTTAATTGTTAATAGTCATATGAATAAATTATTAAATTTAGAGCGTGTTAAATATTTATTTAATGTCTACTTATTACGTAAACTTTATGATCAATTAGAAATCAGTTTAACAAATTAAAACTCACTTAATGTTACAAATGATAGGTATGGTCACATTCTGAACTCAATTATACTAAAATTACTTCCTCAGGACTTAACTCTCGAATTCAATCGAGAGAGAGAGAGAGAGAAACCATACTACTAAAGAAAATTTTAAAGTAACAGAATAGAATTCTTAAAACATACGAAATTGAACGCCGTGAAGCTACTTTAATGATAAATAATTCTAATAGTGTAAAAACTATGGAAACATTTAATCGTAGTCAGTCTTCAGTAAAAAGCGAAAATACGTATTTAAATCATTCTAGATCATTAGCATTATGGTTTAGAGTGCGTGTACAGATTGCTTCGATTTCAATCTTCATTATGAAAGAATATTTATTTATACATGATAAGAGATATAAAACGTTATATTTTTTTATATTTAAGTATGAAGTCAGTAGAGAAATGACGGTAGAGGGTGAAATGTTTTTTTTTTTACTTGAATTTAAAATTGGATCTTCAGCTAATAAGTTGCTAGGTTTAAGACGATCGATGGAAATTTTTGTTTCTTTTTCCGTAATGAGAAATTTGAAAAATTTGTCACTGCGATTTATCACCTTATATTACCCTTCGTATAGTGGCTGAGGACTTTTTCGCACAGCATCCTTACGTACGAATACATATGAACACGTGGAAAGATCTTTGAAAATAAAAATATTTTTACTATGGTTAGACGCTGGTACTGGATGAATAGTAAAAAAAGATTTCTTAAGCTGAGTAGCAAATTCTGACTGATTTGTTGATAAAGGTTGTATAAAGTCACCAGATAGACGAAGTTGTTCGCCATACAGCAAGTCTGCAGGTGTTGCACCAAACGTGTCGCAGATGGTCGTTCTCAAACCTACAAGAACAGTTGGCAGTAACTGGATCCATAACACATTGTTGAGGCACATCAGAGCAACTTTCAATGACCTGTGTCTCGCTCGATGAAACCATTCGATTGAGGATAATACGAGGTAGTGCACTTTCTTTGAAATCCTATAATATTTGATTGCTCTTGAAAAAGGTGTGATTCATACTGCGTACCTTGATCAGTGACTATGTATGATGGAAAACCGAAACTAGCAATTCAACCAGCATAAAGAGCTTTGGCAATGTTTCCTGCTTCGATGTCATGTTGGAATGGCTTCGGTCCAACGGCTGTATCTGTCCATAACGGCGATTCAATAACGCTAATTTTTTGATATTGGAAGAAGACCGATGATGTCAAATAAATATGTCGAATGAAGACATCATCGATATGACCGATGATGTCTTTGAAGCGTTGACTGGCCAAAGGAAAATTCTGAATAGGATTCTTAACAAGGCGGGTAACTTTACTTTGTTGGCACTTAAGACAGTTCCGACACAAATTTTGAATGTCTTTCCGCATTTCAGACCAAATATATTTTGTTGTCATTAACTTCATTGTAGAACGATTTCCTGAATGGGACATATTAAGAGTTGCTTCAAAAACTATTCTTCGAAATGATTTAGGTATACAGGGTGTCCCAAAACAACCACATAAACTCTGCACACCTAGATTCCTCGTTGGGAGTACATAACAACTGCCTAAAGAAGCGTTCCTGTACGATCCATAGTTTACGAGAAAAAGTACGTAAATCAAAATATGACGTTATTTCCGGTGCTAGAAAAACATTTTATTGAACATAATGTAGTGATCATATATTGTCGCAGCGCAACCTATATGAAAGTGATCATTTGTGTAAAAAATTACCGGAATGTTTATACTTTCTAAAAAAGGTATTTTCCACTCTTGTTTTGTAGCTTTCGCTTCTCGTTATATTTCATGGAATGTTATTCATGGAATGCATGTTATATAGTTATCATTAAAGTTTTTCGTTATAAAATGGATTTAACTCATTTATCCACACCTTGACACACTTCAATATCAACACAATGCACAACGCATATGCACAATTTAAAGCAGATGTTCCAAGTGTCCGCCTTGAATGTCGAGGCAGGCTTGAGTACACCGTGGGATGGCTGTCATCACAAGCTGCAGCATCACGGTGTCCACCGAAGTATAAGCAGTGTGCAGACTAGCAACTAAGTCCGTTGATGTTGCCACTACGTCTCGATATACCAGTTCTTTGAGATGGCCTCGTAGGGAAAGTCTAACAGTGTAAGATCAGAAGGACATAGAACTGGACCCTCACGTCCAATACAGCGACCGGGGTATTCCATATCCAGCCAACCACGTACAAGAGCACAAAAATGCGCCGGAGCCCAATCATGCTGGAACTAAAGACACTTCCACTTGATGTAAGACCAGTATATCGGTCTTACATCAAGTACATATCGCAGTAGTCACGAATGGAATACCTGGCAAACATACGAAGACTACAGATAGCTGCACTCCAAGATGCAGCCTTTTAAATACCAGTTTAACGACGGACTAAAGTCATTCCATGGCACGCGCATGCATGATGCAATATGTGCGGTGAACGTTTTAAACATTATCGTTTGAAAAGATATGCCCAATAAAGTGTTTTTTCTTGCACCGGAAGTGACGCCATACTTTGTTTTTCGTATTTTCTCGTAAACTATTGATCGTACAAGAACACTTCTTTGGGCAGTTTTTATGTACTTCCAACGAGGAATCTAGCTGTGCAGAGTTTATGCGGTCGTTTTGGGACACCTTGTATATGGACGAATATTCTTATGTGAAGAGTCACAAATTACCTGATATGAGCCAAATACTGGAAATTCAGATACTATTAACGATGAAGAACTTTGGTTTTTTTAGAAACTGTTGTAATTCTTCATTTGATTTTTGAGATATAGTTATTGCTTCATAGTCGATGGTTGGAAGAATGGATAAACTATATAATCTTGATAATGAATCGGCAACTATATTTTCTGATCCAGAAATATGTTTTATATCATTTGTAAATTCGACGATGTCTTAAATCCTTAACTGACGAGGTGAAGCATTTTCAGGATTTTGATTTAAGGCAAATATTAAAGAATTATGGTCTGTAAATATTAGGAATGGTCAGCCTTCTACAAGGTAACGGAAATGCTTCACTGCAGAGTAAGTAGCCAGTAGTTCCCTGTTGTAGGTACTGTAACGTTGCTGCGTTGGATTAAGTTTTAATGGATACCAATCTAATGGTTGCCAAGAATCACCAATTTCCTGTTCAGCCGCCGCGCCAATTGCACAATCAGAAGCATCCACAAATATACCGATGGTTCTGATGTTGAAGGATGTGCCAAATGAACAGCATCTACAAAGTGCATTTTGCATTTCTGGAAAGATATTTCCGCTTCTTGTGTCCACTCAAATTTTTTTTTTTTTTTTTACAAATCTGGTTTTATTTGAGCTCTTTTTGTTGTCCATCAGACACTTAGTCAGTGGAAATTGGTATTCTGCAGCATGAGGGAAAAATCTTCTGTAAAAATTTACCATACCCTAAAAATGTGTTAATTCTTTGATTGTTTTAGGTTTATCAAATTCATTGATCATTTTGACTCAGTCAACAGCTGGTTTAATACCTTTTGCAGAAACAGTGTTCTAAAAAATTTATCTCACCCAGACCAAATTGACATTTTGCAATTTTTGTTACTAATCCAAAATCTGAAAGGTGTTTGAAAACTTCCTTTAATGTTCTAAATGCTCTTTTCTAGAATTTGAAGCAATCAAAATATCTTCAATGTAAACGAAACAATAGTCGCGAGACCTTTCAAAACAGTATCCATGAACCGCTGGTAGGATTGTGCAGCGTTCCTTAATTCAAATGTCATTCATCGAAATTCAAAATGTCTGAATGGCGTCAAATTGCTGTCTTTTCTATGTAACCTTGATGGACTGAGATTTGATGGTAAGTACGTTCTAAGTTCAAGGTTGAAAATATCGTACATCTTTCCAATTGATGTGTAAAATCTTGTTAGTGACATATTCGATAACAATCTGTATGTGTTGCTGCATTGAGTTAACGATAATCACCACCTGGTGTCCAATCTCTTTTTCTTTGGCTAGATACCAGCTGATTGACACACTGGGGACCACAGTGTATAAGCCGTTCAAAGGATTGCCCCAAAAAGTTAAAGTTACTCAGGCCAAAATGAGAGGATCTTTACTGTTCATGAGAAGCAAGGGGCAAACAGAGCGGCTTCCCGTCGAGTGACAGAAAGGGTAAGGAAAAGATTAGGAGAAGAGAGGAAACACAGAGAGAGAATATAGATTCCTGAGTGGACTCAGGCCACCTAAAAATGGTGAACCCCATGCGGGCCAAAGGCATATGGAAAGCTAATGAGTATTACAAAATCTAGTCGATTTTCAAAGTCAAAAAATCTAAATATGAAGTTTGAAAGAGGCATAAAATAGTGATGAGCATGATTAAGATTATCAATTTATGTCAAACCTCTTCTGTCGCAATTTAGTTTTAAAAAAAACACAGCCATAAATTATATTTTAATTAAAAGCACTTTATTTCAGCAACATAAAAAGAAACCTCATCCATAAATGTACAAAATGAAATATAATAAATAACAGAAAATGGAACGTTACACAGTATAAAACCAATCAGCTCAGAATCAAAGCAATAACCTGCAATGAGAGAGAAAAAAAAAAACACATTTATTACATTTAAACAAAATTCTAATTCCTGAATTGATATGTACATACCATTTAAAACTACATAGAGTTCATTTATGCATTCTTAAATGGAATATACATATTAATACTATAACACTAATAATATGTATACACTACTTTTTAAAATGACATATATATAATCATACAAATACAAACAGATATCATTTAATTACATTAAAAATCTTTACAAAAAAATTTTAAATATCCAAAATGAGTTTTACATTAAAATAATATAAGAATATATAGAAAAGTTAGAAATTGTCAACATTAAGGAGATCTGAATTGGACTAGAAGTGACATACACATCACATAAGCACAGAAGATAAACAAAATAAGAGACATTGCTCGCCGTATTAGTCAAAATCTGAATAGGAAGCACCAAAATTATGTCAAACCGTCAGAGTCTAATACAAGGAGTACAGTATTCATGTACGACTGCATTAAAAATGTACTATTAATAAAATGATTCTGGCATGTTAAAGCCAATCTTACTTATAGCAAGCAACAAGCAGATGTGTAAATTCATTGTCCTATATCATAAACAATGGATCAACAAGTTAGCTACAGTACAATGGATAAAGGATCACCTATTAATATAATGGTAGTGAAGCACAATTGGTAAACAGTTATGCCATTTAAAAGCAATCAACATAAGAATCCTTCAATTGACTGCATAAAGCTAGGCTCAATGGTTTGCATTGGATCACGAGAAATTTTTCAGTGGCCTGCTGCTAAGTAAAAAATTGTTTGAAACATTAAGTCACAATTCACTTTAGTATAAAACAATGGCAACATTAATGTAAACTAAAGGTCTTCAACCTTTCATGCCCAAGGACACATCAATGAATTAACAAAGATCAGCAGGACACATATCTGTTAAGGATTAAAGTAATCAAAAAGTCCATAAAATAAATAAATAAATAAAACAAATTTGTTTTATAATATTATAATCCATTCTAAAAAAATGATAGGATTTATGTGTATGTCTATGTAATAAATTATGTGTGTGTGTGTACACATATATACTCCAAAAATGTTAAATGAAAATCAAAATAAAATACTTTCTAATATTCTTAATTATGAAATAAAGGTGATTGCATACAGCAATGCTAAAAAATATATTTACAATAAAAAAAAACTTATATCACTAACAAGGAAAGGTAATCAGAGTAATTTTAATGTGAAATTTGAGATTTTCATTTGATGAAAGATTCAATGCGGAGTTCAATGAATTACTACCATTCATTACCACATAGTTTCATGAAAATGTTTTTGTTTTGCATTTTACATTTTAAAAAAATGTCTGCAATTGTAGATACTGCTAAAGATGAAAGGCATGTTTATGAATTTTTGGATTTTAGTTTTCTGTTATGTAGTTCAAAAAATCAATTAATGTAAGATTTTCAAGACATTTATATTTCACAGCAGACACATTCCAGATCTATAAATTCTAATTTAAGTTCAGAAAAAAAAAGTATCTAATATCTACAGAAAAAAGAAAATATGTCATTCTCATAAAAATTCTATTTTCACAAAAATTGAAAAAATCTGTTTTTGAATTCCTTTAACAAATTTATAATGCATTGTATATAATTATTTGAGCTTCATGTCATAGAACTTTATGCTCATTGCATTAATTTTAGAAAATGAAAATGGCATTTTTACTTAGACTATATTCTGATTCTGTAAGATCAGACTGACTATATTCTGTATTCGATAGAGAACATTGAATTATTTTTGTCATAAATGTTTTCACAGAATCCCAAAGATTATGAATAAGTACATCTTTCCTTAGAAAGCAATAGTTAAAATCATAGAGCTAACCTGCAATATCAACAAGATCTCAACCAAGTCTCATTTTTGAACCACAGAAAAGAGGCACTGAAGCATAAACAACAACTTTTGTGAAAACATAATACAACCATGATCAATTTTCAAACTATTCAAGAATTGTATAAATTGTCATATTAAATCCTTTAGACTAAGATGTTAATTTACAATAATAGTCCTCACAGTATTATTCCCACCTGCCTTCACATCCCATTTGAGTAATGTTATTACTCACTCTTGCTTTCTAACCATAGTTATAGAAGAATATAGTAATGTTATTTGCAGTAGATATATTGCTGAAATCCAACTCACCATTTGCCCAATGATAGCATCCAATTTGAACATTAATCTGTGCATTAGATAATTCATCAATAATTGTAAATCTCTATCAATGGTATTAATTAAAATGGCTCTGGTGAAGTAATTGTTGCACAAATTCCATCATAGCAATAAAATAAAGAAATTTTTTATATTTTTAAATTATTATAGTATTAAATTATTATGGTATTAATTCAATTATTATAATTTTTAAAATTGATTACTTTATACCTTCAAAAGCACTCCCTTTAGATAAAAACGGGAGCCTTCTTCATGGATGGGAGATAGGTTACTACACCACATTCTTGTTCATACCAGGACTCAGAAAGTTATAGTGGCACTCACATTGTGCACTTTCTTTTATAATATACATTGATTTTGCAATTATTTCTTTAACATTATTAGTTTGTGATTAAATTGATGTAAATAAAATTACCACTCCTTTTTGCAGATTCACAGATTATTTTCCTATGAAATTCATAAGCAATATGAGAAACATTAGCAATTTCAATAATCTGTTCAAGATACATCATATTAACAACTGATTCTGAAACATACAACCCAATTAGTAACTGCTACTTTAATAATAATTTGTGATTATATAAGCTTTTGATTATTATGATATGGAGCACTGAGTAAAAAACTCATGACAATTTGCACTCAAATAACAAGAAACAAATTTTACATTCATAATTAACAAACTTTATATTCATAATCAACAAACTTTATATATAGAAGATATAAAATTAACATTACCTCCACAATTATTATAGTAGTATCAATGCTAAAACAGCATATGAATAAAACAATCAACATTCTTAAAAAATTTATTTCATATTAAAACAAGTGGCAGATATATTTAATAGAATATGATTCTAGTCTTAAGCAAATTAAAATTTATTTAAATGATTGAAAGCAATCTCAGGGCTCACATTTTGTTTCAACATTATTTATTTGTGAGGTAAGCAAATTAGAAAAATGGTAACATTCAAAGTTAATTTGTTACACAGATGAACTACTTTAAGAGTCATTAATTAACAATAAAAAAGATTTAAAAATATATTATTTTTACAATCTCTATTAGCTATTAATTAACAATAAAAAAATTTTAAAATATATTTTTTTTACAATCACTATCATTAAAACGGCCCAGAGTAAGATAATTTATTTAAAAAAATAATAAATCAAATAATACAATAAGTCAAATAAAAACATGTTCCTTCCTAATTCAGAAATGAAATTAAAATTAATCTTTATTTATCAAATTTGATTAGCTTTATGTAATTGGAATAATTTTATTGTACTTGAAACAATTGAAAACTGTTAAAAAAAATTTTATTTCTAATAGGTAAAGAAAATACTACAAAATTTTTCTAGAAATGGCCAAGAAATAAAGCTAGAAAAAAAAAATCATTTTTACAACTTTTGCCAAGGAAAACTATGAGGACTTTAATTTAAATAAAACTAATACTGTTTTCATTTTCCAAGGATTGAAAAGACACAATGCAATTCATACAGTATCTGACAACGCTAAAAAACACAAATAGGACAATATGAAAAAATAACGTTCATTTCCATAACAACCAGAACAGAAAATAAATTTTAAAATAATATGATATGAAACAAAAAAATAGCATGTACCTCTACGAAACATACTATAAAAAAAATTCCAACAGCCTAACTGGGAAGAAAATAAGTTTTAAAAAAATAATATGATCCGAGATGCAAACTTACATGCATCTCAGCAATGCATACCATAGAAAGAAAATTCCAACAATAGTGACAAGGAAGGAAATAAATTAAAAATGTATTCACACTCAAATAAGACAATATAAAACAAAAATAAATACAAAAGAAATCAATTATAAATCTATATTTTATATTTTATGAATACACAATAAAAAGTACATTAACACTTTATGTATATAAAAATTTACTTGTTAATTCATCATTGAATTATCTCCTTTTCTTTTTCTCTTGACGACTTCTTCGACCCACATGATGACTATGGTGCCGATGAGAAGGTTGATGAATTGGACCATCTGGTAAAATATCTTCATCACTTGAGTCTCCTCCATCCTATAATTTATATAAGCTATATTAAGACATACAAAATTACCAAAACATAAAAAGTGGGACTCACATATTCTTATAAAGAAGTAAATTAATGTAGATATTAATTATATGTAAATTCCTATTTTACTTAATTTACCTTCCTGATTTTTCACTATCTGCATTGATTTTCTAAATATAAAGGCAGTATATTGTAACTAGTTGCAAGAAATTAGAATGAGATCTTATACTTTGTTATTAAATAGATTTTATATTTGTATTTATAAAGTACTTAGTGCTTATTAGTATTTAGTAAAAAATTTTTATTTAAAACAAATTTATTTTCAAGGAAATGTAAATAATATTAGTTTAAAAAAAGCCTAAACATTTAAACTTGTATTGGCTTCTAACTAAAAATTAAAAATAAATAAAATTAATAGCAATTTGTAAAAAAAAAAAAAAAAAAAATAAAAAAATAACAATTCTGATTTGAATTTTTGATACTATCATGCAATTTTTATGTGCAGAGAAGTAAGCAGAATAACAGAAGAATTAAATAATTTACAATAAAACTAATAATGTTAGGCAAAAACTTAATCAGTAAATAAAAACATCAACATTTTTTGAACACTTAAGACTTGTTTCAAAGAAATGTGAATATTATCAAAAGTATTTTATAAGATATCAGATTCATAAAATTTTTTAATCTACATTATTTAAAAGTAATTTTAAATATAGGGAGAGGAAAAAGTAACAAATAACTTCAATTTTGTACAGACGTAAATACATTTAGCAGAGTAATTTTAAATTTTATCAGTAAATGTACCGCACTAAGAATATTTATCGATAATATAAATTAGGGACCAAATAAGGAATGAATTTTTAATTTGTTACTTTTACTGATGTCCAATGGCTTTTGAACTTGAAGGCTAATTGGACATGGACCGACAGTTAAAAATGGACTCTGGACCACCACAAACATCCATGCTTAAAGCTAGCTTGATTGATTTATTTGTCACTCAACAATATTTTTTTACATATGAGGGCTTATTAAACCAGCCCTAAAGTTTAAAGAAGTTTCCAAACAACTGCAAGGATCCATGTGATGTTGAAATTCAAATCCATAAAATTTGAACCAAAGACCAGAGTGTTAACTACTGAACTGACAGCTCAGCCAATAGAGATGAGAACCAAACCCACAAACTGTTGAACTGAAGGCCAAGGTACTTGTCATTAAGCTACCAGCTCAGCAGATTTTTAATAAGGTCCCTATCTAGAAAAGCAACACTTAACAAGTAAGACTTAAAACAAAAAGCACTGAACATAAAAATGCTTGAAGATACTTTGAATTTTAGCAGTCTCTTTCAGCAGTCATTTTTTTCAACCAGTTGTTGTTGATGTTACTTATGACACTTGGACAACCCAAGCTCATTATGGCGTTAACTAGCAAATTTAAGTCAAAAGAGAAAGGTTCTGTATCAGGTTGAAATTGTTCATTAGAAAAGTTTATGCGTTTTTTATAAACATATTTATTGCTCCTGACATGCTAGTGTATCAGCATGGTGGTAGCTATGAGCCTCTGGGAGAACAATCTACTGTTATAAGTTGTATAAATTCATTTTTAGTGTGGCTTTTGAGGTTGAACAAAGACATTTTTGAGCTAAGCATTTTTTTAAATTTTAAATGTGTGGTTTTTAAATTTTTCTTATGTGCAATTTTAAAAAGGGTGGACAAATATAAATATTGCAAGACCTTTACAACCTAAGAAAAAGAAAGTACATAAAAATGAACTGAAGGCTAAATATTAGAATTATTCAAAAAGAGTGATCTTTCTGATTATGACAATGTAGATGATGAAGATTATGGTTAGAATTCAATTATGAATAGAAGCAAATCGGAAGGAGAAAATGATGTTGCTGTAGACACTGTAGAAAAGTAGGCTTCTGAGGATGGATAAATAAATTTTACTGGTAGCAAATGTGTTAAACAAGCAGTAAAAGTAGAAAATACGATAAAGCTATCTCAAATTGGATTCACATCTTCAAAGAAAAAGAATTTGCCAACAATTACCCAACTGCAGTCACATTAATAATGCACTCATGAAAGTAATAATACATATAATAAAAAATTACAGTACATTTTTTAATAGAAAACATTTTTTTAAAAAAATGTCAAAAATTTAGTAAAATGCCCTTATATAAAAAGAAAAAACTGCATATATAAAAATAGAGCTTGATTTTCCTGCTTTTCATTTTCACACTTCTCCCAAGTCCTGCTAAATAAAAAATTTCTGCCATCACATTGTGCTAAGCCTCATTATTAATTTAAAGTGTAATTATGCCAATAAGGAAGTTAAAAATAGTAGTGCTGATATTATTGAGACAAATTCACTCTAGCTAATAACTGTGATAAATATATTGAGTTTTTATTGACTTTAATTGTAAAAATTATTGTAAATGGCAACAAAGAAAATTTATAAGCTCTAATCAATAGTGATTCCCAATATTCTTATTTATCACGAAAGGCAATTAAACTACTCAACATAACATCAAAAAATAAATTTAAAATGCAGCACATGTCATTTGGAGGAATGGAAATTAAAAGTAAAAATCATGATGTTTATGAATTGGTAATTTATTCTCAAGATGTTTGTAATATATTACAAGGATGCTTTCTTGGAAGAAAAAATATGGGATATGGTTCCTAAGGTTAGTTTTCCCATTGTTATTAATGATTTGATTAATAAAGATGATAGTTTGTCCAACATAGTATACAGTGAAAGTGTAAATAGTTTGCTGCTATGATAGGAGATTTATTTGTGGGATAATCTTAAATTAGAATTAGGTTGTTCCTGTAAAAAAAGTTTAGGTTACTATGAAAATTGAAATATTGCTTGATATATATAGTGTAAGCATTAAAGATATATATTTTTTTCAATAAGATTTGAAAAAAGCAACCAAAGAGACAAGCCAAGTGGGGATTGGAGGATTGTGAAAGTCAACAAATATATATATATAAGGCAAAAAATATATTAAAGCAATGAATACAATACTGAAATTACAATATAATAAAACATCAACTACAATATATTATAGGAAATCTATTCAACGCAAAAGCAGCTAAAGAAAGATTTGCCCACATAAAAAAGATAAAACATGAAAAATATTGAAACAAGAAATATAAAATTGGAAAAATACTAAAAAATACAATGCAAATGATGGGAAGAAAGCATAAGGACCACATCTTCATCATGAGGGAGATGGTCAGCTATGCAAAATAAACTATTTTCTGACATGAACGAAGGACAAATGTCTAAAAATTTTCGAGCAATTCCCCTTATGTTTGTATTAAAAGAAAAATCAAAGATGCACTTAGTTCAAAAATTAGAATAAATATATAAATATGTATACAGAAAAGTAAACATACTCACAATAGATGAAACAAACATACAATAGAAAAAATACATAATACAAAAGTCAGCAAATCAGATTGAATTTATATATTAGAATAATAGGAGAGTTGCCAAAGGTAAATTTGAAATTGGAAGAAAGAAATAGTTGCCAGGAGTAATTGAATTCAAAAAGTTAAAGTGGTTTAGAAACATATAGTAAATTTGAAATTAAAATGTGTTAAAGGGGATTAAGGATAAGTTATGTTCAAAATGATAGGATAAAAAAAAATGAGTAAAAGTAGGTGTTTTCAGGATTCTTGTAAGAACTTCAATGCTTGGGTGTCCCTTTTGTAGTTATAAAAACAACCCATTATTTCAATCTTACAAGCGATTCCTTACTTCCTACATATTTTAAAATAAAATTAATTGGAATATTTTTTAGGTGAGATATTAGGCATTTTATTTGATTTTTAGTAGATTCATAATTGTTACATGTATTATAAAAACGATTAACTTCATTAAATATAGCATTTCTCTATATTTTTAAAGTTCCAGGATGTTAACTTATTAACATTAAAAATAATTGGGTTTTTTTTATCAAAGACATCAATATATGTAGTAGAATTATCAATAGTGATAAATAAATAAAAAAATTCTGCTTTAGTATCAATTAAATTACTTTTAATTACAGAAAGTTCTTCAAGGTAAACAGTTTTAGAAATATCTTCAAAATTTAATGGCTGAAAATAAGTATGTTTACTTTTCTGCATACATATTTTTTCTAATTTTTGAACTATAAGTGTATTTTTGATTTTTCTTTTAATACAAACACTCTTCGGGAGAATTGCCTGAAGATTTTTAGACATTTGTCCTTCGTGCATGTCAGAAAAGAGTTTATTTCGCATAGCTAACCATCTCCCTCCTGATGAAGACATGGTCCCTATGCTTTCTCATCACTTGCATAATATATTTTAGTATCTTTCCAATTTTATATTTCTGGTTTCAATATTTTTCAGGTTTTATCTTATATTATATATATCTTATATATATATATACATATACATATATATACATATATATATATATGTATATATATATATATAATTTTAGGTCTTTGGTGAGAAAGCTATTTCACTGACTTGATGTTTTTTTTTTTTTTTTTGTTTTTGTTTTGTTTTGTTATGTGTCATGTGTTGTGTTACTAAAAAAGAATTTAAAACTTATGTAGCTAAACAGTTACACATTACTGATTAATTATAACATTACATTCCAATATTAAAATGGAATACTCTGCAGGATCCTTAGTGTTCCACTTTGACAGGGAGGCAAGTAGTATTTGGCAGACATAATGTAAATAGTTTCACTGTTTTGAATAATGTTATTTCTTTGTGTTGAAAATTCATCTGTTAGTGAGTTGTGAGATCTTGAATGCTTGGGAATTTTTTACCAATTCAACAGTTGAATAAAAAATGGGAAAATCGAAAGTTGATGGTGAAATTTGAAAACATCATGAAAATATTGCTAGATGGTAGATAAAAATTTTACTTACCTTTTAAATCAGATTCAATTGATTTGCCTTCCAATAAAGAATTAATATGAAGACATCATAGAAAAAAGCGTGTGAATGAGCACAACAAAATTTAATTTTAGATGATTACAAGTCTGTATTTAAATAAAAAAAATTAAGAAAAGGTTGAAGAGTGGAAATAAAATGTTGCATTTTTTGCCACATTGACCAGTTGGGAAGTCACATAATATAACTAACAAAACTGGAATAGTTTTTGAAGTATCAGCTAGGAAAAAGGTCTGAATTTAAATGCGATAATAGAAGAAATTATTGATAGGTTAAGGAGTTATGCAATTGCAATTTCTGATGTTATTTAAAAGATGCTCTTGCGACTGGGAATTGTTCCTAAGCATTGAGATTCTTTCATCCTAAAGGAAATGAGAAAAAATTGTGCATAAACATTATCAAGTTACTTTCAGTGTGTCATTCAGTCCTTTTCTGTTAGTTGCTGCACTTTCCCACTTGCCCATAAATGTTCCAGCAGAAGACTCTGAAATTGCTTCTAAGTTAAATCTTTCATTTATGCACTCACATTCAATTGCATTACAGAAGTAAATAATGTTAGATAATAAAAATTTATTTCTAAATTGACAGAAATTTTGCCTCAAGGTTGCTTTAACTTGAGAAACTGGGAAAGTTATACTGATTGTAAATATGTTTCTAAGAGTGTAGGATTAACAAAAGTTTGAGATTTTATGAAATGTAGATAAAGATGTTATAAGTGCAATGTTTGTGTAGAGGATTTGACATTTGATTGTTATTTAATGAAAAGATACATTTTATCTGCTTTACAGAAGATTTTTTTACCTAATTAGAATTTTCTGTTCTGCAACTCTACTTTATAAAATATCATTGCTATGCAATGATATTTTATGAAGTATACTTGGAAACTAAAAATTATCCTGCAATTCGATTTTGCCAAATGATGTTGTGAAACCCTTTTAAGTGGCAGAGTGAAGTAGATAGGCTTGTAGAAATAGAACTTTTTTGTTTTATTGAAATCAACCATGTCACTCAAATGCAAGTTTTTATTGATGCATGTAAAGTAGCTTTTGCAGCTTGCATATTTCTTAGGATAGACATTTCTCAAGGTGAGAAAGTTATACTTATCAGAACAAAATCAAGAATTGCACTTTTGAAAAAAATATCTACCTACAAGTTGGAACTTATGGCTAAATTGAAATTAGTATTACTAAAATTGAAATCTCATTTTGAAGAAGCATTTGGATTGCATGGTTGCTTTATACTGAATGAGGAAAATGAGAAGTTGATGAGAAGATGAAGGAAAATAGAACAGACTTATATTTAAGGAAATAAAAACTACCTTACCTCAAAGCAAATGGTGATATTTACTGGGGAAAATTAATCCAACAGATTTAATTTCTCAGGGATGTTCACCTACTCAGTTGGCTGAATCACATTGAAGGCAAGGTCCATTAAGGATTAACAGAATCATCAGACACTAAGCCAGTGACTGAATTAATAAATTGCAGAAAATGTTTTAGAAATAAATACAAGCTAAATAGTAAATGTTTTAGAGGAGCTCTTAATGAACTAATTGCTATTGAATAAAGTGAAGTTTCTCACCATGCACAAATTCAACACATAAAATGGAAGTTCATACCTCCCCCACCTATTTAGTGACATGACTGGTGGGAAAGGCTCATTAGAACAATAAAAAAATTATTGACTGAAAACTTCATGCAAAGTCATATTTTTCTACAAAGAGCTGGCAATCATCTGTGTAAATGTGAGAAAGTAAATTAATTCACATTCTATAACATATCTATATGAAGGCATGGAAGATCTTTAACCAATAACACCAGCCATATTTTTCATTGATTAAAAAAAAAATAGTAGTAAACATTACACAATTAGATTTTCAATATGCTAATCACTTCCACACATGATTAAAATTTTAAGCTAAAGATAATTGAAGAGCTGAGTAAATGATTTGGGAAAGAATATTAAGGTCAGCTAAAAATGCAACAATAGAAACCAGTCATCAAATATAAACCAAAGAGACATCTAATTAATTGGAGATAATAAAAAAAATTTTTACAATGAACACTGGCTTGAGTGTTAGAATTGACTCCTGGAAAAAACACTCATATTAGAATTATTAAACTGAAGATTCAATCTAGTATGTCCAATTCAACATGTGTTTCCACTTGAAATGAATTGCAAACTGTATAACTTCATAAAACTTAATTGAAGGAATTTAGATTCAAATCTGCAGTGCCAGAGTTCTCAGAAATTACCTTACTTCTTATTTTCGGAATTTCAGATTTTAATTTTCTGTGAAAATGCATTATTTTAATCAGAATATGCATTGGTTAAAACTTTTGATTTTAAGTAATATATATATATATATATATATATATATATATATATATATATATATATATATATATATATATATATATATATATATATATATATATATATATATATATATATATATATATATAGTTTATCATGATAAAACTACTTATAACAAATTAACCTAATTCATATACTTTGCAAATAGCTAAGACAGTAATTCCCTGTTCTTTGCACAAAAGTCCAAACACAGCTAATATGGAAGTAACACTACTAGATACTGAATGTTATACAAAAACCCAAGAGGAACACAAATATTTTTTTTAAACTTAAATATAGTAAAAAATTTTTAGAATGCAAATGAGTGCAAAAGATTCTTCTTCTAAGAATAAGATCTATTACATAATCAATCAAATGTACATAATAAGCAAGAACAACATGAAAAGTTGAAAGCAAGTACTCAATCTGTTAACTTGCTTAGGGTTCTGGATTTATATTCTTAACAATACATTTAATCTACAAGGAATTAATATTATTTAAAAAATGTGATAACCAACTTATAATTAGTAAAAATACTATGATAGATATAATCTGTTATAGGAAACAGGTTTATTTGACACTGGCATTGTGGACTGCCTAATGATCCAAAGCTGTTGTAAAGCAGTGGTAGGTCATATTCATATGCCGCAAGAGAAGAACCCGAAAAACTCTGAGGTTCCCACAACGATACACAAACAGCAGAACAATATCCCTCTGCTGTTGTTCAACAGCAGCTGGGATTGAACCCACGACCTTTTGTTCCAAAAAAAGGATTTCCTACAATTAAGCCATTGTAAGCCCAAAATAACATTTCTTTGAAAACAAAAGAATGAATAAATGGATCTAGAAAACAATAAATGTTTGCTCATGCTACAGAAATATAATGCTAAATGAATATTTCTAAAAGAGTGAATATTTGGTACATTTTTTCATGAATACAATTAGGTTTATTTTTATTCAGGTTATAAATCAAGAGAGAATATTAATATCAATGGTTATATACTATGTAGTAAAAGGATCCATGTTAGCAAGCCAAAAAATAGATGATTTTGAAAAAGTTGTTTGTTTACAGTCAATTAATTATAAATATTAACTTTGTTAATTCAACACTGCATATTCACACTTAAAAAATGGAATGATTAATAGTTCTTATAAATAGTGAAACTAAAGATAAAAAAGAGCTTATCATTACTCAAAGTTAAAACTGTCAGAACTTGGGCCATAAAAATTCTATGGAATAGATAAGCTTTATAATGACCTGTTAAATATAAATGCACAGATGTATACTCAAGAAACTAACACTTATTCATAATCTTGACATTATTTTAATAGCAGAAGCTATAAAAATCAAGTTATATTGAATTTTTTATTTATTGTTAACAATGTATCTTTAATTCTTGTTGATTATTGCTTCACTGCCTTTCATGGAGTCTTTCAAATTTAATTTTCCCATTCCATCTCCCCCTTTCTTTTTTTTTTTTTTTTTAAATAATAAATAAAACCTTAATGCTTTAAGTTTTTATTTATATTTCCTTATTAATTTGCTTACTTGGCCACTTATAGCCTTTATTGAGGAATAAAAATTTTTTGTACAAAATGCTATTTTTGTAACAAAATTGCATAATATTAAGGACATTTGACTACATCAAAACAAACAAAATATGACAAAATATGGCAGCATGATCAACAAAATATGGCAGCATGTTTTTAATATTCAAGTTATATTATATTCTTTATAGTTTATGTACATTATACATTTTATTTTTAATATATGTTACATATTATTTATTCTACTGTAGTTTGCTACATACTATAAGCATATCAGCTATATATGTTTCTGGCATTGCTTGTTACTTATTTTTAAACCACAGTGAGTCATATCTATAATATTTTAACTAAAAAAGTGATCACCTATGGGGCCTCAAATATGTGCAGGGTCAAAAGACTTTTTGTCAGAGAACAAAATGTAAAGCTGAACAGCCATTGCCAGATCATATTTCGAGCTGCTTGAATTTTGGCTCGGAATAGGCTTTTCTTAAAGCCCACTATATTTTTTAATTTTCTGGCTGATTATGGACTTGAACTAATAATGGCTGATTATGGATCATCTGGGATTAGCAACGACAATTATAAAAAAATAAGGACACAGCCTGCCGAATGTATTGTCATATAAGACAACAGATATTTCATACTTCTACTATAAGTTAAACTACCTTATTTAGTCTGCAAAAGATCACATAAAGAAAGCTGTAGTAATAAAGCCTGAATAAATCACAAATTCTAGTTGAACATTCATAAAGTTTTAGTCGAGCTTTCTTCAGTCTAACAGTTTGTGGATGTGAATTCAACCTCAAATCTGGATGTTTGTAGTGGTTCGACATCCATTTTAAACTATAGGTTCAGATCTAATTAGCCCAGATAAGCAAAAATAAGCATTATAATAAACAACTAAACAAACCAATCATGAAATTTCCTTCTTGATTTTGTTCCTACATCAGTTACAAATTGAACCACTTATACATATAAGAGATATTAGAAATAATGTGCTTATGATTAAATTAAAATTATGGAATATCCTTTACTTAAAAAATAAAATTATCCTTAAAAATTAAATCTTTAACAATTGTAAAAAAATCAGCAAATTTACAAAGAAAAATATATTCTGATACTTCAGTAAATTTATTAAATAAGTGTATAAATATAATATACAGATATGGATATGGTTAAACTTAAATAATAAAAAATCATTAGTTTCTGCTTTTCAAAATTTCCTCAAAATAACTAATTTATCATGATCCATTTTGAAATTTTAAGTCATTTAGCTGTGAATAATTTTAATCCTGATGATGCAAGTGCTCAAGCATAAAATGTTTCAAGATTAGAGCATTAAATAGAAAAACAATACAAAGTCATTATACCATTTTAGATGATCATGAATACAGCTTGTGAACCTCTGAAGTTGTATCTTGCTAAATTCTTGTGGTAACAACTTTATTGGACAGACAATCATTTTAATATAATACTTATCTAAAAAAAACGCCATTTAATCCAGAAAACTGAGAGCATTGTTTGTCAATAAAATTAAAGAAAAAACATCTGGAATAACATTGAATTCTCTAATTGCAAGAGAGAACAAGATAATCTCTCATTTTTTTAAATACAAGATAACTCGTAACACGCAATAAACAATGGTTTATGAGAAAGTTTGGCGCATTCGCCAAAATAAGGGGTAAACTAGACATTATTTACATAAGCAATAATTAGTTAAAACTCGGAAATGAAAGTCAAACATAATACTAACATTAAAATTTAATTGTATCATAAAATCATCAATACTCTTACAGTCACTTTTCTTTCATTTTTAAAAATGCAAAATAAAACGAAGATAATTAATTTTTGTAATATGGAAACATAATGAATATAATAGGCATTAATAAGCAACAACTTACTCGACCCTCTTCTTTAGGAGGAATAAATACAACAGCGGCTATACACACTAATTGAAAAATAGCTCCAAAAAACAAGCCATATCGTAAAAATTCATCCACAAACTCCGCCATAATTTCGGTTTCTTTCAGGCAGACTTGGTTTTTTATTTATTATTTTTATTTCCCGCAATCCAACCAAACAAATAAAATCTACCTTGCTTATGCCAACTATAGTTTAAATGAAAATTAAAGAAATCGTTTTACTCCAGTCTTGATTGCTCACCAGTCAGTCACAACCCCGCTTTATTTACATGGTTGCTATTGTTTTCTTATTTAGTGTTAGATGGGGGAGGGGGAAACGCGAATCAATTTCCAATACCCATGTCTCCTCCGCTTAACGAAAAATTTTTTCGACAAGCCGAGACCGTAATACTCAGTTTTACCCATTCCGAAATGTTTTACTGATGATGAAATTCACACTTATCAGTTTTACCAATCAAGTTGAATTAATGTAATTACAATATTGCTGAAAAGTGTTTCCCATATTTTAAAATTATTATTATTTTTTTTTTTTTTAGATTGCTGATTTGAAAATATTGTTTTTATAATTGTGTTTTAAAATTTATTTTTAGAGATTTTCCAGAGAACAGATGTTTTCATACGCAGTTCCGTAAAGGATGATGATTGCTGTAATAGAAAATTGACTGCCCCATACTGGAAAAATGTGTTCAAGTGAAAGAATAAAAAAAATGTCAAAATGTATAAACTTATTAATGTATTAATAAACTGTATCTTTCAAAAATAAACAAACTTTATTGCATAATCTTAAACTCTACCTAAAAAAAATCCTTTGAACAAGTTTTTACATTTTTCAAAGAAAAGGGAAAAGCTTTATTTTAAACGATATAAAACAAAAATTTCAAAATATTCCCTGTATAGTAATATGTATTAAAAAGTACTAATTTAATTACAATGAGAAATTTACTTAATATTCAATATAAGACATAAATAAAAAAAATTAACTTCCTAGTAGATAAAGATTTGAGCCAATTCATTGTAAATAAAGAAAAATTTCACACAACCCCAAAGTATAAAAAAAATTAAATTAGTTGAAAACTAAGTTTTTACCTTGTCTACTGGATAAAAACTGAGCCACTTCAGTTAAAAGGCTAATCTAAAATACATCCATAAAAACTATCAAGTTTAGAATAGTGCGTATGAATACATCCAAATTTCGTCCAAACTACCGCAGAATTCTCCGGTGAAATTCCAAGAATTCGATGATGGGAGAATTCCTAGTTAAAAAACGGAGAAGTAATGACATGCCATGTGATTATATGACGTTATTCTTCTATTGAATTTGTGACGTTATCTTCCTATTTGAACATTTTTCTGTAATTACATTTGTATTGAAAGATTAAATAAATTTTTTTGAGACAGAATATGAATTTTGTAAACTGCCTATTTATGCATATATTTCTTAATTTATTTGTATAAAATTTTGAAATACGTAATTGCATGTAATTTTCTGTGCTTTGATAATTTTTTAGTAATTTTTAACTTATAATTATCTAACTAAACTAGAGCTTATATTTCATAAAAAATTCATGTATAAAATTTGGTCAAACTCATTGAATTATAACATTACTTTGAATGCAATGTGTTTTAAATAATACTTCAACATAATTAGGAAGTCCAACGACTGTTTCAAGGCAGACCATGTACAGACGCTTAGAGTAACTTTGGTCTATATGCTCGCAGGCTGCCAGATGTGCTCCACTTACCGCAACTCACTGTCGCCTGCGATTATCCTGGTGTAGACAGCATGCATTGTGAATACCGCAACAATGGTCTTGTGTGACGTTTTCCTCCGAGTGCAGGTTTAGCTTTTAGTATGATTCTCCCTGGACCTTCATATGGAGAGGTCCAAGTACCCACTACCACCAAGAGAACATCATTGAAAGACGCCATTGCGTTGGTGAAGGATTGCTTGTTTGGAAAGGAATTATTCTGGGTATTGCATCGTCTGGACGGCATACTATGTATTAACCATCATACTAACCATATTATATTGGATTTTGTAAATATGTTAATATGTTCTTTTTTGAAATTTGTTCCAGGGAGTAACACTAGCAATTTTTATAAATGATGTCAAACATATAGCATCTCTTTTACTCTTTAACTTTTGTTTAATAAATAGACTTTACAAATAAGTCACATTTGTTTTGCTTCTTTGCCTAAATTTGCATTATCTTTAATTTATGGACACGAATATACTATATTGGACCTTTAGCAATTTTAAAATCTACATGGGACGATGAAGTTGTTCTGCCTCAAGGTATTGGTGAATCAATCACTGATTATCTTCAGAAAGTTTGAAATAAGTTACATGAAGCTGTGGAATACGCCGATGAGCATACTAAAATTCAACAGGAGAAATATGTACATTATCATAACTTAAGATCCAAACCAAAATAATTATCTATTGGAGATGAAGTTATTGTGCTGATTCCCCACTCTACAAACAAACTTTGTTCTAGATGGAAAGGTCCAGGGGAAATTGTAGAACAGAAATCACACTACCAGAGTTAAGCTACCGGATAGAAGCATCCGTCATCTGCATCAGAATAAGCTAAGGAAATATATCCAACCGATAAATACGGTGGGCATAATATATGAAGCTGATGAAGATTTTGGGGAAGTTCAACTTGTACCTTTAGAAGGCCTTAGAGAAATATAGGACTTTTGGAAACTGCTAAAAGAAAAGACAGAATTGTCAAATCTATCTCCGAAGCAAAAGACTCAGTTTTAACAATTCTCAAAGGCTACAGAGTCATATTTAATGGTGAATTGAAACGAGCTAAGGTAACACCTCATAAAGTAACATTAAAACCTTGAATCGAAGGGAAACAGCCTCATATATACCGAATACCAGAATTACTAAGACCTCAGGTGGAAAATCAAATAAAAGAACTATTAAACAAGGATTTGATAGAACCATCTTCTGCAGAGATTGTTATTCTCATGTATGTGTCGCAAAGAAAGATGAAATGATTCGATTATGTGTCGATTATCGGGGACTAAATTTTGAGTCTCAAATAGCCCCATTTCCAATGCAAAATTCAGAAGAATTACAATTCAAAGCTGGTGCGGCAAAGTATCTATCCACTCTAGACATCCTTAAGGGTTATTAGGAAATTCAATTGGATCAAGGGAGTCGAGAACAAACAAGTTTCGTTTCTCCTAAGAGACAGTATCAGTCGAAAGTAATGCCATTTGGACTTGCAGGTGCTCCAGTTACTTTTCAGAATATTATGAATCAGATCCTAATACCTCATAATGAATTTGTTGAAAGTTTCCTGGATGATAACATAATTTATTCATGTAGTTGGGAAGAACATTTGAACCATCTAAGAACGGTTTTGGAAACATTAAAAGAGTGCAATTTTACCGCAAATTTAGCAAAATGTACCTTTGCTCGATCGAAGGTAAAATATTTAGGTCATGTAGTTGGATCAGGAGAGCATGGACCCCATTCGGATAAAATTGCATCTATCAAAAACTTAAAATCGCCAAGAATAAAGAAAGCTTTAAGATTGATATTAGGACTGTTTAACTATTATAGGGAATATCTGCCTCAATATGCGAACATTGCTGAGCCATTAACAGACCTGACCCGAAAATCTGTACCAAACGATATCTCTTGTTCTGCAGACACAGAAAAGGCTTTCATCTCATTGAAAGATAGTTTATGTGCTGTCACTTCATTGTCAACCCCTGATATAAATAAGTAATTTGAACTGCACACAGATTCTTCGGTTACTGGCATTGGAGCATGTTTAATGCAGAGAGACACAGATGGAAATCCTAAGCCTATAACCTTCGCCAGTCAGAAATTAACTCCAGCGCAGACTAAATGGAGTACCATTGAGAGAGAAGCATATGGTGCTCCTGGTAAGTTTGAAACATGAACTTACGGATCTTCCATAAATTTACTCACAGATCACAATCCTCTGAAATATCTTATGGAAAGCATCCTGAAAAGTGCCTGACTGCAGTGATGGTCATTGTCTCTCTCTCGTTATCAGGTCAGAATAGCTCATAAACCCGGTGATAATAATGTAATCGCAGATGCCTTATCAAGGGTTTATGAGGAATATTAATTATTTTTCTTTTATAATGAATCTTGTAAGAAATGAAAATAATTTCTGATATATCATAATATTCATACTTAACTTTATATAATATAATGAAGTTATTTCTATTTCTTATTGGTCGTTAATTTTCATAAGGTTTGTGTGAATAATATTTGCATAATTGTTTTTTATGTTAATATTGATTCTTATTTTCTTACTTTATAATATTGTGTGTTGTAATCAATATAATGGATATAACAGTAATATAGGATATTTTCCTTTAAAGAAAATATGAAAGAAAAGTGTAAGCTGAAGCATGTCAGCAAACAGGTTAAACATTAAGTTACATTTAGAATTTTGGTATTATTTGGCTCTTGATGGAAGAGTGATGAAAGGTAAAAGAAACTTTCTAGGATTCTTCGTAGTTTCCATTTGCGGGACAAGGTCCAGCAATAGAAACTGGAGGGAAGGTGTGAAGATCAAAGACTTAATAGACGAGAACTTTCGATTTCGTTTAGTGCGGATGTAAGAGATTCAAGAGGCATAGGGGAGTGTGTCGGAGCGAGAGGAACGGTATGGGTGTGTGAAAAGACGAGTGGTAGCGGAGGTACTGCTTCCAGGCAATGGAAAATACATGTGTTTCGAATAATGTAAACTGAACCATCTAAATTTATGTTTGTCTAAATTAATGTTATGTTTGTTAATGTGAAATAAATCTGTCTTAAAAAATAAGATATGTTGGTATTACTGTACGATCCTGGAAACGACAGGTTCGTGAAACAATCACAGTCATATTACATTTTAATCATAAACGAAGAAAAGCAACTGTGATGAACGAAAGTTAATATCAGTTCAACTTTCTATAATCAAATTTTTGTTGACAGAAAACCCACGTTCAACAGATGCTTAACTATGAGAATGTAAAAGCAAATTACTTTTCATAAGTGACAATTTTGTCTATGTGAGAGTATGTTAAAACAAAAAGCATCTGTTCCATCTTTAATAGGATCCAATTTCTCTCATCAGTGCAATCTTGAAATCTTACTAATTGCTAGTAATGATTCTCTCTCTTATACAAGTTTTTCCCTCTTTCTGAGCCTCGCGAAAGCCAATCTTGTTTGGCTTCTCCACAGTCCACTGGTCATTGAAAAGATACTTTCCACCAGGCATATTAAATATTTTATTTCAGTCTTTGTTTCATTGATAAACGAATTCCTCTCTTTTCACTGAAATTATATGCAATTTTTACCAAGGAAGAAACAGAAAATGAATTAAAACTGAAAAATTTTATATTTATGTATAAGTATTCTGTAAATTTTATACAATACGTTGTTTTTACTAATGACACTTGGACAAGCCAAGATTGCTATGCCTTGGATATGCGAATTTAAGTCAATTGGGAGCGTCTTTCGTTTAATCAAAGCACCATGAAGGTGAAAGTGCGACTTTTGCTCTTCAAATCCTCCCATAAATGGCAGCACCAGA
Organism: Latrodectus elegans; assembly: GCA_030067965.1. Classification (NCBI taxonomy): domain Eukaryota; kingdom Metazoa; phylum Arthropoda; class Arachnida; order Araneae; family Theridiidae; genus Latrodectus; species Latrodectus elegans. Next base: position 20,983,476 of record CM057819.1, read on the forward strand.
GGATCTACTTTCTCAATTTTTTGGCATTGATCTGAAGGAGGAGTAAATTTCTCCAGACCATTGCACCCATGGTAACTGCTCAACGACCAACCACAGGACTTTCGAACCCACAGATTTTACGAGCACGTATATCGCATGTACTCGGTGGGTTTTTGGTGACATTGGGAATCGAACCCCGGATGGAAGGCCAATACCCTAACCACTAGTCCACCACGGCCCTGAAATACACAATATAACAGACAGAAAAATAAAAAAAATCGCGCCATTGATTGCACGACGCGACACTTACTGGCGATTACTCACTTTACACCAGGGATGGGCAAACTACGGTCCGCGGGGCAACTCCGGAAGGTTTAATGCGGCCAGCGGGTAGAATTTTAATATTGCCAGTCAGATGGAAATGAAAAGACAATATGATTTATATATTATATATCCATCCCCTTTTCTACATTGATTAATTATTTATACCTTTCTTTTTCCAAAGGAGTGGTAATCTTTTTACCTCTTACACAAAGCATAAATCGATGGAAATAGCAAGCGTAGACAGTGGATGTTCTTTGATAGTTATAATTGTAAACCGAGAGCAACAAGCGTCATCTCTTTCTGAGGGAGCAAACATATGGGAATCCAATATAAGTGAACTAGACCTCACATGTAGCAGACTGCGTATTTTAAGCTCCAGCTGTCCCAGAAAATCAGTGCTGTTTGCTTCATTTTGTAAACAAGTGTTTTCAACTATGAGCTTTAGAAAGAATCATAACGGAAATAGACTGACAGATAAGCATTTAGCTTCTTTCCTTAGAAATCAGTACAACTCACTTCGAACCTCAATATAAGGAACTTTCACAAGAGAAATCGTAATTTCACTTATATCATTAACATACTTAAATTGTAAAACCTATATATTGTTTTTAAAATTTTAGAAAAATTTATCTTGACCCGCCATCCTTAATTTTTTTTCGAATTATGGCCCGCAACCGAAAAACTTTGCCCATCCCAGCTTTACACACATAAATCTAAATACTACATCCAGTCCTAACTGAACTCATTCATCATGAAACTATTATGGCTGAACTAGATATATTTATCTATGTCAACAGTTATAAATGCAATCTAAGATCGATTGTGCCGACATCTAGTGGTTGCATTAAGAGCTTATACTCAATTTAATTTTTTAGGAACTTCACTGAAAATTTTAAATAAAAATTATGATATTTTCTAACAAAAAAAAAAAAAAAAAAAAAATGCATTAAGATTAGCAAAAATTTCAAGAGAAATTAACGATTTTTAAGGAATCAAGTCGAAATTCCAAGGTTTCCATTAGTTATATGAACTGTGTACAAGGTTGACCATGTTCTTTGGCCGGAGAGAGAGAATCAGCACATTTATTTTCTTCAATATTTACCTGTATATTTATACAATTTTTTTGCGATGCAGATGCAAAAACTGTAAAGTAGAAAATTTATAAATAAGGTGATGTTAATCTTTAGTGATGGCCTATTTAGAATCTGAAAAAATTATCAATCCTTCAATAGTAATATCAGTTAATAATATGGAAAAAAATAGACAAATTTAGATAATAAACTTTATTAAATTGCTAATTTATAAAAAATTTCCTTCATTCCCTTATTCATATCAAACGTATAAATTCAGCAGTAAGATGTATAGATATTTTTCTTTCAATGCAAATAAACAGTACACTAACTTATTTGGTATTCAAAATATAATAAGGATAGTAAAATTTTGAGTGTTCAACACAAATAAGCCACATAATAATAATTGAATTGTGCACCCGTACACAAGGGATGATTACAGTAATCCTCTCTATAACACGGTACTCTTATAATGCATTTCCATATTACGCAATTTCATGTCTTTAAAACAACTCTCTCTCTCGTTGATTGTTATACTTCTGGACTGTGAAATTTATAATGATTCTTACAAGTTCATAATCAATTTCGCGTGTGTTTGTCCATTGCGCGTTCTTATAAAATTAAATTATTGTTCTTTGAATATTCAGTTGAAAAAATATGCATGGACTGTTATTCCAGATAGATCCTACAGCGAATAAACATGTAATAAAACTGTTTATTTGAAATTAACTATAAGTTTTTAATTTAAAGTGTTTTTAATAAAACGCCCACATTTCGTTCATAACATCCCTTTAATGAGAAAAGTTAGAGGTGAACCATTTGTATATAAAACGTTACAAGAGGTCTTACGAGCGCGTTTAGGCCAATGCTCGTACAACACGTTTTCATATATAACGCGGAAACAATCTACAGTGTTATAGAGAGGATTGCTGTATTAAAATATTTTGTACTTGTTTTTAGATGTTTTGCTAGGAAAACTAATTTCTCCATACATGATATTAACACTATATAATGGTGTTTCGAACATAGCATCTGATATAGACATGCGCCATCTATGAAAAATTAACTTTATAGTGAAGATTCAGGGTTAAAGCACACATCCACATTTATAAACCCAAGAAGTTTCATAGCTTAATATCAGTTGTGGTTCCATTTACGATCACATACGTTTGGTTTATTGTTCAACGGTTATTTTTGGGCACAAGGACTAATTAGACCAGGCTTTATAGCTTCAAATGGATTCCAAGCCCACAAACTGTTGAATTTAGGAGATAACCATTCAGCTGCAGTATTTAAGCGAAATAAGCAATAAATTGTAATAATAAAAGTAGATAAATATATTATCAATGAAATGCATATGGCTACGTTTGGATATTTAATAAATTAATTATGCTTCCTGTTTATGCCCGATTTTGGTAAACAATCCCTTATTTTGAATGAATGGTTTTAGTGTTCATTTTAAGTTATGTAAGAAATACTGATTTCAACAGGAAACAATATTTTTTAGGTGAAAGCTGTAGAAAGTGAACACATTATTAAATTGCTCTCATTTAACAATAAATACTGAAAATATACACACACACATTCAGTTTATTTTCATTTAGAATTTTTAATATTAAAATAAAGCACTGTATCAAATATATTTTTTTGTAAAAGCATTAAAAACAAAACTTTTTAGGTTCCAGATAGAAATTCAGATTATAATCTTTATTCTGATACTCAGTCATTTATATGCATCGATTTCCTGTAAGAGTTGGAAGCTAAAATTAACTGAATAGTATGAGACCACACTTAATATTTATAAATAACTTACGTTATAGAAATTAAGCATAAATTCAATCTATAATTATAATTTGATGAAAACATTGGTAAAAATGTTTAATGAAGAGCTATTATTAAATATAATATGCGAAATGTAACAAATAACAAATGAAACTCTAATTTCCAATCGTAAATTGTTTTATTACATGATAAATCACATCAATCTATAAGAGAAATATTAACCAAAATTTATAATCATTATCATAAATAACACACATATGAAAGATACTTGGTATGTGCTAAAATAAAACATCAAAATTATTTAGAGTTACATTGCTTAACTTATTTTGCTACTTTAAGGGAGAAATATTCAAAGGAACTTGATCAGGCTACAATATCATGCAAATAAAATTATAAATTTTAATTTCAATATAATAAACTTCAATTATATCTAAATTTTAAAATATATATATAAATAAAGATAATATATAAAAATTTAATTTCAATATAAAGACATATAACAATGCTTTTATTCATGCTCTTAGTAAACAGTATCTAATATATGTTCCTTAAAATAAATCTAGTAATTCAAAACTTAAAATAAAATCCAGTCATATGTAAAGTATTTGTATAAATATTGTTGTTTATTGAATATACGATGGACTTTTTAAAATCAAATTATAATAAAAATTTTAGTTGGATCTAATTTTATGTAAAGCCATAGATATTAATGAAAGATAATATGTATTTACAAGTATCTACAAAATACAAACATAACATTTTAAAAAGTTAATTTCCTTTAATTTGCATGTAAGAATATCAGTCATTTATATTAAAGAATCAACTCATATCCAGTAATCCTTTCCTCTTTTATCACATTTATGAAAATAAAATAAAGTTGCATGTCTATAGTATGAAATCTTTTTTTTTATTAAGTTTTCAGAGACTTGTAGTTGCAAAAAGTTAAATTTAAAATAGTACTAAAACTTGTCATTTAACTAGAAACTAATAGGGCTTCAGAAGAAAATGCTTAAAATGAATTTAAAAACAGTAAAAAATATTATGCATTTTTATATTCTAAGAAAGTTATTGCAAACTTATGAGCTTAAAAATAAAATGTTAGAAAATTTCAAACGAAATAGAAGATTTTTCAGTTACTACAAATAACACCAATACAGTAGTTATTTGAAGTAAAGACACTCTAACACTTGTGTATACAATAGACATACAAGTGGGTTTTGCACACCTTTTATGTCATAAAATCTAAAAAGATGCAGTTAAAAATTTAGTGAAAATAAAAAAATACATAATCATAAGAATCTAAAGATATATCTTAAGTCAGATTACATTTACATAATTTACTGATAAAAAATAAACAAAACTGCGATAATTTTCAATTTACTTTATGAAATAAGATTAAATACACACCATAAAAATATTCCTATTATTTTATCAATAAGGAACATCTGAATTCTAGGTATTTCTTAAATTCTAAAAGTAATTATTATTGAATTCAATTTTATACAATTTTGAAAAGCAAAATTAATAAAAAATTTAAAACTTACATTTAAAATAAGAAAAAAAAAATGATTTATATTTTCTTAAAAACATTAAATAAGAAAACGATTATTATGTTTCAATGCACACAAAAATTTTATTAATTAAATATAAAACATTCTTAAATAGTTGATACAATTTCAAGAATGCAAGTTTTATCCATTGCAAATCAAAAAAATGATCTAAATTGATCTTCTAAAGCATTTTTCCATTAGCAGTGTGATTTTTTCTAAGAAGCTTTGCTCATTTCTGAAAGTTAAATGTCCTTTCAATCAATATTTTGATTTGTAAAATGAAAATGTATATAATTTAACCCCCTATAAAGGAATTATGTGTTTGAAAAACGATACTTGAATGACATTTTGATAGTAAAAAATTGTCTAGATAATTTTTCAATGCAAAACTTGAGAAAAAACATCAGAATAAAAATTTCTTATTCCCAAATCTAAAAGATTTTACTTGAAATAATCTTCTTGAGATTATTTCAAGAAAGTTTGGTTAGCAAAAAAACACTTTATTTATATAAATTGAACGCTGATCATTCGCAATTAATTCCAGAAAAAGTATTAACAATTGTAATAAGGTTGAGAGAAAAACATACTTTAAAATTTTTATAACACATAAGCTTTCCATCTGCTTTCTAACACTAAAAATAAATAATTAAGCTAAAAAACAGGCATTTTTTATTTTAACCTTAAACAATTTTTTTAAAAACATTATCTTGCTTCAATTGAAGATTCAAAATTGTTTAAATACATTAATTTCATCTTTTATTATCAATACAACAAATATTAAATATTTCACATATGAGAAATTAAGTCATATGAAAATATTTTAAAGTCTTATTAAACAATCTGCTCTGTTTCCTATATAACACATCTATGAAATTCATTAATAGATGGGTTTTCTTTGATTATGTTTTATCTTCATTAATAGAAAAAAATGAGCAATCTTTAAGAGTTCGGTTCTGAGAATAATTAATGAAGAAAAAATTGATCAATATGTAAAAAAAAAAAAAAAAAAAAAAGTGCATATACTGAACCATGTACTCTCACACCTTTTCAACTAATTTAATAATTTTAAACATTAAAGAACGTTATAAATTTAAGCAAATTATGATAGCATATTTATGTGTAGTCATGCAGATTATTTAGAATACAAGAAATATAGTAGTAACAATCAAAAACTACTCTTGCAAACATGTGCTGAAACATAAATATCTTGTAAAGAAACATTAGTTTTGGCAGTTTATTGATAAAAACATCTCATTAATCAAGTATTTCAAATAAAATTTGAAAATAAAAAAAACTAACAAAATATAGAAAATAAACACACATTCTCTTACAATAAATAAACTAACTACAATTTTCATTCAGTAACAATGCAGAAGACATTCAACATAAGCAATCATTTAATTGGTAAATAATATTTTACCTGTTATAAAATATGTGTTAAGAAATATTAATCATAATATAACATACTACATATTAAGTCATACCTGTAAAGGGTAAGATCTTCAGTATTAAGTTTTATGTTTTAGACAAATTTTGCTATTTATATCATCTTAATTATATAAAAAATAATTATAAAGAATATAGTAGGTTAGTTTTTCTAGAATATTTCCTTAACAAATATTAGTCTACTTGTTTCTTACACAATTCCTTGCTTTAGACTTTAATTTTATGTCCAGCTTGAGTCACAAGTAAACTCTGCATTTTATCTCAGCAATGTTTTTAAAATTTAATAAATACATACAATTTACACTATTTATTTAAAATTTTAGATTTTTAAAAAATATTTGCTAAAATTTTTAAATTAAGCCTTTACAAAACATTATTATACAAAATATGATGAAATTAATAAAAACCTCAAGTTTTCTATACAGCATTAAATAGCATGCAACAAACATAAATAATTTCTTAATATCTCAATTTTTAATAATGAAAGAAACATTTATTTGGTGCTAATTGCTAATATCCTAGAAATGAGTAATTTTTTTTTTTTTTTTTGTATTTATATTTACGTTGATATTGAAAGAAATTGAATTACTTATAAATATTTTCGAGAAAATCATTACTTAGAAGATAAAAATAATAAAAGTATAACAAAATAACATTAAATAAAGCAGTGCACTATTTCATATAATCAATATGATTCAACAACTTATTTATTATACATACATATACACTATCTTAAGAATTACATATGTACAAAATCATTTATTACATGCTGAGTGTTGTGATTAGCGAACTTGTAAGACGAAATAAATATACAGCAACAGCAATTCAATTAATGATATGTGGTCATTTCCTACACAAGATAATCATAGATATATAGCACACTTGCTTGGCAGATAATCAAAATAATCACAAATCAGAAAGTAGAATCTGATAGCTGCATTTATTTAAAAACAATCTACTTAATAAATAATACTTTTAACTTGCCAATTTTTTACTACAATTTGAAAATTGCATCTAAAGGTGAGTTGTGTCTTTAGATTCACAATATGAAGGACTAGATTCAAACTGCAATTGTTCGGTATCAGGTAATTTCTCAATCATTCTCATGTCAGAAAATTCTTCAGGCATAAAATCTGCAACATATTTTTTATTATCATTATCAGGAAGATCGTACAAATCTTCAAAAAAATTTCCACTATCAAATTCAAAATTAAAGGCTTCTATATAGTTACCGATATCTTCAGTTTCGTGATACAGACTATCATTAAAAGGACGATTAGCATATTGGGGGATAACAGAGAAATCCTTGTCAATTTTGTTGGTGGCATATGCAAATCCAAATTCTTCCAGCTCATCTTCTACCTCATTCTCACTAGCAGGACTTATCACAATTTCAGGAATGAGGTTTGGGACTTCAGATGGAATTAGAATGTTACCACTTTTAGAATGCAAGGCACTTTCTTGTTTTATTTTCCATTCTACACTTGCAGGATTTTCTTCAGAATCAAAAGGGACAATAGAGATTATTTCTCTTTCTTCCCCAGAAATTTTAGGACTTGATACCTCAGAATCTGAAATCAAATCTAAGAGTAAGGGTTCTAAGGAGTTACTATTTTCAATGCATTTATTGCTTTCATGAGAACCATGATCACATGTAGGACAAGTAAAATTGTTTTGACTGCAAGCATTGATAGATGAGTAGTTTTCAGAATTGTTATTTATGCTTTGAGTAGGATCTTTTGAGCTTCTAACTTCTTCCGTTTTTTCACTGTTTTCGTTCATTAATTTTTTTAATTCATTTGTAGACAGTTCACAGGATTCTTCATTGTTAATTTCATTGCAAATATTCTCATGTATAATTATTGTTGAAGGGGTAAAAGATGGTGAATTAGGATCTGACAACAAAACTGCATTTTGATTTACATTGATGTTGTTTCCAAAATAATCTGTTAAGTTGTTAGAATTGATCAATTCATCTTTTGATTTATTATTGTCCAAGACTTGTTCAAAAGTGCATTCTTTACCTAACATATGGCTCTGAAATGAAGTAAATTCATCTATTCTCTTTTCTTTCAATTCTTCAGCAGAAATAGCATCTGTTACTTCTTGCATTAAGTCAGTTGAACTTTTACATTTACTAGTGCAGTGCATGGATTCTAAAAAGCATTGATTTGAATCAGATGATTTTATCATGGGCCTAATATCATTCTTTTGCATTAGTGTTGGATGAACTTCAATGTCATCTTGGATAAAATCATTTTGAGATAATGAATCACTGTCATTGAATTCATCATTTAATATTTTTTTTGATAAATTGGTTATAAAATTACCTTGAGCTAGACTGGGTGATTCTTGTTCATTATTTGGTTTTCCATAATTAGATTCAATTGTATTTTCAACATTTAAATTTTCATGGACGGATTTTTTAGTATTATCCTCGTTTAAATTTGAATTTATTGAAGAAGAATCATTGTTTAAAACTGGGAGAAAATTAATGTTTTCTTTCTCAGATTCTTGGACGGAAGATTCAGGAAAAAAACAATCAAAAGAAGGGTCTTTTTGAAATTGATTTAGTTCATTTTGTTGTTGCCATTTTAAGCGATCCTCTTCTATAGCTAAATTGTTTAATTGGCGACAGATTAGCTCATTCATTTGAAATTTTGACAAAGAAGTGTGCTTCCCTTCTGAAAAAATACAATAATACTCTTATTACATATTCAATATTGATTCTGCATCAATTTAAGATAATAATTGCTTTGACCACTCATAAATCTTAATTATAAACATAAAATGATATAATACAGTATGAGGTATATGTGGGAGGAAATAATTTCATGATATCTAGAATGTTGTTATTCTCATTTTTAGTAGTATAGATACAGATAAATAGACATAAAATTAACACTAATATGTAAATTTTCTTATTTTTTTTACTGCAGGAAACTTAATTGAAAAAATAACAATATCAAGATAAATGTGGAAAAATAATACTAAGAATTGATAAAATAAACATAACTTTTACCCATTTTTCAAAGAATTTTTATGTTTTCAAGCAATGTAAAATATTATTTTTTCACAATAAAACATATTTTAGTAAAATGTCTACATAAAAAATATAAAAAGGGATATATTAACTTTAAAAAATATAGTTAATATATACACTAAATCTATATACAAATATACAGAATAATTGTTCCAGCATTACAATTGCAATGTTAAATATTATATGCTTAGTACATCACTTCAGATCATAAATTAAATTCGTTTTTGATTCATTATATTTAAAAAAGGTTACTACTGTAGTTTTGAATTGATTGTATTACTACATTTGCATAAAATTTACACCAACATTATTAACCAAAGCCCCCTTTTTAACATAAAAGTGTATGGACACTTCATAATCTTAAAGAAAATATAGGAATTAGAAAACAAAATTAAAGCTTTTACAGTAAACAAGAAAAGTATTGATATAGAATACTGAAAGCAAAAGCAAAATTTTTAAATAATTTTTTACACACATTTTCTGAAATAATAATTAAAAAAAATACTAGTTAGCTATAATTCTTATTTAAACTAATTTAAAAACATTAATATTCATTTACAGAATAAAATTTACATTTTTAAAATATTTCTAAACCAAAAATTCTGTAGATACAAATATTTCCTTTTTATAAGTAGTGCACAAATATATTTTAATGTAGATATTAAATTACCAGGATATAAATATTTCAAATTAGATCATATGGAAATTTCAGTTAGTTAAAAATTTATCTCCTATAACATAACACAGTAAATGCTCATTTTTACCAACTTCTAACATATGCACACTCTTGATAGCATAAACTAGTGGCTATTAACTAACATAGTCTCATAGATGCAACAGTGATTTTAATTCTCATTTATAAACTAAAATTTTTAAACAGCCTTTTTTATTTTTATTTATTCTTTTTTTTTTTTTTTTTGCAATATCAGTTTCATGCACTGTTTGTATGCATTTTTTTTTTATCATCTCACATTTTTTAAAATTTTGTGCTGTAGACATCTGACCCCATTTTTCATTAGAGAATAAAATTATTTAAATTGTGAATAGCTAACTGCACTACCGATGATTTGAATTTGTGCGGCAATTTATCCACCTAATCTAATTTCTGTCTTATAGTCCATGCACTAAAAGCTATTACTATAGGTATAAACTTAACTGCAACTGTTCCAGTTACAATAAGTGCCACTGCTACAGCTACTATAATATAATTAAGAGGTTCAAATAGTAAAATATTTTTGCAAGGAGTGATAATGGTTGGGACTTAGCTCATGAGAATGGGGTTTCTAGGCAAAATACAGTAATCAATCTTTGTTTGAAATGGCTTTGCATAAAGAACAATATCTAAATCATTTTGACATGCCAAAAATTTGAAGAATTAAGTGAAAATTAGTTACACATCCATGAACTTCTTCAAAGAAATATATTGTTGCATGAAACTTAATTTCGAACCTTTGGAAAGTGGAACAAGGTGTAATTTGTATGTATAATCAGGTGTAATTTAGACCTAGCTGGGCTCTATCAGTTAGAGGAAGTACAAGAGGGAATCTTCATACTTTAAAAGCAGGGATCAAGCAGAAGACCCCTTGATAACCATTTCGCTTAGAAGACACTGCAACAACTTACTTAATGTGTGCCCCAGCCTGTGAACATGACAGAATTTTTCTGTAGGTTATGTTTCAAACTCATTATCTTCTAATAATGAGAATGACACCCTAACCAACCAGGCCACTTCAGATGATTAAATGATTGAGAAAATAATAATTAAAAATCGAACAAAATAAAAATTAAGTGCTGTGGCCACATGCAACGAAACAAAAAATGGTATGCTATTAATAATAATAATAAAAAAAAGTTTTGGAACAGAAAAAATAATCCTGATTTTGCATGTATTTCTTATATGGTGTATATTATATTATTTTTTAAGAAATATTATTTATAAAGAAAGAGTAATTTGGAAGGAAAGATAAGTTTTAAGATCGAATATTTATTTTTTATTTTACAAACCTTTGATGTTTACTCATCTTTATGAGTTGGTAAAAAATGAGCATCTACTGTACTATTTGATTTGTTTTAGTTAAATAACATTAACAATTAAAAAACAGAAACCATGTTTATAGTAATAAATATTAAGTACTTGATTTTTATAAGAATAACTGTTAAAATAAATAATTAAAATGAAATTGATAACAAAACATTATCAAAAACTTAAGAAAAATTAAAGAATGTTAATCATAACACTTAACAAAAATAAAAAGGTAAGCAAACTTCAAAATATATATTTGTGGATAACTTATATTTGAAATATTAGCAAATGAAAAATTTTTTAATGAATTTTTTTATTACAAATTTGATGAGTATTACTTATATGGTGTAAGTTAAATTAAATGTGAAATTATTAAAATGATCAATATAATAAAGTGGTATTATATAAATTTCAATTAAATCGTATAGCAGATCCTAACATTAGAAAATTAAAAGTGATACCATATCAAATCACTTAATGAGAATAGCAAGATCGACTCAAATTTTCTTTTAATATGGTAGACATATTGAAGTCACAGATGCATGAAAACATGCAAGTTTTCAGTACTCTGCTCAGCTGCTTATTTGTGAGAGATATGTAAATTGATACAATACATTAGTGTCATAACTTTGGAAACTGTGTTTTCCATATGATCAAAATAAAACTGACATTATTTAAAGAGAAATGGTAAAAGTACAGTGTGATTAGAAACTGAGACAGAAAAAAGTTAATTTTATAATTTTAACAACTATGAAGCATTATTTTCAAAGGAAAGAATTGGAAAAACCAAAGGTTTTCTTTTTTCCAGTTACATCAGGTACAGTAACTGTTTATGCATAAGTAATTCCTTTGCCCGGTACTATTTCTTTTAGGAAATACTGCCTTAAAACTATCCTTAAGGTAAAGCACTCAGTTTCAGCAATATTGGTAACTATTTCTTTTCTTAAGGAGAGTATTATAAAGTTTTATGTTTTAAATAATGAAGTATGCTACATAAAATAAATGAGTTTACGCCTGGTTACTCTTTACATAAACATTATTGATGATAGCATTTTTAAATAAATTAAGAGGAGATATTTAATTTTTGTATAGACGTTATATACTGGCTTTGTATGTTGACTTCTAAATAGTACCGCCAATAATATCACACAGACTCTTACCAAAAAGCCATGCATTTAGAAATCTTTGTGGTGGTACAGATTAAAAAAAAAATGTCTTATTCGTGTACAGAGCTGAATTACAAATTCATTTTAGTTTGGATATTGTAATATTAAATATAATATTCCAAAAAAGAGTCAGGAAAGAAGTTACTGCTATAGTATCATGTATTAAATAGTCATTGACAAAGCATACTAAAAAACTTCCAGCAAATCATTTAACTGAACATATGCTACAAAAAGATGGAATCATATTTGTGAAATTTCTTGAAAAGTAATAAAATGCATTCACCTGGTTCCAGTAAAATTTTTTGCCGTTTTAAATATTCTTAGTGGGCTTTTGCAATCTAACATTATTTTGTAAAAATAATGAGATAATTGAAGTTAGGAAAATCGATTCCTTTATTGTATAAAAACTGATATTTTGCATTAGAATAACTCAGATGTTAATTGCTACAATTGAATTAACGATTACAATTTTAAATAACTGTTCCACTGTAAAAATTAAATATGTTGATGCTAAAAACAAAAACTTCATATTTTTGAGAACAGAATTATTTTTCACATTAAAATAAACTTTTTGGATCTATTTCTAATCTTTATAAAATTCTTAATCCTCACTACCAACATAATAACATTTTTATATATAAAATCCCAGGATAATTAAAAACAGGCAGCATTAAAATTAGTTATAAATATTAGATCCTGACACAATATTGGATACCAAACTAACACAAATAACTAATTCATAATCATAAAACACTAATCAAAGTCATGCATATCATAATTCAGATATTTTAAATTTACATATATTTAAGCAAATATTATTCTTTTGCAGGAATGGAATAAATATTTGTGAAAATCAAAAGCATATTGAGAAAATATGCAAGTTTCTTACAACAGCTTTCTTTGCAATTGAAGAAAAAAAGAATAACAAAATATGGAGAGAACTTGTGATGTGTTTGTGTACATAGAGGACATTACTCTGTAACAATATTTTGTTTTGGCTTTTTAAATCACATTTTAAAGGATTATTATGGTTTTGGAGACATCAGTCTCATCATGAACAATTACATAATTATTTAGACTTTTTAAGCCATCTTATGAGTAAATATTTTTGGTGTTGAAATTAACGATTAGATCATTGTTTAGGCTTCATAAGTTAACCTTAGTAAGTATTCAGTATTAGAAATGCAAGTCTCATTAATATATCTATCCATTTCTCAAGTCATATTTGATTTTGAATATGTGTTTTCTTTTGTGATGCTTGTGAAAATAAATTAAATTTAGCATCTATATTTCTGTTCGTGATTGTTCAGCCAAACATTTATACAAATTACTTTACAAAATGGATTACCTTTCAAGAAAGGAGAAAATTTAGTACATTCAGTGATTCATATATAAAATAATTTTTTTAAAAAATACTGGCAAATTAATTTTATGCACAGTGAAACAAAAATAAAAATTTCCTCTAAAATTATCAATCAATAGTTTTTTTTATATATATATAACTAATATATATAAATAAATGATAGAATTTTGTGTAGACAAACCTTCTGGAGAATTTGAAGGAGCAGTATTATTTTCAATACAATCTAGGTCATCATCTGAAAAATCAGAAGTCAAAGAATATATCATGGGACGATTCAAAGCTCCAAAAGAAGAAGATGATGAAAATATAGGACGCCGGACATAAGGTTCTGAATCTAGTTCTTCAATCTTTAAAATATCTTCCACATCATTAATCTCATCATTATCCCCTGCTTGCAATTCCCAGTCTGAAATAGTTTCATTAGTTTTAATATTACATAGGCAAAATTCAAGTCAATGAAAATTTTACTATGTGCTTAAAATATTTAATAGGGATTCAAATTACAATTTTTTTCATTCTAATTAAATTAACATAAAATATATTGGTTTAGTTCTGTTTTTCATTTTGCCAAAAATTATGGTTTTCAATTCAGTTCCGAATAAATAATTTTGTTTCACATGTATTCTATATGTTCATTTGATTATAAATAAAAGTTTAATTCTATCGAAATAATATACATAAATGGATTTTCTTTTGTTTTTAATAGGTGCACTCTGAATTTATATATCTATGATCTCTCCACTATCAAAATCTCATTTGACAACTAGGTTCATGATTATATTAATAATGTGTACCCTCATCCCCTTGTGTTTCCCATTCACATTGTGCATTTGGTCTTGAAAATATTATGTAAAAAATTTATTTAACGCATGAAAATTGTCTCTATTTAATAAAATATTTTCTAACCTGTTCATTCAGGGAATAAATTTCAAACCTGGAAATACTCTTTCAACATTAACTTGTGTAGGTAGAGCTGTCAAAATCACCACTGCAATCTTAATCAAGTGCGGATGAGTAATTATATTCTTTTCCCAGAAATCTAAACTATGTTTCATATCAAGCCTTTGTTGTGTTCATTGTTAAAATTATTTAAATTGAATTCAATATCAAATTTGGAAGAAATAGCGAACTTAAGTGTTTTATTGCAAATTCTTTATTTTTTAAAGAAGTTTCTAATTTTATTTCATTTCCATTGCTTTCAGTAGAAGATTGTGTTTTCCCAATTATGATTGAGTAAGAATTCTCCAAAAATTGTAATTTGTTACAAATATTTAAATGTTTCAAACACTTTATTTCCAGGACTGTGGAAAGCCAGATATGATAATGCAGGCACAAATAAACAACTCCCACCAAACTATCACTTTTTATTATCAATGTTCCATATTAAGTAACTTATTACTGTATTTTCCTGTATATAATCCACAGCGGCATATTATCAGCAAGACCCGTTTTTCGAACTAAAGAAAAAAAAACGTCGCATAATCCGCAGCGGCATATAGTTTGCGTCAGTTTTTTCGACGAATAATCGAAAATTTATACTGCAGATAATTTGGTGTCAAATAAAATAAAAATACACATTATGACAAAAAATATAATAAATTCTACAGAAATAATACTTACAGTGATAAAGATCTGTTTAAATCCATCTCAATGAAAAATGCGATTTTAAATCCACCTCAACGAAAATGCAAAAGATTCTAGTAAATCTTATCAATTTTTAGATTTTAAAAACTTTTAAAACGAGGTTAGATATATTTTAAAAATAAACTATATTTGTTTGGTTAATAATTAAATGAAAGAAAGGGATTATTTTCTAACTGCGAATGGAATACTTTTTTCTTTTGTACATACATGCTTGTTTGTCGAAATTTTTTTCATTTGCCTTCCCTATATATATATATATATATATATATATATATATATATATATATATATATATATATATATATATATATATATATATATAAGTTTAAAATTTGCTCAGTAACTTAATTTTCACTTCACTATAACGATAAATGAATTTGAATGTTTTCAAAGTGAAAAAGTTCAGGTCAAGATAAAATGCAAAATGACGCTAATGAATTGAAATTTTAACATCGTTCAGAGGAACTGAATTAGTTCTTAAACGTAACTGGACAATGTTGATTATAGTTAAAATAAGTGAACGGAGTCGTAGCGCCAACTGTTCTTTATTTTATGAAACATAAATGACATACCTTTTAAAGCTTTATAGTAAGATTTACTGGTGAAAAATATTTTTTCATCTGTATATATGCGGCAGCGTATAATACGGACAACGAAATTCGGAACTTTTTTAACACATAATTCGCGGATCATATACGGGAAATTACGATGTATAAAATAACTGTAATGAAAAATTAATTCAATGTCAATCTGTAAAAATAGGGGATCTAGGTATTTTATTGGCAAATTTTTACTTTTTAAAGAAGTTCCTAAATTGTCTTTATTTTTATTGCTTTCAGTTAATTCATTTACAATTAAAATGAATTTTCCAAAAACTTTAAACTGTTCCAAATATTCTTTAAATGTTGCACAATCAACTTTTTGTGACATGAAAAGCAAGTATTTTATGTTGTTAATATGGAGGCCAAATAAACTGCTCCAATTAAACTATCACTTTCTATTGCCAATGCTTCCCAGTTAAATAATTTATACAGAATACCAGCAAAATATTTTTTAAAATATTTAACTTTTTTTTTGCAACGGGAGCAAATTCTGTAAAAATCGCATAAAGTTAATTTTTCGTTTTTGTAGTTTCTATGTTAGGGATTGTGCAGAATCAAAATAATAATCTAAATTAATTTTTACCAAATACTATAAAACCTTTCCATTCTAATTAAGATATTAACACATTATATTTCAAGATCTTTATTGGAATGCCACAGACTGAGTTTTGGGAAAAAAGCAACAGAGAGAGAGAGTTAAAAATTGTGACCACCAGGTACTTTCAATATTGATGTTAAATAATCAATCACTGAAAGCTGGTCGCAGTAATTTGCAGTTAAGTGTATAGGAAGGATATGTGAAGGCCCCAGAAAACATTGCAATCACTGACATAATGTAGAAAGAAGCGGTATATCGAATGTGCAAAAATCATTATGACTGGCTTTCAGGACAATATACCATGCATGGCAAAATGGGACTCTTCAAAATCAGCGACACGGCAAATGTGATCCACCAACAGTAATAGGTGACACAGTTGAATGACAATTGTGATGAGTTTGGGAGAATAGACATGTTGCAGTTCAGCAGCTGACTGCTCAGAAGAACCACAAAGTTACTAACAGTGTCTTCCAAACCACTGTACAGAAACATTACTGCACCTGGAATTTGCACAAAAATACTGCAACTGGGTGCTTACTGAGTGGCACCAAATAGCATAGTGTTTTCTGATGAATATTTTATGCTCCATCAGTCAGATGGATGTTGGCGCATATGATATGAAACCTATGAAAACATATAACCTGCAACAATTGTTGAAACAGTCCTGGCTAGAGATGAGAGCATATGGTCTAGGGCGGGTATGCCCAATTCACGGCCCATGAACCACATGCGGCTCATTTGAAGTTTTTAACTGTCTATATTATAGACATTTGGAATTTTGGGTTGAATAAAAAAATTGTGTTTTGATCAACCTCTACCCAAGAAATATTTTTTGAAATTATTTTCTCCCCTTCATTTGACTTTCCAGCGATAAGAAAGTAAACATTTGGCCATTCGGCAAAAAAACTTTTTTTTTTTTTGTCGAACAGTGTAATATTTACAATGCTGTTCTTTGCTTACAATGTTGTTCTTCTTTGTCCAGTTACCTTTTTGCATTTGAAATAAAAAAATTTGAAAGCCTAAATCTAAATCAATTTAATGCAAACATTCTGTAATGCACGCATAAAATGTAAAAATATTATGCAGAAAGTTGTTATACTACTATATGGCTGAACAAATCCACTGTAAATAAAAAAACCTTGTAAGGTAAATAGTAAACTTATTTTTTTATTGTATCAATAGTTATGATATTTATTTCTATTAGACATTTGTTCATCATGGCTGAAAGAAATATAGAAAAGAAAAGAACTTGAAAATGAAAATAGACAGTTTCAGACAGAATGTTGAAAAATTGTACTTTTTTATTCATGTAAAAGACAATACTGTATGTTTTATTTGTCGTCATTCAATTTTTCTATAAAATCATACAACCTAATAATACACTATGAATAAAAACATGGAGAAATTGACAGCTTAGTTTCTGAACAGAAAACTAAGTTATTATCTTTGAATTTCATATCTCAACAATAGATGTTTTATAAGCATACTACCCAATCAAATGGTATTGTGAAAGCTATCTTTTGAGTATCCAACATTATTGCTAAAAATGGAAGCCTTTTATAGACGGTAACTTTATCAAAAACTATCAAATTGCTGCAATTGACAAAATCTGTTCAGAAAAACTAAGTCTCATTACTCAAAAACTTAGTTTGAAAATTAAGTCTCTATACTGGAATTAGTCTGTCACATCAAACTGTAGAAAGAAGAATAGAATATATTTTGAGTTAGATTTGTGCATCGCTAAACACAATTAAAACATGCTTTATATCTCACTGGCTTTGGATGGAATGTCAGATATTACTTTTAAATTACGGCCGCCATGATCTTTTCAGACATGAGGCATCTTGTAGTCCAGTACTATATTGAAGTAGCTCCAGAAAGCGAGAGTGTTCAAAATTCATCATTGGAATGAATGTCAAAAAGCACACAAAGAAGTGGATTGGATAGATTAATTTCGTATAAAAGTGCCTGCAAATAGTCATGTCCATTAATAATTCTAAAACAAGCAAAGCTCCCTGCTCTAAACTGTCAGACATAAAAAATACTGCTCAACTTGTTATTTTTATTAGAGGAGTTGATAGTCAAATAAATATTATTCAAGAACTACTTGTACATGTGAGTTTGAAAGGTATACCTTAAACTACGTACAAAATTATCAAATAAATTAAAAAAATCTTAAAGGCATTGTAACAGATGGATACTTTTAATGGTTGAAAAAAATGTTGCTGTTACATTAATTTTCAATCAGATAAAAGCTTTGGGAAACAGTTCAAGTGATTTTAAAATGTTCATTTGTAATTGTTAAACCTCATGAATCTATGTGCAAAAGTAATAAATATGTGATAAAAGTCTTTATATATATATATATATATATATATATATATATAAGTATATATAAGTATATAAGTATATATATATATATATATATTGTTGTGAAGGTAATTAAATCAATTAAAAACAGCCATTGAACCATCGTCAATTTCAAGAATATCTTAGGAAAGTGGAATTTGAATATGGCAATCTCATTTATTACACAAAAATTTGGAGGTTAAAAGTCATGGAAATTACTTATTGCGATTTTGAATGTGAAGAGGAGAAATTGAAACTTTCAGATGATCAATGACTTCTAGATGTTTTCTAACAGATATAACTATCAAACAGAACGAGCTAACCCAGAAATTACAAGGTGAAAACAAGTTGATTACCGATTAATATCCTGACATAAAACCTTTTGTAGCAAAGCTTCAGCTTTAAAAAGTTAAATGCAGTCAAAAGATTTGATTCATTTCCTATTTTTAAATTATTTTAAAAGTGACTGTGAAAACTTTTCCAAATATTCTACACAAATAAAAAACTTACAGGAAGAATTTAACACCAGATTCTCCAACACACAAAAGTTTGAGGAAATGTTAATTATATTTTTAGTTTCATTTAATGTAAAAGTGGAATCAGCACCTCCAAATTTACAAATGGAGCTAATGGAATTGCAATGAAACATCGAGCTAAAAAGCATGTGCAAAGGGAATAAGATTGAATATTATCAAAAATATATCCTTGAAGATAAATTTACAAATTTAAAACAATTGGCTATGCACACTATATTAACATTTGGAACTACTAACAGTGGTAAGTCATTTTTTCCAAATTAAATCTCTTAAAAACAAAGTATCACAGTTAGTTGTAGAAAAAAGCTGTAGAAAAAAAGAAAAAATTTAGCTAAATACAATTAATTGCGCATAGATTAAACTGCCGGTTGATATTAAAAAAATCTCAAGTAAAATATAAAAACAAGTGTTACATTAATTGTAAAGTAATAAAATATTTTGAATGTTGTAAGATAATAAAATACTTAGAATAATTGTTTTATTGATATGTGCTCCCTCCTCTTAATTCAGTAAATTCTTACTTGGTCCACCAATCGATTTGAGTTGGGTACCCCTGGCCAAGGGAACATTTTTGTGGCATTCTCTGGGTTCATTCATCATTGTGGAAAGCAAGATGGATCAATACAACTACGCACATGACTTTGCAGACAAAGTCTATCCCTAAATGTGCATTGTTATTCCTTAGGATCATGGCAACAAAAAGCAGGAAAATGTGAGGTGTCATACAACTGTCAGTGTTCACTTGTGATTTGAAGAACACCAGTATGAGTTTAATGTTGGCCTGGCCAGCAAAATTACCTGGCTTAAATCTAAACAAGACTCTGTGGGACGATCTCGATCAGGTTGTCTGTGGTATGGATCCTCACCCGTGTAATCTGGTGCAGTTAGACATTGCACAAAATCCAACATGGCTCAACATTCCAATGAACACTTTCTGAAATCTAATTGACTCTCTTCCTGCATGTTTCTCAGCAATCTATCCACTTATTCACCACAATTTCAACTTCAACAGTTGCAACAATATTTTATACATTATACAAAGTACTTTCATATCATTGATGGCAAAAACTAAATGGGAAAAAAAAGCATAAAGTATTAGCCATGATTTCAGTTTCTTAAAGTTTCATTTGAAATGTTATTCATATTTATTTAACAAATTTTCTTATAACCTACTTCCACTTGTTTGGTTATCTATAAAAGTAGATGTAACACTTAAGTTAATGGCTAAATCATTAAAAGATTTTTATTTATATTTACCTCATTTCCATAAAACAGAATAAGTTCGAAAATTTTCGTATTCAGTTTTACCAAAACTAGTTTCTTGACAAACTTTCAAAATATTTAAGCCATTGAGTATATATTTTTTGGGAATATTCATGTGTTGGCATCAACTAATATTTTAATTATTGGAAGGGGCAGTGGTTATGCCCTATCTTTAAACTAGTGACTAGAAAAGGAAATATTTGAATTTTGTTTCTCAGTAACATGAAATAGTTGAGGTGTTTCAAACATAGTTGCTAGGCAGCTTGCTTTGCTGGAAAAAATAAAAATTAAATAACTAGTATTAATTTTTTTTCATCTGAAAATATGCATCATCACCTGTCAAATTGTAGAGAATATTCTTTGTAAATGTTTAGCAAAGCTTAACCTGGTTTAGTTATTTCTCGTTAAAGACATCTGAGTCTCTGATGTCACAATTTTAGATTTCTACAATATTTTATGATTTCATTGTACAGCACTTTGTGTTCTAATTCATGTTGGGATGTAGAAATGTAGAATAACCAAAATTAAGTTCATACAATGAATTTGTAACCTTTTGCAAGAACATATTAAACTATTTTAAACTATTCAGAAATTAAAAATTTCAACAGCCCAAAGTGTTTTCCAATAACAGCTTACATGAAGTGAAGATTCTGTAGATTATTTAAATAGTATAATAGTCTGTTCTGTAGATTATTTAAATAGTATAATAAAATGAAATGTGAAAGTGAAATTAAGTTTCATTTTTTAAATTGCTTAAATAAAGAACAAATTACCTATCAGTTAAATGTTTAAGTTTAAAAAAGACTTTTATTTAGTAAACAGTAACTTTGTTAACTTAACAAAATATCAATATCTAAAGAATCAAGTTAATGCAATCAAATAGATAATAAATTAATTGATAGAAAAAATGATCAATTAGTGATGAATTATAATCAAAAGAATCAAAATACTACTGAAGTTCAAGAAACTAACATTCATTTTTTTATTTAAAAATCAAACTAACATCATAAACAATTGACAAACTAGATAATAGAATCAATTGTACAATAATTAATTTTTGAGCTTTAACAATATGGAAACTTTAAATGTGGACATTACTTAGGTAAAGCATGACAAACTTTCGATTCACATTTTATGAAGCAAATCAGTTTATCTGCAGAATAGTAGATTGATAGTTATACACAGTTAGTTTCAAGATTAGTGGCTAACATCTATAAATTTATGAGTAAAGCAACTTAACATGATGAGTTGAATGAAAACATTAACAGTTTTTCAGTATTAGTAGTTAACATATATAGCAGAAAATAACCTATGATGTACTGGAATTTTATTTTGTTAATTAGATTCCAATATTAAATAACAGCAATCTAATTATGAGCAAATTGGAATGATTTAATATATTAAAGAATATGATATAAATATTCTCACCGCCATCTATTTTTAAAATTTGTTGAAATTGCCATTCTTAAAACTTCATACAATTTAGATAAAGTCACCTCATTAAGGATTATTTTGGTCTGAAACCCTATGACAATATTTTCTTAATATAAGCAGAACATTTATTTTATTCTATTGATGATTTTAATTTTCTTTTTATAAAATATTTAGTAGTCATAAGTTAAAAAAATATGTTTTTATTTTAAATACTAATATGTATAAAAACCTCCAAATATCTGATATAAAATAAATTGCAAATCTTGAAGATTGATTTTAAAGGGATTTTACTAATAAAAGGATAGATTCATTATCAAACTTGAATTAGATATTTTATCATATTTAACTACATTTTTTTCATACTAATGAAATATTTTAATAATCTATCTCATCCTATACTCAACTTTTTCTACCACATAATCAAAAGAAAATAAATTTATGGTTACAGATGAATGAATTTTTATTATGTCATTTTTATCCCTTCTTTTTAAAAATAGATCTAGAATAAATGTTGTTTTTTTTTTTTTTTTTAAATATTATGGAAAAATAAGTATTAGAAAATATGATATTAATATCGAGAAAATATGATATATAATTGAAATATGCTATTATGAAACTTGAAAATAAAATATCATCAAGGTTGGGGTAAATAGATAAGGGCATCGAATAAAACAGGTGTAATGGTATTTTCATAAGCATTGATTTGTTTGTTAAGTCATTTTTTTCACACGAAGAATAATTAGACCAAGTTTGAAGTGTATTCCAAAACACTACAAAACTTCTAAATCCAAGATGGAATTAGAATTTAAATTAATGATATGAAGATCAGAGAGCTAACCTTTTGGCCATAAGCTTGGCTATTTTCATAAATATAGTCATGTTATAAATGTGAATAAAAGATCAAGATGCATTTATTGAGAACACAAAATTAGAGAATATTTAATTAAAATCCACCTTTCCTTATTTTTATGTTAAATTGCATGAAGATTTTGTAAAATAAAATCTAAGACAATTCGCTATTTCCTCGACATTAACTGATTCTAAAGGTTTTAGGAAATTTTGTCCACTCTCAGGTAGCTGGACTCCTATTGCATCCAATGAAATTAATCACTGATATCTGACAAGTTAAATTATTAAAAAAAAAAAAAAAAAAAAAAAAAAAAAATACAATATTAATAAGTCAATATTTGCATTCTATCATAGTAAGCAAAAAGTAAAATTAAAAAAAAAATCAATTAAACTAAATTAAGATTACCTGCATATTTCTGATAGTCAATATCACTGGACACCACACAAGTCATGTATCTTTCCTCTTCTTCCTCACTACTGTAAGGAGCAGGGGGATATTCAAACACCATTTGTGGGTCTTCTTCATGAAATGAGACACTTTTTCTCATGGAGTTGAACTGAAATAGGGTACATTTATGTAAATTTTAATGAAGGTAACCAAAATTGAGTGGCAAGAAGAATTTCAAACTAAATACTACAAAAATTTACATAATTATCTATTCATAAACTATAAACAATTTTTTTTACAAGTATCATAGAAAATAACCAGTCCCCCCCCTTCCAAAAAAATAAATAAATAAAAAGGAATACCAGAAATATAAAAGAATACAGATTCATTTTTTTTTTTTGGGCAAAAGTAGAATTTATAATGGTAAACTGAAATGAAAGTAAAAAGAAAATCTTCCTTAACAGAAAACAGAAAATGTCTTTATTATTGTTAAATATTTTTTTCCAATGGTCGGAGTATGTCAGGATGTATTGTCCCCTTATACCCAAGGAATCGTCCAGAAACAACAACCTTTTTGCCGCCGAGGCGTTGCCCCAGGTGCACCACAGGGGGTGGGCTACAATCACACCCTAGGTGCCGAGATACATATGAAGAATGATAGACAAACAGGATTACTAGATAAGAACAGCAGATTTTATTAACAAACAATGACGACACATAACAACATCGTCTTAGTCGGGAGTCAAACCTGAACCAACTCGGCAGAAGCAGAGGGCTGTAACCACCATACTGGTTGGGCGACTTATTGTTAAATATAGATATTAATATTTTTATTTCCTTTCACTTATCATTATGATTATTTCTAACTAAAAATTTTGAATAGTCATAATTTACAAAAATAACCATAACAAAATATGCAGATATATGAACACATAACTGACTTTGCTTATATATTATTTCCTGGTTTTATTAATATGGAAAATCTAAATTACATTTTGAAATAAGAAATTTAATAATTTTCCCAGTTTTAATTTATTTTAAAGTCATTTTTCATTTCATACTAAAGATTCAAAAGTCAATTTAATATTTAAATCAATAATGGAGATTTATGTAAACAATAAAATATTGTTAAATACCCAAGATAGTCAATGAAAATATAAAAAGATTACTGTAACTTATTCTAATTTTCTAAAAGTATACAAACATTTTTTATGGACACACAGCGGGAACAGTAATAATATTGTACAAATTAATTTTATTAAACTCCACAAATTCTGTAAAAAAGCAATTATTTAATAAAATGAATCATTGATCAAAGAAAGATGACATTTACCTTTTTCTCAGGTGTAACAAGAAGACTTTTAGTAGGTGTTGCATGGCAATTCCAAGTGTTAGAAAATACTTTTATGGGACTTTGCTCATGACTACTGATGGAATCTTCACTTTCATCTAACAATTTGGAGACATCAGCCATATTTTTAAATTTGTTATGAATACATTCAAAAGAACCAGAAGTGGAGCTGCAGGAACTGCTTCCACTGCCAGTATCATCACTTTCACTTTCGAAATCTGGAGTATACATGCCATCTCGGCATGGGGATGATTCTATACTACTGTAAGGAGAAGGAGATACACTCAACCGATCAAGCACCTCAGAATTGAGATGATTTTCAACACCCATATGAGTTAAAGCAGTAGTTATATCTACAGGAGAAATGTTATAAAATGTAGACATTTTTAGGTAACATGAAAAATGCTAAATATAACTTTTGTTGTGCAATAACTATACATATATATTAGGAATACAAATTTGAGCTATCTAGCTTTCTTAATTTCATTGCTACTAAAGGTATTTAAAAATTTTATTGACATGAATAAGTTGCATCTACTTATTTTATGAGTTATAAAATATTTATTAAAATCAAAGCACTTGCAGTTTTAGTTATCATGATAAAGTTTAATAAAACACCATAAACTCAAGGTATTTCCATAAATCAAACCAAAGATGCCAAAAGTAAAATCCAATGTATCCCACAGCAACTGAATAGAATCATTCATAGAAACTAGTATAGCAAAAGAAATCATTCTTACTTTGAGATATTGCAGAGTCAATATTAAATATTAATATTTATAAAAATTTTGCTTATTTAAAAAATTTTAGGCTGGCACAAACAAGTATGTTAATATAATCAAACTTTATCAAGTATGCCAAATGTGTGACTTAGTAATAATTTCATCAATCACAATAATAAAGCTGTCAAGATAAAAATCACCAGTAAAATACATAAAGGGAATTTTTTTTTTCAAGAATACTAGGGTGCTATTTTCAAATGATTAAAATCTTTACACTTAATCCTACATTGCAATTTTTCAATAATTCTAAATTAAAAATAAACATGGAATTTAAAGTCCTAGAATCTATCACAAATCTAACAACTAATTTATTCACACACACACACACACACAAATAATTTATACACATACAATTCCAAGAACTAATAAATGGAGTAGCTTGAATTAAAAATTAAGTTTTATTCAAGCTATACAGAAAATTAAGTTCTAATACCTTTGATTGTTATCTCATTACTTCCAGCTAGGATTTCTTGACCTTCAATAATAACAGGGTTGCTGTTCTCTTCCTCAACTTCTAAGGTTTCATCTGAATTCCAGCGTATGGATTGCGTTGGTTGCCAAGAATGCATGACATCTGTTTCATCTTTAAATAGCAAATTATTTTCTACATCTGTGGTGTAATTGACATTTATAATTTCATTTGAGAATTCAGAGCTAGAATTACTGATGTCTGTTTTAGAGCCATCATCTGTCTCTGAATAGAAATGATTCATAACAGGTAGCACAGAAGTCTCAGAATGCTCTATAATTTGGTGATAGGACTCTGAGCTTTGTGACATTTTCTCTTCACCATTAGAGAAGATGTCATTGCTGCTGAAAGAAGCAGTAGAGTGACTGGATGATGGTGAAGTAATTTCTTCGGTTATTTCTTCTTCAATCACTTCATTCTGCAGGCAAAAATTTCTAAAAGGTTGATGTAGAGTAAAGGAAGATTCTGGAGAATCATTTGGATTATGAGCATATTTCAATACTGGAAAAGATATGAAAATCTATTAACTATATAGCAATATTGTGACAAAACTATTGTGCTAAAAAACATAAATGTAAAAAAAAAAAATGATTTTTTAATATGAAAACTTATTTTACTCAATCATAATTTTATTAAATACAGTTTTCAGAATTAAATGTTTATCAAAGATCAAAACAAATGATAAAATTGAAACGAGCAATAATATTGCATAAATATTACCATATTAGATTAGAAAGTATTACAAAATAAGTCTACATAATGATCTATACCAATAAATCATATTCTATTAGATTTATATTTTAGTCTTATTTATATTCATCATATTTTAGTCTTATTTAAATGAAAAATACTCTCCCAAAACAGGGAAAATGTTTTATTTATATCACTAGAAAATGTTATATGCATAACGCACTTCACAAATTAGTAAAATTAATTATATCAATTTCAATCACTGTAAGTTCTAACTAACTACAAACAAGGATCTTTGAAGAAGAAAAAGTATAATATTCAAATGTGGCTATTATCAGTTAATTAAAGAAAAAAAACTGCCACCACAAAAAATACATTTCCAACTTAATTCAAGAATTTCTCTTTCTTTAACATAAATGTAATTTTTGGAAATGTGTAAATTTAACCATATTTAATTGTAATTTTATTGCATTCAGTTTAAGTTTTCCTTGAAATCCAAGATACATACTGATTTTACAAAATATAAGTAATTACCAATTTTTTTAAAAAACTTCTTCAATTATATGAAAATGTTGAAACCATTGTAATATTTGATTTCTTCAGTTTAAATGTAACTCTAGATTTAAATTTTATTTAAAAATATATTTTAGCTCATAATGCAGAAAGAAAATTGCATCCTTTCTTTCACTTTTAAAGTTAAAAAGAAATAATAAAGTAATTAATTTTGCTTTTTTAGCAAAACAAACTTCTTGTTTGAATAATTATTGAACAATTAAAAATCAGGAAACAATCAAAATCCAGGAAACAAAATGGAAATAATTTTTTTAGAGGGAATGTATTGTTTAATACAAATCTAATTTCTAACCATATTTATATTATATTAATTTTCTTTATTTTCAAATTAGAGCAAAGAAAAAAACTACTATATCTTAGAGGAAAGAAAAAAAAAAAAAAAAAAAACTTACTAAGTGCAGTGCAATCTTATTTCTAGTAAACTCTGATTTAACAAGAACATGGATTAAATGAAGAAGTCAGAAATATTTGGTTGACAATGCTATGTCTATTTCCATATAATTCAGTTAAATTATAAGTAAACCAATAATAACAAAAAGCTTTGTTAATTAAAAAATTCTTTTTTATAAATTAAACATTTGTAAGCACTTTATTTTTATGCTTTTCAATGGAAGAGATAAAATGTGAACAATCTTAAATGCTAATTGTATAGTGATGCAATTTAATGAATTATGCATTAAATACTGTTACAAGAGATATTAGAAAATATTACTTATGTTGGACAGAATTGGGAGCAAATTACAGAAATTTTGAAAATGAGTAAGGCAGATTTTGAAAGGTAGGTATTAGTTAACAACAATTTTATTACTTCTGAAACATCTACTCACAAGAATATTGTAGCTGAAATCCAAGCCAATACTGATGAAAAAACTAATAAAAGTGATGGTGAAAATGACAAATATGAAGAATAATTTCAAATTGAACTGTTTCCAACACATTCAATTTGAATGTGCAGGAAAACTTTTTGAAGGCAAAGATACAAATGATATTTTTAGGCTATGGTTTTCTCAAAAGAATAGTAACAAAAGTAAGAGGCATAAAGACAGTTCAGAGCAAAATCAACTACTTTTTTTATTATATAGAAATAAAGAATATAGTATGCATAAAATTAGAAATATGCATACATTTTTAGAATTTTTCCATGAACATTCAGTAATAGAGAGAAAATATCAATTTTTACATATTCATTATAAGCAAATATATGCATACTATAATGTTTTTAGGCATATAGTTGTACTAATAATACAATAAATGTGTTGGAAAAACTATTTGAAACAATTTTAAATCATCTAGTTAATTACTTCCAGAAAATTAGCCTAGTCTTGAAACATTGTTAATTTTGAGTAGTTTGGTTTATTTGCCATTTAACAATCATTTTCTACACACAGTGGCTCACTAGACTGGGACTTACAGTTTAAAGTGGATTCCAACCCACTACAAACAGCCATGTCTATTATAAGATTTGAACCCATGAAATGTTGAAGCTTATAAAGGCAAGATATGAGGTAAACAGTAGGATGTCAGCTCAACATTAATTTTGAGAAGTAAAGCAATTTTCCACTAAACAGTATTATTTTAAATTATGAAATGATGAATTCAAGATGATAATTAAATTAACATAAATATAACAAATATGCACAAATATTCCTTTTCTAAAACGCTTTTTTTAAAGTTAAAACTAAAATACTAAATTTAAGTACATCATTTATAAACTAGGACTAAAAATGACTGCTTAAATAAATTGAAGATTGACATAGCTTGAAGATTTTCTAATACAAAGAAATTTAAAATTCATTTGGTAACAATTTATGCCTCTGTGAAAATTTATACCATTTGAATTTCAAATCCAACCTATTTCTCTTAAAATATCAAACTGACAAAGTTTTGCTGATATACGATTCTCTGATGACTTTTTGGTAACAAATACAACATCTAATTGACTAGCATCTTTTTTATAGTTTTTATCTGTTACATAAATAATTAAAAGTTTAAATGAAGAAACAGACAGCAAAGATTTTTCTTAATAAGAAATTTAGCATTAAACTTTTTAAAAATGCATAAAAATCTCCCGTGATAAATGGCAATATTGATTCATCAGTTCAAAAAGTGTCAGAAAAAGTTCTATTTTCAAAATGATAAATATAAGAAACCTGCATTTAGCAGAAAAAGAACGTCTTTTGTGCACTTCCACACAATATCAAAAATCTTAGTAACAGTATTAAGAAATTTTTTTTTTTGAAACAAATGACATATATGTTTCAAGATACAATAACATTTCAAGAGATCTGTTCTAAACATTAACATTTTCTAATCATCGATAGTTGCAAAATTTTTAAGGAAATTTTATGAAAAGCCGAAAACTATCTAAGTCATCCCTATGAGCAGGTGAGTCCATAAGAAGTCTGTAAACAGCATTTGCCGTTTCCTCAACTTCTGAAAATAATGAACATCCCTAGCTGTAAGCAATGGGTAAAATATATAGGCTGCAGCATCTGATGTTTACAACATTTGATTGCTGTTCATATTTTATCAAACATACATTTTAGTGAATATGGTCCAGTTCACATTTGGACCATGCATTGACAGCTAAAAAAATTCCATTTCTTCTAAATTCTTGAAAGATTTAAAAAGAATTATTTTAATTTATGCATTCATCAAAAAATACACACACACACTTATATTTTTGTTCTTAACACAAGTTTTGCATTAATAAGGAAACAATTAATTTGCTATGAATATAGTGATTTTTGTTTAAATTCTTTGAGAAAACTTTTCTATAAATAGAATTATTTTATAAAACTTCAGACTGCGAATACATTTGTTAATCTTTATCAACCAATTCAATATCAACATTATTAAAGTAATCTAAATATAATAATATTTAGGTTATTGTGCTCTATATTCTTTATTTCAAAGCATGCTATTAAAAGGAGGGGGAAAAAAACTACGCAACAAACTGTAAATGTATTCTCTGGCAGAGCTCTTAATAAAGTCACATTTCTAAATATCCATGAGCAGTTTTAACAAAATGTTATCAAGTTTTTAGTCACACATATTATTGAAATTAACAATCTTAGAAAAAAATTTAATTTTATTATTATGCTCATAAAATTCTTGACCAAAGATATAAGCTGCCACTGATATTACTTTATGGGCTATTTCTCTTTTGTTTCTGAAGTACTAATCACAAAAATTCTGAAAATATTTTAGTTTAAGATTATTTTTAGAACTTATTTTCTCAAAGAATTACATATCTAAACAATATCTAAATAAGAATAAACACACTTTAGCTATTATTTTCTCAAATTTTCCAAAAAAATATGACTATTTTTTTTAGAATTTTTAAATTATAAAAACACATCTACAGCCCTGTAATATTATCCAAATTGTTTCAGAATCTTCAACTTTTTTCTGTATTCTAAATGTTTGGTAAGTTACAACAAGTGTGTGTAAGTGAACATGAAAAATTATTTTTAATGTGGATGAAAGACTGTCTGAATAAAGATTACTTTTCGATTCAGAGAATTTAATTGTCAGTAAACTGTAAAAAAGAATGTAAGGAACCAGGGTCAGAGAAATCAAATTGCAAAGTGTTTACATTAAGAAAACACAGAGAAATTACTGAAGGTGTGAGCGTATTTATTAAAGCAAATCTGATAACGGTCTTAAAAAATAAATATCATCATTCTGCAAAATGAAGCAAAAAAGTTAAGCAAATTTCTTTAAAGTTGTAGCAATTAATTCAAATATTTAATTATGTACATCTCACAATGTTCTAGATATTATCATAACAAATATTTAAAATAAAAAACAACCAATTTTTTAAAAAAATATATATAGTAATTGAAAGGTATCTTAATTATGTGTCATTTAAATCTTAAAAATGGAAGAAAAAAATTATATACTCAACTAATGTACTTATAACCATAACTCTAAATAGTGATTTTAATCAGAAGAAAGCTGTTATTAAAAATTCAAACCAATTATTAAGATAATTTAAAAGAGGATATCTAAAAATTAGAAAATATGGGCCAATGGCCAAAATAATTATTATATTTTAAGCTCTATATTTTTGAAAGTTAGAAAAATTCTTTGAAATTCCTTAGCAAAATATATTTTATGGTTGAAGCTAAAGAATTTAGATACATATTCCCAAAAATATTACTTTTATATTTGCGGAAGAAGTGTAAGAGATTGCTTAAAATCTTCAAGAAGGCCAAAATTATAAAACAGTTTAAAAAATGCAACATTTTATAATTTTGTTCTGAATTTTAGTATAAAAACTGTTGATTTCAATAAAATATCAAACAAATATTGTAATATTTTTTATTCAACTGATATTAATATGGGGTATATAATTCTGAATTACCTAATTGTTCATTTATACAAACTTAACAATAGAAATATAAAATCTAATACCTTAATACACTTTTGACTTTCATTAAAAAACTTATCAGTTTTTAAAGTTTTTTATTATCCAAAAATTAATTTTTTCAGCAAAAATTAGAAATATTAAAGTATACACTTTTAAGACTACTAAATATCTTAGTTATGCATATGAAGTATCAATACCCAAAACTATCATCATTGACAATAAAATAAACATTTAAATTTTATACAAGTTGATCGTATTTAACTGTTGGTGTTAATGATTTTTGATGAACAGACTTTTCACATAAAATTTCATATGTTACCAAACAATTACCAATGAATAACAGTAGAAATTATTATAACTACCAGTAAAGACTGATTAGACAATGTTGTTGTTATTTATGACACTTGATATGCCATTGGCTATGCAAATTTAAGTCAGTAGGTTGCATCTTTCGTTTTAACTAGAGCACTACAGAGGTGAAAGTACGACTTTGTACCAAACTCCTCCGACAGCTGGCACCACCAAAGGACACACTTCCGCAGTTTTGACATTGATCTGAAGGGGGAGAAAATTTTCTCCAGGTCATTACATCCAAGGTAACTGTTCAATGGCCCACCACAGGAATTTCGATTTCACAGATATTGCTTGAACTCTGTGCTAGATCAAATTTAACATCATTGCAAACATAGAATTTTTAATCAATTAACAAGTTTTAGAAAGTGGTCATATTTTCAATCATAAATTCACTATATTTTAATATAGCATTTGTTAATACCAGTTATCTTAAGTTAGCTCAATTTTAGTCTTTTTCCTTTATCTAATTTTTTGGCATATCAACTAGGTGCAATCCACAGAATTTAAACTACATTAGCTATATTCTTAGCTTATTGTATTTCTTAAATATCATAAAAAACTTCACCTTAACCTCATAGGCGTGATTTTTTCAAGATGGAAAGTTTTAGGTTTGATCCCAACAGTTAAACAGGAGATGGGTGTTGCACAATTGCTTTTTGTGTACATATCTGTAAGGATAATTAAGAATGAACAACATTTAAGAAATATCAAGTCATTTCCCTTACAACATGCTTCATGATTTGTGAAAAGTCTGCCAGGAAATGTGACTACTATAACTCTTTTAAACAACCACCAGACTTGTGGAGTCAAATATTAACAGAATATTTTGCATACCAAAATTTACACATTGATTCTAAAAATAATTGCATTCAAACAGAACTGGAATACATTGATTAAGTTACTTACTTGGAGATGTAGAAATGTTATTAGAAAAACTCCTATTGATGCTATCAGAACATTCTTTCTCATCAGCCAGTGACTTTTTATTTTCAGTTACAGAATATGCAAAATCCAAGGTAGGTAAGATTTCACATTCTTGAAGCATTTCAATAGATCTGCTAGGTACAAATCCTAGTAAACCCTCAGAAGAATCAACGATAATAGCTTCATCTGTTTCAGTATCAATTTTGAGGATTTCATCACTCTCAGCAGAATTTTCATAATCATCACAAGCAGAAAAATTCTCTGATAAAATGGTTTGCTCACCAGTTTCTAAATCTTCCATAACCACTTCTTCATAAGGAAAAAAGCGAAGCTTTGCTTTATTCTCACAGCTATTTATTTCACTTTCTGAATCATCAAGATCTTTATTTAATGAGTCACGATTTGGTTTTGCAATGCAATTTACAAATGAGGAGTTAGATTTATTTCTCATGTTACCATCAAACTGCACTATGACTTCCTCATCACAAATAGGTTTGACTGAGCAAAAATTATCACAGTTAAGTTTTCCCATTTGATCTAAATCATGGTTATTCCTGTCAGTAATTGCCTGTGGTAGAACCCAATTATTAGAACTGCCTAACTCATTAGACTCATTTTGGCAAACTTGTTGGCATGAATTTGTTTTAGCATTAGAAAAGCTTTCACTAAATGAGAAAGGTGTGCTCTCAGCACTTGAATATTTGCAATCATTTGTAGAATAAGAAGAATTTAGAGTATATTCAGGAGTAGAAGAATATTCAAAATTAGGAGAAGGCATTTCTTCAATTTCCTTTTTATCAACATACTCTTCAGATTCAATGGTAGATAACAAACCACAATGAGCATTATTACAGTCACTAGAAGACATGTTTTCAGAAATTACCACAGATGGTGCACTTTCAAAACTTGAGTTTACTGGCTTATTTTCTTTAAATTTAGAGATAAAAAAATCACTATCATACAAGTTTGTATCGGAAGGACACTTACTCATATCTGCATCAAATAGTGGCAAGGCACAGACTGAGGCAGACTTTATAGCACACAAATCTTCTTTACTATTATCACAAATATTCTCTGTGATTAAAATTTGAGATGCACTAGTGCACCTTTTCTCATTACCTGTTGGAACATTATAATCATTAACAGAAAAAGTATTTGATTTTACATTAAAGTCATCTACAGATGTAGTAAAATTTTCATTAAAACTGTTATCATAAAATTTTTCAGAATGTGCTTCATCTAATGAACTATCAAACTGCTTGGTCTCTATGCACTCTTGATTATCCATCATTTTTTCTTTAATTTCATGATTAAAATTTTCATTACTGTTTTCATCAGGAAAGTCGCTATAAAATTTTGTTTCTGAATCTCCAGTAAATGATAAATTGTTATTTTCAGAAAGACATAATTCAGTAGGTTCATTATTTTTTAATGGGGTTCTAGCTAAAGGTTGTGATCGTCCATGTGTTAATGAACTCTCAGTTATTTTAGACTCAAAATTATCAGAGTATGGAATTTTGGTATATTCAGAATCTGTCTGATCAGGTAAAGAATCAGTAGGAAATACAAACCTGAAAGGCCTTGGCTGTTTTTTATCAAACATATTAGTTTCCTTTTCAGAATCTATATCTTCATTAATCAAAGGTGCTTCATGAACGATGATGTCTGGTACATCAGAATATGGATTAAATTTTTCTATAACAATTGAATCAACAAGAGATTTTATACCTTCTTTATCATTTTTAAGCAATTTATTATCTGTTTCATTGTAAATATGCTGCTCTTGAAGTTTATTTGAGTTTTCCACAGTAAGAAGATTACACTGAGGAGAGGAGTTCAATTCATTTAAATTATTGTCCAAGTAGATTAATTCATTGTCATCTTTTATTCTTTTTGAATAACTTGAGTAAGAAAAAGATTGATCTGAAAAATTGTCCTGCGTTTCTGTTAATTTCCCAACACGATTTTGATTAGATAAATCTTGAACTGGTTCTGAAGTAGAATGGTCAGAACTCTTATTTGATTTAGTAGAATTTATAATGTCCATATTCACAGCTGATTTAACTGTTTCCCCAGGTCCAGCATCATCATCCATAAGTGAAATATCTTTATCTGATGTAACAGAAATCACATCATTAGAACTTTTTTCACCTTCTAATGAAACACTATTTAGGCATGTATCATTTTCAGTTAACTCATCTATGCTACCATTCAAAACTCTTAGACTAGGGGAAAGTTCACTATTAATGTTCTTATTTAATATTTCACATGACGTTTCAAATGATGAAAAATTTTCTCCCTCAGATGAACAATTATGATTATCATATTTGATGGACGAATTATTTGACTTAGGTTGCAAAGAATTCCATCTTTCTTCAAATGATTCGAGCATTTTAAGATTATGGCGTTCATTGTATAATTGAATAAGAAAATTTTCAACTTTGGCTATTGAAGGTCGAGAGGAAGATGTTTTCCAACATTCATTCATTATTAATAGCCTGTAATAAAAATGTATACATGAAAAAACAGTATGGTTAAGCAATATATTACTCAAAATAAAAAAATGAGACAAATTATATTAAAATAATTGTAAATTAGATGCAATAATATGTTTTATTTTCATAAGTTTCAAAATAAACATTATTAAACTTAAAATGAAAAGATTTTAAATTAATGAAAATAATAAAAAAGTAAATACCATTTTAACAAATTACCCAAGATTATTTTTTATAAATTTGAAATAGATTTGTGTACTGCGATTTATTTATAGATTCCTCCCCCCATTTATAGAGTTTTCCAGGAATCACAAAATTTTTCAGAATATATTGACACTTTCACCTGTTTAATAAATAATAATACCAAATCATTTTGGACCATACACATCTATAACTAAGCCCATACAATATTTTACAGTTATATTTTCAAATGATTATTTCTGAATTGATGGTCATTTTTTACTCATGAAAGCATATCTGCCTACTCTACTGATTTTTTCGGAAAACTCCCGATTTTTCATAATTTCTCCCGATTTTAGGATAATGTATGAAAATCTACTGATTTTTGGCAATTTCAGAGAAAAACTTAAAAACAGCCGCAATTTTGCCGGAAAAGTCTATCGAGTTGTTTTAGGAGCCTAAATAGTCAACAGAAGGTGCTGCATTAATACATTGATAATATATATATATATATATTCTTTTTCTAAATATTTTCCTCTGAATTTTGAGTTCGACGTTGAAGGATGGCATTGTAACCACTTTGTCACCCAGACTCCTACGAGGGGACAATCATATAATTAACATTACAGACCAGATGCCTGTTTACATAAGCAGTTCAATTAGGAGGAATAATACTAGTTATTAGTAATTTAGTTTGGAAAATATTTCTACCATACAAAGTATTTGTTAATGAATTAAATTAATTTTTGTTTTTATGTTTACCATTTACTGCTTCAATGTAAATTTATAAGTTTAATACTTATAAATTGCACTAGTATATTAAAAGTTACTTTATAAAATATATATAGGAACAAAAACATTGTTAATTTTTTTAACAAATAGTATATTCTTTAAAAAATTTTATAGTTTCATTATAAGGTTGATGAATATTTTATTAAAAAATTTAAGATAGACAGAGAGAGAGAAAAAATATTTTTAACATAAATCATTCTCAAAATGTATAATCAAAAGGACAAAATTGTGTCCTTTTGCGATACTACAGTTTAAGCATTCTGTTCCAAATAAAAATGTTGCTAGTACTGATTTTCCCCCTCAAAATCAGTAAAATCTACTGATTTTCTCCTTTAAGGTCGACAGGTATGTGAAAGGTGATCAAAACATACATACAGTTTAAAGTAAATTTCAAATAACTCCAAACTCCAAGACAGAGATCGAAACAATAAACTGTAGAATCAAAGGCCGAAACACTAACCATTAGTATATTTGCCAATATTCCAAATCTTAAAACTATATAATTTTTTCAATCACTTATACCAATGTGAACAAAACATTCGCGTAAAATTTTTTCACATAGGAATAAAACAATTTTATTATATTTTTAAATTAATAAATATATAATTAACATTAGCAATTGAGAAAAGAATAACTTTTCAATAATATATATTGTAAATTTCAACAAAATGAAGTACCCAAACAGCACAGGCGTTCATTGACTAAATTTACAATTATTGAGGACATTTGTAGATTTTCAAAAAATGATATATTTTAAATAATCACCATAGCTGGAATCAAAGTAACTGAAAGTGAAAGAAAATGGATTTTAAAATCAAGGAAATTGACTCTTTAAATCAACACCACATACTTTTTTTTTTTTTTTTTTTGAAAACTTAAGTATATTTTATATATTATATACTATGAAATATAAATTATTTTTTAGTCTTCTTTAAGATTATGCATTATATTTTAGGACTGCTACACAATCATATTCAAAAAACAACAGAGAAAGCTTTGTAATTTCTAGCTAATTTAAAAATGCATACAATTTTAACAT
The DNA here is from genome assembly GCA_030067965.1 of Latrodectus elegans. Lineage (NCBI taxonomy): Eukaryota > Metazoa > Arthropoda > Arachnida > Araneae > Theridiidae > Latrodectus > Latrodectus elegans. The sequence goes on from CM057819.1 coordinate 21,020,909, forward strand.
TCAGAAGGAAAATCTTATAATTCATAAAAAATTATATAATTTGGCAGCTATGCATTCAGCAGCCAGTTCAGCTGTCTTCTACTAATAACAATGATAGGTATTTGTAAAAACTAATATAAATGACAAAATTTATTTACATGCTTTTTCATAGGGTCTGGAAAAGTCATACTATAGTATTTTAACTATAGTAAGTGTTTGAACCTTTCTTGGAAATGGTTCTCGATGATTCATGATTTACTGAAAATCCTTTTATAATCAACTGTCTTTTTAATCGAATTAATACATTTTCAAAATCAATCATTTTAAATGAAGTGTTCACTAATATTAGATTTATTGTAAAATGTTTTCCAATCACACTCTCTCTTCCGGATGTTGCACTCTAAATTTCTTATTGCAACTACTTTTCATAAAAAATGATTAGACTAAGTGAAATCACACTTTCAATAGTTTTTTTTATCACAATTATAAACTTTTCTGGTGAATAAATATTAAGGTCACTGAATTTATAACTCTTTTTTTTTTTATTAAATCAGATAATTGATTTAAACTATATTTAATATTAAAGATTATTTCAAAAGCATTAAATGCACTTACAGTTACAGCAGAAACAAATTCATTTAAATATTTATTTTTAAAATTTATTACTTAAATACTGCATATAATGATGAATGTCTTAAGATTTTTTAAATTTATTTATACGGTTCATTTATAAATTTATAATGAACTTAAAAGTGAAAAAAATTAGTGTTAAAACTAAAATATTTAAAAACAAATGCAAAGTTAAAAATGAAAAATGTAATTATTTTCAATCATTCAAAGTTTCAATTTGAATGATTTTTATTTTTTAGATTATTATTACATTAAAAAAATGAAATAGCTAGAAATAAATTCAAATCATCACAAATTTTTCTTAAATCCAAATCATTTTATATGGCTATTCCAGACAAATGAATCTATTTAATTAATTCATAGTAATATATTAATACCAATTTTTGATTTTCTGAAGTTCAAAACCTGTTAATTTTGCAATTCATTGATAAATTGCCAGCTTTTTCAATTGTATTGCAAAATCTAAAACAAAAGTTTAAAATTTCCTTAAAGAATTTTGACATACCACACATAATATATGCTTTTTCCTGTTTTTGTTCTTTATAAAAAAATATGAAAATATAATTTCATACTTTTGCTTCATTAGCAAAATTAAGTACATCTTTACAAATTATATAGACATCTCTTATGTTTCAGATGTGAATAATGCATTTAAAAGAAATTTTAAATTTTCCAAAATCAAAGTTTTCTTTGATTTTGTCAGTTTGATAGTAAATTAAAAAAAATAGTTATATATTTAATAATACCAAAAAGTTTTAATTTTGAGAGCAAACAGATGGTTTTATGAATTAAAATTTTATAAATTAATGAACAACAAATATAAGGTTATGAAATAATTTTAAAAGAGAATAATTTAAGAGACATTATACAATTACAAAAGCAATACTTTCAGTCTTTGAACAGTAAAATTCAGAAACATGAAATATTTATAATGGGCACATTTTTATTAATTTCTTAATCACTGATATCAAAACGATTAATAATTCAAACCAATTCTCCCTCCATATTTAAAAAAAAAATTATTTTTTTAAAGTATATTATCTAACAATAAAGGAAGCATATTTACAGTTAAACTTGTATTTGGAATGAAATAATTCTGTTGCATTTTTTGCTGATAAATATATGCTATTAAGACAAAAAATTACACAAATTTATATTAGTTTTACATTTCAAACAATAAACATATGAATGTAAAACAATGAGAAAAACAAAATAAAAGCACCACAAATCGCAAAACATAACTCTAAGTAAATAAAACTAATAAAAATAAAAAGCAAACTTAGTAAAAATACATGCACTTGTTTAAAAAATTAAAGTGCATTTTCTATACACTATAATTTTTTCCAACAATATAGACATTTATGAATATTAATTATATAAAAGATTATTAGTGGTTCCAATTAACTACTAGAGAGAGCAATTTTTCATTAAAATATTTAATTTACTGGCCCAAATTTAAATATTCATATTATTTCCACATTAATCTTTTGGTTCATTAAAATTAAACAAAGAGCTAAACAATTATTTCTGAAAATCATTTCTGACAATTTTTTCTGTAATTAAAACTTATAAACAAATTAGAACTATATTAATGTTTGGAAAATGCATACTTCCTGTATTTATAAAACTATTATTCTAATTGAAATATACATAATTTCATCATAAAAATAAATGAAATATAGATTTTCTGCTACACAAATTTCATTTTTAAATTAAACATCTAAATTAAAATTATCTACCAATTATAGTTTCTTTAATAAAGATTCAAAAGAAAAGCAAAGCTTAATTCCTATTTAAAACACTTATCAGATAATATTCAGAATAAAATAAAACATAAGGGATTAAAATGGCAGACATGGATGCAGATGATTGCATTTCCAACTATCATGGCTACTTGTATATTTTTAAATCAATTGTTTCAATATTTAATTTAATCTTTCTCAGCATGATTTTTACTTTTTTGTGAAAGAAATTTGGGTACCTACATTAAAGGGAAAATTAAAGAGAAAAAGCTTATAAATATATAAAAGAGCAAAATGTATACAATCATGCAAATAACCATTACCTAAATTTACATGTTAATCAGTGCAAAATAACTAGAAAATATATCTTTGTATATTTTTATTCCTGATAATTTAAAAAAATTATTATTCTATAGTTACAAAAATATTAAAAAATTCAATCGTTTCTCAGGACAACAAGAAATAGAGGAATGACAAGTTCAAAATTGCAATAATGATTTGTCATTTGATTTTTTTTTATAGCTTTTGTTTTTTTATTCTGCAACAGCATGAAAAAGCTGCCAGCAACAACCAATTTATAGTACACCTATTTCAAGTATAATTTTTTGTTCATTAAATGCAATGGAAATTTCCATTCTCTTGCAAAGTTGGGGTAAAGAATCCTTCATTCATCTAAATCAATTGTTCAATAGTTATTATAGACTGAATCAAATTAAATTAAATTAAAACTGGGTGGATACAGATTTCAAAATCACAGAAATTGGTATCATATCGGGCAAAATAGTGATTATCATTTACTTTTTAAAGATTATACATATTAGACAGTATAAACTTCTATTTCTTCATTTATAAAGTTTTTCATGCACAGGATACACATTAAAATAACTAACATTAAACATTAAAGTCGATTTTATATTTTAACGATTCTGTAAAATTTTATCACACAATCACCAGATCTTAGCATTAAATGTAGTGTTAAAAAAAAAAAAAAAAAAAAGAGTCAAATTATACTGTACAACTTCTGTTTCCGGCTCAAAATTCGTTATATTTAGCCTTGATTACATTTAGTAAGGATAATGCAAATTAATAGAATTTTGTGGCCTGATTTAATTGGAAATATCCAAAAATAAAATAAAAATTATTATATAAAACTTTTCAACAAAAAAAAAAAAAAATCATTGCCTGAAAAAAAATAAAAAAAGCTTCAGGAGTTATTCACTATTTTCAAAGAGTCAACATAGAATTCCAGGATAATATAAATACTGTGGAATGAAAGAAGAAACTTTCATTTGTGACAAAGACACTGCATACTTTTCAGAAGTCAGCATTTTAATAAGATTCATACAGATTTCCACGAAAAAAATTCCAGGAGTTTTAAAGAGCTTTCAAAGAGTAACATCAAAAATGTTCAGAAGATATCAATATTATGTTAAATATTTTATTATACCAATTGTTTTATAACCAAATATGCATACAATTAATTATATGCAACACCTTTCAATTATATTTAATTAAAGGACAATTATATTTAATGAATTACTTTAAAAGCCTTCAAGGAATTTAAAGAAATAACAGAAATGTTTGTATTTAAATAATCAATATCAAATAAATATATTCAAAACAAAATAAATACAAATATAAGATAGTTGATAGATGTGTGATTTTTTTCCTCAATTATTATTTAATAAAAGCAATTTTAAATTTTTTTTCTTCTCTTGACTCAAAAACTCTTTTAAAACTATAATCTCATATCCATATTTTAAACTTTCCATTTCTTCAATCATTCAATAGATTTTTACCTTTCATTGTTATTTATATATAACAAATATTGTTGTTAGAAAATGCTATCTTTCCAACTCTAAAGCTTCCACTTCATTATTAATATTGAGTAATAATTGTCGCTTCACAGTAGAACCACAGAGACACGTATTTGATTATACAATTAATGTTAATTTATTAGTTCTTTTCACTTCCTCAGCATTTTTGTTAAAATTAATAATTAAGGAAATTAACCTTTTTTGATAAATTATAGCTACAATCAATCAATAAAATTTCAAATTAAAGTGACAATATTATTGATATGTTATTTTCATATTTTAAATTGTTTGATAGTAGCCTAAGACTTGTTTACAATAATGTAGAAAAGAAAGTTTTTAGTCATGTAATCATTTATGAAACATGAAACCTGCTATGATATAAAAATATTAATAGAAAATCTTAAATTTAAGGCATTATATTTTTCTAAATATTTATAGCTGGTAAAATCTGCCTTTTAATTGCATTTTACAAAACATATATGCAACAAAAATTTTAATTTTAGAAAGGATTTTTATCAGAACAAATTAAAATTTACCACAAAGACTTATTCTACTGTTCCAAAACATTTTCAATAAAGTTTTAATATTAATTATTTTTTATCTATATATTATTTATTTAAGTTAATTTTATTAAATAAAAAGAAATTTGGAAAGCTTATGGGAAAAGAGAACAAAAGTTCTTTAAAAACACTAGAAATTTCCCAGCCTTAGAAAAATACCAAACACTGATTTTTACCAGTGAGAAGAAAAGAAAGTAATTTAGATCAAAATTTTGGTTATCCTTGCATTAAAATTTTTTTTTGGAATAGACTGGTTGAGAAATAACTGCGTTTTATAACCTGTTTTCAAGAGGTTATTTCTAATTTTCAATAATGAAAAAAATTCTAGAATTATTTTAACCATTTAAATATTTTTTTTTATCTGATTATTACACTATTTTTAAAAACAAATACTAAAGATTTATGAAGTTTTGAGCATAAGATTATACAGTTAAAGAAATATATATGACAATAATTAATAATATTCATAAATAAAATCAGAAAAAATTCAGAAGGTTATTAAAAACACTTTTATTTTTTTACTTTGATAAAAATAGTTAACTTTAAATTAAAATGATTAGCATACATTGAGTTTTCTTGTCTTAAATTAGAGAAATTTTATTTAATATAAAGTAGTCCAATAATCTTTAAATACGAAAAAGATTAAAAATTAAATAACTTATTTACCTATTTGTTTATTATACATTTGATAAAGCTATTAACCCCTTAAGGCACACATTAATTTCTAATTTTCGGTCAAAAAATCACCTATTTTTTTTCTTGCATAATCATATTCTCTAGTGCATTTTAAGACATGATCGACAAATAAAAGTAATTTTTAACTAAAAATTTAATTAAAAAATCTTATTTTTAATTTTGGAATAATTTCACTTAAAGTTGTCTTTTTTTACGCTCCTTTGTATTAGAAAAGACAACATACAGGGGTACAAGTATAGGCTAATTTAAAAATATATATATATATTATACAAACAAAGTGAAAACGATTTGATTGCATGTTTATTTTGAATTTCAAGTTATTAAAATCAAATTTTCATACATAAAATTGACTAAAAATTCAGTTTGGTATGATATACCATGAAGCATGGTACTGCAAAAAGTCCAACATTACAGTTCCTACAATAGTATCTTGTTTCTTTCCTTATCTTTTTAACCCTCTCATCCCTTTTACTGCAACAAATGGCGCAATTTCTACAAGGGGTCGCTTTCTTTTCTGTAGGTGGTACAAATTCGGGAAAGTGCCTTTCGGTTAGTCTCAGAGGCCCAGGTTGGTAACCAGGCCGACCTGTTCTTTTGGGTAACACTTTTGAATGGTATTTTTCAATTAATTTTTCCACAAGCATTTGACGGAATTCCAAATGGTCCCATTTTCCTCCATTTTTTTATATAGTACAAATGAATTCCATACGGATATATCCACAAGATGGAAAAATATTTTCTTATAGTACCTTTTTCCTCGTTTTCTTGTTGTTGGGTAATCGTGGAGATGCTGATCAAGCCGATCAACGCCTCCCATTGTATTGTTGTAATCAATTACAACTTTCGGTTTCTTTATTTGAGTGCCATCATTGGCTGTTTTGCTTGTATTTTCCTGATGTGTGTTATGGATTGTTGAAAGCAAACAGACATCTTTTTTGTCTTTCCACTTCATCGCCATTACTTTTCCTCTCTGAAACGCTATAACATCTCCCTTTTTCAATTTTTTATTTCTAATTTCAGATGGAACTTCTTTTCTGGTACTTTTCAGAGTCCCGTAGGTATATGTTTGACGTTTTACCAGGAAATCCGCTAATTGTGGAGAAGTATAAAAGTTGTCAGTCGTCAAACAGTACCCTTTATCTAATAACGGTTCAATCAGTGACAACACTACTTGAGTTGATACCGGCATTTCTCGATTTGCATCGCTCATATTCATTCCTTTTCCGGTGTATATAATGGATGAATATAAGTAACCGGTTTTTGATTCACAAAGAAGGTACATCTTTATTCCGAAACGAGCTCGTTTCAGTGGTATATACTGCTTCCATTTCATTCGCCCTTTATACAGTAGTAGACTTTCGTCTATCGTGATATCTCTTTCCGGTGTATATAGAGAGGAACACTTTTTATTTATATGGTCAAATACAGGCCATATCTTATTGAGCTTGGGATTGGGGTGAATCTCAGCATCGTAGGTTTCATTGTTAGAGAAGTGAAGATATCTTTTTATCTCAGAATAGCGACGAAAGCTAAGGAGCTTCTGAAAAATAGGTGATTGAAAAATTTCAACTTTTGACCAATACATCCTTACCTCAGGCTTTCTAATTATACCTTGTAGTATAGTTATGGCTAAAAATATGTATAATTCTTCCATAGTAATCGGTGACCATAGGTTCTGTGATGATCCTGGATGTTGAAATGCATATCTGTTTGTTTCAGTTAGAATTATGTCCATGAGAGAGTTATCAAAAAATAATTCAAAGTATGACAAAGCATCATCGTAATCCGTCAAAGTAAAACAACAGCCAGGGTTAGTTCAAATCGAAATCTCGGTGGTGCAACGTTTGGTTTATTTGTACTAATTTGATACCAATTCCTTGCTATATCCAAAATCTCGTCGTCATTATCTTCCGATTCACTTCCATCACTCAAGAAATCATCACTCTCATCGCTCAAACTGTCTGATAAATTGGCATATTCAAAATTGTCATCGTCAGAGTCGCTCATTATCAGATAACTTTTTTTTAAATTACAAAAACACTTAGTAATATAATTTGCAGTTAACTGCTTACTTTTATTATATTTACGTAATAAAAATAGATATATTACCACAGATATATACATCAAACGACTGCTTTATAACAAAGAATTCCTAGCAAACTTATAGCTAATCATCAAAATGCGCCACCTGGTTTACACAAGAAAACTGCTGAATAGTGGTGCCATCAATGTCAAATAAGTTTAATTATAATCTAGCCTATTTATTTTTACTGGAACGGATCTCAGACGAGCATTAGAAATAAAATAACACGAGATACAAGGACGCCCGTGTGAGACACGGGCAAATGCGTTAAGGGGTTAAGGTTATGTATACAGGGTGCTACTAAAGGTCATGACCAAACAGCTTGTACTATTATGTCAGGTCACACACAAGAAAAAAAAATGAGAATTACATAAAAACAGAGGATCAGAAACAAGACTGTAATCCATTATAGGTCAATAAACACAGGCAGAAACAAGCACGCAACGTTGCATATATCGAAGCAGGAACGTTTCAGGGAAAACAAGAACCAGTACAATAATGCAGAATACAGGCATGCAATAGATGTATGGAGCTGTGGATGGCAATGGATGCACAGTTGTACACTTGTATTAACAACAGTTCCTGAACAGACATGCACCTGACCCTAGGCAGAATCATTCAGAATTAACCAGGGATGTATGATAAGGATAAGAGACATCAAAAACAGAGGAGAGGAATTATATAAGAGGATTTCTATTCCCTGTGTTGTGTAACAAAACATGGGTGTTGATCAATCCTTCACTATGAGAATGCTGCAGAATGATCACCAACAACCACATCACATACAACAGGAGCAAGCACTAAGAGGTATGGATTATCCTCAAATTGTGGCATCCACATGTTAATATTTACAGGCAAGGATCAGAAACTCATAATTTCCATCACAGATACAGTTAAAAGATACAGATACGATGAAACTAACTTTTCCTGTGATGGTGTCTTTAACCAGCACAATATGCACAAGTGGTGCCTATGTCCCATGCCACACAGCCACTAATGTTTAAACATTAATATCTGCACCAGAATTATTGGTTATATGATGATCTGTCCATACATAATGCCTGAACATCTTTACATGATTTTTTTAAACATTTTTTGAATGAAATATTGCCTTGGCTGTTAATGGATATTTTCAAAAAGACACACCTCAATATGGTTCCCTGACATTTCTACCAGAATGTATGTCAGTTCCAGGATTTGACAAACCTTGATGACTGGCTTGGCAGAGGCAGTCCTGTACCTTGGCTACCATGATTCCCTGATCAAAGCCCACTCGATTTTTTACCTATGTGGTTGGTTGGTTTGGTTTAATGGTGCAAGGTCCAAATAAGGAAGGACAAGCTGTGCCATTTACAAGATATTACATTTAAAAATTTGTTTTCTTCAACTTATTAAAAAAATTTTAAAAAGTATAATTTAAGTGATATATATGTACATTAAAAATCTTTATACATACAATATACAGATATATGAAATTAAAATAAAATATTTTTAAATCAGATAAAATTCTTGAATCTTATGTCTTTTAAAAACCCAAAAAGATTGCAATGGTTGTTAAAACCAGGACTTCTAATGTTAAAATATTACTATTAAAATATCTAAAATGATTATGGTTAAAAAATCATCTGGATACATAACTAAAATATGATATACTGTGAATGGTTCATTACACATTTCACACTATGGTTGGAGATAACTTAAAATCAAATGTTTTTAGCTGAAACGAAGGTGACCAATTCGAGGGTGAGTCAGTCTAATGTCTGCATAAATGAAAAGATAGAATGGAGTTTCTTGCTAACTTGCATGTTGCAGAATTCCTGCCAAAGAGAATACATGGAACATTTGAATCATTTTCTCATGTCCACTAATGGTACTGAAAGTAAAATGGAAGTAGATACAGACTTAGCAGCCACATCAGCCTTCTCATTGCAATCTATTTCTATGTGGTTTGGTATCCAACAAAACAGTAACTCAGATTCATTGCTGGTTTGGTTTGTTTGTCGCTCAATGGTCATTTTTTCACACGAGGGCTAATCAGACAGGGATTTACAGTTTAAAGTGGATTCTGAACTATTACAAACATCCATGCACAAAGTGGGATTCGAACTTATGAACTTATTCGTTGAACCGAAGGCAAGAGCGCATTGCTGGTAAGAAAATCAATCAATTTGAAAATCTCAGACACAACTAACTGGATGACAGTTAAATTTCCTATTTTTCAATGCTTCTAAGACACTCTTACTGTCAGTGTATATGTAAAATTTATGTTCATTTTTAATACTCACCTACTGAAATGCTGGGTATATAGCTGTAGCCTCAGCAGTGAAGATGGAGCAGGATTTATGAAGGCAATAACTGTAGGAGATATCATCAAGATAAACTCTACAGCCAACCAATCCTGCATTTTTGGTCTATCAGTGAATATGAGAGTGTACATAGTATACTGACAGCGATGATATGAATAAAGCTGTTGAAAAATAGCAAGATTTGTGCCCAATTTCTTACATTTTTCAAAGGGATCAAGCAGAATTATGAATGGATCACACCGAGGTGAATGTGCAAACAAGCCTGTAGGTTCAATCCAGATATCACAGAGGTCAGACAGCAAAATATAAGATTTAATATGAGAGAGAAAAGGTTGAATGCTTGATGGTCTAGCATTGTATAATCTTCTAAGAGCAGCATTAAGAATCGTGGATAATGAGGAGTGGACATAATTTTGGAATAATAACTAAGTGGCAGCTGCATATGCCACAAATCTAATGGTAACTTTTGGCAGATTACCTATACACTCTTGACGAGTGATGTGTGAAATGCATCAGTGCAAATCCTCACAGCGGCAGATTACATATAAACTCCAGACGAGTGATGTGCAAAATGCATCAGAGCAAATCCTTAAAGTGGAGTGGTGCACAGCTTCTAATCTGCATAAAATGGAAGAGCCAATCCATAAGCAACACAGCCGTAATCAATTGGAAGGAGTGCGGTGCGATCAGCTCCCCAAGACTTATTTGAAAGCACATTGAGGATATTAAGTAATCGCTCACACTTCTTCCGTGAATGTAAGATATATGGAAGGAATGTTAACTTTTTGTCAAAAATCATCCCAAGGAATTTTATTTATGTTTAGCAATTAATCATTACTTATATGATAAAGTGTTTGATAAGAGATTCCATCAGGTCCTGAGCTGGTGTCATTTACCTGAGATAAAGCTGCCTTCAATTTTGACAAAGTAAAAGCATAGTTGTATGGTAGATAATTTCAATCATGAAATTTTAGTGTTGTCCGCTCAGAAATTCTTTTAGTCAATAAAAATACAGGAGTACAAGAAGCAGAGCTGGTCACATTAGCAAACGTTTTTTTGATGATATTAGCAATATCAACCACTAAGGAAAGTACAGCAGTTCCGGTTTTTAAAATAGGAATGGGATAATCCTGATAAATACCATTGACTGCTTTTATTTTCCACCACAATTGCTTGCTTGATGTCGATAAGTTAATTGAAGACACACAATAAATTCAAGATACTCCCTGACTCTGGCATCTAGCTCTATGAGCAAATGCTTTGGCTTTCTTAAAAGCGATAATATTCTCCGTATTTGGGTATCTTCGGAATATATTCCATTGCCTCTTGTAAGATTGTCGGCATGTTTCATTCCACCAGGGCTTTATATGCTTATGTGGAATTGAGGAATTTTTAGGAATAGCTTTATCCGCAGCTCGGATAAGTGTTTTTGTGGTGTACTTAATAACCTCTTCACTCGAATTTTTCTCTACATCTATTTTTGTTAGTCACTGCCAATTGTTGAAATAAATTCCTGTCTGCTCGACTGCAAACATAAGCAGGTGTTCAATGCGACACACTGTTACTTTCAATAGGGGGAAATTATCACTGTTAAATAAATCATATCCAACTTCAAATGTAACGAAGGCAAAAGCGATAGTGTACAAATAGATAAGTCCAGAGAATGGAATGTCAGTGTGGGTTCATGAAAATAGGTTTTTTTGTTGGTATTAAGCAAGCAGAGACCATTATCAGACAAAAATTGCTCTACTTGTCAACAGCGAGAATTAGTATCTACGTTTCCCTAGAAAGTACTATGGCTGTTAAAATCACCAGGCAACAAAAATAGAGGTGGGAGCTGTTCAATTAAACTATTTAATTCCTCTAAATTGATGACATCATGTGGTAGTAGATAAATGCAGCATATAGTTAACAAGCATGTGGTGTAAGTTTTAACAGCCACAGCTTGTATATTTGTATTTAAAGGGTGTGCTATACCGGGGATGGTGTGCAAAGTTAAAATACAAATACCACCAGACGTACAATACAAATCTCCACCAAAATCTTTTCTAAATTTTTAATAGCCTCATATATTAGATGCGTTTATGGACTTCAAGAAAGTTTCCTGTAAAGCCATACATACTGGATTATAGGTAGAAATTATTGATTTGATGTTATCAATGCATGACCGAAAACCATGACAATTCCAAGAAACAAAGAAATTAAGTACATGTAAACACACCCTTGAAGTTGTTACTCACATGGGAACTCAGATGTATCTTCAAAACTAACATCATCTGAGGGATGCAAACTTACTGCATTAGAATCCAATGAGACAAAGGACAAGTTAGAAATCAAGAAAGACTTTTCCTAGCATGCTTCAATTTAAGAGCTTTCAGGGCCTTAGATTTTACCATGGGAAGTTTAGATAGAGTTGATACTTTTGATTTAATCTTTCGAGTAATCTTTTTTGTGTAATCTTTCGAGGTACACTTACAGGAGGAAGTGAATCAGAGTTTGTCTGAATGCTGCTGATATTGTTGATTTTTTCATGACTGTTGCACAGCTAATTCCAGATTGTGGAGATTGGGACATGACGATCTTACAAACCCCCAGATAGGAAACATTAGACTTCACTTTTACAGAAGTGATTTCTTTCTCCATTTGCCATACTGGACAAGATCGCAAATAAGATGGATGGTCATCTTTACAGTTGATACACTTTTCTTTGGCATTGCAAAAGTTACTGTCATGACTCACTATAGCATATCAAGCACAAGTCATATGCTACAGTAGGTTATGAGAGAGTTTTTTGCAAAGCCTGTCCAAGCCAATTTTCAATGCTCAAACTGTTGACAATTAAAGCATCGCAGTGGGTTTGGTATAAACAGCCTAACAGAGCAATGAGACATTTATATGCTCTAGTAAGTCTGGAGCCGCGAAAGTCAAAATCAAATGTATAGTATTAAGTACAATGCCATCCCTTTTGATAGTTGTTCGCTTAACAGTGCAGACCTTAACAGTTTGCTTAACAGTCCTTTAAATTCTCAAGTATCTCTGCAGTAGGCGTATTAAACAATCTGCAGTAGAAATTACTCCACGAGAATAGTTTAATGTCTTGTGAGGTAAAACAGTCACACCCAGATCACAGATTTCATTCATTTTAATAGCTAATGTGCTGATTGTTTATTGGTAGCAATCTCCATAAATGAATCACCAGTTCTCAGCTTTCTGATAGACCTCACGTCCCCTAAATACCTTAAAATGCTTCTTTCAACAAGAAAAGGAGACATATTCAAAATTTCCTCCATTCTTTGTATAACAAAAAATCTGGCATTTAACATGTGTGCACCTGTTGCTCCCGAGGGAGAGATGAAAAATTTTTAGATTCCATAATAAATCACATGGAGATTCAGGACTTGACAGCGCCACTGAGTCCAGCAAGGGGATGCAGACCAGTGCTAGCCAGGTCCTATACGCTCACAGTACATCCCTGAGATGCCCTATTATGAGTTTAATTTTTTATTTGGTACTCTTTTGTTATAAAATAAAGTTTTCTACACTATTTATTATCTTTTCTATATGTGGTGGTCTCGATGGAATTTACCCGTCACGATCTTGTTTTCAACCGCTTGTTTCTATTTAACTCTGACTCATGACCTGACACAACCATATGTGCCATTTGGACATGACATTTCGTGAAAACCAGAATTTATGTACATTAAAATATAGAATTTAAAGTACATATTTCAATATATCAAAGCAGTACTTTTGGTTCCACAAGAAAAATAATAATAAAAAAAGAATACCCATATCTACAACAATTTAAGATTCAACTGTTCACAGTTAATATGTTTTATACTGTTTGAAAAACCTATTACTTACAATTCTTCTTTCTTTGGGCAAGCTAAATTAAAAGGAGGAAGTTTTGTTATTTTTTCTATAAGAACTTTTTGCAGCACTTCTTCATTGGTTAATTCTTCATAAGGTAACTTTCCAAATTCAAATATCTCCCATAAAATAATTCCAAAAGCCCTGGAAAAAAAAAAAAAAGAAGCTTTAATATAATACACACCCAGTAAACTGTTTACTATAACAATATTTATTATAAAAATAAAACCAGTAAAAACATTCATATTTAAATATGCAGACAATATCTTTTTAAAACTTTTTAGTTCTGACAATGAAAGAAGACTTACAAGATAACCAGTTTAAGAAAATTTGTAACATAATAAACTGTAACACTTGCTGTGTGCAAGTGCTATGTAACTAAGTATAGCAATCATGGCAATAGCAATTACAGACTGTTTTTGAGCTCTATATACTAGCATAACAATATATTGGTCCTCCACTACAGCTCTTTTCCTCAGGCAGTCACCATGAGCTTCTCTAATAGCTATGCCAATGGTTTGTAAGTACCTATAGACAAACAGATATGCTAAATGCACAAAACCACACTAATTTATTTAATTCTAAATTCTTCAGCTATATTGATCATACTATGACCTTCCTCTAGATTTTTGATCATTCTTCTAAATAAGTCCTCTGGGTGATTTTGTTTAGCCATATTTCATGAAATAAATCACACCTGTAGCCAATGTCTTTAATTATGCTTTCGTCAAGTCTTTTATTGCACTTTTGAGCTGTGCGCACAAACTACATGTTTTTATATACTTTCTACATTCAAAATTTTCAATAATTTTTTTAAAGCTTTCTCTTTTTCTTCTCTTGTAACAAGAATATTGAGTCATGCAAAACTCTTATTTTACATTTTTGAATGTAAAATAAAATTTTCATAATATGTATGATTTTTTTTTCAATAACTTTTATCTTAAAATATCTTTACCTTTTTAATACAGTGCATTCATAAAAAAATGTGTTTATCAAGAGATACTGCAGTTTTTAATGAAAACAATTGTGAAATAATTAACTACAAAACTTTTTATTCATAAGTATACAGGGGTATAAGTAAAGGGAACAAAAATTTCTTTACAAGAATGAAAAAACAGAAGTTTGTTAAAGTGTTGAACAAATTTAGCACACAAATTTTAATCATCTCAGTTTAAGCTTCAATTGAATTGAATTTTATAAAATATGAAAAGTAAGCACAAAAATATAATTTTAAAATAGCAACTGTGCACAATAAATTTTATGACAATTTTAAAAATATATATTTCATGCAAGCACACACAATTTTTAAAAACATTATTGTTATAATTATGCAATAAGTAAAAAATAAATTTTAAAAAATAGAACAATAAAACTTTTATAAAATTATTTAAGACAAAAATTAATCAAATCTTTATTTAAATCTATTTTATCAATTTATAAATCTACATGATATAAAAAGGTTGCTACCTATAAAAAATATCTTTGGATTCCTATTTAATAATAACAGCAGAATAACAAATTTCAGCTATTAAGCTGCCCTAAATTCGAAATGCCATTAATTTTGCTGTCTTTGAATAGTTATGAGTTTCTAACAATACATAAAAGAAAAGCAGCTAATAGATGAGAATTTAAAAAGAAATTAAATAACAGTAATTTAATAACAGTATTAATTAATCACACAAACATAAATATTTTAAATATTGAACTTTCTTCACTGGTATTCTTATTTTTATTTCTCAGACTAACATTTTCCTTCATTCTCATCAAAACTAAAATTATAAAAAGAAATTTAAACTTTTCTTGCACTTACTGAATGTTTATCAAAAGATGGATAAAATAATAATAATTAAGAGAAACAGGTTAATGTAAGTATTAGAAAATGAAAACAACTATTTGAAAAAATATTACTTTGCATCTAGCAACAAGATAACAAAACATAAATGCATAGCTGCCAACTCTACTGATTTTATCGGGAAACTCCTGATTTTTCATAATTTCTAACAATTTCCCAATAATGTTTAAAAATCTGATTTTTGGCAACTTCAGTCAAAAACTTAAAAACAGCTGAAATTTTGCCGAAAACTAAATCTTTTGAGTTGTTTCAGTAGCTTAAATAGACAAAAGATGGCACCCTAATATAATTATTATAATATCATGAAAATATGTTCTTCTGAGTTTCAAATCCCACCTGTCCACAGGGGTAGGATGACAAAAACTCCTACGAGTTGGCAGTCATATAGTTCACATTCAGAATAAACACCAGGTGCCTGTTTACATAATTCAATTCAATTAGGATGAATATTACTAGCGATTAGTAATTTAACTAGGAAAATATTTGTCACTGAGTTAAATATATTTAGTAATGTATTTTATGTTTTTATTTAATTGTATTAGTTTAATATTAAACATTGATGCTCATTTTTTAAATTTTTTACAGAAATCAGGCACTGGATAAACTATATATACTTTAAAATATCATTCTTTTTATGTTATTTTAAATACTTTGTTTCGTGTTACTAACATGAATTTTAGCACCCAGGTCCTCCCTCAACCATCGCTGCTGTAGATACCTAGCCTGAAGATGACCCATCTGTCACCCTTACCATCCGATTCATTATGCAGGGAAAGATATGACACAATTATTATTCACATGTTTTGACAGTTTTCAAGCTATAAATCTTTTAATTTAAAAAAGATTTAGAAAAAGCTTAAAGTAAGTTATTATAAATTTAAAGTAGGTTTTATGAATGTAATTTATAGGATATGGATTTTAAAACTAGTAATGCTTCAGTAGATTTAGTAAAATTCTAAAATATATCAGTTTTTTTTTTTTTTTTTTTTTTTTTTTTTTATAAAATTTTATAATAATTGTATTACATTGCACAACAGTATAATTTTGAAATCATGTTATTTTATTTGGGTAAATGAACGAGCATTCCTTCCTTAATGTAAATTAACAATATTATCCTCAAGTTTACACTCCAAAATTATTCAAGACAACTCACTAAATTTTTCAAAATCCTATAATATTCTTTTATTATTTAGTATATATTTTTTTTTTATCTTTCATAGTTCCTTTATGAGGTTGATGAATATTTTATTCAAATATTAAAATCAACACAAAATAAGTTTAGCATAAATCATTCCCAGAATTTTATAATCTAAAGAGTGAAATTGCCCTTTTGAGGTACTAAAGC
This sequence comes from Latrodectus elegans, assembly GCA_030067965.1. Taxonomy (NCBI): domain Eukaryota; kingdom Metazoa; phylum Arthropoda; class Arachnida; order Araneae; family Theridiidae; genus Latrodectus; species Latrodectus elegans. Next base: position 21,037,789 of record CM057819.1, read on the forward strand.
AAAAATGTCATTAGTCAGTGTCTCCTGATTTTTCCCTCCAAAATCAATAGAATCTACTGAATTTTTTCCCTTACAATGTTGGAAGGTAATTAAATGTATAAAAATAATTTCAATTTTTACATTGCAGAATCTAAGAATTAACTTTTGCAATCTCATATTTGTCACAATACAAAATATTGAGTTACAACTTAAGCCAAATGAATACCTTGAACTACAACTTCTTCAAATCTAAATATAAATTAACAAAACATTTTCAATAAAAAAAATATCATTCTATTCATAACTAAAAAAAGTTTTCCAGGTAAAAAAAAATGTAGACTATTTTTAATAGAAAAAAATTATATATTTCGAGAAAATGTATTGTCAGGTTAAAAACACAGAATGAAAAAAAGAATGTGATTGTTCTAAATGCATCCTAATTTAAAGTATGACATTTTTTTAATTCAATCCTTAATTAAAAAATAAGTATGGTTGTTCTTTTTAAGTTAATGCAGATATAGCCACATTTTAAAATCTTGTTATCAAAGATAATATGCTACATTTCACTTTTTTAAAATGAATTTTTAGTTAAGAAATAAGCTCACCAAACATTAGCTTCTTTTGTGATTTCCCTGCTCTCAACAGTAGTATCTGTGCATAGTAATGTTTCTGGTGAGTACCATCTTAAAGGTAAGGCAATGTCCCCAAGACAATAGTAATCACCCTAAAATACATTGTATTATATATATATATATATATATATATATATATATAATATATATATATATATATATATAAGAATGCATAGTAATAGAATATTATAAACATCTCTAACACATCATTAAAATAAGGATACAAAAAATAAATATTCATCAATTGAAATATTATCAAACATATTAATACAGAGTGAAAAATATTTAAAAGTCAAAAATCTTTTGTCTTATAATGAAATAGTTTTTTCTTCTTTTTATCCTTTTAATGTGTATTTATGTTAATAAATCTGAATTATGTTCTTAAATATATATTACTGATCTTTTTTTATTCAGTCCATCTTAAAGTTAAGTTCCTATCAATGATTGCTCAGACTAGAACCATGAAGTTACAAATGTTTAGGAGACGTATTGAAAATAGAGCCAATCAATAAGAAATTAAAAAACTATGACCTTTAAAAAATTCCATAATATCCATATAAAATCTAAAAAAAAAATGGAAAACAAGGAAGAAAATAATCATGACGTGTGAAACCTTTATATTTTGCACTATAGGAGAATATCTTGGAAACTTCAAATTGAGTTAAATTTTTTTAGTGAATTAGTTTTAAAAATTATGACAGCACAAATTGTATGCATATTTTATCAGAATTTATTTGTAGCAGTGGAATGTAAATTCATGAGAAATATTCTAAAATTATCAATCAACTGTATCTGATAAGCAATGACTAATATCAAACAGATTTATTCATGCGATTTGACAGCATGATAAAGCTAAAAACGCTCATTTGATACAGCCTTATCAAACAAGAACTAAAATTACATATTCTAAATAATATATATTCTATATTATTTAGAATGTGTAATTTTAATTCTTGTTTTAGAAATATTCTAAAATAATAGAGAAATATTCTAAATAATAGAGAACTATTCTAAAATTATCAATCAACTGTATCTGATAAGCAATGACTAATATCATAAACAGATTTATTCAAGCAATTTGACAGCACGATAAAGCTAAAGATACTCATTTGATACAGCCTTATCAAACAAAAACTAAAATTACATCATATAGCATCAGAAATTTTGGCATGTTTTGTATAATGTTTTCATTCATTAATTTCATACATATTAATCATATTTTTCCAAAATAATCTTGTAAGATAGATGAAATGTAGGATTTGATTGGAAAATAAAAATGTTCTTTTTATATAACTTTTACCAGTGTAAAGTTCACAACCCAGGACTTCAATAGCATAACTTTATTATAAATAGAATAGCTCAGTGCATAAAAAATTTAAAAGTTCTACCTTTTCTTATTTAACACTGTAGCTGATATATAGTATATTTAATAAATCTTAAAAATTTCAATCTAGTATGCTCTTTCAAGTACATTTTGCAATTCATTGAATTTAACGGTGAATTTGTTGCCTTCAACAAGGATTTTGATGATATCTTCACACCAGATTTTTTTACTGATGCTGCAAGCATAGCAAGCAGAAAATATATTTTTGTTATAGCTTTTTGGGTATTATAGTATCACATATGTAAATATTCATGCACAGTTTTTAGTTTACTGTAAATTGCTATGTAATTCATCCTACAGATATAAAGTTCTAGAATTATTTTCATAAATTACACAGAAGTGAGCTTTATTTTCATACTCTCGTAAAGTGAGTATAAAAATAAAATTAAACTGAGTTCAGAGTTTAAACATGAATATAAAGAGCCGAATGCACAGAAATCATTAAATAAGTTATCAGAATTATTTAAATTTTTATAAGCATTTTCTTTAATACAGAAGTTTTTATTTTTTTAATAGATGTATATAAATATACTCTTTAAAACTAAGTGATTTAAGTTTGACAAAAAAACAAAAGAAACTGAACATAAGTAAATATATTCAGTAAAAGATAATATTCAGTAATTTTGTAAAAGAGTTGAACACACTTACACTATGTCTATCAAAAGAAATTCCATAGTCGCCTACTTTTACAGTTAAATCTGAACACACAAAACAATTATGAGCAGCTAAATCCCTGTAATGTAATAGTTTTAATTCATAAAAATTTTTCAGAAGACTATAATGTAATAAAATTATTTTTATGTAATATAATCTATATCAAATACACATATATAATTTATTTTTTGAAACAAGACTTAATTTTTGAATTTTAAAGAAAGAAATTTAAATAAAAAATATGCAAATAAGCAAGTATTTACAAATTTTAAGGAATGTATTTGAGTGAAAACTTGAGGAAAATTTTGGGTGAAAATTCAGACAAGACGTACATAATAAATACTTTCATGGATTAAATACACTGCTTAAAAAAAGTAAAAGGACAATTATTATTTTTTTTTGCCAATTAATCTTTATTTTCTCCTAACTACCAGATATTTATACAAATTTAGTTAAATGACCCTTGTTTTCATTTAAGGCAAAAATTAAACACCTATTAGTAATATTAATTATAAAATTAGTATATATAATTTTTGATACGTAAAAAAGTAAAAGGACACTTGCTAATAAATTTCATTTAGTTGTTCTTTAGTTAAATAGGGATTTTTAGTTTGTTTTATCCTTTTCTGTCAAAAAAATATAATTTGTTTAAATTTACAATATTTCTCCGTTCTCAGAAATGCCTAAAGGTATACCTTTGAACAATTTTCAAAAAGGCCAAATTTCCGCCTATCAAAATGATGGTAAAAGTGTCAGAGAGATTGCTCAATTGTTGCAGGTGAGCCCCAATACAGTTTCAAACTTCATCAGAAATCCTTAGAAAAATGGAAAGAAAAAGAAGACTGGTAGGTTGAAAATGTTAATACCATGTGAAGAAAGAAAACTTGCTCGTGAGTTTGTTTGTCGCTCAACGGTCATTTTTTGCACACGAGGGCTAATTAGACCGGGACCTACGGCTTAAAGTGGATTCTGAACCACTACAAACATCCATGCCCAAGGTGGGATTCGAACCCACGAACTGTTGAACCGGAGGCAAGAGCGCTAACCATTCGCCTGCCAGCTTGGCACTTGCTCATGAGCTTAAAAACAAAGGAAGTGTTTCAAAGGCCAGAAATCAAACAGGACTTCATCATGTGATGAAACAAATAGTTTACAACTATATTAAAAGATAGCAAAAATTCATTTTCAAAAATCAGAAACATCGTTCTAAGGGGACAAAAGCTCACATTGATAATCGTTTAGTGTGAGCTAAGGAGCACATGTCCTGGATTACAGAATGGCCTTCTATGATATTTTCCGATGAAAAGAAATTTAACTTAGACAATTCAGAAAGATATGATCACTACTGGCATTGTCTGGGAAATGAAGATGAATACTATTCAACACGACAAATGGGAGGAGGGGGTTTAATGGTTTGGTTGGCTGTTGGATACGGAGGAAGGACAAGTCTGGTTTTCTTAAATGGTAAGCAAAAACATGGACTACATTCATGTGCTGAATTCTGAGCTTCTTCCTTATGGGTCTGACTGAGTTTATGCTAATAGAAGGCAATTTGATTCTCAATTCAGCTTTGAGTGGCATTGAATGACTTGTGGAACAATTTTTGTTAAACAGAAGTTCAATTTTTATTCAATTCTCTTCCAAACAGAATATTTGAAGTAATAAAGGAAAATGGGAAAAATATTCCTTATTAAAATAACTATTTTTTCATTCATTATAATACTGTCCTTCTACATTTTTTACAAAGTTTAAAAAAAGAGAAACTATTTTTGTTGCCATTAATATTTTGTTTAAATATTGTAATTCTAATGTTAAAATTGTATTTTTAAAATATTTGTAAAATATTTCGAATAAAAGTTTTTTTAATAAAAATAAAATATTTCTCACTTATTGTTACAAAATCAAGTGTCCTACTTTTTTTACACAGTGTATTATGATTTTTATTAAGAAAATTTTTAATTTTAAATTAAAATAATATAAAAAGCATTTTTTTAGGAAAAAATAACTACTTTATGTTTTTATTTCTAAATATTGATACAGAGATTATATCAACAGTACTATACACAAGTAAAGAATTCATAGAAAATATAAATGGAAATTTTTAATAATAATAACAACCTTAATAATTTTACACATACATTTTATATTTTTGATTCACATATAAATAACTTTAAAAATGATAAATTTAAAGAAAAATACAAATACAGTTTTTGTACAATAAATAAAAATTTAATCCAGCAATGAAGTAATTATGCAGATATTTTCAAAATAATCAAAAACCTTACTTAATAACGATTTTTCTAACAAATATAATATAGTTCAATCAAGTTAAGCTATTTAATTTACAATTTACCATTATTTTTTTAACAATAATTTATTTCTAAATATGTACAATGAATATAGACAAAAAGATAGAGATGACTCCAGAAATATTAGCTAAGATATCAGATATTTGGAATAACTTATTTTATGAGTGAAATCAAAATTGGAGTCATTGGTACATATGAATAAATATATTTTAAGCATATGCATGATAGGGAAAAAAATAATGACTTTAAATATATGCAGAAGTACCATTTTAAAGAATTGCCACAGCTGAAAATTTCAAGTTAAAGTATTTATCAATTGCTATATATATTTTTATGATGATTAATTTGCATTATAAATTAGAGTCTTTTTTTTAAAAAAAATACTGCAGTTTTTCCTTAGAAATTTTTTTATATAATTTTACACAACTACATTTTTAACATTACACTCAAAATTTGATGAATTTTTTCTTTATTTTCTTCATGTACTTATGTTTTCTTATGTACATAACAAGCGATCCAGACTATTCACAATAAGCTGTGATGTTAAAAATTATTAGATTAAAAAATTATTTCATTTTCATAAGTTAGAGTAAATTTTTGATTAATTTTATTTTTTTTAAGAAAAACTTGTGAACTTTTGAAAAAAAAAATATATATATATATTGAATTAATTAAATTAAAGGTGCTTAAATTTTTTTTACTTTAAAACACTTGATTACATTAACACTTTTTTATAATTAGCTTCCAGTGCTTTATAATCTAAACCCAGCAATAAAATATAAAATTTTCTGCTTTAACTCTATTAAAAGCAGAAAATATGCTTTTGGAACAATTCAAAAGAAATTGCATTATCAGATTTTTTTCAGGTGATATCACAATAAATTTAATGATAGCATACTCTTAAGTTGCATCATGAGGATAAGCTTTCATGACACAGTAAATCAGTCAGTCTCAAACATTCCTTTAATTATATTATTCTTACATTAATGATTGACGGGAAAAACCTAAGACTTAATTAAAAATTTCTACACACAAAATTTATGAATTACAATCTATACATCTAAAATTTTCAAAAATGGAAATATGTCAATTGAATGAAAAAGTGGCTAAAATTGTTATATAAAATACTTAAGATGAATTAAATAATTTTTTTGTTGATTTGTGTTGTATTGAGAAATGAAATATTAAAAGCAATATACTTATTATGTTAAGGGGAGTTTAGGTGCACATTAATATTGCATAACAAATAAAATATTATTTGCATGCTAAAAATAGATTACAACATTTAAATTTAACTATTCATGTATTCAAAGTGAAAGATTTTTTTACAATAAGAATTATTTCTTAATGCAATAAAAAAGTACAATAAAAAATGTTTTAATTAATCAACTAATGAAATATGAGTTAAGTGGAACCAAAAAACTTGATGTAATAAAGTAAAAAATAATAATATAAAACAAGAACAGATTTAATACAAGCAAATGATTACAAACATTTAAAAAAATTCTGAATTTAATTATAGAATATAAACTAACTGCATATTTAAATGTAGTACTAAATAAAATAAAAAATTGGATTCGAGGAAAAATATCTTCCTTCATGTATCAAATGTTTTCTTTACTAAGTTAAGATATAAATAATATAATGCAATATCATGTCTGTACTTATAATTACTTACTGATAGTAATTTTCATTCAAAATCATGACATTAAATGGAACTTACATGTGTATAAAGCCATGTTTGTGAAGATGCTTTAATCCAGCAGCAATGTTGTAAGCCATCCGCAGAAGAATACCATTGTTTATTAGTGATTCTTTATCTTCTTGTTGTAAAAGAAATGATTTTAAATCCTAAAAAACGATATTATTAGTTAGAAAGATCATTTAAATATCTAAAATTTATCAAAGTTTGAAAAATAAATATTTTACGAAAAGTCTAGAAACGAAAACTAATAATATCATTTTGGAGTTTTTTTAAATGTATATATAAATTTATTAAAAATAACTTATTATTTCAAATTACAAGCAAAACAAAAATAAGTTACAAATTTTTTATATCACAGATTTATTTAATAATTTAGTAATTCTATACTGAAAACTTAATTTTTTAAGATTTCGCATTATGAATGTGTCTTTGAAAAAATCTTTTACAATTACTAAAATTTCCTTTCATCAAATATTAACAAAAATATTATACATACATATAAATATATATTAATATTTTAAGGATTTTTCAAAGACAGGCTAGTGAAAATGTGATAAATTTCAATTAATGATTGAAATTTTTAAGCTTAAAACAGATAAATCAGAACTTTTATAGATGAAATCATTTATCCATTCATCTGATAACATTTCCTGATAGTATAACTATAATAAAGTTAAATGTGAATCTTTCTTAAACAAAAATTTTAGATAAGAACAAATATAACTTTTCTAGACAACATGTTCAAACAATTTTCACATGAAGTATTAATGTGAAAAAGTTGAATAAATTAAGTGTATCAATAAATATAAAGTACATATTCAAGCACAAATATATATGAATGTTTCTCTTGCTAAATAGAATAACTTCACTTTTTAAATTTTATTAAGTTTTAATTCCAAAACAGCATATAATATAATTGCATATATTAGAAATTATAATAAGATTCAACACAATAAAAGAATATGTAAATAATATTTAAAAAAACATTAATCTTAAAAAACATACTTTTTATAATTTTCCCAACTTCCTTGTTTTATGGAGTTACTCAATTTGGAAAATACAGCACTCATATATTGTTCAGTTTTGACTATTTAATTATGTCAATTTTTTCCCTCTATTTTTACTTTTAATTATATTAATTTTCAAGAACACATAGGTTAAGCATTTTATAAGTTACAATTAGAAAATAAAAAAGTACATGTACTAAAAATTAAAATATATTTATATCAATGTGTAATGGATACGAGTAAGTATATTTTTCTCATGTAAAATAGCATTTTAAATTTTATAATTAAAAATACTTATTTTTTATTTTAAAAATATTATTCTAAATGACTCAAAATAATAAATTCAGGAAAAATAATAAAAAAATTAAATAAACCATCTTAAAAAAAAGTTAAATAAGTATTTTTATTCGACAGATAAGTTTTTTCAAATTTTAAGTAGATTTCAAAATGGATGCATAAGATTTGTAAGGAAATCATAGAGGAAAAGCAAGTTTATTTTATTTTCTGGAAAATTTCCTGACCTTAGTTATTCTATTTTCACAAGGATCAAAAATATAAACATTAAAAAATCATTAGAATATTTAAACAGCAGTCAAAGTAACATTTGCATAGGTTTAATTATTATTTTGCCAATATTTTTTTTATGGACAAGACGATTTACTATTTATACCTTACAAAATAAAGTGATTATACATTATATTCCCATTCCTAAAAATTATTTAAAACTTCGAAACAAAAAGCAATGAATTTAATAATTACAAACAAAGTATTTTAAACTTGAAATGAATTTTTCATAAGAAACATAAGCTGCATGAATTACAGGTGAGGGACACAAAATACTTTTTTCTGCTTTAAGATTTTCTCCTTTTTATTTAAAAAGGACATTTTTCGCAAAAATAATAAATATTATAGATATTGCAAAAATAAAACATGTTATGCAAAGTGGATAAATTTTTATGTTACTATAGGAAACATTGATGGTTCATAAATAATCATAACTCAATTATAACATAATATAGCAATAAGCCATTGAAAAGAAAGGCTTAATCCTGGTATACATAGCACAGTGGATTTAGCGACATCTGGGAGGGCAATAAAAATTGCAACCTGGGTTTAACTCTACAAGTCAGTCCGATCACTAAACATGCTGACAAACTAGTAGATTAATATGCCAAAATTGATTCATTCAGCAATTTTATTATATATTCCAAAGCGAGTGAATTGTTTGCAGTTTTAGTAACCTTTGCAGCTTATGCTGTGTTTTAAATTTTTCTAAATTGAATTTTAAATGATTATTTGCAAAATTTTGATTATTTTCTTACAATTTAAAAGTTATTATATGTTATTTTGTAGAATTCTTTAATTTGTAATTAATATTTCTGAAAAGAATTTTCGAAATAAGAGCTTTTTCCCCCTTTAATTTAGAGAGTGAGGAAAGTAAATTGAATAGCTGAGACTTTTAATTCGTATTATTCTTTAATTTGCTATTTAATATACTAAAGTATACAAATTTCTAAATATAGTGTAGAAATATTTGACATATATAGGTTTTTTGTTGAATTGTATTACTCAATTCACTAAAACTAGAATAATGTGCTATTTTAAGCTAGACACAATTCCCTGGTTAATTAGAAACGAGAGTTTTCATAAAAATATGTGTTATTTATAATATTAATTTAGATTCAGAGCATGGTTAATATTAACAAGGTTTAGTCAAATGATGCATTTTTAATGTGTCTATATTCTTTTGATTAATTAAAAAATTTATTATGTATATTTCACCATGAACAATAATGTAGACTTTTTCAACAATACAATGACTTTTAAAGTTGTTTTATGCTTGTTTGGTAAAGTGAAAATTTTGTAGTGATTCTTTAGTAAGTAAATACAAAATACATTATACGAAATTTCAATATCTGAAATTAAAAATATTGCAAAATTGCAATATTCACAGTTGGAGATCAAGCAGGATACAGATTTCAAAAACTGTAATTTTACAGCAACCTGCTGTTGATTTAGCAAGATTTGATGGGTTCCTAATTTCTAGACAGTTTGCATTGGGAAATCTTGTAATTTTGTCATTGGTGACAATTTTGAAAATTCCACCATTTGTATTTTGTATTATAAGGACAGAAATGGCGAACCTTTTTGAAATATGGGTCAAATTTGGTTCACAATTTTTTAGTACTAGTTTGTGGGTCACTAAATTCCATTTGCATCACAGTTAAGTTTAAAATTTAATTGATTTAACAGGAAAAAATGGTTGTGGTTTGACATTAAATTTTTTTCAGCGCGGTTAAAAGTTCTAAGTGTTTGTTGCAAATGGAAATAAGTGTTAGAATGAACAAGGAGTAATGAAAATTACATACAATACATATTATAAAATATTATTTATTAATATATATGTGTGTGAGTATGGTATAAGAAAATTGATTATAAAGTATTTAATCAGAAATCAGTTGATGTTTATTTTCAGATAGTTTTTAATATTTGATTCATAATTCATATTCATTAGTTTAATGCATTTTGCAATTAATTGCTTGTCAAGTCTACTTCTATTAGAATATTTTACAATGTTCATTGAAGAAAACAATTTTTTAAATGAATATGTGGACCCAAACATCAGTAAAGAATCATCACCTTGTTTCTACACTGCTATAAAATTGTTTGGTAAAGAATACCATACATTTAATATATTTTCAGTTTTTACTGTGGGATTAATATTATCTGAACTTGTTTTACAGTTTACCTTCTACTTCAAGTCTTTAAATTTTGCTTTCCAACAATGTTGCTTTGAAATTTAACTCTCATTTCTAAATTATAAATATCTAGCCAACACAAATTTGGTTAACCCCATTGTTTCCAACTGTGTTTTGTAGGGATATAGAATAAACAGAAATGTATAGTTGAAAACTTTAAATTTATTTTGAATATCTAGTAAAGGAAAAGTTTATTTCCTGACAATACTTAAATATTTTTATTTGCATTTTCTTGAATGTCAACCTAGTTTGCAATTATTGTCTTTTGAAAGAGTTTTTGTAATAGAGTAAAATATTTCATGATTTTCCTTTATAAATTCTTAGTTTCAAAATGTCAAGTTTCGTCACAAATATTTTAATGATTCCAAACCTCATTCAAACAGTTAGTCCAAGCCCTTGAAGTTTTTTATTCAATTCATTAAAATGCTGAGTGAGGTTGAATATTAAATAATTTAACCAACGTATATTGAATAATTCATCAAAATTATTGTCTTTTCAAATTAAAAAGAGCTTAATTTACTCTAATAACATTATAAAGCAATTAAAAAATTGATGAAACTAAGTGATTGCATGCCATTGTGTGTCAAAGTCCCTGAATATTGGCATTCAATTTCCTCTAAGACTTCTGCAAATCACCATTTATTAAGAGCTCCTGTGTTTATAAAGTTAATTACTTCTATTATGACCAACATTTCATTAGAAAATGTTTTTAGACCATGCTTCCCAATTCGCTGTATTATAATGAAATTTAATCAGAGAAAGTGAAATATTTTTCTGAAGATACTGAATAAATGCAATGCTTCCCTGTCATAATAATGTTGTTATAGAAAATATTTTCTGAAAGTCTACATCTTTAAAGACAATATGAAATTCTTAAAAAATATCAAGATCAGTACACTTGCCTTTCAATATCATTAATTTTTTTAGCTTTTCTTTCGTCATATTTCCAGACTTATACAGAGAAAAAATACTAATTGTTCATAACCATGATTACTGTCATTTATAGCAATTGAATACATTTCTACATCATTTAAATTATTATGCATTTGAGAAAAATACATTTTTTTTAATTCTATTACTCAATCTTTAATTATATTACGTTTTATTATTTAATTATATTACACATTAAAATTTTCACACATTATACATATTGCGACTCATTTGATAACTTTATAATCAAGTCTTTTTCTTTAAAATCAACAAACACAATGTAGGAATACATTCTAAAAAAGCTTCTTTTACACATTCGTCTTCTAAAAGAGTGTTTCCATGGCTCACAATGCAATGTGTAACTAGGAAACTAGCAATTGTAATATTTTTTGCAACCAAAAAAACTTTTTAAAACACTTATTTGTGGGGGAAAAAATATTTTTCATCTGTAAAAAATATGTTTTTCTTTCTTTATCTATTGACATGGTGAGATTAGAATGCAGCATTTCAAAATGTCTTTTTACATTTTATGCAGGTGAAATACCTTTTTCATAACAAATTGCACACATAACTATTTTATTCTTTTTAATCCCACCATATTTATCAAACCATTCAGCCTGATATGGCCAGGAACTTCAATTGCTTGTTTTCAATTTTTAACCACCGATATAGTACAGGGTTACAATTAAAAATATTTAGAAAAAATACAAAAATTTAAGAAGAAATTTTTTTATGAACAATACCTAATATGCATTAATGCATATACCTAATATACACATTAATACTTTTAAATGTGTTCAAAAATAGCACTAGGTCCAGCACTGGTACTCATTGGAACAGGTACTGAGAAAAGAGATGATTGAAAAGGTATAACTTTATTAGATTAATTTGAGGGTAAGGTAACTAGCCAATAACATACAACTGTGAGGACAGTTCTCACCTGGCTGTTTGCGAGCAAAGCAATAATGAACTGTTGATTCTAAGAATCATCAGTTTTGAGTTCACAGTGATATGATAACTGATACCTTATTGATTATAGCAATTCCTGCTCTAGCACAAGACACGTGCATGGGGCATATTGGCGTCTAACAAGGGGTAATAATTAGGGGATGATACAAGTGTAAAAAAGCTTCTTTTACACATTCGTCTTCTAAAAGAGTGTTTCCATGGCTCACAATGCAATGTGTAACTAGGAAACTAAGAATTGTAATATTTTTTGCAACCAAAAAACTTTTTAAAACACTTATTTGTGGGGAAAAAATATTTTTCTTCTGTAAAAAATATGTTTTTCTTTCTTCATCTATTGACATGGTGAGATTAGAATGCAGCATTTCAAAATGTCTTTTTACATTTTATTTAATTCTTTTCACAAACCTCACAAAAGTGCATTTTATATAAAGAAAGTGTTTTAAATATGGTTAGTTTGGTTTGTTGGTATTTTTTTAACAAACAAAATGTGAGTAAAATTACAGTTTTTTTGAATCAATGCAGTACTTGTAAAAATACAAATTAAATATAAATAATCTATGCAAATTGGAAAATCTAAAAAACCCATGTAAACAAACAAATGGTTGCCTAGCAATCGTGGGTCAGTTAAAATGCTTGAGTGGATCAGTGTCTGACCCACAGGCTTGCCATCACTGGATTAGGATATAATAAAATTATACTGAAAGAAAACATACATTGATGCTATGTTCCATAATTAGAAGAAAAGGATCAGATTCCAAACAACGTCCAAGAAGCCTAATGACATTTGGATGTGATAAATCTCTGGAAAAGAAAAAATTGATTATTTAGAATGCAATTTAAAAGTATACCATGTATGCATGTTAAATATAATACAAATTAGATTTTAGTTGCAATAATATATTTCCACATTATTTAATCAATTAAAATTTTAAAAACACAAAAATAAAAATATAATTAATTTAATAAATTTTAATTTCTAAATTTAAAATTATTTTCATTTTTGACATTTTTAAAATTTTATTAATTTAAAATAGATTATGAACTTTTGACAGATCACATTAGGCTTTTTTTTTAAAATACTACAAATTAAATAATATTTAAATACTATTCTCAAATGAAAAGAATATTAGTTAAAATAATGGTACAAATAATTAAATTTTAAGATATTTAAAATTTTATCATGCAAACATAGAAGCAATCAGCATCAGTATTTTTAATATATATAATTTTTTAATATTATTGATTTTTAAAAACTATCCAAAAATTTAGCATATCCTGTATATTGAGCTAAGCAAAACATTTATTGCATTTAAAAACATTACAAATATTTAAATATCTATTTCAATGTTGTCTTTTCAGAAAAATTTGAATTCAGAAGAACATATAGTATACTTTTTATATACTATTCCTGAACAGTTTTATTCTGACATTTATTTATTATGACATTAATGTAAATAAATCTCTACTCAAATTATTTGAAAATGAAAATATAGTTTCCAAACATATTTAATATTTGAAATTTAAAAATTAAAATTTATATTAACTTTTTGCTTACAATAAAAGAAAATTGGACATAAATAATTACATCAGTTTAAAGCAGAAATAATAAAACCATGAAAGTGATAAGTACAGCTTTTAGCTTGATTACAGATAGCACATAAATATTGAGTTATGAAATGGCCAAGTAAAAAATTAAATAAAAATTAAAGGCAGAAGTTTTTTTTTTAAGTTTAAAATATGATACAAAATGATATTCAGAATGTAAAAATAAAAATAAATAAATAAAATAAAGTAATTAGCATTACTTAGTATTTGAAAGTTTTTCTCCACTTTATTCTTTTAAATTTATAATTTGTCACAAAAATTTTTTTGAAAAAAAAAATTAAGAACCTGTTTTTTTTCACTGAATTTAATATGGATAAACAAAATGTTCACACTACAATATGTGAATAATTAAATTTTAACTATTATTTTCAACTGGAATTAAATTAAGTAATACAAAATTTAAGTTTACTAAGAAAGATGATAAAACTTAGGGAAGGGTAGTAATAAGGCTGAGAAATTTGAAATTAACTATTTTCATGTAAACATTTTTCAATAAAAAAATATTAAAAAATAGTTGGATGCTTTAATAAAATAGATTAATGATTGGATTTACAATGATACAATGATTGAATTTCCCTGTCATTTTCAAACAATTATAGACAACACAAAAATTATTCGAATTAAATAAATTTTTGAAGATCAACAATCTTAGATTTAATGTACTTAAAGAAGTTTTTTTTCTTTTCTATATTAAAACTTTAAAAACTTTTCTATTAATATTTATTCATATATATTACTTATTAATTAAGTTGAACAATAAAAATTTTACATTTTTTAGTAGGTATATAAATTAAAAAACAAAAGAAAATTGAATATTATAATTGAAAAAATCTAACCTTGTTTTATTATAATAGTAAACTATAATTTGAAATAAAAACTGATTTATACCTCTTATTTTACAAACTTAAAACTTCTAAAAATATTTTTTAACAAGTATGCAAATATTTTTGCCTACAATATTAAATACCGTTTTTTGTGGTTTGTAATTGAATTGCAAAGATAAAAAGATTTAGAATAGGGCAAATAGAAAATTAAATTGCACAAATTTCTATTTGTAAATGGGCAATAAAAAGAGATATTTTTGTATTTTGAAATTATGATTATTTTATTCATACAAAATATCAAATGTACAAATGCATATAGTTGTTATACATAGAAATACACATTGACATAAGACATTTGGCCACTAAGACTTGATCTTATTTCCCATTACTTAAGAATAACAGAATTATAAAATAACTGTGTAGTTTATTTATGAATATGCTTTGTATCCATGGACAGTCCAGATAAGCGTCTTTAAGTCAAATTTTATAAAGATGGACAAAACACTGAAATTATGTTCAGAATGTCAAATCATGTTAAAAGTACCTATTCACTTAATTATATAGACAATATTTATGAAACTAAGATCAACTCTATTACTTCATTATATCTAAAAATTTATATTTTAGACAAAAATTATAAAAAATAAAAAAAAACACTGCCAAGAAGAATAATAAAGACCTAAGCTAAAAAATATTTCTATTACATTTATGTTCACACAAGCACAAAAAATTAAATGAAAAATAACAAATCAATATTATTTAATGATCTAAACCTCCATAAAAAACATTATAAATCAGTATTTTTAAGTTTTGATTTTTGACATACTATTTAATTAAAAATGAAATTCCAACTTTAACTTTTTGTTCAATGCTTCAATAATACTAAATTTATTACAATTCAAATTACAAAATGAATTTTAAGAGAATAAGAAATTACTTCCCCAAATTCTTATTTACAACACAGCTTTCATTTTATAAGAAAAAAGTTTCCAAATTAGAATGCCAAAAAATATATAAATTCTCAAGCATAACTGCTATTTTTAGCTGCATTGTATGGACTTCAACATTCTTTACTAGAAAATGTTCAGAAAGAGAGGCAATGAAGAGATCTTATTTTTGGCAAACTTTTATAGTCTTGATTAATTGCTACAATTTTTTTTACCACTGCAAAAAATTTAAGGAAGTAAAATAATTCTTAAAGATTTGTCATAATTCACACAGCATATTTTGAGTGGGTGAATGAATGAAGGATTTAGCATATCACATTCAAAAATTTTGTTAGGAAAATTGACAAATAATTTTTCCAGGAAACATATTTTCACATAGTTTCTAAAAAAAATATCCTTTCACATCCTGAATTACATTAATTTTATACAAATTACCACTAGTTTAATTTATGAATGAAAAATCGATTATTAAAAATAAAAAATTTGTTTCTTTAAATATAATAATTGTCTTGATAATTTTAGCCAGTATTGTACAATGAATTCTGTAACCTTACAATAACTTTGACTATTTATATTTGATAAGAATAGTATACATAAATCTTGTTTTTATGCTTTCATATATTTGTAATAACAAATATAATTTTTTGGACAAAAAATTTCAAATATATATATGTGTGTGTGTGTGTGTAAAATAAAATATTTAAATTTTTTTTTAAATATAAATGTTTAATTGGCAAATATATTATTATATTATTAATATATATTAAAGAGAATATATTTTCAATAATGTTGATGTATCAAAATTTGACTTTAGCTTAACTTTTTTGAAAGAAAATACTTTAAAATTACTCAAAGACATGGGTAAAGATTAGAAATGAGCAAAACCATTTATTTTGGGGCCATCTCATTTGCACCCTGAATAGAACCATTTATTATTATTTACAGGGTTCATACAGATTTCCAAGAATCAAATTCCAGGAGTTTTAAGGAGTCAAATCAAAAATTTCCACGAGGTATCGACATCTATGTTAAATACTTTTTTTAAAAAATTGTTCTTAATCAAATATGCATATAATAATGTACATGCAATATTTTTCAAACATTTCTGTAAACAATAAAAATAAATAATTGCAAATATTAATGATATTTTTAAAAGTCTTCAATGAATTTACAGCTATAACAGAAAAGTTTTTATTTAAATAATCAACATTCTATATAATACTGGATTACACAATGTATAAAATAATGAGTAATTTTAGAGTTTTTAGACATTTCCAATAGATTCAGATAGCAAAGTTTCTTTTGAAAACTTTTGCATCAAACTTTTCAACAATGCATAAAAATATCCAGTAATATATGGCGACATTGGTTTATCTGTTTGATAAAGTGTCAGAAAAGGTTCTACTTCCCAAGCAATAAATATTAAAAAATTGCATTTATTAGAAAAAAAGTATATTTTTTGTATACTTCTGCACAATATCAAAAGTTTTGGGACCAGAATTAGGAAAATATTTGTTTTGAATAAATGACATATGTTTTACAAGATATGGTAACATTTCAAGAAATCTGTCGAAAACACTTATATTTTCTAACCAACAATAATTACAAAATTTAAAGGAAATTTTATGCCTGGGTCAAGGCTATCAAAGTTCTCCCTACGAGCGGGTGGGTTCTTAAATAGTCTGTAAACTGCACTTGCTGTTACCTCAACTTCAGGAAATGAGGAACATCCATGGCTGTAAGTGTTATGTAGAATGTGTGTAGGCTGCAGCTTCCGACATTTACAATATTTGAATGATATTCACATTTTAAAAAATCAGCCATTTTAGTCAAAACAGACTAGTTCACATTTGGGCCATCCATTGACAACTGGAGTGATCTACTTGTTCCTAATTCTAAACACTTCTCCATTCTCTTTTTCAAACAAAATATTTCTAGTTGAATGACCTAAAAAATTGGATGAGTAATACCATGTTTTAAATGTATCATTATCCCAAAATCTTACATGGAGTCCAATTGTTTTGTCTGCAGATGATTATTTAAGCTTTCATCAAAGAGAAGCACATCTATGTTAAATATTAGAAACATTTTAAACTTTTTCTTTCAATATGTTGGAAAAATAAGATGCAATTCCAAAAACAGTTAAATAAACACACATTGTTTAGCACAACTGAATTGCTTTGCAATAGCACTGTCAGTTAACATTGCTTGAAAGAGGCAATTTATATTATTACAAGAATTGTAACTGAATCCATTGTTTAAAACTTTAAGGATCTATACAATTTCAGCCTTTAAAACTTCTTTTGAAGAAACAAATGAATCGAAAATTTCACAGCATGCTTTGAGTTCACATTCTTTAACATGATCAGCAGAAGTGAAAAAATCTTTTAAATGAGATTATTTAGAAGATATAGCTTGTTCAAATAAATATATATGCTTTTCCCTTTCATATGGGATTTATTTCCTGTTCACCCATATTTGAAATACAGAAGTCTTTCTTGCAAAACAGATATATAATGGGCATGTGTTTCTTGAACCACGCAGCAAAATCCAATCTTTGTATGGCTTTTCCAGAGTCTATTGGTCATTAAAAAGACACTTTCCACCAGGCATATTGAATAATTTATTTTAGTTTTTATTTTATTAATAAACAAATTTATCCTAATTCAATTAAATTATACACAATTTTCATCAATGGAGACAAGGAAAGTATGTTTTAAGTCAAAAATTTTATATTTAAATATTAATATTCAAAGGATTTTATACAGTATAAGGAAAACAGCAGCAAATAGAAAAAGAATCAATTAAAATCGCCCTGTCTTAGTTGCGCAACATATTGATTTTGTTTGGTGATTACTTCAATTCACATAATGTTTCATTTTACTTTACATACTTCTAAACTGAATTATCTTGATATTATATATGAACTAGAACTGTTAACAGAAATCAACAGTTGAGAATACAAAAATTAAAAATCGATCATGCCGCTATCTAGAGGCAATGTTAAAAACTAATCCTAAATCAAGTTTTTCAACAATTTTATTGAAAATTTTAAAAATTATAAGATTTTCTAGAAAAAATAAATGCATCAAGGTAAGAAAAGACTCCAGGAGTAATTCCCGATTTTCAAGAAGTCATGTAAAAATTTCAGAACTTTAAAGGACCCTTAAAATTTTTTTAGAATATAAGGAGTTTCCAAAAGTTGTGTGAACCCTATTATTTATTTATTTTCCTTCATTAGGTTATTTTTAATAAAATATTTAAATATGCTACTTGGGAACTAAAACTTATTTACTAAAAATTGAGCAAAAAAATTGATAACATACATATCTTTAGATATATCATCAGACTCTTTGGAGAATGATGATAGGTCACTGATTGATGGAGTCAGAATGAGAGTGTCTGGCTTCAGCCTAAGTACTTTGAGAATTTAAGAGAGCTACCATTATTTTTTCAGAATTACCATTTAATAGCTCTATAAAAGTAGCTGGTTTTTAAAAACTAGTCTGTGAGAATTCCCCTTCTTTACTAAATATGCAACAAAATGAGAGATACAAAGTCAAACTATCAAGTATTTTTCTCTACCATCTCTTTTTCATGAATAGTTAAATTAAAAATTTTATCATTTTTTTTTTTCATTTTTAACATACAAAAATATTTGATTCGCAAATTATAGGAAATAGAAATAAAGAGCATGGAAAATGTAAAACAACTAATTTTGTTCTTCATTTTTAAAATGATATAATGTTGAATACTTTCACAGTATACCTGTAAGGACGAACTTCATACAAGAAGTAAACATGGTCTGAAGGAGAAGCCTCTTCACGTAAGATTTTTACTATAACCTTTGTTTTTTCTTCAGTGTTGCTAATATGCGATGCATCCCCTTCTACTACACGACCAAACCAGCCATTACCAATCTCATTAACATACTGTAACTGATCCCGGGAAAAATTACAATTTGGATCATCTAAAAGAAAAATATGATTTATAATGCAGTAAGTATAATTTATAAGCAAATAAAATTATTCATTATTCTTAAAGATAAAATTTAAAGATTATTTTTCATGGATTTTCTAGCCACTAATATTTTTTTGAACTAGATTAAATTCATGTTAGATATAAAATAATCACTGAAAGTTTTTAATTAAGGAAATATCAGATTACTTAAACTAATATAAAAATTCACTCCAAACTTAAAAATTGTTTTAGGGAACAATTAATATATCTTCTTTTGTATATAGTTAAATATTTTAATTTAAATGAAATGATTCAGTGATTTACTTATGATATTTCAAACTATGTATCATGGAAGCTTAAAACTCACAATTTTAAAAAAATGTTCACTTTGTTTAAGATATATTTACAATTTTTTTTAAAATAAAGGTACATTTTTTATAGATCCAAAAGCAAGAATATATACAACAAATTCATATACCGAAATGATAAATATACATCAAATTTATTTATACAGAATTTGCTGCTTTTAAGCACATTGTTAAAATAAAATTATTAAAAAAAGGTTATAATGATGAATATTTGGAATACTAAGGGATCTTTTGAATTTTACATTAGATTGCTGCACAGAACAAATTAAAATTTATAATTCTAAACGATGAAGTTAAAATCACTGAAATTAGTATTAATAATGTAAAAATTTTACTTGATCCTAAGAATTTAAGCTTCTGCAAAAATACATATAATTAAATCTGACTTTTTAACAGCATTCAATAGATAAAAGTGATGTGGATTGATACTGAATTTAACATATAGATTAAGCAAAATGTACTTAAATAATCCCCCCCCCCAAAAAAAATTATTTAAAAATGTCTACTAGATGATACATTATTTAAAATTAGTAAATATGCAAATAAGGAAATGACCACCCCAGAATGCACAAATAATGTAAACAATTTAGAACAAGATTGAAAACTGTAAAATAAAGTGAAGCACATCAATTGATTGAGCTGGCATAAAAAAATAATGCTTTACATAGTTTAGTCATATATAATTAGGCTTGCCATATTTTTTAAATGTTCAACTGGGACGCTGGAATACTCCCCCCCCCCTCCATAAAATCATGAGTATTCAAAGTAACACACCCTTGGCAGAATTTTACAACATTTTAGAGGCTCGTTAATGTGTTATGAATAAATAGTTATTGATTAAGAATATAAACCAGGGGTATTATAATAAATGGCAAGCATATAAATTTAAATATTTTATTTCCAATACATTAATATTTATGAGTTACTTAAGTAAGAACAAGGAATAAAAACTGGAGCAATATTTTTTAACCCTTATCATTGGCAAGTACTTTTTCAGAAAATCTTTTTAAATTTCAATCTTGTAAAAATTTTAGCAATCTAATGTTGACTATAGATTCCTTAAAATTTTATTATCAGTTCATGGGTTATTCAAAGAAAACACTTTTACTAATGCTGATGTCCAATATAATCAGAAGATATACTTAAAAATATTTATCAGATTAGAAGCTTTTCATTAACAAATGTTAATTTCAGCAAAAATGTTTATAAAAATATCACTAAAATTTTAAATAGAAAAAGGAAACAAAATCTTAATTTTTAGCAGTTTCAAAATAAACGAAAAATTATGACAAAAATATTTACCTGTAAAGAGATTACAAAAATTCTTAATAATAAATTCAAAATTTCTTTCTTATCCTTATAATACAATTAAGAAAGCAGTCGTTTTTATAATAATTCCATACTGAAAGACTAAGCACTGTTATAAAAACTTTTTCCAAAAATCATATCCAAAAATATGAGCTATCAAAAAAAGTGAAATAAAAAAATTGAGGACATTCAACAAAATTAAATCAATGTTTCTAATTTGACTGTCATGGACATACAAGCAAGAGAACTGTTAAAATCTTAAAATATTTTAGTGTTACAATCTATTTCCTCTAATGCAATCGTTAATATTGCATTCTCCAGCATAGGCCTTCCATAATAAATTAGGTATGGGCCTTATGCAATTCATCACTGTAAAAAAAAACATAGTCACCTAATTTCATTACCAAATTAAAACTTAAAATTGGCTCCTCAGAATAAAATTTTATTTGCAGTGGTATTTTATTTGTTAAATACCACTTAAAAATGAAATTGAAAATGTAAAGAGCATCTCATTTTATCAAAAATAGTCATGTGATATGAACTTTAAGATGAATTTTGATGATTTACCTAGCATGAAATTCTAATTTTCTTACTATAATTTAAATTATAATTTTTATTTTTTTTCACTGTTTAAATGTACTTATTTAAATATTATAAAAACAAAATGGATCAATATATGATTTTTTTTTTATTAGATTAAGCTTCACTTGATGAGATCTTACTTTCCATATCCTTATTTTGATTTAAATTTACATTTCCAAATAGGTATATCCAAATAGATAATAAATAGACATTTTTTAATTGGCAATACTTGAAAGTACTTTAAGTTTAAAAAAAAATTAAATATGATTTTGATAAATTTTAAATGACACCAACCAAACCAATCATGTAGAGAAACTTTGTGCTTCAGCAGAGTTTGGAAATGTGCCGGTCGAGAAGCACGAGTAAGACTTGGACCACTTGTTTTTCTAGGAAGGATATCTGGCAAAGGTTCAAATGTGACTTTTTCTTCGTATTCAGGAAATGCTAGACCCACAGGTTGAAGATCAATAATTGTTGAGTGAGGTGGAAAAATGGCAAATTCCGTAGGATTTTCAAATTGTAAAGAATTATTTTCATTCATACCATTGACAGCAAAGCCATTTTGATAATTTAGAGCCTGAAAAAATAAACATAATAATGTCTTTAAAACAAATGAACAGGCGCTGTTGAATTTAGCTAAATAATATTCTATCTAAAAAAGATCTAAAAAATAATAATTTCATGAATCCTTTAACTCACAACTGCAATTACTAAATGTTTCTATAAGAAATAATAAAAATATCATTTTTAAAAATAACTAGATTTCAGATAATAAATTATAAAATATTAAATGAAAAAAAAATTCTGTAGACAAAATACAATCCACATAGAACTTAAAATTAAGGAAGTTTGAAGTATTGAATAAATGAATTTTTTTTTTAAATTTTATTTTATTAATAGACATGATAAGTACTTGCTATTATTTAAAGCTAGAGCATTCTGTTTTTATTTAAATAAAATTAAGTATTACTTATCTATAAATATTAGGAATTTAATTTAAAATCTATATAAAACACGCACACATGCAGATATATACATATATTATATTATATATAATATATATATATCTGCAAATATATTATATATAGCAGATATATATAAAAAAAATTCTAATAAGGCTAATAATAAAAAAATAACATTTATTTAACAAAAGGTTTATAGTTCTTATTACTTATATTAACACATTACTATATTTGAAAGTTGTTAAAAATTAGTTAAATTATTTTAAAATTTATGATAGTGTAAATCAAATTTTGATATTCATTATGGAAAAAATTTTCATAAAAAATAAATATATATTAGTAACAGCTCAGTTTAGATAAAATTTTAACTTATGTGGAGAACATGAAGAAAAAATAACTAAAATAACATAAATCAATCTCAAAATTTTGACTGTCACTTATTTAAATAGAAAAAGAAAACAGAGAAAAAAATATCAAAATCAAATAAATTAGCTAAAGATTAGATTTTTTTATATGATAAAAACATGATAAAGATGTTCAATAATATATTAATATCATTCATCAAAGATAATATGATAATATATTAATATTTTTTAATGAATTAAAATGTAGAAAAAAAATCCTCATGATTAAACTTACAATTAATAGGGTACATAACCAGAAAACTTCAAAATGTATCATTGTAGTTTCTCAAGTTTATATTACAGCAAATATTATTTTACTATATAAATAACACTAATGAAATTGAAAACGTTGATATAGTTTGAATGGAAGTCTTCCTTAAATCTCAAAACTGAATGTTGTACTTTATAGGTACATAGAGGTTCTAACCAATTCTAACTCTAAATGCATTTAATATAAAATAGTACAGCATAATAAATATGAAAGCAAAAGAAAATTTTAAATGTTTAAATATGCAGATCTATGTATCAAAATATTTTTTATAAGAGATAATTTTTTCACTCAGAAATCTTCAACTTAAATAAGTTAATATAAAATGCATATACATTTCAATAAAACACTTTTCATAATCACAAAAACAGCTATTAATTTTAAATATGCCAGAAAATACTCAAATAATAGTTAATTATTCAAAATCACATCTAAAACTACAAAGATAAAATTATATTCAAATAAACAAGTATGCTAATTCACAATTATGAAGAATGAGCATCTAATGTTTAAAGGATATTTTAAATAAATAATCCTCTTTCACCTCGTTTCTTTTCACCTGTTTTACACCCTTTCCCTTTTTTAGAGGCCCTTTTCTTCATGAACATAGTGCCCTTTTATTTGTGTATTTTGTACTGAATATTTAAAGTAATTTATGTATATCATTCCATGTATCATGCAAACAGCTGCTATATTATTTTAGAATTAATATTTTTTGGAATATGCACTATATCAGCTTTTCTACTGGAAGAAAAATTCCCTCCAAAAATTTGACAAAGCCCTTTTTAAGAAGATGACTCTTAACAGATGTCTTTTTTTCCAAAACTCATGACAAAAATGTGTCAAAATGTAAGCATTTTTTTTATCAGAAAATACAGCAATTTTCTTATTAATATTCTTCAACATCTATTTAAAAAATGAGTCGTAAAATGTGAGCTTCAATAGACTTTTAAGAATTTTGTAAAAATCACAATTATTAAAGTTAAAACAGTTGATTTAGATATATTTATCTCAGAACAGCAAGATGAACGATAAACATTTTACCACATAATGTTGTCTTAGTTTTTCTTTGATATGCTTTTACATATCAATTAAGTGTATATATAGTTTTTAATTGACATAATACACATAAATTGCATAGTTTCTAAGGTTGATTTAAGTTAAAGTCAATTCCACAAGTATTTTTTTCAATCTAAATAAATTAAAATGATACTTTTAGAGAATGAAACCTAAATCTATTAAAACTTACAATTTTAAAAATTACAACTTTAAAAAATGCGCGAAAATATTTTACATATAATTAATTAGAATAATAAGGTATAAGATGCATACTTGTTCAAATATACTACAGCATGTCATTGCTTAAAAAAAAATATAACACAATTTTAAACATTATATTTTAGTTCTATATTACAACTGTCCTTATATTACAGAGCCACAGAGTATCATAATTAATCTTGAATATAATGTGGCTTTAATTTTCTGAAAATGACTTTTAAAATTATATTAATTTAAAAAATGAGTTCAAAATGAATATATAAATTACTGATGAGTAGAGTGAACATATGTAGTTATATAAACAGATTTTTAGAAAATAATAAACCAAAAAAGAATTTAGGCTCTATTCTGATACAATAATACTCACTTTGATGCTTTTATTTGGGCAACACACACAAGCAGTAGTGGCATAAATAATGAGGACAATTGCTGCTCCAGATATAAGAAACATGGCATGATTTGGAACTGAGTTAAATGGATCAGGAAAATCTCCATATCCTTTAACAAAAATGAAGCAAGATTAAAAATAATTATATATAAAAAAAACTTGGTGTAAATAAAATTTTGTTTTAAATTTACAAACATAAAATATAAAATACAAAGTAAAATAAAACTATAAATTAAGAAATTGCCAGTTGAATTAAGATATATAACAAAATCTAACTTATTATATCTTAAACACAGCAAAGTTTTCTGTAATGTGACACATAACAAGTCTTTTAAGTCACATATAAAGAAATGTTAACAAATTTCTAGCTACAGACATCAGGTTTTTAAGGCTATTGTAACTTAAGATTGAAGTTCACACAAAATAGTTTTACATTTTAGAAATAGCAAATTGTTAATTTTTTTTTTTCCCAAGGAATTTAAACTTCAAATTTTCTTGGGATATATTGCCTTATATTAGGAATAAATATCCTATAAACAGGCAACATAAAATACATATAATGATTAGTAAAAGACCAAAAAATATTAATTAAAACACATTACCTAGTCATATTTCCTATTAGAATCTATAAAATGTGCAAGATTTCAGTGAAATGAGCTAAGAAACTGGAAAGTGATCAAGGATGATTAACTTGAGTATTTAAAGTAATCTGAAAACGTAAACTTTTGGGTCAAGAATTAATTAGCTCAAAAAAGTGAAATTATCAGGAGTATTTTTGACATAAACTTAAATTGCAACAACCATTTAAACTTTTTTTATTGAAGTTATTCTTTGTATCAACACTATGAACATTTGTCCTATCTGATGGTCTAGAATCAGAAATGAAATTGTTAAGACAGATTTAACAAAGTTTCAAAAGTTGCTTTATGCAGCTATTTCTAAGTATATTAAAATAACTCATATATGCACACAAGAGCTTTTACTAGGTATACATCCTCTTTACATGCGCATTGAAGCAGTAGTTATAATTAACATGAAAAAGCTTAAAAATAGAGGGCGGCAAAAGGATTACTCTAGATTTTTGTTTTGGTAAAACCTTAATGTTAAGTCATCCTTTTGTATATATGCCTACAGATTACACGATTGTTAAATATGCTTTTGATAAGCCTTATATAATCAAATCTACCTTATGAGAAGACTGGAATAATGTCAATCAATGAAAGCAGTGCTTATTAGTACACTGATGGCTTTAAATGAATTTCAACACTGGGGCTAGTATTTGTTGTCCAGCTGATGGTACAATGTTGTTATTTTCTTTGGGAAAACATGCATTTGTATTCCAAGCAAAAATCTTTGCCATTCTCAAGTGCAGAAGAATGTTTGGACAGAGGTTATTTTCGCAAAGTAGTTATCTGTACAGACAATCAAGTTGCATTACTGGCTGTGTGAATGCTTAATTTCTGTTTTTCTCAAGAATGTTACCTTACTCTGTGCAGATGATACTATTTGAAGGGAATAATTGATATACTTCATAATATATTCCATAAAAATGTGAAATTTTCTTTCTGCACAATAAATTTGAACACTTGGGTCAGCATTTAAATCTTGGATGCAGCAGGATATTCCTGTTAAATTACTAAAATTTGCTTCAGCCGCTGATTTTTATTTTAAATAAGATTTTTCTTTCTGGGGTATAGTACAAGAGATCTATAGTGGCAGTGATAGGTTATTTTGAAACTATCCTACCCTAAATCTAATTTAAGGCAACATGAAACAGAGTTTACAAACACATTTTTATTTACCAAATAATTAAAATTGTCCATCTTTAGAAAATATGCCATTCTTGCAGTGGTTAACTTCTTTTCCCTCGTTTTTTATTTAATGGGCCTTATATAAAGGACAACAGAGCTGTTCAAAGTATGGTATAGGTCTTAATAATTTACTGATGTTTGTTTTTAAAATAGTACTTGACTTCTTCAATGTACAGATAAAATGATGGAATATTCATAAATTTAGTATAGTATAGTACTCAGGTTTTAAACAAGTCAGGATTAAATCCTAGTTTATAAAATACCAATTGCACTGTATCTCCAACATTAAATACCACTATCTCGCACCCTTTTTTATTTCAAATATTGAATATTTTATTATATTTGCTTAGTAAAGAGCTACAGAACTACAGTGTACAAATTTAACTACATATATTTTACAAAATTTACATATTATAATATATATATATATATCCTGAAAGTCAATACTATTGTTCGAAATCAGAAAATAAAAAATTACCACTGTCAATTTTTTTAGTTTAACTAATCAATAGAATAAAAACATTTAATAAATGCAACTTTTATAACAATACCAAGTTGATATTAACAATTATATTATAAATAAAAAACATATATAACATAAATTTCTATGAAAACTCAGGCTTCTAATTAACAGGCACTGACACCCATTGTAAAATAACATATTATTCTAGTTTCAATTTATCAAGTAACACATTTCAACAAGAAGCTTCTCAAATATTTCTACACAATATTTAATAAATTACACATTGTTTACTATATAAAACAGAAAATCAAATAGAATAACTCAAAGTACTGACTTAATCAAGTTCACTCATGTTTCAAATTAAAAAAACTTCCGAAATACATCAAATTTTGAAACAATTAATTACAAATCCATCTTAAAAGATTATAACATCTAATTAACTATTAAAGTGTATGGAAATAAACAGAATTTTGTCTGCACAGTGATTTGAAAATAAAATTTACAATATATAATAGGTAGAAGAAGCTCAAGGGTTTCTAAAACTACAAATGAATCCTGCACTTTATAATACGTCATACAATCACCGAACAAATACATTAAAGATATAGATTGATTTAGCATATTTGACACCCACACTGACATATAGGGTGAAGACTATATTGCCATCTTTATTGTAATCCTAAATGTTGCCAAATGCACCATGTTCTGTAAACTCGGATTAAACGATATTATTGGATATATTTTTTTTTAAATCAAGATCAAATTTGTCAGCAAATGTTAATCTTCTATCATTAGGTTCTTTGGTACCAAGTTGCTTATATTTGGTGATATCATTTCCATCATCATGGGCCACAAGATATATGAAAAAATTATAAAATAAATAATAAAGTTTTTGCATTTGAATGAAGCAAGGGTAAGTATGCAAATTAGTGTACAAATTAGTTGAGACACTGGTCAGTCAAGAGTAGGAATATTAGTTGTTATAAAAGTATAGGTGCACTGCTCACATTCATTAATCACAATTTGTACAGTAGTGAAGAAAAGTGAGAGCATCAAATGAGATTGTTCGATGTTGTTTGCTTTATGCCTTCAAAGTAGGCTTTTCAATTACTCTATCAAACTGACAATTATGTCAAACATTTGGGGATAGTACTGTGAATGAACATTCTGCAAGACATTGGTTTCACAAATTCAGGTCAGGTGATTTATCCCTCTGTGATGACCTTGCATTGTCAGATTGCCACTTCTTCTCTTCCCTGGAGAATCATCATGGAAAATTCTTCCCCAATAAAGACTGGTGGACTAGTTGTCAAGTGGTACTTTTTACGAGTGAGAA
Source organism: Latrodectus elegans (assembly GCA_030067965.1). Taxonomy (NCBI): domain Eukaryota; kingdom Metazoa; phylum Arthropoda; class Arachnida; order Araneae; family Theridiidae; genus Latrodectus; species Latrodectus elegans. The sequence goes on from CM057819.1 coordinate 21,066,621, forward strand.
TGGACAAAATGGTCACGTACTTACAGCAACAGAAGGAGCTAGTATTGGTTAATTGCATGGGTGTACTGTTCTTAGCTGATTACGTGAAGTTGCATATCTCACAGTTGACCAGGAATACTATACAGTGACTTGATTGTGTCATCCTCATTAATCAATTAACATTGCACTATCAGATTACCACCTCTTTCCTTCCCAAGAGAATCATTGTAAAATAATCTTCACCAATGCAGCAGATTTCATTTTAGCATTCTAAATTTTTGAAATGAAATCTTGCCTAAAAGGAGCATTAGTCACAAGTAAAATATAACAAACTTTAATGATTTTTTTCCCGCTTAAGAAATTCACCAAATGCATTTAATCACCAATACATTGATGTTAGAAGTAAAACTTTTTATATAATATGTAGTGAATAATTTTTAATTCTAATTCACAACATTCAGATTTTTAAATTTTCAATGAAATACTAAAACTTATCTGGTGATATTCATTATCACTATAGTTTATCATGCATCTATTATAAATATATAGGTAAAAATTTTATTTAATTTTTCCTTTAACTTTTGTTTACAATTGAATTTAAATGTTTAATTTTTTATTGCTACAAAAATTGTCATATTCTATTTTAGTAGAAATTTATGATTGGATATTCTTTTCATTATATTTTCTCTAAATTTTATTATTAAATGTTTATGAGTGTTTCATTTTTTAAATACTTTTTATGAAGAACTTTTTATCTTAATTCTGTTAACTACAAGGCTCAAAAAGTTTATATTTTATAGTGAAAATCCATCATTGGAAAATTATGCAATTCTAGAATAATCATTAGAAAAATTTCAATATTTCCATGTTAATAAACTTATAATTCTATTTAAAAAAAACATCTTCTTTAACTACATTAAACAGAATTAAAATTAAGATCATTTATTAGAAAAATAGGAAAATTTTCAATGATTCATTTTTTAAATTGATAATATAGTAATTATAAATTTAAGATACTAATATCAATTTAATAAAGAAATTCTACTATGGAAATCTTATTCATTGTTTTAAAATAATGTTATAAACTTTCAGGAATTGAATGTTTAAACCATTAATTTTTAATGTGTTTAATGCATCCTTATATTATTAGAGTTTGGATTTTTAAATGTTTTTTTTTCTGCAATTATTCAATTAGTTGCTATTGCTCAGTTTGTATTATTTGTCACTCATTATTTGTATACAAAGACTAATTAGAAAGGGACCTACAGTTTAAAGTGGATTCCAAACCACTACAAATAGCCATGTATTAAGTGGGATTCAAACCCAAGAGCTGTTGAAACAAAGACAAGTGTTTGAACCTTTCCACTGCCAGCTCATCTTGCTAAATTTCAGAAAGAGCTATCTCACATCCATACGAGTGAGTGATCAAATTCTGATAACTATATCATCTTCAGATTGAAAGTAAAAAAAAAAAAAATCGACAAATTTGTTCAGAATAAATCATTTTGAATATAGTGTAGAATGAAATGTCTTGAATATACCAAATTTAATACACCAAGTCATCTTGAACATAGCATACATTTTTACAAAAAACTTAATATTTTTAATATTAATGCATTAGCATTTTCTAGTAAATTTTATTCTTAATTAAGGTACTCTTTACTAATATTTTTCAAATTAAACTCATCAGCAAAAATCTTTTCTTGTTATTGCTTTTTATTGTTATATTTAGACACAATTATAGAAGATCTAATTATGTTTAGAGCATAACAGGATGTGAAGACACTAATATGTAAACACACCACATTTCTAAGTATTAATTGTTAATTAACATCAATTTATCTGTTCAGTCAGTCATGTAACAGAAATATTACACTTATTAATATAAGTATAATGAACTTTTAGAGTGAAATTGATACAATTCCTTTACATCCTTGTACAATAATCGCCACAGGAAAAAAATTTCTATTACAGTTGTAAATATTTGCAACATTTAAAAACCTTTATATTATTAGAATTTGATGAAAAAAAATAATAATAACAAACACTTTTTTGCACTCTACAAAATAATTTTCATTTATTGGCACAATTTATTTAAATAACAAAGTTTATTTCTGACAGAAACTGCTTAACAGTGGCATGGGTGTAATGGAATACCACAAAATCAATCGTTTCATTAAAGGATTGCTTTCTGACTGAATATCGACTTAAAACTATAGACACTTAGTTAATGTATTTTAAGCCTTACAGTTCTTACTATTTATTGTCAATTCTAAAATGTTTTACGCGTCACAAACTCTGTCGAATATTTAAATATTGTTTTCTAATAAAACAAGTAATTAACAAGTCGGTTAGACTATACTTGAGAGTGTCCCTTGGATTCTCGCCAAACTGGGCGATGTTGTTGTACTTATGGTAACCCTAAACATTATTCTGAAATCCATTCACGTTTCTGATTGGTTTAGATTTAACTGCTATTTTTTAATGTTTAAACAAAATCACCAATCTTGCCAAGGGGCACCCTCAAATATATTTTTACCAAAAAGTCTAAAAGTATTTCACTACCCAAGGATTCAGAAAAATATTTCAGAAGATCAAATACAAATGCAGTTCATCTGTAAAACAAATTTCTTTATAATTTGATGTTATTTACTAACCATTTGAAAGAGGAAGTCCACAGCATACATGAAGAACTGCAACTGTAGAAAAGATCAGGAGAACAGAAATCTTATTAAGAATTACAGTTTCCATTTTTTCATTTGGAACTCACATTGCTTCAGGATCAGTTTCATAAAATTATTTTTTTAAATCTGCATAAGTAAACAAATTAAATGCATAAGAACATTTTAATTAAAGCTCAAATTATCAACATAAAATAATTAGTTATAATCAAAACTGCATTATTACTTTAAAAATTAAACATTCATCCATAAATATTAAAGTTGATAAAATAAAATATGAAATTATTCAAGATAGGATTATCTTGTATTGAAAATTAAATACAAAAGTATTAAAATTAGAAAAATAAAGTGGATTGCTAATCGTTGTTAATATACCTTACTAGATTAAGTATTTGAAGACAATGAGTTGAGAAGTAATACGAGTTTAAAAATAACCATATTGTTCATGTTTTTATTTAAATCATGGATATCTTTCGTATTGATCGCATATCAAAACGAAAGAAGAGATAAAGCAGAAACACCTTTTGAGAACATTCATGATACCAAAACCGCTACTTTCTCTGATACATTGCATAGATTCACAAAATACAACAAAAACATTTGTCCTATTGCTACAAATCAAATATTACATAAGTTTAGTTGTGTTTCCATTGCAAACTTAATAGATAATTTTTTCTCAAGTCTTTTAATAGGAGATAAAGGTGTTAATCTCTACACAGCTGAAAGTAAATATATATCAGCCTTCATGGATTTAAAATTATAGTCACATTTTAAATTCAAATAAAAACTATCATTTTGTTTAACCACTTTTGCAAATTAAAAACTCGCTTCTCTCTCCTATAGCGTGGTGTGCTAGTGAAGAAATAAAAAAATGAGCATTTCTAGTGTGAAAAGATTATAAATATTATGCATTCTTTTTAAATATGAAAATTTTTTCTGACTGTTTTTATCTAATAGGAAATATTTAACATCACTCCAAAATTTAACATTAAATATTTATAGGATAGATACCACTCAACATCTAAATGCCCTATAATCTGCTACAAATGCAATGAACACAGTTTCGGATCTAACAAACTCTTCAAATAATATTATAATAGTGTCGAAAATGAATATATTTTTTGCTTATAACAACTTTTATTGGTTTATAGTTATGAAAATATGCTGTTAATTTGTTTTCTTATATTGTATTTAATTGAAATTTTAACTTTCATTAAATTATAAATCGATTTCAAGAATGAGTTTAATTATGAGAAATCATACAGAGGGCTTTCAAAAAAGTGGTAAGTATTTTAAAATTTATAGTTGCTGAGTCTTAGAAGGAATGACTTTTTTACATATTTAATTTTTTTAATATTTTATTTTAGATAACTATATTTTAAAAAATTACTTAATGTCAATGCTTATTACTACAAATATTTGACATTCGTTGGATTATACATATGAAGCAAACATATTTTATGTTCGTATGTGTAATACACTTTAGATATCTTATTTGTCTGCTCTCATTTTGTAAAATACTTTATTCCACTTCTGTCAAGTTTTGTGTATTGAAGTTGATTTCAGTTTTCCCATCATATGAGGTGTAAACTAATCCATAAATCCAGTCGAAATTTAATTTCATGTATTTTCCATGTGGAATGTGAAATTTGTTGCTTTTAAGTATTTTATTTACTGAATAATATTTTACTAATTTAAACTTTTTTTCTTCTCATATAATTATGTAAATTTCTATTTTGTTAGCATCAGGATTACATATTTAATACTTTTTTAAACTATAAAGCATTTTTAATATATGTGTTTCAAAATAAAATTCATTTATTATAAGAATTATATAATAATGTTAAACCTGTTAACTGGTAAATATTCAGTTCTAAAAATTTTGGTGCTTTTCCTTTATAATCCCACTTTTGGTATTAAATAAATAGCATTTTTTTTTTTTTTTTTTTTTTTTTAACAAAGAAGTGAAAATAATGTAACATAGATATGTTTTTATTAACCCACAATTTTATTTTAAATTTAACATACTGAATCAAATCTTTTTTAGACCAAAATTGACTAAAACAATAAACAATGGTAAACACGCAAAATGCTATGCAAAGCTAAAGCTAATTGGTGTAAAAGATTGCTTGGTGATAATTTTGTTGGTTAAAAGAAGCAGTATGATCGCAAATTACCAAGGGAACAAAAAACAATTAAATGTAGCAAAATTTTATTTTTTCTCAATTAAAAAAAAAAAAGGTACAACTACATTATACTTAGACAATCGATCAATGATGCAATTACTAAACAGTTTCTGCTGGAAATAAGCATTGGTATTTAAATGAGTTTTATCAATAAGTGATAAATATTTAGTTTATAAAAAGTTTGCATTATTTTTTAGTAGTTACTAAAGAAATAAACATTTTTAAAGAATATGTGATACTAATGAAATATTTATGACAATAATTTGTGATATTTTCTTTCCCATTTTGGCAATTACCAAAAGCGGAGGTATAAAAAAAAATACCCAAATTTTAAGCTAATAATATGAAGCAGCTATCTGTTAAATATTATGTATTTTCATTTACTTGGTAACAGAAAAATTAAGTTGACTAAAAGGTGGTTAATGTGGAGCAATACTTATTACCAAGATATTTTTTTATTATTACATTATGAAGTACTCTGTACTAAACTTTTTTATTTATGACATATTATATTGCTCTAAATATAAGAGAATCTTCAATTCCTATGTCAATTAAGGAATAATATTGATTTTTAATTTATATATTCAGATGGTACTTGTCTTTTATCTACCTACAGTATCTTAAAATTGGATTAAAAAATAGACTGATGTGAGCATGATCAAAAAATTGTAAATATGTAAGTGTCTCATTGTATTTTGAAAAAAATGAATTTCTGCAAAAATTTGGATTCCACTTTTAAATTAGGACTCTAGGTATTACATATATATATAGTGTGATATATATAGGCAAAATTAGCAAAATTTTAGATAAAAAATTTTAAAATTATCATAATTAATGTTTTTAGCTTGAAGTGAAAAATAATGTTGATTCTAGACAGTATATTTTTTGTCAACTGCTCAGCAGAAGAAGAATATAATTTTTATTAAATAAAAAGTATTGTAATGTAGTGTTGTATGTATATATGTGTGTGTATATATATATATAATTACACACACACACACGCAGCACTACCTTAAAATACTTTTTATTTAAATAAAAATAAATTATATATTGATGAGATTTTTTAGTTTAGAATTTCTTGAGTTATGCTGTAGTACTTTTATATAAATTGTCAATGATCGGAAATATGGTGTATTTTTATTTATATTTTGTGTAGAAATCATCTTCTAAATTACTTTTTATAAAAATACCTAGTATAAAGAAACAACATTTCTGATTTTCAAACTTTAATACAAATTAAAGCAATTTCATCCAAAAAGTTTTAATGTTTCTTTCTTTTTATTTTTATTTTTTTTTTCTCAATACAATTGTAAAATTAAATAAGTTTCATCCAATTTTATATTTTATTATTTACAATAAATTGTTCTCTATTAGGCAAGTTTTTGAAATATGTCATTTTCCACGTTATTAATATTTATTATATATGTATAAATGTAGTGTAACTTAACAGATTTTTTTTAATGGAGCAAATCATTAAAGTGTATGCTATTTTTTGGTCTTAGTAAATGCTTACTAAAAAATCATACCTATAAATCATTTTTCTGTTTATACTGTTCTATTAGTTGTCTGCTCTTCAGAGATTTAACTGTAGTATAATTAGTAGCATACATTGATTACATAATACCTTAGTAAAATTTAAAAAAAAGTCTTGCCATGATTTTTATTAGTTAATAAGTAATTTGAAATTTACTCATTTGTTATTTTCCTCCCAAAACAATTAAGGTCAATTTTATATTATTAATTGATAAAACAAATTAAACTTTCATTTAGCTTTTATATTATTACTGTTAAGAAAATGCTGCTGCTATTAAATAAACAAAAAAAATATATATACATATTTTTATTAAAATAATTTTCATTAAAGTGATTTCTTTAATTACAAAAAATGGCATACTTGTGGTTTTTCTCTTAGAAAAAATCTTTCTTAGAATACTTCTAGGTAATTCAAGCTTCCATTGCAACTGTTGATAGTTTTATCTGATTTTAAAGCTGTTATTTTATATTATTATCCAGATATGATTTGAAAGGGTATTTAAACAACTCTTTTTGGTATTCTTGAAAGATGTATGCAACAGATTTTTAATGCACATAAAAGTGACAAATGTTTTACTTTAAGTAAGGACATGATTGCTTGTGAAAAGGCATGCATGTTTCTGCATACTTAAATGTACTACAGAGTTTTTTTAGTTAAATTGGTACATATTGAAGAAACTTTAAGTGTATTCTTTTAATATTAGGAATATAAAAAGGCAGACAGAATTTTATACTTCAAACTTCATCTAGTATGATTCTTTAGTTAACCATAATATTGTAAACAACACGTTTGTACTCATCTGTTATGCTAAATTTAAATTACTTGGAAACAAGTAAATATTATTAAATTTCACTATCATTAAAAATACAAAAATAGTGCATATCTATTGAAATTTGTATTTTCCAAATGCATTTACTACATCTTTTTTGCATGATTATTTTTCCTCTAATAATTAGTTTGGCTTTTAAGTCTAATAAGTTTTATTATTACACCTAATTATAAAATTTGAATTATATAATGCATGAAAATTTAATTTAAATGAATTTCCATATCACCTGCTCTCATAAAATTCAAATTCATAAAATATGCTGAAAAAATTGGGCACTAATAACTACTGTTTAGTGCACTGAATGAGGAGTGCGTGTAATTTTATCAATGCTTTGAGCAAATTCACATGTGTTTATTTGTATAAATTTAAAGCTTAAATATTAATTTAAATTGACCTCCCAAAATTGAGAAATGACTCTCACTATAAAAAAAAAATTCACTAAGCATGAAATTTATAGTTTATCTAAATGATAGAAACAAACTAAGGAAAATTTGTGCAAAAATGCTAGTTACCTAGTTTTTTTGATAAAAAACACTTATGTATTTGTGAGAGATAAATAAGCAAATATCAGGCTTTCGTAATTATCTATGAAACTTTTATTGATTTTTAACTTTTGTTAGCTGATTCCAGTAAGTTTCTCCAATGGATGAGAGAAGCAATTTGCCCTATTTTTTAATGTGGTGGGCACTCAAATACATGGAAACTGGGATGTCATGCTGCTCAACGCCTTAATGTCTCGTGTTGCTGTCCCCGGCCTCTGGAGTCAATATCAAACTGAAGCATCTGTGTCCAGAAAACATGTTTCATATCAACCATGAGCTACAACACTTGCAGAAGACTCTTTTATAGCTTTTTGGGCCCAAAGGAGATTATACATTCCTGCGCATCAACTTGTTGCAGACCACTCTGTATCAAGAAAAAGAATATTTGTTAGTAGCTTGCGAATGCATCTTCACCATGCAGATCTCTATACAAGGTAACCAGTTGAATATATCCCCCTTACCAGACAACAGAGAAGGCACTGCTTATCTTGCTTAAAAAAACATGCCTCTTAGACAAAAAAGCATGTTTTTTTTTTTTACATTGATGAGTTTGGATTTACATGGAAGAATGATTCAGGATGTGTGCTGATCTAAAGGGAACAGAGCAACAAATCCTATTAATCTAACACTATTGGAGGACTCAGTTACTACTGAGGTGGAATAATGGCTTGTGCAGAGATCTCACTGGGTGATCACACTGACCTGCATCTGTTCCAGTAAGAACTGGGACAGATTTGAGATATCCGGATGAGATCCTTGAGCCATATATCCACCTATATGTTTGTGCAATTGGCAATGATTTCATACTGAGTGATGATAATGTGCAACATCACATCAAGCTATACTTGTTGAGGAATATTTTAAGGGTCTTGATTTAGACCAAATAGAATGGCCAGCTCTATCTCCAGACCTGAATCCAATAGAGCATCTGCGGGACTATTTTGGTAACAAGTTGCTGCTTTAAATTCTCCCCCAAACTCTGTAGATGAACTGCTTATTCTGTGCCTTGTCTTCTCTTCCCATTGCACAGTTACCAATAACTTAAATGACATAATGAAAAAGCACTGCCACCAATGCATTCATGCTAGAGGTGGGCATAACTCTTTTTTAAACTCCCTTTTCTTATGTTTCTATGATGTTTTACCACATAAAACTGATTCTTTATTCCAAAAATGTGCTTTTTCCAGTGAGATTTTTTTTCTGTAAATTATTAATGTATTTTTTCATATGTACCTCTATGCTGCAATCAATACATGTCTGTTTTGCACACATGTCATCCACATGTGGTGTTTCTACATTCATTTGCAAATTAACCACAGAAATCCAGTTTAACTTTTGATAACCAATGTATTTTACATGCTGAAAATTTTTTGATAAATTCTTTTATTCCAATTTAAACAGCTTGGCATATACTTTCCTGTTTTTAAAATATATAGATTTTAAATTAAGAAATCTTATTTAAATACAGATTATAAATACAATAATTGTGTGTGAAAGGAAAAGTAAATGCTTTCTAACTATCTTCTAAACTAACATAATTTAAAATTGATTAGTATTTTCACATGATATTGAAATCATTATTTAGGACTTAATAAAAAATATATAATTAATAAAAATAAAGAAATATAAAGATTTTTAACTAAAATCCTGTTTAAAATTTTTAGTATTTGCGTACAATTTTCAAAGTGTCAAATTTTCAATATTAAAATAATTATTAATTATTAAAAATATTTTAACAAAAAAGGGTATTTGACATTTTTTTTTTAATAATTCCTTGCATTGTAGACAAAAATTGCATAAAATAAAAATAAAAAAATCCTTATTACTTTTGGCAAAAATATATTTTGACTGAAAATTATTTGTGCCAATGTGAATACTTTAACTAAACAAGCTATGATATGATGAAATATTAGTGTCAGATCTCAATCTTAGATTTAGGGAAGTACCAATCAAGAATATAAGCAAAAATGCATATTAATATGTACAATATTTTTTATATTTTTGTTTTTTCACCTTACATTAGGTTTTCATGACAAAATGTCTATAGTAGGAGTGGCAACCTGTGGCTCGCGAGCCATGCATGGCTCTTAAAAGGATTATTTGTGGTTCTCAATAAATGTACTCAAATTCGCTTTTAATTTTGAGTATAATGCAGCATTGCACAAAATTGTTTCTCAAATTCCCGTCTCGAGACAGACAACGGAACGATGCATAACTGCAGTTAATAAATTTCTTGAATATAATTTAAAAAATGATTTGAAGAACTGTATTACATTGAGATTAGCCCTTGGCGAATCGACAGATATCGCAGATCTTCCGCAATTCATACGTTTTGTTTCCCCTGACTTCGTTGTTCAAGAAGAATTATTAGACCTAGTAGCAGTTCAAGAGTCAACTCACGGTGTCGATATTAAAAATGCATTAGATTCCATGATAAAAACTTTTAATGTGCCTCTTAATAAACATTACAACTGATGGAGCTCCGGCAATGCTGGGTAAAAAATTGTGCTTTTAAGAGAGGATTCTCAAATTCCATAATTTATACCAATTCACATTGCATTGTTAATCAAAAACATCTCGTTACAAGATATTTAAAATATCTTGATGTTATGAACACAGTGTTACACATTGTAAATTGCATTTGCTCCAATGCAAAAAAATCGTAAATCAGAAAGATTCCTTGAAGAATTAAGGGATGAATAACTTCCAAATGACATTATTTCTTTTGCATTTTCAGTTGGTTACCTAGCTAAAAAGTATTGAATTGATTTGTTCAATCCGATAACTCTGCATTTCTAAAAGAAAAAGGAAATAACCTATTCAGAATTAGGTGATAATGAGTGCTTACAAGACACAATGCTTTTGACTGATGTCATGGAACATTTGCAAACACTGAATTTATATTTGCAGGGGAAAGCATATCTGACCTCTGACAATGTATATTTAGTTTTCAAACTAAATTACTACTTCTTCAAAAGGGCATTCATAATAAAACATTTTTCTTATCATTTTCCTCGAATTAAAATATTTATATATGTATATGTTCCAATATTAAACAAGAAAAACTTAAGGCTTATATAAAATGCTAGAAGAAATATTGTCAGAATTTAAAATAGATTTCAAGACTTGAAATATTTTAAATAATCTCTTGATTTTTTTTTTTTTTTTTGAATCCATTTGAAATTAAGATAATTCATGGTAAGTTTTCTGTTCTTAGCATAATTATAATCCAAAGAACAGCTGTAGAATTAGAATTAATTGAGATGCAAGAAGATCAAGCTCTACAATTAAAATATAAATCGATGCCGATTACTAAATTTTGGACATTTGTACTAGACTAGAAGTATCCTGAATTTAAAAAAAGGCTGTTCGAATTATTTCAATATTCGTAACAACGTAATTTATGTGAATCATTTTATTCTACTTTAAAATGTATGAAATCCAAACACCGATTAGTATTAACTAATCAACATTTCAAACAATTACTGAGAAGTGCTCTTACCATTTATTCACCAAATTTTAAAGAATTACCAAGACAAGTAAAATAATGTCTTTAATTTTAAATACTTAAATTCAGTACATATATTTTGTACTTTAATTTATACATTTTCAATAAATATAATTTCTACAAAAAAAATTTTTTTTTTTAATATTTGTGCATATCTTTTAAATACGTATTTGCAACTCGCGAAAAATTTCAGATTTTAAAAAATGGTTCGGACTTTCAAGGAGCTTGGCCACTCCTACTCTACAGCAATAATTTATTTATATTAATTGGATAGAGAAGAGTTCGTAAAATTTGTTTAAGTTTTATATCAAAATTCTGTAATAAATTTTCATTTAGCATGTAATAGTCATAATGATTTTGAATTGAGAAACTTTTTACTAATTATTCAACGTTCCTCTCTGTTAGTTCAAAATTTACTTACAAGAAAAGTATAAACAAAAGATCATCCCAAATCGTACTCTTATGTGATTATTTTACATTTAAATAAAATAAAAGATAGCCTAGCATTTTTTTTTTCCTTTTTGAGTACATATTACATGTATTTTACATTGAACATGGTTACATTTGTCATTGATAAAGAATAAAACATAAAACCCACCATTCATTCTAGTGATTCACTGCGCTATCTAAAACTACCACTTTTCTCGGAAGTTGCGTAAAATGATATAATGTTTATCATGCTTAATGATTTTAAAGAATGTTATTATCAGATGAATATATTACAATAAGAATATATATTTATTTGATTACATGTCATAATTCAGTAGAGCTCCATTAAAGGATTAAAATTGTAAAAATTTTAATAAGGAAATCGTATGACTCACCATAACCTAATGATTGGACCCTTAGGGGTAGGAACTGAGCTGGCAGCTGAATGGTTAGTGCTTTGGCCTTTAGTTTCGCAGTGTGTGGCTTCAAATCCCATCTTGTATATCCGAAGTTTATAGTAGTGTGGAATCCTCTTTAAACTCCAGGTCTTAGCGTGCAAAAAAATGACTACTGATCGACAAATAACCAAACTAAACCCTAATCGTAAGACTGCGTTCGCCTGGGAGATGTTGCACTTCTGCTTGCATGGCTGTTGATGTGAGTGCTAATGATTTCCCTCTTAAGTCGCATGTAAATGTTTCTCTCTCACTCACAGAGAGAGAGAGAGAAAATCCCGCTCTTAAGGAAAGGACGTTTGCTGGCCATTAAGCAGTTCTTTATGCTGTGTCAAATGAAGAATTCGTAAAGGAATTTGAACTTAAAATTTATCAGGAAATTCTAGTACTTTAGGAATAATCCGAACATATTGACAGGAGAATGCTATCAATCTGTTGGGTTGGCAATGAAGTAATTGCGGATTTCACTCATAGATGGCTTCAGTTGAATTTTTAGGTTTGCTGACGTAGTACAAATGTAAAACACATTTTGTTATTTGATAGTTGGCAATTCAGCTGTCAATCAGTAAAAAATGTTTTTTGATCTGTTGCGTAGTTTTCGCTTGGCGTTCGTTGAAAATTAGAAAATCAAAAGGAACATTTTTCGTCATATTTTGCCTTTTCATTTCCGCAAAGGGAAAAACGCATAACAAGCTCATAAAAAGTTATGTGCTGTTTATGGTGACGAAGCCTTAAAAGAACGGCAGTGTCAAAATTGGTTTGTCAAATTTCGCTCTGGTGATTTTTCACTCAAAGATGAAAAACGCTCTGGTCGACCAATTGAAGTTGATGACAACCTAATCAAAGCAATAATCGATTCGGATTGTCACGATAACAGTATGAGTCCACCCGGTTGATAGTACAACACATAAGATTGCAGAGAAACTTCATATATCATATACATGTATTGAAAATCACTTAAAACAACTTGGCTATGTTTAAAAACTGGATAGATGGGTTCCTCACGGGCTGAAATAAACGCATTAACAGCTGTGTTTTGCTCAAGAAACGTAGTGAAAATGATCCATTTTTAAAACGTCTGATAACTGGCGATGAAAAAGGGGTTGTTTACAACAATATCAAGCGGAAAAGATCGTGGGGCAGGCCAGGTGAACCAACTCAAACAACATCAAAAGCTGATATTCATCAAAAGAATGTTTTGTTATCAGTTTGGTGGGATTGCAAAGGAATTTTCTACTTTGAACTCTTACCACCCAACCGAACGATCAATTCTGATGTCTACGTTGAACAACTAACGAAATTAAACAATGTAGTTGAAGAAAAGCGGCCCGAATTAATAAATCGAAAAGATGTATTCCATCCTGACAATGCAAGGCTACACACATTTTTGGTCTCTCAGAAAAAATTATTGCAGCTTGGTTGTTGAATGTTTTGCCACATCCACCCTGACCTTGCACCATCTGATTACTTTTTGTTTCGGTCTTTATAAAACTCCTTGAATGGTAAAAATTTCAATAATGATGATGTCATTAATCGTACCTGATTCAGTTTTTTGCTAATAAAAACCAGAAGTTTTATGAACGTGGGATTATGATGCTGCCTGAAAGATGGCAAAAGGTCATTGATCAAAACTGGAAATACATTACAGAATAAAGTTATTTAGCTCCATGAAAAAAATTGTCTTTGATTTTCTAAAAAAAAAAAAAATCCGCAATTACTTAGTTGCCAACCCAATAAATTGAAATATTCATTGAAAAAATACTGTTTTTTAGCAAGAAATATATTAATTGGCAGTGCCATAGACAAGTTGGAAAATAAATGATGAATAGTAGCTTCATCATAAATTTTTAATTTATTGCAACCATATAACTTCTGGAAATATTACATTTATGATAGAAAAGAAGTAATCGGAATAATGTCTTGTTTTATATGATCTTCTGTCGATTTAAAGATTTTCGATACTTATTTAGGAAATTTGTAATATAATCAAATCTATCATTATATATATATATATATATATATATATATATATATATATATATATATATATATATATATTTTCTAAATAAGATTATATATTTCCTAAATATCAATATTATATATTTAGAAAGTGTATAATCAGTGAATATATACGAAAATATTTTTGGTTAATTTGTCACAATTAATAAGAGTTTTAATTTTATTTTAATATTTTGTGGTAGAGTTTTATTTTAATATTTTCTGTTTTGCTCTTGGCTGATAAAAGAAAATTTATTTCAGTAATCTATTTTTATAAAATTAAGCAAAACTCATGTATAAAATTTTAAATATTTACTTTATAAATTATTTTATTATTGAAATTAACCAATAATTAGTTAACAGTTAAACTTTTAAAATATTTTAACATCTATATTTATTTTTTTTTTAATTTTAAGTAAAAGAAAATTTTGAAAAATTACAATCAACGTTCTGTTTATTAATTTTAAAATTAATTTAAATAAATGTTATTTAATTTTATTTACAATTTTTATTGTTTAATAGAATTTTATAAAACGTGTCATCTTATTACTGTAGTATGTAAGAACAAACTAGAACTCTATTGACGAGAGATACAATTGTAACTCTTTCCTTTGCTAGCCTTTCACCCTCTCTCTCAAAGGAACTAAACCCCCCCCCGGGTGAGTGGGGACATGATGACGTCACCCAGACATCACAAATATCATGCTCTCTTTCCAAAGATAAAAGAATAACCAATGAAATGAATATAAATTTTATTTATTTTTTTCATCCATTCATTATGTCTTTTCATTCCAGAATGTACTGATAAAGAAATTTGCTAAATAGCATTTTGAATAAGTATTGTTTAATACATAGTTATAAAATTTTTGTGGACTTATTTTTGTAAAGGGAAGGTTTGCATTTTAACCCATCCCTTTTAAAGTGGAAAATAATTGGGAAGTCTTATGACTTCCCAATTGTTTTTCATTTGATTACGTTGATTCGATTTTTATTATTTAATGTTATGAGTCACTTTTCGCTTACTTTTTGACTGGACCCTATGATTAACTGAATCACTGAAAGTTACTCAGAGTACATACCACGGGCTCTCATAAAGGCGCGTCAATGGTTTCCGGTGAGACATCGACCGATGAGAATACGGGTGAATTTATATCGGTGAGTTGATTCTCTGCGCATCATCGTAGCCTCACCTTGCAGCTTCTCTTGTATCTCGCCAGTCTAGACTGTCTGGCATTTTGTATTTTAGTGCTGTGTTGTCGATAACTTGCTTTGCTTAAACGATAATATTTTTATTAATTAAGCCCTTATAATGCCGCCTAAGCGCTCTGCCCTTGCGAAAGTTTCCTCCGGGATGACCAAGAGGAAGGTGATAACCATCAGCGAAAATGTGAAACTTTTAGATATGATCAAAGACGGTAGAAGTTATGCATCTGTGTCACGCCATTACGGGTTGATTGAATATACAGTGCGGTACATCAAGTAGAGAGAAAGCAAACATCCGCAAAACTGCTTCAATAACTTTTAATAAAAATGCGAAACGTGTGGTGATTCCGCGTAGTAACAGAATTGGGAAAATGAAAGCTTGTGTATTTTTGATTGCTGAAAAACGACAGTGAGTTTAGACACTAATATGATCAGGACAAAGGCCAAAGCTCTCTACGACTAAATCTTGCCCGATGACCCCAATGAAGAGGCTGATGAACCTCAAGCCAGTAATAGCGCTGCCAGGAGTGATTTGCCACCTCTAGGACCAGGCATTTCAGTCAGCAAAAGGCTGGTTCGAACAATTTCGAATTAGATACAGCCTCAGAAACGTGCTTCTATATATTGAGGCATTCCCTGCTGACAACGACACTGCTTGTCGTTCCGTGGAGGATGAATTCCTCACCTTATCAGTAAAAGAGGATACCTCCCTGAATAAGTTTTCAGCATGGAGGAAACGGGCCATTTTCGGAAGAGCGTGCCTTCGCGTACATTACTCTTCAAGGATGAAGTGAAAAGCCCAGGCTTCAAGACTCACAAAGACTGTGTGACTGTCATCATGGCTGGTTTGTCATCTGACTGTCATCATCGCGCTGCAAGTTTTATGCTTGAGCCAGGCTTTATTCATAGAGCCAAATATCCACGGGCATTAAAAAACAAAAATACGGCTCTGTTGTCCCTGTTCTGGGTGCATAATTAACAGATGAAAAACTCCTTGAGATGCTAAAGTCTGAAAGTGAGGAAGAAAACGAAGAGGAAGGCGAAAAAGAATCTGAAAATCGTGGCTTTAACCTGGAAAATCTGCATCAGTTGTGCAAAATGGCAAGAGCGATGTAGCAATTTGCATAAGACACTGAAGACAATATGATTCCAGCTGTCTAATTCAGCGATCGTGTTAATGGGTTATTTCAAAGCCTCCTAGAAAGAGGAGGTTTTCTAGGATGCTTTGGTTGTTTCCTGATAGAGGGGCAAATTTTAAAGGAAAAGAGAAAAAAACAAACACAAAAAACTACCCATCACTATGTTTCTCTCCAAGTTAAAGCTCCAGCTCTGCCGTCAGCGCCTCTTGCAGAAAAGTCTCCGAGGGAGCTTAAAGCTGTCTACGAGTCATGTGAGAACCTCTCTTCACCTTTCTCAGGAAGTAATGATACTTAATGTTTATCATTGTATAAGGTTTTTTAATTAACTTATTAATTAGCACTGACACGCTTAAGTATATACGCATACTGTTGTAATTTTTGTCTTAAATATGTGAAATATATACTGTTTAAATATTTAAATTATTTTTGTACCCTTATAAACGAAAATTCCTAGGTGCCAATCCTAATTCGCGGTTTTTCAGCTTTCATGGAAGTTTCTGGTCCCCATTACCCGCGAAAATAGAGGGATCATTGTACAAGGTTTGTTATTTTGTGATTGCTGAAGGCTTAAAATATAAATTTTTTTAAGTAGATATAATCGTTTCTGACGGTAAGAAATGGTGTCTATTGATTTCTTTACTTAAAATATCATATTGCCATTGACAAAAAAGGTTTTCTTTCACTGATTTTAGATTGTTGGATTATAATTGATTATTTTATGTTGGTTGAGGAAAAAGAAATCCATTATTTTTTACACTAATTTCAAGATTTTATATTTTTCCAATTCCCAATTTCAATTATAAATCTGAAATTGTTTGATCAATATTTTATGAAATGTATATTTCACTACAAACATCTATCAAAAAAAAGTGATTTCTTTTTGCCCAACCTAATATTATAAATTCTGAAATTATGGAAAATGAAGTGTATGTCATAAACTTGTTAATTATTTTATTCAGTTGTATTGAATTTATTCGAATTAATTTGTAGAAAAATATGAAAACTTAAAACTTCGATTATATCGAATGTTGGGAAAGAAAAGTATGGATACAGAAATTATTCTAAGAATACTACGGAACTTTAATTTTTGCATCGAAATTTGAACTTCTGCAATTGTTGATCAGCCAAAAATGTTTAAATCGAATCAAACTCAAGTTTATATGATAATTTAACGCATCGAACTTCTTTAATACGAGGGTCACTCTGAAATTTTTGAGATACAACTAGGTTTTTATAGTTATACTTACAAAATTTTAGGTGTGTTCAAAGTAATCTCCTCAAGCATCAACGCACTTTTGTAGACGAATTTTCCACAGATTAAATGCCTCAAGCCATTCGTTTCTTGGAATAGATGAAAAAAATTCTTCTATAGCCACATCAATCTCTTCTTATGAATGAAAACGACGTCCACGTAAGTTCTTTTTTAGATTAAAGAATAACCAAAAGTCGCATATAGATAGATCAGGTGAATACGGTGGATGTTCGATCACTTTAATTTGTTTTTGTTTAAGAAACTCAACTGTTAATCCGGCTGTATGTGAAGATGCATTGTCATTGTGAATCATTAGTTCCCTAACATTCAGTTCTTGTAGAATTTCTGGAAGACATTTAGTGGTATACCAGTTTGCTGTTACTGTCTTCTGTCCTTCCAGCTTGATGGCTTTGACCAATCCCGTACTTCTGAAGAAAACGGCATACATCACTTTTTTCAGTGCGCTTTGTTTTTTCACCATTGTCGGCGTGTGATCATCTTCAAAGACCTATACTTTTCTTTCTTGACGTGTTGAAACGTCAAAAAACGGTATGTACGTTTCATCACCTGTTACAATTTTAGAAATGATGCGGTGGCCACCATCATTTAGCAATTTAAGAGTTTCTTTACTGATTCTGACACGCTCCTCTTTTTGGTGCTCAGTTAGATTATGGAGAACCTAGCGGTAAACTACTTTTTTCATATGTAATTCTTCATGAATGATTTTGTGTATGGCTGTGGATCCAATATTAAGTTCCTTCTGTATCATTTGATAGGTACAGCGATTATCATCCATTAACATTTTTCGTATGGCACACACATTATCCGGAATTACTGCCGACGGCCTTCATTCTGAATAAAATTGCGACCTCTTCAAAATTCTCTAAATTATCTGAATACAGTAGCATTAGCTGGAGATTCATCACCAAATGCTAATTGCAACCTTTGAACGCATTCTTCTTGATTTAATCCTGCTTTAAAGTCGTAGAAAATCATAGAGCGAAAATGTTCTCGCGTCAACTCCATTTTCTCTCCTGTTTAAAATTTATTCTACGCTTAAACAATTCGAAGTAAGTCGGTAAAAAATCGTCTTCTGTGTTAAAATACTTTGTATTTTAAAATTAAACCGTTATTTTTATTTTATAAATTCTCGTCTGCGCGTATCTCAAAAATTTCAGAGTAATCCTCATTTGCATTTTCTATCAATGTCTACTGTAATTATTTGCATTGTTTAAGTTTCCAGGTTAATAATTATGCCCTAAAAATTTAAATCTATTAGGTATACGAGAAATTTTGAAAAAACTTACTTGTTATTTGTTTCAAAGTGGTTGTTTAGTTTCCGCATGCAAGTCTTGGAACTTTTCCTTACTTCCAGTTAAACCAGCGATTTCAGTGTGACTGAATGAAGCCAATACGAATCGATACTTTATCCATTGAAATTTACCAGTTGCGATAACAAAGTAAAAATGTTTAATACATTTTTTCCACTTCTTTCTTTCAGTTAAGTGAAGTAGAATCTCGAGAGAATTTCTATATCATTACATTGTGTGGTGCTTCCGAACTCGTTTCAAGCATTTTTATTTAATCTTGTTTCCTTCAAGAAATCTCATGAGCGATTATTCTTTTCTCGTGTTAGCTTATTTGCCGAGCTGTCAGCTGAATAATTAACGCCATCCATTCATCAACTCGTGGATTCAATTCCCGAATGGTTGTGATTCATATTTAACCTCAAAGTACAAGATTTTCTCGTACAGCGACCAAGCAACAGGCTTTATCGTTATTTTTCTATTTCCACTCAATTTCTGCGTAATTTTGATATTTTATTGATATTTTTCGAAAAATTATGCTTTGGTTATATATATATACCCATAAATTCCCCTAAAATGTTATGTTAAAAAATTCAAGCGTGTATTATATTGCAATAATTTTATTTTCTTTAACACCTCTTGGTGGGCATCGAATGGCCTAAAGCTTCTGTAATGAATTTTAACATGTGCAGCATTGCCACTATTCATCGATAGCGGGCCATACTCATATTGTGTGTTCAACACGAACCATGAAATCTTTCGCTCTTAAAAATGCTGTCCTTATATTAGGTGCAACATTTCGTGGGTTTGGTTCCCACCTCGAGTACTGGTGTTTGGAATCCACTTTTGAATGGGGGATGCTATTCGTTTAAAGTTTTGCAGGTATTTTTAATGATAGTGAATCTTCAATGGATAAAAAGAAGTCGCCATCCTAAAATCCCAGAGATTTTCGTAACTTTTGGGGATTTTTTAATTGGCTTAATTAAAAAAATTAATTGTTCTAATTGAAGGCTCTTACCTGTGTGCAATTCTAAAATTTATGCATATTCTGAGAATGACTGTTGTAATAAAAGGACTGCTTTCGGTTTAACAGTTCATCGAATCCCATTTTGGGCCCCGTATGTTCGTAGTGCTTTTGAATCTATTTTGAACTATAGTTACAGGTCTGATTAGAAATAGTGTACTTAAATGATCATTGAGAAATAAACCAAATGAAACCCTGTAATGAAATTATTTCTAGTATAATAATATTTAATTATGTTTTAAAAAAGGAGAAAATTATCTACATTTTTGATTTACACTACACTTAATTGAAATTTAACACTTGCACCTTGATCTGAAAAATGAACAAGGATTTTTCCTTGATTGAATGGTTGATTTTAATAGATTTTTTTCTGTAAAGAAAAAGTAATGATAGTGAGGTGAACTTTTATTATTTTTACGTACTATACACCTTAAAGCTAAAGGACAGTGTTTTTGCTTAATTTAACTTAATTTTAAAAGTGCAATTTTCTTACCAGCTTTCATATCCTGTTTTCTTTTTTTTTCCGTTTAATTGACTTTAACCAGCAAATGCTAAATAAACCTGCATTTTGTTTCATTTATCCAGAGTAATTTTTGTCTTTGCACTTTTAGCTATTCTCAGTGCATTTATTCCGTAATCATCTGATATTCAGGCGAATTTATCTGCTTTTGCTTCAAATATGTTCGCAAGACTTGTGTAATTTATTTGCTTCTTTCATAAATAACAACTTTGTAGAACGATTTCCACTAATTTTCTAGAACAATATTTGCTACTTAAACTTCTCTCGAGGTTGATTCTGAGAAACGTTTAGGAATATTTTTTATTTATACAAAAAAGTGTTTGAGTTAGTGTGTGTTAGTGAGTAAGAGAGAGATGAAAATGGACAACAACGTCAGAGGATCTATGCAAAGTTTAATGTACAATAATAAAATCATGATCCATTATTATTATTATGGAAACTTAATAAATTATCACAAATTTAAAATTTACGATCCCCAGAATGATACGGTTTTTTAAGTCTTGAGAAAAATATAGATGTGTGTTTACAAACAGTAACTTACTCGAGTACTGTGTATTAGGAAATACCTTTTGTGGATGAACATTGACAAAACTTATTTCCACTGATTTGTTACTTGTAGTAAAACTGGTGTGTATAACTTATTTTCATGTTATTACTGTTATGTTATCTAAATTATAAAATAATTTGAAGTTCTGAGATCTTTTAAATTTTCATTTCTGCTTCGTATTTCAATGATTGGATACATTTCAAGTAAGTGAATGTTTTTTATAAATATTCATTGCACATAAATAGTTTCATAAAAATGGAAATAATTTGTTTTACACGAAACGGCAAATAATTGGAAGTTGTGCTTATTTTTGACATTTATAAGTAAATATTTAAGTTCCCGCTGGTACTAATTGATGAATTCCAGTGGCTTCACGCCGCTTTTTGTTAAAGATCAGCAAAATGTAGCATCATTTGTCCCGTGGTGCGTCCAAAGTCCTTCAGTAACTTGGATGTAGAGAGGAGGATGCCAGCTCAAGTGTGACCTCCGCACCTGACCCTGGCTCAAATTTACGAGGGTAATGGAAAAGTACTCCAAATCCTGTTAACCTTAAGATACAGTCCGTGGCTCGTCTGCACCCCTATGTATGTATGGTACTAATTAAGAGTTAGCAATGCAGACTGTTTCTGTTTGGATTCAGAACCTCATTCAGTTTAAAATTTTAAGTTTAGGTTTATTTCGCGGTATGTTTGTTCATTCTTTGCTTCCGAGTTTATTTTCTGTATATCACAATTATTATCTGTGTTTTCCAGCCCACAATTACTGTACTCGGAAACCTTTGAATCTGAAAGAAATATTGAAATCAAAATGAGTGAAATTTTTATTTAATGCTTCTAAAAAAAAAATAAGCTATGAGGAATGACCAAATTAAAATTAATTACTTACTAATAATGCTACTGTGTAAAAAGAAATATCAAGTAAAAAGTTTATCATACATTTTTTGTGTGTTTGCTTGCAGGTAACTAAAATAGAATTTGCAACAAGTGGTCATCAGGTGGACTCTTACTTGAGGTGGCAAAATATTTTGTGTTAATATGACTCAAAATAATCAATCGGGTTGTAGCAAAATAACATTCAGTGTTTTTCAACATTTCTTAATTTAAGCAAAACCATTAAAAATGACAAAAATTTAAATCGCATCGCGCGTTGAAAAACAAAACAGTAGCATATGTAATTTCTCTCATGTTAACTTTAAATGATGCTGCTAATATATTATAAACCATGGATAGCAAATGTGGACTTTACGTACAGTATGTTATTTTCAGTGAAAATACATATGTAGTTTATAGATACATGTATTACATAGCGCAAATATTATATTTTTGTTAAACATTTTGAATCGCTGTGCTGCAATTCCGTTCTTTATTCTTTTTTGATTGTGATGGAACCTCTAAAACATTTTTAACCAAATTTTCACTGCATTTATCTGTGGAAAGATCTTTTCCTTTGTTACGTGGAGAGTTCTTCCCAAGAGGTTATCTTCACGTCCTGGCCGTTGGACTCCTTCTGAACAGCGAAATGGCGTGACTCTTTTGGAAATTCCTGAGTCATTTATTGTTATACAGAAGAAAACATCGACTGGACCTTGTGTCAAGGCTGCATCTTTCGTTGCTTGTTCGTGCGTGACGAAATCTCTGATGTCCTTTCCTGATAGCAAACTTGATTAGCTCCATCTTTCCATTTGCGTCTGCGTAAGAAGCTCTCGTGTTCATGCTCTCTTTAGCCTTCTTTTCCTCTGTAAAATAAATAACTTTATTATGCGTTAACTTGGTGTACATCTGAAACACTTCGGCTTGTAATTCCTTCTTGTGTTTTTGTACATCTTTAAATGCCCGCATTTCAAATGTGGAAATGAATCCACTGTAATAAAATTCTAATATTGTATATGGTTGGACAAGTTTAGAAAGTATTTTGTTGATATTTCTATTTTCAATCACAAAATATATCATAAGACTAATATTGATAACACAATTCTCATAGTTTTAGTTTTTTCCTCGATATTTTTCTGGGCCTCTTGTGGCATTTTTATTTTTATCGTTCTTAATAAGAACGTATAAAGAACGCGCAATTAAAAGCAGTTTGGAGATATAAAAAAAGAAACATTTTTAGTTGTCAAACTATGTATGAGTATTTTAAATATGATAAAAATGTATTATTTAAATTACTGAAAGTTATTACAGTAATTTAACAAATAAATTTTACTGGTATATATTGTTCATATATTCTGCGGACATTAATTTGATTTTTTAAGTAGATGGATTTCTATTATTAGGAATTGGCTGTCACACACATTTCTAATTAGCACTACTAATAATCACCATTAGTTTTAATATGCAGCTTATTTTCAGTCACTTTTTAAAAGTCGATATTTTCAATGCTATCTAAAGAAAAAAAAATCCAAGGAAAATCTGGAATCTATATTACAACTAAGTAAAAATTGTTCTTTTATTATTTTAAATTCAGCATAAATCATTTTTTCTAATAATTTTTCTTGGAATATGTAGTCAAACCATGCAGTATCAAACCAAACTGTTTTGAGCGAGCAGCAAAACGGCTTTGGCCTTTGGCTCAACTTGGCATTGCATATTTATAGTGGCTCGGAATCAACTTTACGCTGTAGTTTCCCATCTAATTGGCCTGAACTAATTCAAACAAATGACCAATGAGTGACAAAAGAACCATAAATAAAAGCGAATCAATTGAAGTCACTTAATCATTTCCTTAAATAAATATTAAATCGCAAATATTTATAGTAGTTTGACTAATTTAATCTTCCTAAATTTGAGGCAAGAAATAAATTGTCAATTTCTATGTATTTTTCTGTTTACATCACCCTGAGATGCAGAGGGTTATAAATTTGATTGGGGGTTCGGTCTAAGTAACATCCCCTATCTATTGTAAAGTATACAACAACGGAGTGCATAGATTCATTCTATGCCGACTTGTATTGCAAAAGTAAGATGACCAGGCAGTTGTAACGAGAATATCGTACTTCTAACATTCACAGATAAAATTACACATTTCTTGTAAGTAACGAGTTTATTAGAATAAAAAAACACTTAAATAAGTAAGCATATTTTGAAACACGCGGATCGAAATATATTTTTCAACACATAAATTGTTAAATAAGTTTTTTTCTCTTTTGCTTATATTTACTAGTTTACACGAACAACTGTAATAGCATTCTTTTAATAGTATTTGCATAGTATTAAAAGAAATAAATTAATTCCTTGATTCATATTTATCTTTACTCTTACTACAAAAAGCTAATAAATTTCTAGATCTTTAATACAAGTATGTAAGAACAATGTAAAAGTATGTTAACTGTACAAATACACAAATGAATAAGTTTTTTTTTTTCATATATATATCACATACAACACAAAATAAAATTAAAACAAAAAGCATTCCTATAGTGCAAAAATTCCGGAAATGTGACATCTTGTCGTTTGATACACATACCAACATCCGGGAAACCTTCCCTTGGAAAAGCTGATCCGTCAGTCCTCTGGCCGCACTTCCTAAAATGAAATGAAAACTTTTTTTATGCTGAAATGATTATAGGCATACATAATCAAAAAAAAATGTAGAGGTACAAAAAAGCTGTAATTTTGTCAACACTTTTAAACACAGAATATGGGTGTGTCCAAATAATTAAACAACAAGAAATGCTGATTAAAATGCTTTTTATGTAAATTTTCTTCGCGATCTTAAAATTATGAAGTTCTATCCTCGGCGCATTGATTTGGAATTATTGTTTTAGCACTGAATTGCAACTCAGTTAAATAATTAAGGCCAATGTATATATAATGAATGTTTGATATCTATTTATTCAAAAACAAACTTTTTTGTGACATATTTATTGAATACTGAGGTACACTATTACTTTTTTTTATCGGAATTCTGTACGTAAATATGTGTGTTTTGTTTTTATCTGAAGGTGGGAAATCAGTTTTTATACTCCAAGTTGAAGCTCCTTTTTGGACGGGAAAATCTGTTAAATACAGAAACGAGAACAAATAATTTATTGTTAAGCGATTCTTTATTTATTCTGAAAAATACAATAGATGATCGTTTTTGCGAACTTCTGATTTACGAACTAGTGATTATTCCGTACCCGGATGATCTGCAGTGGCGTGATTGGTTAGGACACCGGAAGGCAGTGAGTTCGAATTTCGGTTTAACTGAAGATGAGGTAATGCCGTGCTAATAACTCTAATCAAGAAAATTGTGTTGGAACTGCGAATAAAATTTCGGAATCAGGAGTATTGAAATCATTACTTTTCTAATATGATCCAAAGGAGGGTTTTAGTGCGAACGAGAGAAGTTTGTTTTTTTAAGATTCTGCTCGAAATATTAAATTACTCAGCTTACTAATCGAAAATTACTCAGCTTTAAAGTCCATAAATGTAATGGGGTTTAAAAAAATCAAAGAATATTGTTTCTCGCCGCCAACTTGAAACAGGAACAGAAAAACTGTCTCTGTCTTTCACGGGAAAATATTCAAAGCTAGGAATTAAAATGTACAATATCTATCTGCTGCATAACGTGTTAAAGTTAACTTAAATGATTGGGAAGAACTTTTGAAAATTTGCTGAGAGTTAAATCGACATTTTTCATCGGAGAATTGTAAAATTCTTCTAATTGTCGATAACTACATTGCTCACATTGTAGTCCGAGAAATTCAGTCGCGATTCGTGTAGAATTCATTTCATTAACGTAATTTCTGTTACAGGTCATAAATCAGGGCAACAGCAAGAGTAAATATCATATGGCACGTTTGCAAAGAGTGATTATGAGGTTGAAGTTGGGGATGTCCTAATGAAACTGACTTTCTAGTATACTCTTTCCATATTTCCCTTAGCGAATGTTGCGCATAATTTCAGTGAAAAGAAATGAATTAATTTATCGATCAAATAAAGGTTGAAATAAATTATTTAATATGCCTTGTGGAATGTGTCATTTTAATGACCTTTGTATTCTGGAAAAGCCATACAAAGATTGGCTTTTGTGTGGTTCAGAAAAAAAGAATTTAAATCATTGCGACTGATTGAAAGATTCCAAGATTGTATTGATGAGTAATTTAATCCTATTAGAGATAGAATTTGTGCTTATTTTTCACTTGCATTTAAATAGGCAAAATTAATATCACTTATAAAAAATAGTTAATTTGCTTCACTGCCTTCTCAAAGTCAAGCATCTACTGAACGTGAGTTTTCTGTGAACAAAGTTTGATGATAGAAAATTTAAATTATCACTATATTGTGACTAAGTGCGAATATGATTATCACAACCGAAATATTGGAAATGTTGCAAAGGCATCCTTGGTTTTGCTGCTGGTGCCAGGCAAAAATATAATTTCCGACAAATTAAAATAACAAAAAAAAAAGCTGTCAATAACATATGGAAAGCAAAAAGCACATGTTGAAAAAATTGGTGAACTTAAAATTAGAATTGAGCGTTTGGAAGATGACATATTTGAATTTAAGAAATCTGCAATAGGAATTGCCGAAGAAGCGGAAAGAACTAGTATATTAACATTAGTTGCAAAATCAAACATGTGTCGCTGTGGTTCTTCAGAGAGCCAATAGTTTACTCATATTAATAATGAATTAAAAGTGAAAGCTTTGGAGATGGAAAGTTAGCATTTTCTAATAGCAATATTGTGTATGTATAAATTACCAAATGTATAAATATATTGAATGATTAAAGAAATAGAAAAGAGTCTAGAATAGGAATGTGAAATTGTATAGTTTTAAAAAAGTTTGAAAGTAAACAGAATAAAAATTTAGAATTGCTTTTATTAAATAATTGTTGGATTTTAAAAAACACACATTCTGGAAGTTTTATCTAATAATTGCATTTATTTTGTTTTCAATAAGTATATTTATTCGAAAAGAGATTGTTAATAAATCGAAATCTAACGAAGATGTTTAGAAACTCTAAAATTACTCCTTACTATATAAAATGTATATTTCAGTCAGTAAAGAATATTATCTAAATAAAGTGTGTATTCGCTGTATTTGTAAATTCATTAAAAGCTCTTGAAAACATCATTAAATATAACTCTAACTTAAATAATACTCTCATTAATTTTGGCATAATTTTATTATTTACAAATGTAATTAAAAATGTTGCATATACATGCGTATTTGCATATATTATATGCAAATATACATATTACATGCAAATATGCATATTTGGTTAAAAGCAATTTTTAAAATGAATAATTTAATATGAATGTCGATATACCTCCTGATATTTGTGATTTGACTCCTAAAAAATTCCTTAAAATTCCGGGAATTTGATTCGTGGAAATTTGAACAAACCCTGATGTATTCATAAATAATTCTTCTAAAAACAATTTAACAAAAAAAAAGAAATAACATTTATTGAAAACAATTTAAAATTAGATAAAATTCATAACACCGACCAACTTAGCCGTTTAACTGCCGCACACATACTTAAATATACTGGTAAGTGCATTTTATATAATAATTGTATTTTACTCTTGTGTGGACTTGGTTACAGTGGAATTCGATACTTGTAATATATGAATACATCTGATCGTTAAATCAATGTGACCGAAGTTTTTCTTAGTTGGCAACACATCAGATGTATTCTGGCGTGGCATTCGAGTGATCTCACCTTAACTGTGAAAAGATCACTTTATTAACGAGTGGAAGTAATCAGAAATGAAGGCATGAGCCTTTCCATATCATTCACAATAATAATTTGACGCTCTGGAAAAACGAGATGCTGAGATTTCATGTCGAGCTTACTTGCAGCCATGGCCAATTATTCCTAACTCATGGTAATGCCAGACCTCAACATGCACGAAAAATCCTGTTTGACTAACTCCAGTCGTATACTTTTGCATCTCATTGCTTCGAGACAAAAGCCCTTTTTTATTGTTCTGGTGATAGCCTTATTTCTTGAGTAGTCTCGGATAATTTTTGTGCTAAGCCGTCTAAGCTGTTCAAAGGCCACATTTTAATCACCTCACACAATGTCTTCCCCCCCCCATTTCTGTATTAAATTCTTTGACCGAATGCCTTTCATGTAGCGTAGCTGATAAGCAGTTTAAAATTTTGTCAATTTGTAGTAAATTTTAATGAACACTTATTTACAGGTTTTTAAATGAACAAAAATAACCTTAAAATATTGAAGTCCGCCGCACACAAGTCACGTGTGGTAACTCTGGAAACTAAACAAAAAATTGTGATCAGAAAGGAAGAAAATAGCTGCCAGCGCGCATGCGCTATTCTCTCGATGTAATATTTTTCTTTCAATGTTTTCTCACGTTCTATCGTATCTTCCAAAGAATTAAAATTTTCGAAAGAATTTTTTACCCTTTTCTGTAGTTCTACTTATAAATTTTGTATTTTAGAGTTTAAATGAATTACTCCATGAAAAACTTGACAATCCAATCCTTTTTGTACAGTCGGGGTACTAGTCGTGATCAAAAAACATCGGTGCTTTTCGATCCACCTTCGCATGTCACATTTTACACAAATAAACCGGTAACGTGGAAAGGAGAAAAGTTTTCCTCTCCTTTATTGAGAGCTAAATATGTGAACAATTATGTTATTGTGGTTGCAATTAAAATCCTTCTTCGGGAATACAACGATGCAACGGTCAGGGCATTGGATGGCAGGTGCGTCTTCCGGTGGCCGGCGTTGCGTGACGATTCGCACGGGAACGGACAGGGCGGGCGCAATTAAAACAATGAAGCGACTCCTGGAGAGAGAGAGTGTCGCGCTATTGGGAGCCATGACTCTGGAGCGAGTGGGCGAGCAGTTGAGTTGCGATGTCCTCCTCAACTTCATGTTCTCAGATTTCATCCTGGCCGAAGCCATACCGGGACCTTTGCTGCACTGTACGTACCTCTTTTTCACTCGTTTGTAACAGTGTCTCAATACATTTCTCTCAAATAGAATGAAATGTATTCTCGGAGGCTTTTCATAAAACATCTTTAAAGCGAATGTTTTTAAATTCGCCGACAATTTAATATTAATTTTTAATTATTCTCTCTTGCCAAACTCTCTATTTTACACTTTTGCCTATTTTACTACTTTATATTTCTAATGAAGCGTCCTTATTGTGATATTTCCATTCAAACATTATCGGCGATTTTTTTTGCATAAATCTGCGAGAAATTTTTTTTCCAGTTTTACCACATATAATAATTATTGAAATGTTTATAGAGTATGGTTCTTTCCACCCAAACAAGGTATTTTTTAATCGGGATCCATAGCAGTTTAACGTGAATTATATATCTTGTCAAACGACCTAGTATAAACTGCATCCAAAAAACTACACTTTAGCTAAACATTCAACCAACCTCCAGAGCATAAGAATGAAAATTTCAGAATTGATACATCTAGATAAAATTGAGAGGGTTGTTTGTCAGAAGTCCTTGAAAGAAAAATGTATAATAAATTATTAATGTTGCAATGTGTGCATTAAAAAACTCTCTTATGAATCATTAGCATGTTATCACTACATCTACTCTTAATTGCATGGAAAATATAAGCGATGGTTTTACTTCCAGGACCTCTGCTCAAAAACTGCATTAAAACCTTAAAATATCTTTTGGCTTTGCAAATATCTTAGAAAGTTGTATTTGAAATACAGAATCATCTTAGGAAAAAAATTGACAATCTTAGTCATTAATTTTGGAGTGTCTTGTCTAGATATTTTCTTTCAGAAGTTGTTATAAAATAAGTGAGAATGTTCTAGCTTTGTTGTTATACTTTTTTTTATAACAGAATAAATAAAACTTCGCAGAAAATCGAATTTTTAGTTTTCTTATCAAAGGACATAGTGACTGTAAAATGACTTAACGAGAAACTTAATAAAATCCTTTAGTACGTTTTGAAAAAAAATTGTTGATATTCTTATAGTTGGTAGAAATGTCCTATAAATTACCTTTATCAGTCATTTTTTAAACGCTGATAATTGGCTTATAGTTGATGATATACACAGAAATTGCCATCTTTCTATTAATTTACCACCAATCTGTTTCTTAAAACATTTGTTAGGGACTGAAAGGATTATCCCAAAACACAGGGGTTTGAAATGAAAATTTTAATTTTAGCAAATCTATATTGAGTATTGATATCTTTCCTCAAAAATATCACAACGTAAGGTTTTATTTATTGCCTAGCGTATAGTTAAAAAAAATATTAATTTATTCTAAATATACTCCAATAAAACGGTTTTATATTAAAAAAACTCTAAAGAAGTTTTCTTTCTCGAATGTATTTATGTTAATTTAAATTAGGTTAAAAAAAAAGTTTTTAGTGAAACAAAATGCTTAAATGTAAAGTAATAGTGATGGCTAACATGCAGAAAAGACTGCGGTTTATTTTTTAACATTTCGGTACCTTTGAGATAACAGAAAATTCAAAAATAGTATGTGAGTGTTGAGTTTTAAATTTCATTTCATCGCATTGTATTAAAATATCTCTATGATGATTTTTTAATATTTTTACTTTGCTTCGCCTACTAAAATTTTATATATATATGTATGTATATAAATTCCTTATTTAGTTTATAATTTTAGATATTTGCTTAATTATAACTAGGCACTTCAATAGATTTAAGTTTGAAGCCATTATAATTTAACATATTGGTCGGTCAAGGTAAGAAGAAAAATTAAGTCAACATATGTTAACTTTTCTCAATTATAATTGCATACTTTTCATGGAAAATTTTGCGTAGAATAGAGTAAAATATTGCTAGTTATTGAGTTGAAATTAACTTTGATTAACTTCATATTCAGGCGGTTGAAAAAGCAAAACATGATTTTCTGTCAGGATCCTACTTGACGCGGTAAAAGAATGACAAACGAATATCCCGTTTTAAAAAAAGTTTTCTCTGATTTTGCCCTAAATCTTCAGAAATCACTGATTCTTCCCACTACTACTTCATCAGTAGAAGTATTTATTACCTTGAATTTTTAATTTAAAAAATTATAATTTTAAGTATGCAAAGAAATACAATAAAATACAAAATTTGATTTTTTTTTTTTTCATTTTATTCACGCACAATTATTTAATTCAACAAAATAGCAAAAATTGTTATGCAGTTTTTATTTTAATTGTGTTTGCATTGTGGAGATTATGTAATGTACTCATGTATTTAACTATATTTATACTATTTAAGTGAATTTATAATTTTATTAAATGTCCTTTAATTATTGAAAACTTCTTTCTAATAAAAAGAAACATACTGGCTTTTATTCTGCAAAATATGCATTTTCTGCGAAGAACATAACAAAGGCTAAAATGAAATGTTGCACTCAGACATTCCTGGTGTATTTCATATCCTGTTACTTTTAAGAGAAAAATGGATTCCCTTCTCGTCACTTAAATGATGAATTGTATTCTCTTTGTAAAGTTGTTGATTATTTGAACCCATGTTTCAAATGAATCTCGCCAACTTTAAGCGCTTTGTCTCGATATTTCAAAAATTACTCGATTTGTAACCAGTTATAGGTTTTTATTGTTGATGGTTGTTTTTACGAACACAAGTACCGATAAATAGTTCTTAAAATCGGAAATTCATAAAACAAAACAGATCTTAAAACCATATTTTTTACCACGCTGCTCTTTCTATATTAATAAAGTATTATTATGAAAAATATTTAGTATACATTATATATAAAAAAAACTAGGCAATAAAAGATTTTTAATTAGAAAATTTTCCTACTTTCATTTTATTAAATTACTTACCTTTATTGAATCACTTACCTTTTGTTTCAAGATTTCATGACATTTTCTAATTGAAGAATGCTACATTTTAAAACACATTTTTTTTTCTTCTTTTTGTCGATGTTGGAAATTATTTTACTGTTTTCTCAAATGATACCTTTATCTTGTTAGCCATTTACATGTTGGTCTGATGGTTACAGCAAGAATAGCTTATCTTCACCCAGTCGTCAGATAATTTTTTTGTTTTTCATCAATTACAGTTGTTTGGAAATGCATGCTGGTTAAAATCACTTAGGTATCCTTTTTTCTCCAACATTATTCCAAGCATAGTCACAAAAATGTCAATTTCATAAAACAATTCTGAAACATGAGCCCTCCTTCCAAAAATATCCTACTATATTTTCATTTGAACATATTGATTTCACTCAAGTGTATGCAAAGTTGGATGTTAAATTAGGCTGCAGAAATTCTATGCGGATTGCTTCAAACTATCAGGTGAACTATACTTGAGGCTGTGTTGTGCCTGATAATAATTTAAATCCCACTAATATAAATCACATTGGAATTTATAAAAAATATTTCTCTTTAATTTCGATTTTAGAATTAAAACGACTTTTTGTTCACTACACTGATTAATTATTCTTAAAATTGCAGTTTATAACTAATTCATAATTATGAGATTCTCCGATAAAAACATCAAAAATTGCAACCACAAAATAAAAAAATAGAATAAAACATCAGATGATTAAAAACAAACGCAATCGAGAAATGCATGAATCCCGTAAATAAGGATATTTCAAAAATTTAGTTCATATAAATGGAAATTAAATTTGCGTCCATGGGGCCCTGTTAGGGATCAGAATTAGTTCGTAAACTAAAGGTTTGTGAAAACGAGCGCTATTGTAATATCATAAGCAGTAGCTGCTTCTCAAGAACTTCTAGGAAATAATAAAATAGCTCTTATAATTGAAAGTTTGTGAAATGGAAGAAATAAGTTTTAAATCTTAAAACTCATTTTTTTAACTATAAAGTGGTTGTTTATTTCGTTACAGTTGAAATCCCGAGACGCCACTTTATTACGATTCTCACTGGTTTAAAATATCCATGACATGAGATAACGTTTAATCCACATCATATCATATTTAGATGGCATTGTAAATCCGACTTGTCGACGAAATTTGCTGCCTGCCTTCAAATCACTTTCTCAGAACGGCAGCAAACAAAGCGAAATTCTTTATCGAATGTCGGAGAATATAGTCGAAGCTCATTTTGTTAATAAAACGATTTCTTATATTAGGAGCAAAACATCGGTTTGAGAAGCCGTTTTCCATTGATTCAATCCTTTAACATATGGACAACTGCAGAAAAAACAAAATGAAAACGACATGATAAAATATCCACATAAATCGGCAAAGACAATTTAAATTTGAAAAAATTTGATTAATTAATAGAATTCTAAATTAATAATTTCTCAATATTTGCAAACAATTTTTGAATATTAAGACTATTGCCTTACTTACGCCAACATTAAAAATTTTCTTTTAATTAATATTACTGAAATAAAAGTAGATTTGTAAAACAAATTCAAAAAGTTCATTATTTTTTTTATTAAATTGCTGTATATAAATGAAGAACTATTAGAAAATAAAATATATAGCATGCAGTATATAGGAAACGCGTGCAAAATAAAATTTGTATTTAAATGTATTTAAAAGTAACTTTTATTTTCAGTCTATTGATAAAATATCAGGCGATGCAATTACTTTTAATTTTTCTTTCTGTAAAATGAAGTTTTGAAAATTACATTTTTAAAAACATTAAACATTTTTTCGATTTTAGAAAGCATTTTGTTGTTTTTATCAGAAAAGTTTATCTTGTTAGCCAGCAATACATCAGCATCTGAAAGTTCTTTTCCATTCGTTATGCTCTCAATTAGTCATCGATTGCTTTTTACGTTCAAATTACATCTGGGTCCATATTTAAAAGCACTAAAATAAAATTTTGCACACTTTCTTTCTCGAAATTCATGTATGAGTAGCTCCTCTTCACTCAAAATGTCAAGTAATGATTTTGGCTTAGTTTAATAAATCTTGTAAGTCAAAATGAATTCTAGATAAATTTTTTCTTCAATATCATTCCAAGTGTAGCTTGACAAACGTATTGCGCCTAAATGGCAATCTCATCAGGTGTTTCCAAGCCATGGTCATTCCTTGCGAAAGCACTTTACAACGTGTGATCTGGAAGCAACTATGTTCTGAGTTGTATGAATCGGAAGAAATTCAACATGGATCTCTTTTAAAAAATCGGTATTTAACATCAGCAGGATTTAGTTACCCGCAATTTCAAATATTTACAATTAAAATTTAATAATGGAAATTTAATTTTTTAACTATATAATAAAACAAAAAATGTAAATAAATCTGTTAGTAAAAAATAAACGTAAACAAAAGATGCGTGAAAATGAGTTCGCGAGAAAGATTTTCCAAAATTTTAACTTTTGCATGGAAATTGTTGATGCAACTGTATTATTAACAAGTCATTAGTTAGTAAAATAGTAAGAGTTCATAAACAAAGATCCATTAAAAATAAGCGTTTAACGTACTTCAAACTGTGTATCAAGAATTTTTTGTTCCCTTAAAAATTTTTGTTATAGAAAGACACTCTTATTTCGCTTTTCTTTAAATATAGAAATTGTACTGAAAACTATTTTTTGAATTGATTGATTTAGAATTTAAAAAAAAAAAGTTTATTTAATAATTTTATTTTTTAAAGATGAATTCTTGCATCATTGTGAGTCCAAAAACGACGCTTTCCCTAAATCTTGAATTACCTTCATTTCAGATGTCGTTGAAGGGAACAGTCCTGCCAGTTACTCGATTCATAAATCCCTACTGTTGTATTACAAATGTGAATTTCGCACAGTCAATATTTATTAGAATAAAACAGATTTTGATTTCAGAACTTTCATATGTGTCACTCTTACCGCAGAATTCGAATATTAACACAACTTAATATTAACCTTTCATTTGGTGTGAACACAGGATAAGTAAACTCTTTTTCTTCTCCTTTGTCTGAAGAGACGTATGCCTAATGAATAACAATGGGAGAAAACAGTGGGAATCGCGAGGCCCCTCCCTTTTCCGTAGCTTCCGGGCTCATCTTATGGTAACCGAGGACATGTCCTCCGGTTGCATAAGTTTCTTGTACGAGGGAAAAAAACGATGTCTACTAATTTCGGTCCTAAGTTAATTTTAAATATAATTACTAATTAGGGTACTTATAAAAAATTCTGACGGAATTTTATATAAGTACCCTAATTAAGAGAAAAAAAATTGCACCAAACAGCGCGATTTTTGCTAATAGAATATATATCAATTACTTGGTTTTTTACTTAAATAAAACAACAGATCTGGCCTTCTTAAGGGAGTAAAAGTAGATTAGTTTGACAAACTAGTTTAGTAATCCAATCAAGCAGTAGACGTAAATAAATCAAAAACGGCTACCCAAAAAATTATATCCCATAAAATGATGATAATGCTCTTTCTTTCCGAAGGCAATCTGAGTTATGAATATTTGGTTTTTGGAATGAAGTTAAAGTTGTTAGTAACCCTTATTTGTGGGGGAGCATCCCCATATTTCCCGAATCTCGTATACCCTCCATAACCCATATATTCCGAAATTTACATCATTATCTTTTTCTGATCAATGTATAACGTTTCGGAAAGCAAAAGTGAATGTTATGTTTCACCTTGTTGCACCACGTCTGCCTGAGTGAGTTCTTGAAAATGTTCCAAGTTTTTTAACTGTTAAAGTTCCCCGAAAAGTAAAATATACTATAGATATTTAAAGAAGTTTTAGAATAGCTTATTGAGTAAAGTGAAAGCAAAAGTTATCAAAATCATAATTTTGGAACGTTATTTCGGTTACAGCATGAATTAACAAAGCCATCAAGATCACAACCAAAATCATCATACATTTATACTAGTGTGAATTGAACCCAACAATTAATTGCCATTCTGTGTATATAAATGTAAGAGCGGCAACAAATAACCAAAATTGTTATGAAAGCAAAAGAGACGTGCAAACTAAATAATATATCACCATATATCAGTACTAAGTCACTTATATGTTTCAGTCAAATTAAATTAATACTTTTTTTAAAAGAATATTGACGAATATATTAATTTATTGCTTGATTTGATTACATTGGGACCTTCTGTCACCAAGAGATCTGTATACCACTGTAATCCTGCGCACTTTTTATATGAAATGCAAGCAGATACCATCCTATCATGCAGAGATGTGTTTTTTAATCCTTTAACATAAGCAGTAACGAATCAGACTCGCCATTCCTTTCTACAGCCACTGCACGCTTACCAGTATCACTCGCGATTGTATGTCCAAAGCAATTTAAACATCATTCTGATTAATAAAAATCCAAATTTGTTAGTAAAATGCACTCCTCAAATTTACCGTTTAATGTGTGCGCCAAGGGGTTATGTATGGAACTGTTGCTTGGATTAAATATTGAAGTTCGCGGAGCTATTAGCCTTCGGTTCAACAGTTCGTTCAAATCCCACCTTGGTCGTTGATGTTTGTAGTGGTTCGGAATACACTGTAAACCGTAGGTCCCAACCTAATTATCACTTTAGTTATCACACTAGTTATGTGTGCTAGAAATAACCTTTGAGCGACTAACAAACCAAATTTTAATATTTAAGTCTGGATTTGTATCATCCACTGCAATTCTTATCGATATCATATTAGGAAGAATTAAATATGTATTGGAAAAAAAACTATCTTTATTTTTATTGCACTGTGGGAAAGAGGATCCGATGCAATATGTAACCGCAGAGTTTATGCATGGATGGCAGTTTTAAAAAACAGAATTATAGGTTTCCATTCTCTCTTGATTGTGTGGAAAGATCCCAAGATAGACTGTTACATCCTTTCAATTGATGATATCGGCCTAAATAACTTCTGTAGCGCATGCAACATTTAAAACATTCTTATAATTGCATCTTAAATTAATGCAAGTGTTATTGTCAACATTTCATAATGATTGAACTTTTTATTTCAAGTTAACAAGAGACGAACATACTGATAAGTTTCATTTTATTCCGTACTATCGCTCCAACTCAACCCAGGACAAAAATTTGGCTGACAAATAGCGTATGGATTTTATATATATCGATATAACTGATTTTTTTTATTTTATATTTTATACATCCGCGATCATTGAATTTATGGTAGTTTGAAACCTATTAACTGCTAAAAATTAACGTCAAAATAATTATATATATATAAATTCAAATAGTCAGATTTTCCAAGAAAAAATAAATTTTTAATAAATATCAACGATTTCTATGCATTTGGCGATGCTTCTGTGCGAAACATAACGTTGGCGATGCTTAGGCGATATAAATTGTGTGAAATGATAACCCTACATTCTGTTATTTGCCAACGGAGTGAAGAAATAGACGTGACTTGAGTACATGAGACTAAATTTTCCAGAGAATGCGGATTGCGTTTCCCCAGTGAGTTTGTCCTAATATAATTAATTTTGGAATTAAATGTGTACACCTATATTGAAATATCTCCTGATTGAATTTGAAAGTATAAATTCATAGAAATTACAGTGCCTGTGAAATCTTGAATGGGTGTTCAACCAGATACAGGTAATTTGAAATAAAACCCACAAATAGGTCGAAGATATGTTCTTAATAAATATATCTTGCATTTGTTTCCTACAGATTTAACGCCGGAAGAACAACAGTTGCTAGCGGATATACGGCGTAGAAAAGAAGAATTATTGAGAGAAATACAAGTTAGTTTCATAATTTACTTATTTTTCATAAACGCAATGTTAATCATTCTAGTAAATTGCATATATCCGTAAAGTTTTCAATTAATGACTGCGCGATAATATTCAAAATTGTTATATTCTGTGAATTAAGGATTTTGAAAGTGTTGAATACAAATATATTATTTTTTGTGTGAAAAATTAGTACTATGATTAAGTATGTATATGTGGGATTAATGATAAGTTAACCTATTTTTAAAATTTGAAATAGTAAATAATGTTATGATTAATCTATAGAAATTTTTTCTTGAAGTTATGATTTTTTTATCCTTTTTGTATTTTAAATTTTTTAAATTAAAAATTAGCGTTATATGATTATTGCATTTTGAAATTAACTTTTATTTCATTAAAATTGTAACTTGTATTTTTAAACTTTGTGATGTAATTAATAGGAGTTATTTGACACTGCAAAAATTACACACATATATATATTTGTATGCTTTTATATAGTATATTATGTATGTAGGTAATTTATTATTTTGCTTAATTATATATATTTTTACTAGTATTAGATATTATATATTGGATTCTATGATGACCAGCTTTTATATTTGTAACACAAGTAGAAGCAAATGCTGGATAGACTGATAAAAATAAAGTGCAAGTAATTGGAATTTGTGTGCTTTTGCTTTTTTTCTCAACACACGTCTTGCTTAATAAGTTTTTGTAATCTTTAATTATTTCTGATTTACTAAAAAGATGTTATTTAAAAATTTTATCAGTAAAGTTTCTTTTGTATTTCTAATAACTTTGATAGCAGATTTTATCTTTTTATCACATACTTTTTTTATTTACAATATTAAGTATGACTTTCTCCACTTTGTAATTTAGTAACAGAATATTCTATTTATTTTCTCTAATCATGTATGCCATTCTAATATATATATATATATATATGTATACACACACACACTTGAGCACTCTCAAGTCTTTTAAATTTTATAATGATGGAACTATATTTGTCAATAGTAAAGAACTGGAATCCAGTATTTCACTGTTTTAAGTATAAATCTGGTAATCATTTAATTACCTGAATATTTCAGCGTTCTAGATTACAATATCAAATCAGTGTAATGTATATAAATTTGGTTAAAATAATTTTCCGTAACATTTTCTGGTTATTCAATGAAGGCTTATTTCTTTTATTGTGAAATTTATATAATGGGATAAAAGCAAATATTTGTTTTCTAGACATGTATAAAACCTTTAATCTGAAATGAATATAGCTTTAAATTATACAAGAGTAAATTTTTCATTAAAAATCCATTTAATATTTCATTTTTAAAATATAACCCTAGAAAAATCAGCACCAATAGAATATGGATTTTACAAGCTAAAATTAAACTGAATTGTACAGTATACCAATTCTACCTAATAAATTATATCAGAATAACTTATGAAAGTGTTTTCTTTGGTAACTAAGGATGCTTAATTATGCTTCTTGTTTCATAATTTATTCAAATACCTATAATATCAAACTTTAATTATTGTCATTATTTATGTTGGGTTTTTTTTAAACAGCAACTCAAAGATGAAATCACTGAAGTCACAGCTGAAATGGAAAGGCTGGAAGCACAGGATGAATGGTAAATGTTCTCTCTATTTTAATCTCAGCTATAATTTTACATGTAAATACATTCACGTGAAAACAATATTTGTAATGTAAACAATATACATATTTAAATTTTATCTCTTCACAATTACAGTATTACAACATGCCATCATATATTTAGACACTAATAACTACTTTATATTTTTGCTTATACATATGTTTGTGAAAGTTAACCAGGAATACTACTGGTAATATTTGTCCTTAAAAAGTAAACTTGGGAAAACATAAGAAAACAAGTTATATAACTTTTCTTTATATTTTTGCTTTACTGCTACTTTTGCTAACCAGAGTTTACTTAGCTGTTTACTTTAAAAAGAAAATAGCTAACCAAAATAAAAGTTCTTGCATGTGTTGAAATGAAGTAAACTATCATTACCAATTAATCTTCAAAGCATTTTATGTTGTGTCTATTATGAATGTTCAATTTCTTGTATAAAAAATTTGGGTTAAATTAGCCTGTTTTACTTTGTATTGTTTATAGACAATGAATTTTTCTATTACAAATATATTTTTATTTATGTTACTGTGGTTGTTTCTTTTTTCTTTTATTAAA
Source organism: Latrodectus elegans (assembly GCA_030067965.1). NCBI lineage: Eukaryota > Metazoa > Arthropoda > Arachnida > Araneae > Theridiidae > Latrodectus > Latrodectus elegans. The sequence continues at coordinate 21,106,500 of CM057819.1, forward strand.
ATTATGTTTAGTTTTTATGTATTTTTAAGCATTATGAAAGTATATTCTTTTGTAATTAAGGATGGTTAAAAGTTATATGCTTTTTGATTTAATCAAATTCTGTGATTAAATCATTCCATAATTTAATCAAATTCTTAAAAGATATCAAACATTAATTCTTGTTGTGATGTATCTTGATTATTTTAACCAGCTAAAGATGTGTTTATTGTGTTTTAAACATTTTTTGTTTTATTTGATCGAATGTTGAGAATACTGAAAAAGCCATGTGAGGAAAGTTTTTGTTTTTTTTTAAAAGATGATGTCTATCACTAACATTATGAAAGAGTTTATTACACAAATTCTTATTCATGAAACAGTATTTTTGGTGTAGATAAAATTTATACAAACTGGAAGAATCTAATAGGAAGAGTCAACCTTCTTACACTAGTGATAATTTACTGCGAAGCTCAATATAAAATATCTCAGTTTTATAGAAGATTATTGTGATTAGGGGCTAAAGAATTGGATGTGCCATTTTCAGCTATGTCCAACTTGGATAAATACTAAGGTTATGTGCTTAAGCAAGTTGTTCTAGGGCTGTGCAATCGACCTTAGTAGATTTTTGAATAAGTGTGTTAAAAACGATTGAAATTGCAAGTTTTTTGATAAGGCTACTTTCATCTTTTTAGTATAGTTAATCTCAATGTTTGATTTGTCATGATTGTATTATTATGGGGATTGGAAAAATATCATGAATACCATAATATACAAGAGGCTTAATATAAGTTAATGTGTGATGTTAATTTATGTTATCTCATCATCAATCTTCCCCACCCTTTAAAAAGACACATTTGTCAATTACTTTAGTTGGAAATGTTCATATTCTTATAATTCAAAAAATTTCAGCCACATGTCTTTCCAACAAAATAACACTTTACATTACTGAGAAGTAACACTGACCATTCATTACTTAGAAAGACTGTTTTACTTGAAGCCTCAATATCTTAATTTAAATTACTTGATAAAATGCTACAAAAGTTTTTTAGGAATTTGTTAATTTTCTCACAGAATTAAAATTAGCGACCTAAAGTCAGCATTACAACTGTAACAGCAACTGTCAATATAGGCTGCTCCATTTGATAAAAGTCCATGCGTGGAAGTTCATTAAAAAAGCCATGAAACTTTTTAATCTGTTTAATACTTATTAATTTATGTCTCTACTTTAGGGTTATTAGAGCAGGCAAAGCTTGCCACTTTTTGCAGGTCTTATATTCCAATCTGGAAAAATGATTTTCATTAATTTAGCTTTATTTAAAATACTGCATTGTACCATAAAATGAAATCCTCTGAATCAGTTAAAAACAAATTTAATGAGGCATTTGGAAAATCTGCTTTTTATAAAATCACACGATATTGAAATTTGGAATTCTTTTGTGTACCAATGCATTTCCAGTTGGCAGGAAATACCAAAATGTTTTTATATTGAAAGATAAAAAAAAAAGGGTAAAAGACGGCTGAACTGTACAGGGTTGGCTCGAACTATAAAATTTTTAATAAAACTAATTTTTTAATATACTAGGCAATGGTGCACACCTTAAAAAAATGTCTACAGCCCTGTTGTAACTGTAGACATTTTTTTTCTAAGATTTTTGCTAAGATTCTAATGTTAACAGATAGCATTTTTACTAAAACTCAAATTTTAATATATCGAGCAGTGGTACCCACCATAAAAAAACTACAGTGACTACCGGACAATAAAGATAAGCTTCTAGCATTGACAAATTTTTTTTATGTAAACTTTAATTTTAATTAACTGCGCGTGTCACGCCCACTTTGAAAAATTTCCATACAACACAATTTAACACTAAAGTGAAACACTCAATAAAGCTTACTTAAAGATGTAATTACTTATGTAAACTTACATTTTTATGATAACCAGAGTCTAATAATCCCTCTGAATGAAATTTTAATGAAAAATAAAAGAACTCATCTGGCCGAGAAAATAAATTTTTACGAACTTCAAAGAAATCTTCAAGTGTATTCTTCTTATGCTTTCTCCAACATTTGTGAAGCATTAATCAAACCGACCAAGTACTTTATTAGCACCCCGTACAGATCTTTCATTGGCCGACCAAATAAAAATTTGAAATAATATAACTTGAAAAAAATTGAAGTTCAATAACAGGACCATTAACATAGCCAATTCTAAAATTGTAAACAAATAAAAAATACTTATTAAACGCAAGGTTTGCACTCAAAATGAATTTTGCACATGTCATACAGTAACCTTACGTCACGAAATGAAAATCTTGCAATCCAAATGGATTCTGAAATGTTAAGCTAGTTTGGAAGGCTTTATCATATGCATGGCACATTTTACCCTCTGTATAGTTCTCTATTCTTAGGCAGGAAACAGTTTACTAATGCAAGTAAAAATAGGAAAATTAGATTTTTTATATTTTTACTCTTATAGAGTACAGCAGTTTATAAATAGAAGATATACAATAACTCTTAAAGTAAATTTATTCATATTTCATTCTTTCCCAGCTTTATAATCTCACTAGAAATGCAAGCTGGTGGTTTTTGCTCGCTATGTTTCCAATGGAAAACTTATACTTTGTTTTCATGCAAAAAATATTGATTTAAGAAAATAATATTTTCTGTTTTTATAACAATGTGTATTCAAATTCTTTTACACCATCCAAATTTGCTTTTCTGTACGGATTTGATAATAGCAAATTGAATAAGATGTTGAAAACAAGAATTTAATGACAAAGTTGGAGCTTTTGTACATATTCTATGAATATGCATGTTAATTTCTACATTTTTCTTCCCAAATACATTGAGTGAAGTATAAACTTATTTTGCAGCAAAACTCAAGACAATAGTGATTGTTTCTTTTTTAAAAAATACTTTGTAAATAGAAAAATGTTGTCAATGTCATTTTATTTCTGCTTGCATCAATTGCATATGGATGATAATTTTAAAGAGCTTAATAAGGCAACATGCTTTTGTTCTTTAAGAGAAGTATTATGGGAGGAATAATCATTTAAATTACATTGTTGCATAACTTTATAATGGAGTTCAAATCAAAATTAATGTTTGAAGTTAGCTGTAAACAATTTAATCAAAAAGTAAAATAGCTTTTATATTAAATTTGTGGAGATCAATATTCCGATATGTCTCATTCCTAGCAGCAGTGCTCAGTTCTACTTGGGATAAAAATTCAGTGAACAAACTGAAAGTCTTATTTATATGGAAAAAGCATCAAAATATGTTAACTTTTATAGATTTCTTGCAATATGTAAAGAAAGGATATTTCCCAAATAAATGATTTTTGTTTCCATGAATCGAAAATCTTTGACTACCTTTCAGAAAATTCAAATTCACTTCAAATTTTGTTTTCTATTTTAGTAAAAGTAATACAAAAGCTAAACAACTGTCAACTGGCAAAAAGAAATTTAATATGGATCCCAAAAAGGTAAGTTTAATTTTTATATAAATGTTATATCTTATTATTGTGAGCACTGTTGATCTTTGGTTCTATTCTAGGGTATTGAATATCTGATAGAGCATGGTCTTCTCAAGGATACTGCTGAAGATGTTGCACAGTTTCTATATAAAGGAGAAGGACTGAACAAAACTGCCATTGGAGATTACCTTGGTGAAAGGTACATGAAATCTGACAAAATTTTGCTATATCCTTTCTAGCTTATTAAAAAGCAATGTGGTGAAAAATATGTATTATGATTTTTTTCAACTAAAGCTTATAAAAGTTGTAAATGCATATGTTTTTTGTGATTAATATTTTAACTGATAAACTGTAATTTTAAATCACTGTTTAATGAAAAAGTAAATTTTAAAGTGATAACTGTGCGGGTTTGTTTTTGTGTGTGTGTGTACAATGTTTGAAAAACCATGCAGATCAAATATTAATTTAAAAATTTGTGCACAGTAAAAATCTACATCAAAATTTGTTTTTGAATCACTTTATTTCTAACTAAGCATTTTTAGTTAATATATTTTTCTTTACAGGAATGATTTTAATATTAAAGTACTTGATGCCTTTGTTGAGCTGCATGATTTTACTGATCTTATTTTAGTGCAGGCCTTAAGGTAAAATTTCTTTTACTTTTAATTATTGTATGTTTTTTTTAAAAAAAAATCATTGCTGAATATAATGAAATTGATTAAAAATCTTATTTTAATATGCTGATCTAACACAGAACAGTCCTCAACATAGCATTTAAATACTCAGTACTTCAATGATCCTCCCCAACAAATTGTTTTTAACCTCTTACTTTTTAAAAATTTATTTAAAAATAAGTCAAAGTATATGGTTTTATATTTTTATTTTTTATAATTCAGCTTTTTCTATGCAAGAAAGTATTTCTACATTATACCTTTAAGTTTTGCAAAGAATTAAACTAGCTATCAATAAGACATTGCATAATTATTACATATATGTATAACTTTAATCTATTATTGATAAAAACTGCAAATGAGAATTTATTTTAATGGTGAAAATATAATGGGGAATTTGGCATCTAATGTTACAAATGCTTTTAATTGATCTAATTTATTTGTATCTTTAATGTGATTGAAGCTCAAATTTCTAACTCCATCCCACAAGCAAATTAGTAATGTTTACAGGGGTGCATTTTCTATCCAATTGCCTTTTTTCTATCATTGATATTTCAGTCTTAAAAATTATGCTTTAAGGAAAATTTCTGGATTAAGTCTGAAATTTCTTTTAATTCAATGTGCAAAAATAATTTAGTTAAAGAGACTGCTCGAACAAATTGAATTAAGTTTTTTTAGAAAATGTTAATGAAACTAATAAAAAAGTAAAATAAAGTGCATAAAGATTTTGATTAGGAGACCATAAAGATTATTGTATTCTTAAGTTCTAAAAGTAAATTTGCCAACTGTAAATATTACTTATGAATAAAAGAAATACACTTAACTTTTATAAAGTAATATATTCTATATTTACTCAACAATGTGTAAATTAGAAAAGATTTTGAAAAAGTATTTCTCTTAAAACTTTTGATAAAAGGTAAGTATTTTTAAATAGATGGGAACAGGATTCATAAATTGCAGAATTCTTCAAATCTTTACTTTTAGATTTTTTTAGTGAAGTAATTAAAATAACATTTATTAAGTTGCAGAAGTAAACTGTATTTCGTTCAAGCAACTGTTAAACTTTTAAGCAAATTTAATTTGAGACCTATTGAAAATGGAGTTTAGCAACTGCTTCTGTACAAAATATTTCACAAACTTAATAATATATTGATAGTTTACTGTGGAATTTTTATCATATGAAAAAAAGAATTGAAAATTTTATATTTAATTAATATTCAGATAAAAGATAAAAAAATATTTACAAAATTTTAGATTATGAAGTAAAAAGGAATCCTTTTAATCATTCTAGGAAGAATAGTATTTTAATATTTGGTAAAATTATACTTCTGAATTTTTGTTTCTGTTTTACCACATTTTAATAAATTAACATTTCTTGAAAGTGGAAATGCTATTCCTTGAGTACACCAGCATACTTCCCAGGACTAGAGTTAGGCTTTACCGGTTAGCTGAAAGCTGCTATCTAAAAGTCTTCATAATTTAGAAGCTGATACTAAACAAAAAATCTCCTATATTTGTAAGCTCTGGAGATATTCGTCTTGGGGGGCATTATAAATATGATTCAGCTGATTTTAGTGAATTCAACAGATTTTTCCAAATGTTGCTACATCTGTTTATAAAGCATTCTAAATTGCTTTAAGTAAGACTATATTTAAGAATTAAATTACTATTCAAATCTCTAAGCACATTCTCAAACAGTTACAAACTTGACAGTAAAATTAATCAGCTGAGGTATAGAAAAAGGTTTTATTTCTTGCTTTAGATTTGAAAAGCAAAATTATATGTAAATGTCAACTTTATTGATTATATTATACTTGAATTATATTATACTTGAATTTAGTTCAAGTTTTACATTTTAAAATCTCTGTAAAAAATCAGGCTATTTGTTTGAAAAAATCACTAGTAGTTCAAGTATGATAAATGAAATAGATAATGTTAAATTATACAGTTGAATAAAAATGCCCAGATTTAATTTAAATTGATCTCTTATCTTCAAAATAATCTGAGCTGACATTCTAGTCTAAATTTTTAACTCTAAAGGAAGTTATGACAGCATTTTGAAGACTTTTTAAGCACTCTTACATTATTATTGATGTTCCCAACAACAGAAAAATGCTAATTGTGTAAAAAGTTAAAGGGATTTAGAACAACCCAGTGTTATTTGCAATATCAACTTGAAAAGTGCAAATATTAATTTAAAAATTACTAAGCTTCTCTGTAAGAGAAACTGATTAGAATTTTACTGTGCCTGAAGAAAATGAAATTGCTTTTCTATTCAAATAGTTCTTTAATATCACAGTCACTAATTGCTGATATTAACTTAAATTATTTATGGATAATAAAATGAGATATTAAATTTTGATTCTAATATTACAGTGTCCAATTGTAAAAACAGAAACTAATTTATTTCAACAAAATATTTTATTTTTAAATTTTCCATTTTGATAATTTTTTAAAGTAGCACATTATATTTAGAAGATTTTATCTTTACAGGCAATTTTTGTGGAGCTTCCGTCTTCCTGGTGAAGCACAAAAAATAGATCGTATGATGGAAAAATTCGCACAACGTTATTGTCAACTTAATCCTGGAGTGTTTAGCAATACTGGTAAGTTTCTAGTTTGTTTAGCTACAAAATATTTTATAAACAAATTCTTTTTTTTAATATGACTAATGAGTTATGGATGGTGTAAGCTGAAAAAAGATAAAAGGTGGCATTTTTTAGTCACATTAATTTTATTTAAAAATATAAAGGAATACACATGTTGAAAAAGTTTATAACAATAATTAAAGAAAAAGAAGTTAAACACATTTGCAATGAGTATTTCACCTACTTTTTGGTTTTAAAATGCTAGTTATTTTTTAATAAATTTTAAATTTTTTCTTATGATCCTTTTTTTGGATTATAAAATCTAATTGCAATTGCATTTATATTCTATTGTTGCTTGACTTTATATTTGTCAAATAAAAGATCTGATGTTAGCTTAAAATAAACAACTATATAGAAACAATGTTCCTAAAGAGCTCCCAATGAATCTTTTAATCATCACCAGGAAGACTCTGAATATAAGGAAATATAGATTTATTTCCTTAATATTTAAAACTTACGTAAGAATATCCTTTACTATTAAAAAGCACAATTAATATTACATAGAAGAATGACTGATAGATACATAAGCATAATAATTCGCCATGGTATACATGTCAACTCCAAGGAGGCAGATAAGTATAAAAATGCAATTATACATATTGTGCTTTATATAATACTTGAACTTCAGAATATTCTTACATACTATATAGAAAGAGTGTTCCTAAAGAGTTCGCAAGTGAATCTTTTAATCATCACCAGGAAGACTCTGAATATAAGGAAATATGGATTTATTTCCTTAATATTTATACTTACGTAAGAATATCCTTTTTATACTAATTCTAATTAATTGTTTAGAATTAGCACAGTTTGAAAAAAAATTGGTGCTTATAATACTGCTTAACTTTTGATGCTTAGATTTGAAACTTTATTTTCAAGTGTATATGATGTGCAGGGTACTTTTATATAAATAAAATTGTTATTCTGATTGAAATAACGGTATTTTCCTGTATATTATCTGCAAGCCCTTTTATTTTAGAAAAAGTTGCATAATCCGCAGCAATTTTTTCGAGGTCAAAAATTTATACTGCTTATAGTTTGGTGCCAAATGAAATAAAAAATATTCATTATAATTAAAAATATAATAAATTTTACTGAAAAAAAATTATAATGATAAATATCTGTTTGAATCCACCTCAAAATAAATTGCGACTGAGATAAAAGCATAATATGGATCAATGTCTGAGAAGATTCTAGTAAATCTTATCAATTTTTAGATTTTAATAACTTTTAAAACAAGGTTAAACATATTTTAAAAGTAAACTGTATTTGTTTTGTTAATAGATAAATGAAAGAAATGGATTACTTTCTAACTGTGCATGGAATACATTTTTTTCTTTTGTACTGCACCTGCTTTGTTTTTTGCCTTACATTACACGTTTGTTGAAATTTTTTTTCCATTTGCCTTCTTTAAAGCTTTCAATTTAAAATTTACTCTGTAATTTAATAATTTTCTCTTCCTGTGACAAGATATGAATAAATGTTTTCAGAACGATCAGTTCAAGTCAAGACAGAATGCGAAATGACGGTAATGAATTGTAATAACTGTTCAAAAGAACTGAATTCATTCTTGAACATAATTGGAAAAATAAGTCAATGGAGTATTGGCACCATCTTTTATTATATTCTGTTAAACATAAACAGCATTTCTTTCAAAACTTTGTTAATAAAAAAGACTTGACTGATTTCAAAACTTTTCTGATAAAAAATATTTTTTGTAAGATTATCTGTGGTGGCATATAATACGCATAACGAAATTCAGAACTGTTTCAACACATAATCTGCTGATTGTATACAGGAAAATGTGGTAATTTTTTAAGTTTAAATTTTTTGTGCGAATTTTTTTCTTTCACTGTGAAAATGGAAGCACTTGATTTTATTAATCTATATGCTTCAAATTTTATTAAGTATTTTGTCATTGATTTGAACTGTATTTAGGAGTCTAATTTAAACAAATTTATTTTTAAAATTGTATCTAACATATAAGCATTTTGTGTTAAGTACTTGTTCTTCTGTTAGACACATGCTATGTGCTGTCATTTGCAATCATCATGTTAAATACTTCTCTTCATAACCCAAGTGTTAAGGAGAAACCCAGTGTAGATACTTTCATTACTATGAACCGAGGTATAAATAATGGTGGTGACCTTCCAAGGGAACTTTTAGAGGTAAGAAATATTAAAGATCTTTTTGGAGGAAATAAATTAGATGCTTTGGTCCCATTTTGTTTTGTATAGTTTTAATCTTGAGAGGAATTAAAAAATTTTCAAGGTGATTCACTTTATCAAATTGAAATGTTTAATAATTTTTTATTGTTAATCATGTTAACATTGTTTTATAAAATGCTTAAATATGATTTATATCTGAAGGAAATATATCAATTTGTTTCAAAAAATAGTATTATATAAATAGACTTTAGTCACTCAGTGAAAAAAGATTTGACATTAAGAACTGAAGTTGATAAAATAAAGAGCAGTGTAATTATTAGGAAAAAATTCTTGATTTTTGCTCTTGGCAGTCTGGTAGTCAGTTACTTTTAACTCCTATTAATGTAATAAGTAATTTGGTTAAACTTAAATTCTTGTGCTTGATGTACCTTTTAATAATGAATAGAAACAACTTTAAACTAACTATGTTACTATAAGTCTAAATTCTCACACTATATTCAGATATTTGTTGTTGGATTTACTCAACACTTGGCAGGCGATATTTCTAATGGAGTGGAAAAGAATGTATTGCAAAGAAACGCAGCATTCGTTGGATAACATTTTAATTTTCAGAACGAAAATATCAATGCAAATAGAATTCAATTATTAATTTATAAAAAATACATAAAGTTATAGTCCAGGAACATCCACTGCTCGTTGACGAAACATGTTGCGTTCTTCTTTACTAGAGATGAGTCTGTAGGAATAATAATGGAATCTTAATGTGAGGTTGCTTCTTATGACATAATTTTGAAAAGTCGGGCTCAATACTAGTGATGGAAATGTCAGATTCAGCATCTAGGCATCTTCAGTACTTAGTTTAGGTATCGGAATAGATTGAGAATCCAGATCCACACATACATGTTGTGGCAAATGGAAGTAGAATATGTTTTGCTTTTTAAACAAGGGGGTAAAAATTTTTGTTTTCCAAATGTATTCAAAAGTGGGAGTAACCCTCACTATCAAAAGTAAATTTCAAGGTTGAGTCTGTTGAAATTTCGATCAACTCATATTCAATTGACAATAGAATGTTCGGTTTTTTGGATACAGTGAATGGGTTGACTACCCATTTGTATTCCTGCAGTTTCTCATCTTGAACTGTTGGGAGATAATGTTCCAACAATGACGTCAAGCTTCAAAGGTATTTGAGGATTTCATGAAACAAATTGTTCCCATGCTGCAATGTCTTGTCTTTCGAAAAATCGTTGAGAAAACACTCAACCTCCCCCTCCACATTCTCTGCCCAATAATTAATTTTTCTTTTGAATGCTTGAACTTCATTTTTTGCAGTGACTGTTATAGTTTTTCCTTATATTCATTTTGTTCAATTTGTAGAAAATATCTGCCAAATGAGCAGGTATACATTGTCAGTGTTTTTCATTAATAATCTCTGCCAATTTGGTATTATAGCAGTCTGAATATAAAGCTAGGACTAATAAGCATAATTTATATAAACGAGAGAATGCATTCTCACATGACAGCCACCTTCTGTATGTAGAAGCAGAGAATGACGATGGGTTCCCATGTCTTCACACAGTATTTTAAAAAGTCTTGACTTCAACGGTCATAATTTTTTTATAATCAGTTTCATCTAAACCTTTCTTGAAGGATGCAGGCATTTTTTCGTAGCTAAAGCATATCTGTGGAGAATACAATAACTACTACTGCAATCCTTCATGCTCTTTTATTTTTGCTACCCCATCATTGCTTTTGCACCGTCTGTGCATACATAGATGTAATTAGACCATGGAATTTCGTTGGTGCTTAAAAAATGTCCATCAAACGGAATATTTCAACACTTGTCGTATGGGCAGGTAGTGGCTTGCACAATAAGAGGTTCTCTTTGAAACATCCCGAGTATGCATAACATGCAAAAGCCAATAAAATCGCTAATTCTGCAATGTCAGTAGATTCCAGTAGATTCATCTATTTGGGGAGAAAATGAATAATGTTGCAAACAAGATACCAGAGATTCTTTCACCTCATTTGACATGTCAACCATGTGTTTCATTGTTTTACTGCCTTTTTATCTTACACATAAGAAATAATATCAATAACACCAGGTTTTATGAGGGTTTCAGCAATGGTATGAGCTTTTTCTATCTTTGCCACCCGATAACTTTCCAAGAAAGGAGCTTTTAGTGAATTTACATTGTTTTTGCATGAGTTTTCATTGTTGAGAAGCAGCTAATTGAGTGTGCTTCATCTTGAAAAATCAATCTCTTTAGTATGGAAGTCTGGGTGAGTATCCTCAAAATAACGACACAGTGTAACTGGAACCATCAAACTGTTCGGAAAGACTTGTAAGCAAATTACACTGAGCTTTATCTTCTGTTGTATCAATAAAGCCCATTTTTAAATAACTTTCGCTGTACTTATGCTTCTTGGTTATTGCACTTCAGCAAAGTACTGCAACTAATTGAGAAATTGCAGAGTTTTCACGTAATAAATCCGGCTGTAGCAATTCATGTGACTGTTCTTCATTTGACAATCCTCCATCATTAATTTCAACCGGGAGCTTTCCTTGCTGTGAACGCAATAAACTGCTATCTTCTTCAATGATCCTGACTTCAATTACCGATCCATGTGAAAATAATAAATAGTGCAAAAAGCAAATGGTGCACTCGAAGTAAGTTCAACATTGAATGATGTCTCAAAAAGCTGATGAACTTTGCACGCAAACAAGTAGGACATACAAGACAGTGAGCGCTCTGGTTGATCGGCTGAGCTTCCCCTAATACCAAAGATCATTCATGAAATGTTTCTACGCATTGAGTGCAATAAGCCGATTCACATGCAATCCGTGGAGTTTACAGAAAATGAAGCAGGGAGCCACTTCCATCAACACTAAACTATCTGCTCTAAGGTGGCCACGGACCCCCACAAAACAGCCAGCGGACCCCTAAGGGCTCAGCAGCCCACATGTTGGGAGGCCCTACAATAACCTATGGTGTGTGTGTGATGTGTGTTTTCTTACAAAAAATATTAAATTGATAATGCTGATGTAACAAACAAAGGCAAAATAAACAGTAAAAATAAATACACTACTGGCCATTAAAATTGCTACACCAGGAAGAAATGCAGACAACAAAATGATATTTATTGGACAAATATATTGTACTAGAAATAACAAGTGATTAAATTTTCAAAAAATTTAATTTCTCGATAGATCCCGAGATCCCGAAATTAATTTCTCGATAGATCCCGAGAAATCAGTACCCAGGACAACCACTTCTTGCAGTAATAACAGCAGTTATAGGCCTGGGTATTGAGTCAAACAGAGATTGGATTGCATGTACAGGTAAAGATGCCCATGCAGCTTCAACACGATGCCACAGTTCATCAACAGTAGTGACTGGCATTTGGAGACAAGCCAGTCGCTCGACAACCTTTGACCAGAAGTTTTCTATTGGTGAAAGATCTGGAGAACGTGCTGGCCAGGGCAACAGCAGAACATGTTCCGTATCAAGGAAGGTCCGTACAATACTGGCAAGATGCGGTGGGGCATTATCCTGCTGAAACGTAGGGTTTCGCAGGGCTCGAATAAAGGGTAGAACCACTGGTCGTAACACACCAGAAATGTAACGTGCACTGTTCAAAACACCGTCAATGCGAACAAGAGGTGACCGAGACGTGTATCCAATGGCACAGCATACCATCAGGCCAGGTGATGGGCCAGTATGACGAATGCATGCTGCCAGTGTGCGTTCACCACGATGCCGCCAAACACGGTTGCGACCATCATGATGCATGACACAGAACCTGGATTCATCTAAAAAGATGTCTCGCCATTCGTGCGCCCAGGTTCGTCGTTGATCACACCATTGAAGGTGCTCTTGTCTATGACGCAGCGTCAAGGGAAGCCGCAGCCATGGTCTCCGAGCTGAGAGTCTATGCTGCTGCAAACATTGTCGAATTATTCATGCAGACACTTGTTGTCTTCCAAACGACCCCGCTTCTTGACTCACAGCTCGTGACGTGGTTGCACAATCCATTACGGCCATGCGGATAATATGCTTATGTTCTCGGCTGTTAGTGATAGGTGGCCGTTGAGGTCCCACATGGCGTTGTGTATTACCGCCCTGTACCCATCAATTCCATATTCTGCTAACAGTCATTGGATCTTGACCGACTCGAGCAGCAATACTGCGATAAGATGAACCGCAATTCCGGTACGCTACAATTCCACCTTTATCGAAGTCAGAAATGTGCTGGTACGCATTTCTCCTTACACGAGGCATCACAACAACTTTTCACCAGGCAACAGCGTTCAAATGCAATTTGTGTATGAGGAACCGGCTGAACAATTTCCTCATTAAAACACAATGTAGGTGTCGCTACTGGCGCCTGCTTTGTCTGAATGCGCTGAAAAGCTAATCATTTGCATATCACAGCACCTTCTTTCTTTCGTATAAATTTCACGTCTGTAGCATGTCGCCTTCTTGGTGTAGCAATTTTAATGGCCAGTAGTGTAAATAAAAAAAAAACCCATTCACAAATAGGAATAAAAGCCTTTACCATTGGAAAAAACTGCCTTTGATTCCCTTCTGAAGTTTTGAAAACATCTCAGAGGATCACAGATTGACACAAAGGTTACTTATTACAAACATAATTGCACAAATTTCATTTTATTGAAATTCAAAACCACATGGGAGACATTGTATAATTAAACAATACATTACAAAGAACATTATTCAGAAAAGTTTATCTAAGTTCAAGTGGATCAAAAATTTTTGAATTTATGTATATATAGTCAACAATTTCATAAAAGATTATTTTTGATAGAGAATCAATATTGTCATGGCAGAAAATAGAAATGCAACTGACTACAGATTTTTCATCCCTCTATTTGGCCACATTTGTTTTTATGCTCATATTCTGCTCATTGTGCTTCTGATGTATACATTGTTCTTGCTGACATTTTGATCAGTGACTTGCAAGTTCAAATTTTACCTAGACTATGGTTATTTTTAGTGGCTCGGAATCTATTTTAAACTTTTTTTTAAGTCCTGATCTAATTAATCCTGGTGTGAAAAAAAAAGTTTGTGTGACAAACCAAATCTGACTTGAAACTATTGCTGAAATGGAAGAAAATGTTAATAATCAATTGATTAATAATTTGTCACTTTTATACATAAATATAATTTTTTTTTAATCTGAACAATTTTTTTAAGTCTGTATTAAATGAATATAATCCTTGTCCTTGATAAATGAACTTTCTTTTAACCAGAAACATGCAGTTATCTTAAATTTTAATTAAACCCTCCACATTTGTTTAATTTCTCATTAAAATCTTGGTTTTTATAGGGGTTATATGACAGCATTAAGCAAGAACCTTTTAAAATTCCAGAAGATGATGGCAACGATTTAATGCACACATTCTTCAATCCTGATCGGGAAGGGTGGCTCTGGAAACAAGGCAAGTAAACAAATTTTTTTATGTACCTTGTTTTTCATTTAGCATCAGCTTTTAGAAATATCTTATTAGAATCTTATTGCACATTTATTTTGTAGAATTCTACTCACTTGAGTACACTTTGCTTTATGGATAGAATTCCTACTTTGCATAGTTACTAGTGTTGATTCTGAAAACTTATAGAATAAATAAGTGTAAATAACTTTGAATACTTGTGTGAAATATGTGTCAAAATTTTATTATATATGATACTTTAAATATATGTGAAATTTTGACAGGCTAGTTTTAAATAAATCTCTCTCTTGTGAAACATTGAAAATATGACTTTCCACTTTAAAAAATAAAATACCAATGAAATATTATTTAACAATGTTTATATATTGTTCCTTTATTAATGTTAATAAAATTTCATTCTAATTAGAGATTTTGCTGGGTCAATGATTTGAATTATCCTTTTGCATTTCTCATGGGTGTAAGACCAATGCATTAACATTTTCTGGAAATTGAAAAATATAGATATTGCCACTTATCATGAATGTCAAACTTTCATTATTCCAAATTGTGTAACTGTTGAAATTGACTCTTGTACATTTTATAATTAAATTATTCTATAGAAGTTAATCCATAGAATTCCAAATTATTCCATAGAATTTTGGGTTTATCATTTATACTAAATTTATTTCTGATTTTTGCAGTTTTTATTAATATGGATTAATTTTTATTGTCTATCTCCATACAAATATATCACATGAATAGAAATGAATTAAATCTGCTTTGCATATCATCTCTATATCATTTGCTCATAAGTAATAAGAAAAAAGATTAAAGATTTCCTCATAACTGCTGGTAAAGGTGAAAAATGATTTTATTTTGGCCTGCATTTAAAGTTGTAACATCTTTTTTATTGCTTAAATCTTTGGACAGTCCTGTACTCAGAAAGGCAATAGTAGAATGATGAGGATATGCGGTGGTTAACTTGTTTTAGGTGATAGGAATCAATTTACAAGTTTTTTGGCAGTAGAAGGATCTTGAACATGTTTTGACATTTGAATTTAATTATAAAAATCCAAAAAATTTATTGAAACACCAGGAGTTGAAGTGAATTTAAGTAATGCTAACTCGTGCAGTTTCAAGAATGAGGCAAATTTGTTTCATGAGATAGGCCTTGAAGAACTTGACACTATGACTCCTCTCTCATTCCAACCAGCATAGTTCATGTGTTCATATGCAATTAATCTCAGCTATGAGTTGTTTCCTTTAGAAGTGTTGATTTATCTCATGTTTCTGGTGTTGGCTTTCATTTGCTTATATTTTTTTTAACTTACTTCGTTTTACATTTCCATTGTTTCTTTGGTTAATTGGCTAAATAAATGTGTTTATTAGTTCTTTGTGGTCATGAATGGTTAATTTTGAGAAATTTATCTTTCACTTGTCATATTTTCTAAGTCCCATGTGTCAAATCAACTTTCACTCAAGTTCTAAATTAAAAGATATGTGATTATTCATACTTATTTGCCTATTTAGGGTTATCCCTAATCAAAAATATTTAATAACAGTCCAGCTACTGAAATATACTTTTAGTCTTTTACAGTACAATATGAGATTAATAACCTTCTTTTGAAATTAACTTACAAATTAGTAAGTCAATATGAAACATCCAATATCTTTTAAACACAAGAAACTGGAGAAAAGATTATTTTCCTCATAACTTGGAGACTCACAATTTCTAGTTGTAACTTTACTATTCTGCTGAAACCATCCAAGAATTTTAGTACAATTATTGAATCCTGAATATTGCTGTAACAGGAAATCACAAAATTTTTGCAATCTATACATTTCAATATATAATAAAAAAATTTTAACAGCGAGAAAAAAATTAGAGGAGTGATGAGGTATGAAATCTTCTTTTGGTCATTAATTAACTACACATTGTAATGGTTCTATCATTACTTAAAGTAGTAATAAATCTTCTGATTACCATAACCAACTAATATTTGTTAAGGTTTGTATTTTTTTTTTCTTTCATTAATGTCATTTTTACATAAATTTAACAATGTTCATTAGTTTTTCTACCAATTTTGATCTCTTCGAGCTGGCAGCAAATTGCTAACTGTGTCCTTTAGTCCAATAGTTAGGATTGAAATCCCATCTCAGGATTAGATATTTTTAGTAATTTGAAATTCTTTTTAACATATTTGATGCCTGTAAAATTTATTTATCTATCCCCAGAAGCCGAATGTACTGCCTGCCATTTTTAAAAATTCACTTTAAAAAATTTAAACAAAATATAAAAACTACATATTAAAGTTTAAAAATAATTCTTCATTATTTTGCATCAAAAACCTCATTATGCAATTTCTGCTAAAAACAAAACTTATCAAAGTAGATCATCTTCCTGTAGCATTGCTGGTGCATGAGGTAGTGCCTACCTTATTGCAAAATATTACTATTGTGCATTGTTTTAAAACAAATTTGATGCAATTGATTTTGATTAGCTTTACTAGTTTTTAATAATGTACTGGCAGTTTTAATCTTTTTGGCTTTTTAAAACGTTTTAAATTATGAATTTGAATGTTTTAAATTTTATAATAGAAGCATTTTAAATATTTTTCTTTTATATTTAACTCATAATGTTATGATGGGTCATAATTATTTTAAATATGTTCTTTAAGTATCCTGTCTGAACATAAATTTATACACATAAGCAGACAGTTTTTTATTGATAAAAGATTCCATTTCTTAATATTCACTCTGCATTTTAATTCTGTTGTTTTGAAAACTTTAACATAATCAGAATTTTATGATGCACTGCCTAAGATAATTTTTTGATCTTTGATATAATGAACTTTTGTTCCTTCTTTAAAAGAGCAATCAAACTAATTTCTGCCTGCTTGCAAAATTTGCTATTTCACGCTTCTCATTTGGCTGTAATACATGGTACGAATATATGTTTTGATAAATGGTTTTATAAAATTGGATTGATTGCCAAGTATAGTAATAGCATTAATTTCTAAAGATATTCTCTTTTGCTGAGTCCAGAAAAAGTAAGTTAAACTTTAGTTTGTCAGTTGCATATTTTTTTATGTGAACATTTTTTTTCAATTCACAATTAGCAAATATCAATATAATTAGTCTTAAGAAAATCATACTCAGAATTCTTATGTATAGTTGAAGAAAATAATGGATTTCTAAGTTACTTTTATTGTAAACATTTAGTTTTATGTATTTTAATTCTTCATTTGTTTTGTCCTTATTCTTATTGGAATTGAGCCGAGCTGGTAGCTGAATGGTTAGCACTCTTGCCTTCGGTTCAGCAGCTTGTGGGTTCGAATCCCACCTTGGGTATGGATGTTTGTAGTGGTTCCGAATCCAAAACTGTAGGTCCTGGCCTAGTTAGCCCCTTTTAGGCAAAAATGAACATTGAGCGACAAACAAACCAAACTTATTGGAATCAATGTAAATTGCTGTAACAAAAATATTACATTTCAGTATGATAAAATTGTAATGATTTCTAATCAATATTAAGTAGCATAAACATTTACAGCTTTTAATTTTAATTAAAAATTTGAATTTGTAATATTGTAACCATATTTGGAAGTGCATTATCATTTGAGAATCTCAGTGGACCAGAATGTAGGAATGATATTCTTTAAATACAAAAATATGCATTTTATTTTCAGATTTTCCAAGTAAATGTTTATAAATTATAAAAATATATAAATTTGTATTTATTGTTTATTGAATGAATGTAAGTTGTAGAAATTTTAATGTAATATTGAATATTCATTTATGGCTTAGTTGCTTAAATTGAAAATGTCTAAAGTGAAACCTCATAGAAAAGTTTGCTGCATAATTATATTTATTTGATAAATCTTTATTTATAAAATTGCTTTCTCTATACTAAAAATATTTTATGCTTCAGTATTCAATATCTTTCATTCATAAATTTAACTGCATTTGAAGTAAAATATTTAAAATTAATATTTTGTATTAGATTTATAGTGTAGTAGTGATGATTTATTAAATATATAAATTCAATGTTATGACTTTTTGCATGATCACTATCTTTCTAAATTAACTGATGCTATCAAGCCAATCTTCATTAACCCTTTAGGAAGTTGTATAATTTAGTAATCCAAAGCAAGACTTTACCATTCGTAGTATCCGTATTTAAAAGTAGTCAATTTTATTCACTTCATTTATATTTATTTTATTCCATAGTTTACATTGCAGCAGACAAATCAAGTAAAACAGCTGATATTTCATCTAGTCACATATTCATATCATTTCTTTAGAAAATATAGCTTTAAAATCATTTGAAATATTCCATGAAAAATTTATTCTGCAGCAGATTTTTATTATTGGGTCTAAAATAAGTGGAATAGAATTATATATTTGTTTTAACCTGTTATAGTCTAAATATATAAATAGTAAGTCATTCATAAAATTTTTAGTATAAATTTATAATTTGATTGAGTTCCAACAAAATAGTGTTACAAAATTATTGAAGCTTAGAAAATAAATGCATTATTTTTTTTTTCTGTGTATGTTTAGAAATATTTGAGGATTTCTGTCTTTGACACACGCACATATATATATATATATATGTATGTATATATAATAAACAATTTAGTATAATTTGATAGATTAAATACAAAAAATTAATGAATCAGTTTTATAATTTTAACACTATCACTGAATTTTAAGTGTTTAATATAAATTAGCACTTACCTGATGGGGTCATATATTTTAATTTTTACTTATAAACTTTCGGTACACTTAAATATTAATTTTTAACCCTTGGTTGTGTTATCTCTTAGAATTTTTTAAAATTGTGATTATTAAAAATTGTATGAAATAAAAGTAACCATGTCTGACAATTTTTTATATAAAAATATCAAACATTTTAAAAAAATAGAGATGCAAATGTGCCCTAGTATGTTTATTAAAAATATTAAGATTAAAATATTGATTTCTAGAACAAATTGAAATGTCATCCTGTCTGTTAAGTATTGAGCTGCTATAATTCTTTTTGTGAAAAAATTCTTTCTTCTTTGTAATTAAATAACTTTTTATTAATAAGTATATTTGAATAATTTTATAGAAATTATGTAGTACTAAAACATTTACCTTTCAAGTATACCTTGAATAATTACTGTATTTTCTTGTATATAATCTGCGGGTTATGTATTTTTAAAAGTTTCTAATTTCGTTGTGCATATTATACTCTGCTGCGGATAATCTGACAAAAAAAAATTTTCCATCAGAAAAGATTACAATAAAGTTTTGGAAAAAATGCTGTTTATGTGTTTCATAAATAATAGATGGCGCCAATACTCGATTGACTTGTTTTAAATCCAATCAGCATTGTCTCATTATGTTCAAGAATGAATTCAGGTCCTCTGAACAATATTAAAGTTGCAATTTGTTTACATGATTTTGCATTCTGTCTTACCTGAACTGCTTTGCTCTGAAAACATTCAAATATGTATATTATTATAGGGAAGTGAAAATTAAGTTAGAGCAAATTTTGAACTGAAAGCTATAGGGAAGGCAAGTGAAAAAAATGTCGACAAAGGTGTAAAGTAAGGGGTAAAACAAAGCATGCACAGTACAAAAGAAAATATGTATGCCATGCGCAGTTAAAAAAATCTGTTTCTTTCATTCAACAAAACAATTATAGTTGGTTTTTTTAAAATATGCCTATTATCATTTTAAAAGTTATTAAAATGTAAAAATCAATAAGTTTTAATAGAATTTTCTCAAATCTTGATCAAGGTTGTGCTTTTATCTCAGTTAATCGTTTTTTGCATTGAAGTGAATTCAAATAGATCTTTATCATTATGAATATTTTTACAGTAGAATTTCTTATATTTTTAATCAGAATCTGTATTTTTTATTTTATTTGGCACCAAATTATATATCAGCAGTATAAATTTTTCGATTTGTCAGAAAAATTACTGCGGGTTATATGATTTTTCTTTTGTAAAAAAAAAAAACTTTTGGTTGGTTAATATGTTCCTGCAGATTATTTACAGAAAAATATGGTAACTAATCTCTGTATTTAATGCTATTTTGAATCCATTATTAAATTATTTAAATTTGTTTTATCTTTTGACCCTGTATATTAAATGTCAAAACTGGTATTCTTTTTATGCTTCAGGAAGTTCCAAAATCAGTAAGTTTGTAATGAAAGATCTGTTATTTTTGCCATTTTATTTGCCCTTTAGTTTGCTTTGAAATCACTTTTTCCTACAGCACATTGTGAATGGCTTCGCATGAACTTTGCTTCCAGATGCTGCCTTTATTTCATAACTTTCATTTTGCTAAACCATGCTTTTGCTTGTTTGTCACATTGTGTGCAATTTTTTTTAAGCTCCCATGGAAAAATCTATTATGCAACAAATTATAATTATTTGAATGTGATGTAAAAAAAAATTATAAATTCTCCTTTCAAAATATTTAGGAGTAGTAAATTTTTTGATGCAGTTTAATCTATTTCTGTTGCGAAGGAAATTTTAACATTTTCTTTAAAGCTACAGAACTTAGTAATTAACAAACTGTACTATTTTCATTAAAAAAAGGCTTTTTTGTGATAATCCATATTAATCTAAAATTTTTTAGCCAATATCAAATTAAACACATTGTGCAGCCCATGTTTTGTTTCACTTTGCAAACATTTAATTTTGATAAAAATGCTTTACTAATGTGCATGAATATTTACATGGTATATAGAAAAAATTATATTTAATTAATGTGATAAAATACTCATTTTTTTATTTAAACTTGTATTTTATTTAAAAATCTTGAATTAATGTGAAATTTATTTTTTCCCTCTATCACTGAGAATAGTATCAATCTTCATTTTACATAATTTCATTGAGAAAAATGTGACATAACATTTTCTTACTAATGTTGACATTGTTATTCACTGTTATATCTTATTCTAATGTAAGAAAAAAAAAGGAATTTTTTCTAATGTATTTAGGAATTTGATAGTGTAGATAATTTATCAATTAATTTTTTACTCATGAACAGTTATCCTTAGCATATTGCTTTGCCTGTAATGCAGTTCAAAAGTTTTTGGTAGTTTGAAAATATAACTTGAGGATAGTTAGAAATAAGGAAATATCTAGTCTTCCTTTTAAGTTGTCAGTTCTTTAATAGCCTTGATTTTGTTATTTTTAATCATTGATAAATATACTTGATATCTCTCCCATATTTTCTGCATGTAATAATAATTCAATTATAAATTCTTCCAAGTTAAAGAAATACCTGAAATTTGTATGATTTTTCCTTTAGAAATATTTGGTTTCTTTGTATTCATTTTTATGTTGATGCTAAAACTTTTGTATAATTTGTGTAAGAATAATTTAGCATTTTTGTGCTGTAAGTATTAATTTATTTATACAACAAAAATACTTGATGCAAAAGAGTATAGAGTGTTAATTTCATAGAATTCTTCTTTGCATAAATCTAACGATTTTACATATTAGAACTTGCTCGAATAGTAAAAATTGTATCAAGTAATAAAAATGTTGAATTATTTTTCATTACAAAGCTTTTTACATGTACTTAAGTATAGTCTTACAGACTGTAATTTTATTTCTGACTTTATGTTGAAATGAATAAAAAATGAAGTTGTCTTTGGTTAAATTTACTAATGTTTGTAAAAGTTTATTTCTTCTCCCTTGTGATTAATCAAACAATGATAAGGACTCAGTTTTTTATCATTATTATTTATGGTAATTTTTGCTAAATTATGTTTGATTGTGTTACTTCATCTTAAGTGATAGTTGTACATAATGAAATAAATTAATACATTTTTATAATTATATACTTATTTAAAATTTAAAGAATGAATCCTGATTATTACTTTGTTTAAAGCATGCATTAAAATGCTGAATTATAAAACAATATAGAATTGTACTAATAAAAATTTTAACTTTAAAAAGTTTAATATCTTTTAAACAAATTATTAAAAATTTAATTTATCATTTTTTTCTTTCAAATATAATTCTTTTTATATTACAAAAAAGGTTGTTAATCAAGTATAAGTTATTAACCTTTATATACTTCCAAGAATAAATTCTAAACATGTTTTATATTCACGTCTTAAGGATGTAACAAATATTTTCTGAAATGTAGTATATTTGTGGAATGTTTGTTCTAGCTAAATAGTGAAAGATATTCAACAAATCTTCAGGACAATTATAAGAATTTGAAACAAACTACTCTAAATATGAACCTATTTCTGTTTCAGGCAAAATTATTTTCATTCCTTATTTGTCCTATTTATATATACTAAATAAAAAATATTTATATAGATTTTTATAATATTCAAATTTTATTATCCTTTGTGTTTTTGTGTAAACATTTTATTTATTCTTTATTCTGTGTACCAAGAAATTATGTTGCTTCCTAGATAGTTGTAGCTGAGCTGGCAGCCGAATGGTTAGCACTCTTGCCTTTCGTTCAACTATTCATGGGTTTGAATCCCACCTTGGGCATGGATGTTTGTAGTGGTTCCGAATCCACTTTAAACCGGGGGTCCCAGTCTAATTAGCCCTCGTGTCAAAAAATGACCATTGAGCAACAAACCAAACCAAACCTAGATAGTTGTAAATTGGCCAGATTATATATATATATATAAATTGTGACATTTTTGCAACATGTTTGATAGTAATATTTTTTCTGATGAATAAATACTTTGTAATTCATAGTAACTCTAGTGCTTTTAATATTGCATGATTCCAATTAATATGAACTATGAATTTATTTTCTGTGAAATTATCACAATTTGAATAGATGAGCTCGCAGCTAAATAGTTAACACACTTGCCTTTCGCTTAACCGTTTATGGGTTTGAATCTCTTCTTGAGTTGAGATGTTAGTGATTTGAAATCCATTTTAAGTTGAAACTTTTGTATATTAATAACTAACCAAATGATTTTATGCAACAAGCCAACCAAATGACAGTTTTAATAAGTGTTAATTAAATGTTTTAATAAATGTTATTATTTTTGGCTGTCAGATTTCAAAAAACAATGTTCAAGTCTATAATATTCAAAATTGTATTACTAAGAAAAAACTCTGAGATCTGAATTGCAATTCTCTTTTGTTAGAGTATTAGTAATTTTGTTAAATAGAAAAACCTAATAAGAAATTTCAGTATTTGACACATAAGTTTTTTAGTACATTATAGTTTTTTGTCTTATAAAAATGTGATTGAATAACTAAAATTTTTATTGCAGTAAAATTTCTCAATTTATGGAAGTTTTGTTTAGGATTGTGCCTGAAGAATTTTGTTGTAATTTTAAAAAATTCTCTATCCTAATACTTTCTATAAAATTTCTTTGCTTAAATAAATATATATTTCAATTTATATAATTGAAGTTTTATTGCCACTATTTATGTTAGCCTTTCTTTTTATAATCATCCAAATACTAGATATTTATCCAAACTATTATCTATTGCATCTGTAATACTAATTCAATACTAATACTTAAACTTATGGTAGTTCTTATAAGCAAATATTGCTGAGTTTGATCAAGCAAATATTGCTGAGTTTGATCACAACCACCATTGAAGAATGAAGATGGATCTTCTGCCTTGTGCATGCACATCTGTTGTGGTCATTGTTTTATAGTTTTCAAAGTTTCTTTCCTTGCAGCACCTGAATATAGGCCCATTATTTATGAAATGTCATCCTGGAGGGCAATTTATTTTGAGAAATTTTAATGCCTTTCAACAGCCATATGGTGTTAATCTATCTATCACATGGTGTGGAATGTCTTATTTGATACCACTGTGGCCTAATGAAAGGATAATGTTTTTCTGAAAGAAAAGTATAGGGTTCAGCAACGTTAAATATCAGGAGATGTTCATATAGAAAATGTAAATGAATACACTTCTGTTATGGTGAGTGCTTGGGTTTTTTTTTTTTTTTTTTATGTTTTTTTCCTTCCAAGGTGTGAGTATGGCCTGACATCTATGAAAATGCTCCTAGAAACTTATATCTTGTAACTGAGAAACCTTACAACAACCTTTCACTGTTGCACTGTCCAGTGTTAAAGCCTTCTAATTCCTTAATATTTTAATTTTCAAAATATGTGTTAGCAATTTTTGATACAGTAATCTACTGGGATTGGCAAATTCTTTGTTTAAATTAGCAAGCTTAAATATCAGTGTTTTTCCCAAATTTGAAATTATTAAATATTAAAAAAGTTATAAGATAATAAATAAAAATTTAAGAGTATTTTCAAAACAGATTGTTTTGATTGCGAAGGAAGAAGTTGACCTTTAACTACAGATTGACCTCTTTATATACCACTTTAGAATTATTTATTTTATAATCTTAATTTTAAAATATTTTTGTTAAAATTTTACCTCTTTGATTGTAAACACCACAAGGATTAAAAATTTTTGTATGATAAATTATGTATACAAATATGTACCTCTCTTCTTAAAAATATTGTTGATGTAAATTTTTCATCGTGTTATAAAAATATAATAAAAATACTGATTTCTTCTAATAATTGCTTGTTGATTTTGTTTTACAGGAAGGTACTTAAAGACAGGAAAATTACTCAGTCTATTAGCCAATAATCTTAGCATTATTTTGACCTCAAAAACGATTCTTTGCATCTTCAGTTCTTTTGATATTACTCTGAATCTTTTCGATTATGAACCGTCTTTAATGTCATGTTAAATTGTACTAAATATAATTTTTATTCCATTATTGTATGCTTGTTTCTTTTTAAACTGAAGTAAAATGCTATGATTATTATGCATTAAAGTGTGAAATTTAAAATTTAACACATTTGATTCACATTTTTCAATCTTTAACTAAGCTTAGTTGTGGAATTCAGTTTTGCATGCTTTTTTACACTATTTGGCATGTTTTAGCTTTTATTTCTTTTATGCTCTTTAATAACTTTAGGATAAAATATTTCATATTCTTACTATCAATGTGTTCAAGTAATTTAGCTGATTAAGTTAGATATTTATAATGTAGAATAGAAAATGTAATTATAATTCTTTTTTGCAGGTGGAAGATACAAAAGTTGGAAAAGAAGATGGTTTATCTTAAATGACAATTGTTTATATTATTTTGAATATACAACAGTGAGTTATTCTTATTTTAAATTAAAGTATGTTTATTATTAATTTTAATCAAAATTCTTGCAAATCCTTGATTTGCCATTCAAACATTTTGAATTTCCTTCAAAGGGCAACAATCTTTTTAACAGAAAATCATCAACTTTAAATGAATTTCCTTTATATCTAAAGTTAAATTATCTTAAGACCAACTATTAGTTTTTATCAACATTTGTTATAAAGGACAAGAAGTTTTTGCATTACCTTTCTTCAAAAAATTTTTAATCATTTGTGATTTTAATTTTTAAGAGTGCATTCAACTAAACAATTTGGCCTTGAAAAATTAATGGTATCCTTAAGAAATTTATTAATTTTAATTTATCAAAGAAAATGCTCTTGCAACACATTATGTTAGAAGTATAGGTAAAGTTAAATTATTACTCCTTACATTAATTTAAAATTATTTCTAATGGTGATGTTGTGGTTATTTCAATAACGACTCAATGTATTTTATAAAATTACAAATTTGCGGAAGCATTTAAGAATGTATGTTTAAAATATTTCGAGGAATTTTTTGTTAAATTAAAATCGACTCTAAATTATTAAAAGACTAAAAACCAAAATTATTAGAATTTAAAAAAAACTTTGCATTCAATTTTTTTAGTATCACTAGTAAGAAATACATTTTCTCATGCATAATTTTATAAAATTTTTTGTTTTAGTCATTTTATATCAAAAATGTAGTTATCAATATTTGTCTTTTAATTCTGTCGATATATTTCATATTACTATTAATTTTCTAGGATAAAGAACCTCGAGGTATTATTCCTTTAGAAAATGTCCAAGTGCGAGAAGTGGCTGATAGAAGTAAACCTAATTGCTTTGAGCTCTTTTCTGTTGGAAGTGATCTCATAAAAGCATGTAAGACTGACTCTGAGGGAAAAGTAGTAGAAGGGAAGCACACAGTTTATCGAATGTCTGCTGCAACTCCTGAAGAAAAAGACGATTGGATTAAATGCATTCGGTTAGATTAATATATAATATAATTATATTTTTATAAGCATACAAACGCTGCATATTTCTCTATTTGAAATCAGCTTTTACATTATTTTTATGTACTGTTCTGTCTTAAATTTGCTCCACTACTCTTGACACCTCAAATAGCTTAATTAAATCTCTTAAACTTCACATTGATTGTATGTTTTGTCATATAATTGGGATTTGTAATTTTCTATTTTTTACCTATTTGATTTATAGAATTTAAGCCTTTTACATTGACAGTCATGTATACAAGTCAGAAGGAAACTTTTATTGCCTAGTCACCAGCTTTCCAATTTACTTTATCATTTAATCCTGACCATCAAAGGACAGGTTTGTGCAGATGTCTTTGAACAATTTTAAAAGTTGATAATTTCTGCGTGTGTGGCACAAGATTACTGTTTGTTTCTGTTATGATGCATGTTCTTAGAAATGGGGATTCATAGTTTGGATTTTATACTTGAAATGAGAGGCATGATTCATATGTATAAGGTTTTGGGTTATATAAATTTGATGAGGAAAGAAGTCCCCATCCTAATGACTTGATTTGTGAAGGCTCTTTTAATGAGCTTGTGGTATTTGTTTTATTGAGAATAAAGGAGATTTTATGTCAGTTAGAATATGGGTTTGGAGACCACTTTTTAACCCATCTGCTTGTATATTTCTTGCAGACATGAAAGAAATATGGCCTTGCTTAGTTTAAAATAGGACAAAAAATCTTCAGAACATCAGATGACATATTACCAATTGAGAAATTGCAAAATAGAACTGTATGTTGATCCCTATTTTCTAATTTTTCATACTAAAAATTAAACAATTTTAGAATGAATTAATAAAATTTCACAATCATTAGTCAATTCCCTGTGTTCCAATTTTTTTATAAGCTTTCCATTGTTTTTAAGATTTAAAAATGAGAAAAATTTTAGTTTATTAGTTTAAAATTTTTCTTTTGTGCTCTAATATTTGTTTATGAAGAATAAAGTTCTGCAGTCATTGGTGTAAGACCTAACAAATTTTCTAAAAAGTGTGTATTTTAAAGATACTTTTTTTAGCTCTTCAATTTAGAAGAGCTTTGTTAAATACTTTATATTTTTGATTATTTGAAGTATTTAAAATGAGAAGCATGACATGCAACGTATAGATTTTCTAAAATTTATATTTGTATAATATAATGCTCTTCTTCAGTGGACATTTGCTAGAGCATTTTAAATTGAGTTTATTATATAAAAAAATTAATTGTGAGTGACAAACGATGCCCAAAAAGTTAAGTTCTAAAATTTCTGTCATTTAAAAATGAAACATTATGCTTGTTTGAATGTGAATGAGTAAATAATCTCAAGTTGTTTGTTAAAGTTTAAGCAAAATGAATGAAGTAATAGTAAACATTGTAAAATGATTCAATTAAATTTGAGAGCTGTAGTTAAATCCTCTGACAAAAAAAATGTAAATAAAGCTCAGTTATTTATTTTCCAATTGTTTCTTTTCTTGAATCTGTATCTAAAAATTAAAAGAATTATTACCAATGGCAAGGATTGATTTGCAAATTATAAAAATACACAAAATTTATGAATCATATCTGAAGTGTAAAGACACATTACAATCATACTTTTATATTTGACTATAGTTGATGTAAAAATTGCATAAATGGGACAATGCTCTAAAACTCAATCAGTTTGTGTTTGGTATATTTTTAAATTCTTTTTCTCGGGTATGTTAAGCTTGTATCCAATTCATTACCAATAGACTAATCTAATGCAAATATATTCAGATATCTACCAAATATTAAATTTACATCTGATAAAAGTGTTTGAATCAGTATAAAAAATTGAATTGAATATTGTATGCATAAGTACTGTAATTTAAGACTAATTGTAAATATCACCAAATAGGCGAGCAAGTTTTAAAATTAAAAACTATTACCCTTGCTTATTCAAAAATTTTAAATTCAATTGTGTTTCATGTTATTTGAATTTAAAAAAGCAGCTTCTTACATCCTCGCAAACTTATTTTTTAAATTCAGATAAAAAATATTGGCGATTAAAAATGTTTTTGTTTTTCTGGGTAGAAATTTTAAATTTATAAATTATTTTAACATTTTTCTTTATATTTTATTAACTGATGGCTTATGGGATGAAAAAGTTAGATTTCATGCATGAAATTTTTGAGCAAAATTGAAATTAAGAATGCTGGAAAATTCTTTTACAATGGCTAGTTATTCCTCATATTTTTATTTGTTATTGGTTATGGCCTTGAAAATTTCTTAATAAGCACTGAAAATATTAAAATTCAATTACTTTGCTGTGGGAGATGATGAAAAGGTTTAAAAAAAAAAAAAAGCTTTTTAACTTAATATAATTGAAAAAGGAAAAATTTAAATTTCTCTTTGCCTTTGAATCATTTTTTATATAATTTTTTCACATAGTTGTTTGTGACTACTTAATAATAAAACACAAAATTTGTTATCAAAGCAAATTAAAAGAGGAAAAAATTTGTGTTTTAAAAAGTTTCAACTGAATTTTTGATTTTAATTTCATAAAAATGTATAATATCTGTAGAATCAAAAAATAATTAAATGAAAAAAGTGCAACTATCAAAATGCAGAATAAAGTTAGAAAAAATTTGATAAAAATTATTACTAAAAATTTTAGAAAATTATAAAAATCATATCTTAAGATCTCCTGAGAAACCAACTGTGATAAATTGATCTAACTAAAA
The DNA here is from genome assembly GCA_030067965.1 of Latrodectus elegans. Lineage (NCBI taxonomy): Eukaryota > Metazoa > Arthropoda > Arachnida > Araneae > Theridiidae > Latrodectus > Latrodectus elegans. Next base: position 21,135,742 of record CM057819.1, read on the forward strand.
TTTTATAAATTTCTTAAGTTTTACAGAAATAAAATCATGCATTTTCTTAGAATACCAATAAATAAATTTATATCATTAAATGATTACCAGAAGCATAATATAATTTTTATGAAATCATTAAGTTTCTCACGAGTTTTTAGATGGACATTTAAATAAAAATGTGTACAAACCTATGTATATTACTTCTTTCCTATTGCCTAGTTACCTGTAGTACCAAAAATAATTTTCAAATGGTTAATAAATAGTATGCTGCTATAGTTGTTAAGTGCTGAAATAGAAAAAAGCTGCTCCTGCCCACATATTGGCTGCAAATAAATAAATGCCAGTTATTCTCGAGCCCATAGGCTGTGCTCCATTGTATGAAGGTGTTCAAGCTCATGGACTTGGTTTGATGTTGCAGTCAATCAGCAGGGATAAACTACAACACAGAGATGTTAAAATAATTATTCTCTTAAAATCGTACCATTATAGAAAGCAAATTCACTCTGACTAAACAATTGATAATTTGATTTTAAAAACAAAATAGTAAATAAAAACAATGTTTTAAAATACTCCATTCAACTCTTTTTAAACAAAAAGAAAATGTCAACAATATACAGATCTTGGAAATGTATCCAGTTTCTTTAATTTTCGATTTAATCATAATCAATTCTTTACAATATTTTATATTTATAATTTTTCATTTTTATTTTAAGACTTTTCATTTACCAAATGAAAGGGAAATTTACAAGTATTCTTCAGTAGTTTTTCACTATTTTAAAGAAAAGATTTTACTGGAAGTAAAATTAATTCTGCATTCTCATGTGTTTTGAATAAAAAAAAAATTTGTGTACCTGATTTTTAAATTCTGTTAATATATATATATATATATATATATAATATAAGAATAAATTTACACAATGTTTATAATGATAATCTTTGTAGCAGTGAATATCAAATTTCCTAGGTAGAATAAATATCTAGTTTTTCAGTTTACAAATATTTCAAATTCTGTTAATGAAGTTAAAAGTTCATTTTAATGGAAAGAATCCTAGTTATTGAATTATTTCCAAGATTTTGTTTTTGGTGTTAATTATATTTCTTTATTTGCTTAGTTTATTTAATGAGATATAAAAGTTTTGATGAGTCATCAATTCTATTTCATTATTATTCTATTTTCATCAGCTTGTTGGTAAACATGTTTTTATGTTTTACAGCCAGAGCATAAGTCACAATCCTTTCTATGACATGTTAGCAGCAAGGAAGAGGAAGGCCCAGCATGTTAAATAAATTTAAAAACAGTCTTTATGCCCATATCAAGTCAATCTATGTATTTCGCCTTCATTGTATTATAGCTTTCAAAGTGATATTTTGTGAACAGAAAGTATGATAATTTTGATTTATTAGTGTCCACTAAGAGTCAAATTGTAGAAATTATATATGTGTATGTGATTTTCCAAATAAGTGTTTTCCTTAATTTGATGAAGCCTATATTTTTGGAAAGTATGCCAAAATACCTATTTTTCTATTAAATGATAAATGTATTTAAAAAGTTTCTCATATTCACACTAAGACATTTTTATGATTGATTCATACTGATTTCTTACTGAAAAGCTTGCTGTGCTTATAAAAGCTTATAAAGTTTTCTGTATCTCTTTAAAAAAAGTATATCATAACTGAAAAATTCAAAGATTAGATCTTCATACAGTTTAATTTACGAGAAGCTGTTTTACACCCTCTGTATTTTAAAAAACCTATTCATTTTTAAGGTTCAAAGTTTTTTTTTACGTGAATGCTGTTGTAAAATAATTATATATTATTTTTTTTTATTATTTCCTGTTATTGTAGATATTTTTCACAAATCAATGTTTTTTGTAAAATTTTGTCAAATGTAAAATAAAACGATAATTTACTTTTTGTCATTTTTATTTTGATGTTTATAGAAGATTGACTTCTAACAGTCAATTGTTATAAATGCTTTTTAAAAATTGTTTATTTTTTATTAGTTGTATATTATTATACATTTTTTTGTGTAATGTATATTACTATAAATTTGTATGAAAAATTATGTTTTAAATTTAATTTATTTCTTCATTAATATTGCATTGAATGTTGTAAAATGCTGTGTGTGTGTGTGTGTGTAAATATAAAATAAATTATCTCTATGCAATTTTTCTTTGAATTTCATTGATTAACCAATTATTCAAATTGGAAAAGATATGCAACAGTGATTATCTCTATTTTTCTCTGATTATTAAAATATTTGGCTGGTATTTTATCTGTTTAAAGTGAAATCTATTTGCTAAGCATTAAATAAAATTTCCTATTATCTGAGACAGTCAAAAGACTATTCTTTAAGTGCATCCAATGTAAATTAGCCCTGTTAATCCCATTGACAATTTTAAAATGTTAGTCCTTTATCCAGGTACATTTCAAAAGATGATTAAAATTCATTCCTTTCCTTTCAAACAAAAGGGACATTTATTGAACAAACCAATATTGTTTTGACAAAAATGTAAGGCAGTTCCATTGGCACTGGGCTGTCCAACGACGGATACAATTTCCTTCCTGTCTAATTCTTAATACATTTTGCTGAAGTTTCCAACCCAGAAATAAAATATTAACATTTCCATTGAGTGTTAAATATAGTAAAAGTGTGTTTCTAAATATAAACTGCATTGCATTAAATGATAAAATTCCTTCAACTAGTATAATTTTGAAATATCAATTGTGGTGTGTACAAATATTTGTGTGATATATATATATATATATATATATATATATATATATATATATATATATATATATATATATATATAAATATCTTTTCTATGACATGCTATTGGGTTATTGAACTTTCATAAGAAAAAGTATCAACTTAATATATTTAGAAAGATAGTAAATTTTTTTTTTTTTTTTTTTTTGTTAATAGTACAGTTATAAAAGCTTGTATATTTTTCATAAAATATTGAGGAAATTACACAAAATAATAGTTTGTTTTTCATGAGATGAATCACTGCATAAATTCTAAATGAATACACAGACATTAACTCATATGAATTTAACTCAAGTCAGTAAGTAATCTCTGAGTAATCAGAGACTATTTATTTGAAATCAATCTAAGCAGTACATAAAATGATAAATAATGTTAAGTTAAACAATGAGAATAAAACAATCAGTATTAATTTAAATTTGTACTTTAAAATAATTCAAAATGGTGTACCAAAATGTAAATTTTTAACTCTGAGTCAAAGTTATGGCCACATTTTCAAGGTCTTTGTGGAAGGTCATTTGCAATATTATGCTTGTTATTTCCAATAAAAAAATCTTAAATATGGACATTTTGGTGAAAAAGGTTTTGTTCACAGTTCAATGTTATTTGCCCACTCAAAAGTTGAGGGGGCGAAGTTAAATAAAAAATAACCAAATTCTTCTAGAAATAAATGCAAATGAGAATTTTTCTGCGCCTAATCAAAAGGAAAACATTTTTCAGTCAAATAATTATTTTAACATTGCAATCACTAATTTTGGACAGTAAACTGTAGACAGTAAATTGATTAGAAAATCATATTTTTAAAAGCACTAATTTACGTTACAAAGGAAGTATGTAACAAACTTAAAATATATATATCTGTATTAAATTGTGTTTCATTTTAGCAATTAAAGGGATACCCTGTACATGTATCTTAAAAAATTTATAAAATTGTGTTTCTGCCTGGGAATTGAATATGGATATAATACATAACACATTTACATAGTAAATTTTGTGTTCTAAATAAATCCAAAGATTTCTTTTAAAAAAAAATTTGGATTAATTTTTTAGGATAATGAAAAGCATCGAAAGGGTCATCACAAAGGTGAACAGAGTTCATACTACTCTTGTAATTTTAAAGGCTTTTTCAAGGGCACTTGAAACTCCTAGAATTTTCACTCCTTCAATATTGTGGATTACTCCTGGAATTTTTAATTACTTTGATTCATGTAGTTTTGGTTTGAAAATATAATTTTTTAGTTTCTTGTTTTAAAATTTTCACTGAAATTGTCCAAAAAAAATTTTTTTAGCTCTTATTGTTACCGCTAATCGCTGCAAGATCGATAGTATATTGTATTAAAAATTAACTGTTACAGATTTATTTGGTCTTAATTAAAAATAAATTTATAGTTCAGCCGCAATGTGCTATATGATGTCCAGTATTTAGATTCATGGTTGTGAAATGAAGAGTAATCATGAATAAAATCTCCCGCGTGTCGTGTTGCAATCGAGGGAGCAATTTTAAGTCCTTTTTCTATTTGTTTTTTTCCTTTATATTGTATAAAATTCACTGAATATTAACATTTATATATAAAATTTTTGAGTTAAAATGTACTCTCCATATCATTGGGGAAAAATTACATCTAATTTCAGTAAGAAGGGGTGAATTTGCTTATCAAGGAAATAATGCTAAAATTCTTTAATATGCCTGGTGGAAAGTGTCTTCAATGACCGGAGGACTCTGTAAAAACCGTATAAAGATTGGCTTTTGTATGGTCCAGAAAAAAATTTCATAATTTTGTAGAAGACTTAAAATCTACAACTGACAGTGAAATTTCAATATTGTATATTGAAAAATTTAATCATATTAAAGATACTTTTTATTTTAACTTACTCATAGATACGAGGGTCACTCTGAAATTTTTGAGATACAACTAGATTTTTATAGTTATACTTACAAAATTTTAGAAATTTTCAAAGTAGCCTGTCTTACAGCATCAATGCACTTTTGTAGACGAATTTTCAACAAATTAAATTCTTCAAGCCATTGATTTCTTGGAATAGATGAAAAAAATGCATTTATAGCCACACAATCTCTTCTGAATGAAAACGACGTCCATGTAAGTTCTTTTTTTGCTAGATCAGGTGAATACCGCAGATGTTCGATCACTTTAATTTGTTTTTGTTTAAGAAACCCAACTGTTAATCCGGCTGTATGTGAAGATGCATTGTCATTGTGAAGCATTAGTCCCCTAACATTCAGTTCTTGTAGAATTTCTGGAAGACATTTAGTGGTATACCAGTTTGCTGTTACTGTCCTTCCAACTTGATGACTTTGACCAATCCCGTACTTCAGAAGAAAACAGCATACATCACTTTTTTCAGTGCGCGTTGTTTTTTCACCATTGTCGGTGTGGGATCATCTTCAAAGACCCATACTTTGCGTTCTTGACGTGATGGAATGTCTAAAAACGGTATGTACGTTTCATCACCTTTTACAGTTTTAGAATTGATGCGGTGGTCACCATCATTTAGCAATTTAAGAGTTTCTTTACTGATTCTGACACGCTCCTCTTTTTGGTGCTCAGTTAGATTATGGGGAACCCAACGGCAAACTACTTTTTACACATGTAATTCTTCATGGATGATTTTGTGTATGGCTGCGGATCCAATATTAAGTTCCTTCTGTATCATTTGATAGATATAGCTATTATCATCCCTTAACATTTTTCGTATGGTAGACACATTATCCGGGATTATTGCCGACGGCGGTCTTCCTGTGTGTCCATCATCCTGGAGAAAATTGCGACCTCTTCTAAATTCTCTAAACCACCTGAATACAGTAGCACGAGCTGGAGATTCATCACCAAATGCTAATTGCAACCGTTAAACGCATTCTTGATTAATCCTGCCTTAAAATCGTAGAAAATCATAGCTCGAAAATGTTCTCGCGTCAACTCCATTTTCTCTTCTGCTTAAAATGTATTCTACGCTAAACAAGTTGAAGTAAATCAGTAAAAAATCGTCTTCTGTGTTAAAATAATTAGTATTTTAAAATTAAACCGTTGTTTTTATTTTGTAAATTCTCGTCTGCGCGTATCTCCAAAATTTCAGAGTAACTCTCGTGAAATTGTCACTTATGGAAAGTAGTTAATTTTCTTTTATTGCTCTTTTATAGTCAAGCATCTGTTAAACATGCGTTTTCTGTTTCAAATTTCTTTACAAAAATTTGATGGTAAGAGATTTAAATCGGTCATTTTTGGCTATAAGCACATCATTGATGATTACGTTGCAAGTGTCAGCTATATAATAATTAAAAAAACCTACTTAATTTTGCTGCTTGTTCCAGGCAAAAGTATGAATTTTATTTAGTATTAAAACAGCAAAAAAGGTGGGTGGCTAATAACAGAAGGAAAGAGAAAAGCACTTTAAAAAATTGATGCATTAAAAATAAAAATGAAGCTTTTGGAAAATGACATATATATGTACTTTGAAAATCTACAATTGGAACTGCTGAGGAAACTGAAAAAACTGGTAAATTAACATTAATTGCAAAATTAAATACATATCAATGTGGTGCTTTAGAGAAGCATCAGTTATTACTCATTATTAATAATGAATTAGAAGGTTTAAAGATGGTAAGTTAATATTTTCTAATATCAATGTGTATGTTTAAATAATCAAGAAATTTCTAAATCTATTCAATGATTAAAGAAATAGAAAAGAGAGAGAGAGTCTAGAATATCGATGTGAAATTGTGTAGATTTAAAAGAGTTTGAAAATAAACATAAGGAAAATTTAGAATTGCTTTTTTATTAAAAAGTAATTGAATAAAAAAACACACACATCCTGGAAATTTTTTTAATAGTTGTAATTTATTTATTTGAAATGTGGTGGCTAAATACACCTTGAAATACTGCATAAAATAATAAATGTCAGAAACTTTAAAAGTACCTAATATATAAGGCAATATATAATTTAGTAATGTAAAGGATATTTAACTCTAAAATGCTTTCTGTTATAGCTGTAAATTCATTGAAGGCTTCTGTAGTAACCATTAATTTTAATTCTAAATTAAATAAATTATTTGCTGAAAAATGTTTCATATGCAAAATTATATGTAACTTAATAGAGAAAATTTGTAAAATTATTTAACATGAATCTTGATATATCCTGGAAATTTTTGATTTTTTCTTCTGGAAAACTTTAAAACTCCTGGAATTTCATTCAACGAAATCTGTGCGAACTCTGGTTGATATATTTTTTAATAAATGTATACATTAAATTATTGTCAACGTTATTTCTTCTGTTTACGTTTTTGCAACAATTAATGGATGATTTAATTTTAAGAATTTACTTATTTTGTTCATTAAATAACTCAAAAAAAAAACTAGAAGACATTTTTTTTTTTACATAAGTGAAACAATAACATATCAAAATTCTTAGAACAATATTAGAATATTTCTTAGAACAATAGTGACAAATCAATTTTGAATATTGATAAATTTATACATGAAATTCTATAGTACAGTTATTGATAAAGAAATATTTTAAGCTGAAGTCAAATGCATCTTAATGTACAAGAAAGCTAACTTGTAAAGTTAACTCAGCTTGTAGAAGTTCAGAGTCAGATACCGGGTAAAAAATATGATTTTGAGTGCTGTATAAATTTAGTTAGTGATGCACTTATATTTCTCCTAAGAATGTTTGATAAATGCTGAGGTCTGCATTACAAAGATATTCTACTGGATTTTTTTATATTTTTCACCATTGCAAAAAATTTGAAAATATCAGTTTTACTTTCGCAAAATTTATGCAAAATAAGACCCAATATATTTTAGGAATAAACAATGATGAATAAACTCAAATTAGATTTAGAATCGATTTCTGGAATGTTTCGTTTTCTAAGTAAGTTTGCACACATATAATGTTTGATTTTGATGTACTTATAATATATATTTCAAAGAGAAGGAGAGTTTAATTTTTTGGAACAGCCATGTGTGGTTGTGTCATAGTGTAAGGGTGCACATGTGAATCAGGACTAGATTTAATAAGATCTGATAGATTTAAAATGTGTGTGTGTGCTGTGCAATGCATCATCTTACTTATTTAAGTGTTTTAAAGGATAATTTAAAAGCATCAGTTTAGATATTGGTATTGTCTTTACTATATCAAACTACTAAACATGAACATGCAGCTAGCTCATAATGTTATGTCATTATTATGCTCCAATGTTTTAACTGGATCTAAATCCATTGGAGCAAACATATAGAAAAAAAAAAACTAGAACTTAAAATTTGAAAATATAAATCGAAACGATAATTAATTTAAAAAATTTATTCCCTGAAAAATAAATTATTAATGTTTAAAAGAGATATTTAAAAGATGCTGATGAGCTGAATTATTATATTGTTTTATAGTTATTGATTGAGAGTTAATAATAAATCACATATTTTTTATGTGTACGATGACAATTTATTTCTTTTTGTTTGATATTTTTTATAAAGTTTACATTTGATTTTAAAATGTCTTGGTTCGGTTAAAAACAATAGATGAAAAAAATCAATATTTCATATTATTTAAATTTCAAGTCCATTTTAGTTAATAATTGTACGAATACTTCTAAAAGCCTCTACATAAGATTTTTTATTTTGCAAGTTTTCTATAACAAAAATTCGCCATGTTTTGCGGTTGGTATAGGTTTGAAAAAATTCTATTAGATTTTCGAGCCTTTAAATGATGACTGATGTGAATGTCACATAAGACAAGATATAGTGACGACTCAAAAAATTAAGAGTTTTTATTTATATTGTGTGTGGAAATAGTTGACCGTAGTGTGTTTGAAGAAGAAAACTAAAAAATGCCTGGAAGATTATATAAATACCAATCATCGTGGCTTTGTAAAGAATTGCGTGTTATTCCAATTAAATATTTTTCACTAGATTGATATGCGCTATATATTTATTATATAAAACTTCACAAAAACAAATGTATATTAATTTAAAAATTGACTGTGCTCATATATAGTTTAGCATTTATAAAAAATATAATTTTGCTCATGGTAAATTTTTATTGTTTATTTTTGGAATAAATTGTATTTTTTGTTTTTATGGAACTGAAATAAATAAAAACATTTAAGGAATAAAATATTTTGCTTAAACTAAACAGTTATTTATTTATTTCAAATTATTTTATCATTGGATGATAATATGAACGTATTCTAAGAATATAATATTAATGTATTGCTTTTTTTAAATTATCTATAGTTGTTTTATTGTTTTTGAAATGTCTCAATTTTTTTTAATTCTTTAATTTTCCTTTATAAATAAATTTTAATTTATAATATAATATAAATGATAATAAGAATAAATACGATAACAGAAATACAAATTTCTAAAATTTTCATTTATATTAGTTATCAACAAAATGATATATCTAGAATACGATATAATTATGAAATCAATTGTAAATTTAAAAAAATAAACAGATATATCCATTAATTATAAAGGCTAGCTGCATTAAATATGGTTCGGACACTTTTTTAGATATAAGGATTCAAACTCAGCTAAATTAGTGACTTTTCCAAAGGTTGGTTGTACACGAACATCCCCCCGCCACGTGGGTCGATTCCATGAAAAGGATCTGGAAGTTTATCGATATAGTTATCAATTGTGTTAGGTGAAGGTTGGTTTGGTTTGCTTGTCACTCAACAGTCAGTTTTCGCTAACGAGGGTCAGTTAAACTGGGATCTATAGTTACATTATATTCTGAACCACTACAAACATCTGTGCCATAGGGTGTTTTCAAACCCACGAGCTGTTGAAGCAATCGGCGCTTCATATAGAGAATATCTTGGCCCGTGACTGATTGAAGAAAAAAAAAATATGACTTTATTTATTTTTAGTGCTTTGCTTGCTCTCTGGTATTAATTTTTCTCAACCTAAGAGTTCGGAAATCCTGGCGTAATGTTTATAATTGTTGTTCCATTATGAAGTCAATCGATTTATTCTACTATCGTGGAATAAAATGGTCTTGAGCTTTTAACATGTTAGTGAGCTGAAAATCTACTAAAAATATGAGAAACTAAGGCTGTTCTTTCACAAATATTTTCTACGATTAGAAAAACCGTACTGCCGAATTAAGTGGAAAAATTAATTTTGTTATAACCAGTTAATAATTTCAGCTAAAGCTTTAATACTTGTAACAATTATTTCATTATAAATTCCATATAAAAAATATGTTCTCTTTTATATTAAATTAATATTGTTGGAAAAGTTTGAATATAACTAATTGTTTCCGTCCGATATATATATATATATATATATATATATATATATATATATATATATATATATATAGATAGATAGATAGATAGATAGATAGATAGATAGATATAGATATAGATATATAGAGATATCTTAAAAAGTTCATATGGACCAAAGCTTTGTTTTAACAGATGCTGGTGGATGTAAAATGATACGAATACTTTTAAAAAAGTGCGAAAGTGGACTTCAAAAATCATGCCAACAATCCAATATTGGTATAACTTTGTCTATTCGATTTAAAAATATTGGAAAAAATGTTATGCAATGGAACTATTTATTAGACAAGTATTTAGTTGTCACTGAATAGCATCCAAAATAATAAACTGAGATTCGCACACTACTTGCTGTGAAATGAGTTGCGAATATTGTTCCCTTTTTCTGAAAATATTCTGCAAGTGTTCTTGCTTTATTCCCTGAGCACATTTTAATAAATTATTTTTAGATTTAGTTTTGAATGGATTTTATTTTCCAGGAACGATTAGATGTATTTTTGCTTTGATTCTTACACAATAAAAAACACATTATGCATTCTCAACATGAAGGAATTTTCATCATTCAAAATTATCCTCTATTACTTAAAATATAAAATTCATTTTCAAATGGAAGATTATAGTTTTCCAATTTCTCCGAGAATTTAATTTTATTTTGCTATTTAGAAAAGTAGTTACTTATAATAAAAGCTGGAAAAAAATATGTATATAGTCTCGTATACTTTCATTTTTGAATATTTCGAATTATACCTCATCTGTTATAAGGTCACTAATATAAAAGAAATTCCTATATCTTTGAACGTTTCTGTTTTGACTGTAATATGAACTAATCAATCAGCTAATCAAATATTAAATTTACTGTCCATTTGTCAAAGTTTTATTCTAAAATTCTAAATTTCTAACTTTATTTATTTATTTATTTTTATTTCATTTTATTTTATTTCATTTATTTTTATTTTTTTTGCATTTTAATCGAGAAACAGCATTTGTCACACGGACAGTCGCTTGTATGGAGCGCTATTGCATGTACTTTAGAAAAGTAAGAGTGATGAAAAATACTTTTTTTTTTCATTTTAACACTAGTTAGTTAGAACAAAACCTTATGTGTATTTGGTATATTTTACAAATTTTGTTCCAATATATTTCCGTTAAATGACTTAATACAATGTAAGAAATACATCATGAAAATTTTACATACTAAGTTAACAAATAAAGTCATATAAATTACAAAAATATGAGTAAGCATACATTTAAATTACAAAATATGAGTACAATGTAAGAAATACATCATGAAAATTTTACATAATAAGTTAGCAAATAAAGTCATATAAATTACAAAAATATGAGTAAACATACATATAAATTACAAAATATGAGTACAGTGTAAGAAATACATCATAAAAATTTTACATTATAAGTTAACAAAAAAGGCCAGTAAATTACAAAAATATGAGTAAGCACTTTAAAAATAATAAAAAAAAATTTCAGAAAATTTAAAAATTTTAATTTAAATATTAAGGAATGTCATTTGAATGGTAATTTAGCAAACACTGAATTTACAAATAAAAAGTTCAGATTAAAAATATTTTACTATGAAAAAATATTATAGAGCACAGAGATTAAGATTAAATAAAAAGAAATTTTAAGGCTATTAGAAAATAGTTTTAAAAAAATTATAAGCTTATATAGGAGATATTTCTTCGAATTACTTCAGTATGCTTGTTTTCATTGAGGAAACTTGTTTTTAAGAAATTTTTTACGGCCTGTGTTTTATACTATTCTTCTATAATAGTATGTTTTAATTCAACTTATGATGTAAAGTATTTTTCCTGAGCATAAATTTGTTTTTAATTTCTCTTATTAGGTTGACACATACTTGGATATATATAAGGCTTAGAATCAAATTTTTGTAATTACTCCAAAGTTTGTTTTGCTGATATTTTCAATGATTTTCGACAAGAAATTCAACATTTGTGGTGAAGCTCTTTAGTATTCTTGAGAATTAATTTTATTTGAAACAGAAGCAAGTGAATCCCCACCATTGTTATCAAAATGGTTATCACATAGCTCTCTATTCTTCAAGAGAAAATATTTATTTATATTTCTTAAATCATGCCAATTTTTGTGCCTTACATATCAGAGTGCCAAATCATAATTCCATATGTCTAGTAAATCTCTATATTATTTTTTTCCCTTAGTCAGAAAAATTACTACGCATGAGTTTCCTAAAATTATAACTTGCTGACTAAAGCACTAATGCTCTATTTTGTGCCTTTGCAGCAACTAATTTCAGTTAATTTAGTAATATAAATGGCCTTAACATAACATTTTTTAATTTTGTTATAAATTAGTTTCAAACAAACATTTAAAACTGTTGTGCAAACAAATTTCCCAGTTGAATACTTTCCAGTAGATGCAAGTTTATAAACATTTTTATGATAACTATGAATTGTAGAATGACAAGTGTGTTTTCACAAATCCGACATAATTTTGAATGGTTTAATCTATACATTTATGCTTAGTTTTATTTCTTCAAGTTTTTTTTTATTCCCCTTTGATTGGCTTCACTCATTCCAATAAGCACTGACAACAATAGAGGATAAGAAGAAAAGCCAAAAAATGATTCCAAATAAATCAGTTTCGTCTTTCTTAAATCATAAACTGCTACTGCGAAAAGTTTATTTGAGACTTAAGCGTTTTCAACAATGCATTGTGAACGAAATAGAATTAAAGCAAGCAGTATTTTTCTGTTTATATTTTAAACGTTAAAAATCGGAACCTTCCCGTTCATTTCTTAGTTTTCAGCAATGTTTCAATTAAATTGTTTTTAAATGAGTTGCTATGCCTTAATAAGGCTCAGTAAACTTTGCATACTGTCTTTTTTTTTTTTTTTTTTAATAATTATCGCTTTTTCCTTTAATTCTGATTTCCTTCTCTTTCGATTCTTGACATAACATACGTTACGAGCATAGTTTATAAGCTATTAGGCTGGTTCATATGGATATAAGCAATGCATCACGTGAATGTCTGAAAAGTCAATACATGGCTTAACAACAGCATTTGTCTCGCAAATTTTATTGAATATTTTTTAAAAAAAAAATGTTATTAAAATAAAAAGTTAAGTTGAAATAAGTGTTTGTTATTGTTGTTGTTTTGTGCCAGTTAAGCTGGCGTTATGGTTGTTGGGCCTATTTGAACGCAAGATTTTAAGAAGTATCTTTAGAGGTACGAAGGAAAACGGTGTCTGGCGCAGAAGATATAATACAGAAATCTACCGAATGTGCAAGGAGCCAGACGTTGTACATCACATTAAAGTAAGCCGTCTCAATTGGTTTGGACATGTTATTAGAATGAAGAACAATAAAACACTAAAGGAAAATTTTTTTGCAAAACCCATCAGCGTAAGAAGAAGAGGAAGACCAAAGCTGAGATGGGTGGATGCAGTCGAAGAAGACTGTAGGGTCCTTGGAACAAAAATTTGGAGGAGTTTGGCTGCCAGTAGAGGTGGCTGGAAATAACTTGTTCAAAAGGACTTGGCTCATCCTGGGCTGGGGCGCAATGAATAATAAACCGATATTATGTGGTGCTCTGCCCCATTTTTCCAACTTTATTGTGGAGTCCGACTTCCTCAGTACACACATACCATAGGTACCCGTTTATAGGGTAGTCAACCAGCCACAACCCATTTACACTAAAAAAGGCAAAGGACGAACTAAGCGGATAAAGAAAGTATATCCATACGCTAACTGGGATTCGAATACAGGACCTCCCTATCCGTAGTCGGCCAATCTGACCACCAGACAGGATGAGCGGTGAAATAAGTGTTTCAGACATATTATAAAAGCAATTTAGGGCGATGTTTACTTTTCAAAATAATTAAACGTAAACATTATATTTTAATAACAAAGAAAATGCTATCGAAATCAAATTTCTAAAAAGAATGGTAGCTAAAATAATCGCTATCAGTTCTGTATCACGGTAGATCCGCCCCAAATATTTATCATTTGATCGTATATAAAGGCAGAAAAAGAACTAATATAATTGAAACAGATGATTCAATAAAGGAAATAATTTTATCAAAATAAAACCATGTATTTGGTAAATAGTTTTCTATTGTTGGTAAACAATAGTTTTGTTTGACACCATTATTTTCTCGATCCGCGAGATTTAATGCAAGTTTACACCTGAAAGATCGTCCCGAAAGTTCTGTTTAGTTCTTTGAAGCTTTTTGGGATGGGTAAAAAACAATTATTTTATATAAGAGATCTGCAGAATAAAATTCTTTTGTCATAGCTTTTAAGATAAATTTCAGAAGTCTTACATAGCATTTATTTAAGCGAATACTTTCTCAGTTCATGGCTGGGCGGCTCGAGGAAGAAATTCCCTTTCGCTCGCTCGGATGCTCATCGCGGTCAAGTTTACCAGAAAATCAAGTTCAAACGGAGGCACCACTGACCCACTCTCGGAAACTTTCGTTACTCACGGTGCAAACAATCTTTTGCCGCTCCTGCTTCCCATTCGAAAATAAGCACCTTTTATAGCAGAAAATTACGCAAATACTATCTATCTCTAATGAATGCCATTTTTTTAATTCTCAAATTATTCCGCCAAAATTTTCCACAGATTTATTTTTACTATAAATATATATTTAAATATACCAAGAGGTTTATTTTTACTATAAATATTTATTTGAATTCAAAAGAAACAATTAAGTATTAGTTCATATGGGGAGAGCCTTTAACTTGCTTTATTTTTACATTTTTTAAATAAATATATGCCTTGATTTAATAAAATATGTAACAGTAGATCATACACTGTGACCGTTAACTATAACTTTACTCTTCGGAGAAGTTCTTAATGAACAAAAAACGATTGTTACAACACATCTGTTTTACGTATGCATACCTGTTGAGTAGCTCATTGCTTCCCGAAATGGGGTACGCCTACTCCCAAGGAATAACACAGCATTTGGAGAGTCGGCTTGAAAAATTATTTTTTTGGTTTAATATTGAAGGGGTAAGAGATCCGCTTAACATCAACACAACATCAGATTTGATGTTAGATTTGACGATACATAAGTTGTAAAACAGTTGTTGGAATTGGCTTCAGAACGGATTTTTCAAAATTAAACATAGGGAGAGTACCTTCACATCATTCTGATTACAAATGCAACATGTGTATCTTGTCTTAACAAAAAAAAAAAAAAAAAAAAAAATACCTCTGAAATATTTTTTTTGTTTTTTTTTCAATTTTATATTTATATGAAGTTGCTTTTTCAGCATTTGTAGAGATTAAGTCGGACAAAAAGGAAAAACTATTAGATTTGGAACCACATTTGTGAGATTAAAATTAACAAACTTGGAAGCAAATTATGACGATCTGTCATCTCAACCTAAGCAATTTCATCCTTTTCTTTGATCCAAATATAATGTTACTTACAATATAACTTTTATTTGTGTTTTATTATAAGAATAGTTTTATTTTTCTTTTCTTATCATTTTGGTATGTTACAAAAAATAAATTTGAATTGATACTTTTTAATTGATATTAAAATACATGCATATTTTTGACGAGAGTTATTTAGTGTTATCAAAATTGTCGAAGAGGCGGTACACGTATATCAAAAATTTGAGAAACACTAAGCTATTTGAATCGGTGGTTTCTAGGTTTCCTCCCTTGCCAAGCATAAATGTAGCCCACTATCTATGAAGTAGTCTTGGCTGAAATATGCGATTGATATTGAAAGGCCTGATAGCAGCTATCAGCCGTTGAGCGCCAACATTACCCGGTATCTGTGACATATCTTAGAAACTTCGGAGAAAGCAATAATTCTCCTATACTTAATTAGACAGCATAGAATATCATGAAATTTTTGATACAGTTTTCTGTACGTTTTTCTCTCAAAGTGGATATTTTTATAAACATGCAGTGCACAGTATTGAGGCTGCTGTGGGGCATTTCTTCTGTCAAAAATTGGCTTTCTAAAAAACTTTTACAGACAGTGGGTCGTATTCATGTGTCGCGTGAGAAAAACTTGGAAAACTTCCAAGCACCAACTTTGATAGACGAGCCTGCAGAAGGGCAATATTCACATTGGCTGGAATGGAAATTGGGTACTATTTTCTTCAAAGAGCAATGTCCTATCACTATGTTGAAGCGCTCTTCGAAATGCTTTAGACACCAGGCAGTGGACACTCGAAGACAATTGTAATACCACCGCATATTGCCTTCCTGCAAGACTTTTCACAGACAGTGGGCAATATTTCAATGTTACAAAACAGGAAAATTCTTAAACACCACAAAGCATGCATTTTTAAGGCAGAAGACACCTCTTCCATTGTTTACACCTCATGGCATATAAAATCTATAAAAGGTTCTCTTGAAAGGCTGAACAGAGTCCCAGTAACAATTATCACGTCGCTTTCCGTAAAACCCTCGAAGATAAGCATTGCTTGCCGCGGGATGACTAATTATCCCTAACGGATGATCACATAACCCCTCAGTAAGTTGCTGGAACTCGTAAGGGACGTGTCCACGTTAATCTGAGGAGTCCAAAGTCATTCCGTCAATGTCTGGAACTCGTATGTGATGCAAAAGATGTTAAGTATTTAAATACGATAATTTTCAGCGCTTTTAGGTTTCTCCCAAAACAGTGTCAAACATATTTTTAAATTGAATTTAGTGAGTTCTTATAACAGGGTGTAAACGTGCGTATGCAAATTTATAGAATACCAGTAAAAACATAATAATAGTAGCAGAATCATTATATTACAAAGTATGAGCAAAAAAACTGCGAGTATTAGGATATAAAATTAGCTGTAAACTTTTGCATGCCTTTGCATTGTAGCTTACTATATATAAAAAGGATGCATACACTCAAATACTAAAAAAAATTGTTCCTATACAAATAATAAAGATATGCAATCAATCATCAATGGCAGCCGGATACTGACAGGTTGCCAAGATTTTAGTACCGTACAAGAGAGATATCCGAGACAGTGATGAAATTCGGGTTTTCATGCATGACCATTTCATGATATGAACATTAATTATCCGGTGAAACATGAAATCTCAGACTGTGGATCGGCCAGGAAAAACTCTTGGCAGAACAGCATGATCGATAATTGATTACAAAAATCATTTAGATGACCAGCACTTTCTCCAGTTGTTTAAGATTTCACTGGTTAGGTCAGCATACTAACTGTTCATGAGACGATTTCTGACATGAATTTTCGCAATCTAAGTCCCATGCTTGTTGACTGCAAGACATAAGGATTTATGTCTCTGATGGTCAGCCAACAATTCCATTGCATCGCCAATGTTTAAAAACACATTGCATAGCCGGATGAGTCTCGTTTCCAGTTGCATCAGAAAAACGGAAAAAGTCTTATGAATTTAGGTCAACAGGGCATTTTTATATTGATTTAGCTACTCGGATGATATGGGGGTTGTGCAGTTATGAGTTGTGACCTCTAACATCTATAGAAATAAAACTGAAAAAAGACATATGTATAACCATTTCTCCTGATCCTCTACACACATTTTTATGTCTACTAAGCATTCTTACAACAGATTCCAGTTTCAGAAGGACACGACACACGACCAGAATTACTCATGAATGGCTCAAAGAACACTTTCTGATTTTAAACTCTTTGATTGGAAATTTAATCTCCAGATGTTAAGAGATTACCACCTCGAACTCTGATGTATTTGTGGGTTGTTTTGCAGAATTGCTTGGACACGAATTGTTTCCAAGATATCTTCAGACATTAGTTGCGTCCATGCCATGTCACGCTGTATGCAAGATATTAGTTTGGTGTACCAATTATTCTGGTACTAGGATTTAAATAAACATGAATATTAAAAAGAAATTCTTATTGGGTAAATCAGGTAAAATTTTATTCAGAAGTGAAAACATTCGTTATGATTAAAGTTTCTTTGTTATTATAAATCTAGGAATAAAATATTTCTTGGGAGAATGGTTTTTCTCCCATTCTAATTATTCTTAAAATGTTTGCAAAGTATAACAAATATATTTTTTTAATAACAGCTTCTATTAATAAAATGTTTTCAAATTTTTGTCACTGATAAAAGCTGAAAATTTTTAATTTTTAGAAAATTTCAATCAATGCTTATGACATAACAAGCCTGATGCTGAAAAATAAGATATTAATTAAATAAAATATTATAATCATATTAAAATAAAAATAAGATATTTCCTTTTGACGAATGGGTGAATAATTTACGTTATTTAAAATCATTAAGCCAAAAATATTTTATTAAAATTCTGCTGATTTTTATATATTCATCAATCTTGACTTTATTAAAAATCATAAACTATAAATTTTAAAACATTTTTCCTGATAGCTTCGTAGACTTTCAAGTTTATGTGTCATGGGAAATTCGTTCTTTCAATATTATCTATTTTTTTCAGATTCGAATAGTCAATTTTTAGTTTTTATCCCTTCAAGGTTGATTTTAGTTTTTATCCCTTCAGCTTTTATCAGTTTCAAGGTTGATGAAAAAAACTTCTTGTTTTTTGCTATGTCATATTATAAAAAAAAATGTACAATAGAGTTGTAATGTCTTAACGGCATATTTATTTCACGATTCTTTGAAAAAGAACTTTAGGTTCGCCAGGAATAGAAGATAAATTTGCGTAATAGAGTCTAATTCAGATGCGTATATTGAAGTGGGGCACTTCATAAGCAATGAGGTGCAAATTGCAGATTTATATATATATCATTGAATACAATCAAAGTGAAAAATGAAAGCAAATGGCCAATCTGTACCATAGTATCGATTAGTTTTCATATGAACAGTTGGTTAAAATATTTCAGCAATACGGTGCTTGTAGCATTTTATTTTTAGGTAGCTCCAATTAACCTATAGACTTGATTCGCTTTCGTCCTTGATGAGGTTTAAAGAGGAAAGGGTATGATAAATGACAATCGAATTTCAATAATAGATTGTGTTGCACAGAAAAGGGTTTACCGGAATGTGAACAGAAATTTTGATAAATCCCAGTTCCTTGAAACCATCCCGAGAGCGTTACTGTCTACCAGGAACACACACATACTTGTAGTGGGATGGATTCCACTTGAATGAAATAAGAAAATTCTATGTCAAAAGTAATCATAGCAACCAAAATGAAATATACGTGTTTTAATGATTTATGCGTATTTAAGGCATATAAAAATTTCAAAAAATGTTTATTAGGAAAAATGAAACAATGATTTATTCTTAAAATGAACAATAATTTTTTTTATTCTGAGTTTCAAAATGTAAAATTAAAAAAATGGGATTCAAAATTTACTGATTTCAAATATAGATACTCCTTTCTCAGTTTAAGAAATAATACTTGGCTGGGTCTCTCGGATTACAAACAAACTGGGGAATTCAAAACAGAAATTCTAATTCTACATTATATCTCACAGAGTACAATTTTCTAATGATAAAAAAGCCAAATAAGCAGTTTTTGAAACGCAAGAAAAGTATAGATGGTTATCAAAATAATGGAAACACCTTAGATTTAAGAAAATATTTATATATTTAAAGAAACCTTTATTAGTATGGCGTAAGATCATCTTTGTTGAGTAATGTAACTTGAATTCGCCAAGAAACCGATTCATATAAGTGTTGAAATATGTTTATAGGAATATTGCACCATTCTCCGTCACCAAGCTTCTATCTCTCCATCCACTGTTTTGCATTACCAGGCTGAAAGTGTTCTGCCATGACTTCAGGCTGGTAGCTCCTAAAAGTCGGAATATTTCGATCACATTTTCTTCTGCCAGCTGAAGGTTCCCGCAATTTGAACTCTGAGAAGTCGGAAGACATTTTATACTTTTAAAAAATCGCAGACTTACAGAACTTCAGTAAAGCTTGGAATTTTAGTAAATCTGAGCACCATCCAAAAAAGCCTAACTTTCATCCTTAGTTCTATGAAGTTATATTAGGTGCAAAAATCGTAAATAAGGAAATGTAATACATCTAAATTGATAGTAAAAAACTGGTCACATTCAATTCTAGGGATGCAGAAAAAATCTGTTGTTTTTAGTGAGTCCTCTTATTGAGATAGCACATTGTTTATTACATGAGCTCCTGTGCAGATCTGGCTTGAAGGAATATCGATCTCTTTGCTTAAACATAGCTCAAAATATATATATATATATATATATATATATATATATATATATATATATATATATATATATATATATATATATATATATGTATATATATATGTATATATATATGTATATATATATATATATATATATATATATATATATATATATATATATATATATATATATATATATATATATATATATGGCTGTGCAGTGAAATATAATTATCGCATACATTTTTAAATATTATGAGTAAAAATACAAAATTGAAAAAGAGAAAAAAATACATTTAAGAGACTGCGTGGAAAGGAAAACGTTGCGCATAGTTAACTTAAGATCTCCACATTAATTCGTTCAAATTAAAATTCGCGGACATTATATAATTATATAGAACAGGACACGTAATATTTCTTTGCTAGAGTAATAGTAAAGTTTGAAGAATAGTGCTCAAACTAGAATATTGATGATTAAAAGTAACAATGCTATTATATAGCCATCACCGAATTCCGTCACTATAAATAGACAGACGTAATCATAAATTGGAATAAAATATAGTTTATCGTTTGAAGTATAAGTTTCAAACGATAATTTACATTTTATTCCAATAAGAAACGACCGTTAACAGCCATGATTCTAGTTTGCAGAGTGAATTGGAAGGTTCTGCCTTCACTAACGAAATTCTATTTTTAAAAAATTAAATAAATATGGATTTAAAAAAAATGATAATGATAATGGAATTAATAATTACATCATGCAATCATTTTATCATTTTTTAAAATTTTTTAAGTATATGCGTCTTATTTTAACTATTTTAACCATTTTGTTATAATTATTTTTTATTCATATAAGTCTTATTTATTTTAAAGTAGATTTAACAACGCTTTTAAATATGAATTCCATTACAATTTTATGTCTCCTTTTATGTAATCATAATTAGAACATTTGATTATATTAACAGAGCAGGATAAGAGCTTTCTTCTCTGTGCTTTTTTAGAAGACTAATCATATATTTTTTCTCTGCTAGAGAGGAATTCCAGAGAAGAGAGCCGTTAATCGTCATCATTTGGAGAGAACCGCTTCGCGTCCACTCGTATTTGCATGATTCTCCTCCCCCCACCGCTTCTCACCAGCTTGATGTTCCATGTCCTGACATTGAAAATGGAATGGGGTCGTCCACTGAGCAAGTAGGTTTCCGAACCGTTTGCCGACCCCGATCTTCAAGAGATTTCCAACCCTTTTTTTTCTCTCCTGCTTGCTATTCCATCCTGAGGCGTCCCACATAGCCATCGCCCTAAATATCACCTGTTCCGGGAGAAGGGGGAAAACGAGCGTTTTTCTTACACAAAACAATAAGAGCTTCATCCGAAGAAATCGAACAAACGCGTCCTTCAAAGATCGAAATCTTTCCGAGAGGTAAAATTATGTCACAATATTTCACGCTCATTTCTCTCAACATTCTTCATGAAAGATTTTATGTATCTATGTACGCATGTATGTGTGTGTGTATATATATATATATATATATATATATATATATATATATATATATATATATATATATATATATATATATATATATATATACACATACATATATGTAGCATAGAATAAGCGTAGAAAACTACTCAAAATACAATAACGAATAAACAAAATGCAGTTACTAGAAAATGTTCAGTAATTCATTTTACTCAAAAGCAGCTAAAAGTAGAATTACTAATGAAACAAAATTTCGAAAATTAAACTATACAAATGCAAAGATAAACACATAATTATACCATAGATATGTACACAAATGAAATTCGAAAATTTAACTTTACAAATGAAAAGTTAAAAAAAAAAGTCTGCACAAGTGAATGCATGTGTATTAGCATGGTCAGCTGTACCAGGGGATGCTCATCCCGTTGGCATAAAGGTATGGTTTTTTCCTTCCAATAACAAATGTCAAAAATTGGGCCAAGTCTTCATTAAACCACGCAATTAAGAATTTAAGATACTTGATATTAAGAGAAAGCATATAAATACAAGCAAATGTAAATGCAGTCTTCGATATTGAATTAATATAAGGCAGCCTATTAAATAAAATTCCACACACACAAATCAAATAAAATAGTAATAAAGTCATAACCAAAATAAGTAAAGAAGATAATTGATTGAGTGCATTCGATTTGCATAAAAATTATCAAACTTTTGCATTTCTGTTTGTATGGTTCAGCTTTTGAAATTTTATATCTAAGTGAATTTTATTTCTAAACTAAAAAAATGCTGTTATATCTAAAGGTGTTTTAACATTAAACACAGCATTTTTAGTTTACTCTACATAATGGCAATAACATTGCCGGTGTAAAGTGATTAATAACATTGTTGTTGCCGCATCTGGAATTCGTTATTCAAAACTATGTATGAGAGAGAATGAACAAACAGGGAGGAGAAGCTCAAAATAAAATCAATTTTGGTTTTGAATGAAATGAAAACCGAAACTGAGGTTCTTCTTTGGTTATAAGAACTTAAGAGTTCAGTAGGCAAGCAACATAGTTCAAGAGAGATGAAAAACTGTTTTTGATCCTTTGGGTTTGGCAACTTGCACATAATACTCCGAGATCCGAGAAAAGTTCGTTAAAATTAGTTTTACTTCATTATCTGAATATGTGTTCCTTGTCCGAACACAGAAATTTTACTCTAAAGTGTTTGTTGTCCGATTTGTTCGTAGTCCGAACATTTCGTTAACCGATCATCCACAGTATATATAAAAATCTTATCTTTTTTGTTTAATACATATTTCTTACTTCAATTTTATGAACACATTGTTGTTGTTCCTTATCCTATTTAGTTAGCCATTAGACTAAACCAGATACATGAAATCGTGAATTAATGTCCTAAAATAAAAAGAATTCCTCTTAGTTCACAGAAAATCTAAATTTTGAAAGATATAAAATTTCAGTTCAATATTAATTTAATGCCATATATTTTCACAAATGATACTATTTTAAATGACGAAAAAAACAAGCACAAACGTAATTGAAAACCGATTCATGTATTCAGTAATTTCATGTTATTTTAATTGGGCAATTTTCAGATTAAAATTTTAAAAAAAAACTGTTGATAAATTTCAATTATTCATTTTTGTTGCATACTTTCTTTGCGGCTGCTGTTCCTTTTGATAATAACTCTAAAAATTAAACGACGGTCTCCTCATTTTGAACAGCGTTAAATGATGATTCCTTAACTGCCATCGCCCAGAAAAGAAACTACTTTTAATTACGCGGCTTTCACTCTAATAAGTTTCTGGCTGCCGAATCCTGCTGTCTTGGAATCCAAAATATCACCTCTCCATCGGGTGGGTGGACAGCGTAGCAAGCATTTCCCTCGTCTGACTTTCCAGCCACGTCAAACCATTAGTTGGTGAACTTGCACTTACCTTTGTCTATGTTCAAACTGAGTCTCTAGTTCTCATCGAAAATGACTCAATGATTTTAAGGCATTATTGCCATAAGATTTTCGTGTAAATAAAAAGCTTGTTTGTAGATTTCATTTGCATAAAACTTTTCTTTATCAATTGAAATTTTCTTGCAATTTCGCTTTGATAAAATAAAGTATATACAATAACTTTCAAATTTCTGAATTTCACTTCAGTTCAGTTTATCGCTATTACAGTTTCTAGAACCAAATTTATTTTCATATATACTTGGGGCGTATGGCTGATGCCATGACCTGAGTGCAGCCCTACTGAGGAGTAATCAATATAAACGAATCTTCCCACTGCTTCAACTATCTTGGTCGGCATCGAAAGTTGTTACAACTCTAGAAACGCCATTCTTTTATTTGCTAAAATTAGTAAATTAAAACACGTTTTGGAAGCGAAAATTAAATATTTTGAAAAATCAAAATAATCTATTCTTGATTAGGAGTTTTGTTATCAACGACATAAAAGTAGGTATAAACATGTTGATTGCCTTCAAATAAGAACTACTTATGCTACAAATCTACTGTAGTTTGGCTCCTGTTATCTAAACTTTAAAGTATCCCAGCACGACCATAATATCACAAGAATAATTAAAGAAACATGTCCACTCAATAAACACAAAATATATTGAATATAAATTACTGGAGGAACATGATAGTCCTGCATAAGAGGTATCATTATGTTTGGCTTTATTCACGCAAGTGCATTGTAATATTGCAGTAAAAACTCTTTACCTCTCGGGTAAATTCTCCATAGAACTAAATCTCCTATATTAAATAACTAATAGAGATATTAATTGTTACTCTTGGAATCCATAAATATCTTCACCCCTTCAATCAAGTGAAATGAAAATTTTAAGGGATGCTTCTTTAGTTGAAGTAAGGTCATTGTGATATAAATGAGAGCAGAAAATTACAAAAAGAACTGGTCAAGCTTTAAATGTAAAAATAAAAATAAGAAAAAAGCAATAATATTTTTAAGTAACTTTAAAAGGAATATTTTTTATAAAGAATTGAAAATAGTATTTTAAAGTCAAGTTTTGTATTTCATTTATAGAAGTTCGTAAGATTCAAAGCAAAAATTCAAAGAAAAATATCATGGGTTTATTATCAGCGTTGATTTTCTGATTCGACAAAAACGCTTGATTTCCAAGAGTGTAGATTTTACTGTCTGTCAACCTTAAAAATAGCTTTGTCTAAGTAGTCTGGTTAATGACGGTTGCCATAGTAACAAAAGCAGTCTATATCAAGAGGGAATTGACATGATTATGAAATGGTGGTATTTAAAGCAGTGCATTATGTTATTCTTTAGGATTTTGTTTTGGCTTCTTCCATCGAAAATGGAACGTCACATTTTTACTGCAACAGACGGATTTAATACAAACTTTTCTCTTGGTAAATATGGACAGTGTTATCCGAAATTTTCGTGATTTCGGTTTGAATGTTCCATTTGTAAAATTAAATTTCATATTTACTGTGGTGGGTGCGTTAGTGAAGTACTCATATGCAAAGTTCAAAGAATACTTTTTCAGTAACAATCAAAACATAACTAATTCAAAAAATGTCTTCCAAGTACTTATTTGAATTTTTTAAACCATTTTATTCATTTCCACTCTATTCTAATTGCTCCATCATAGTCTGTCAGAAGCAAATTTCACGAGGAATGTCAACTTCTTACGAATTAAGGAAAATATACTTATTTTAGAAATATGTATTATTTTAAACTTTTTATTCGCAGAAAAATCTATTTTATGAATCTATTATTTTTATTAATATTTTTCACATTTTATTCACAACGCGAGTTGAAAATTTTCCGAATTATCGCTGACATAATTTTAAAAAAATAATTAGTATTTATTGTCAACCTCATAGTTCTTTCTATAGTTAATTTTTAACAAATAAATCTCTTTATTATTACATAAATCTTTTCTAAATTTTCTTCGGCTCTGTTTCCCTTTATTAATCAGCTTTCCGTTTCATTACTTAACGAGATTTAATTGTTTGTGTTACCATCGATACAGCAAATAATTTTAGTATAACATAACAAACCTATATATCTTTGTACTCTGACGAAACAACTTTTACTTATCATAAAAATATTACGATTTAATTTATGGACGAGCAAATAACTTCTTGATTGTTCCGATACCATTCAAGATTGTCCTTTCTTGCTCATCTGTTGGTGCATAAGAAACGATGAGTTAAGTTAGACGAACATGTTTTGGTAAAGTTTTCTAAAGAAATAAAATTCTTGCCAATTAGTTTGCATTTTAATTCCGTGTCATTAAGGTATTTAAAAATGGTTTAAATGAAAGATAAGCTTTTTATTCAATAACTAGAAGTGAATGATTTTCGTCAAAAAATATTTTCTTTGGGTTGAATTTCTTAGAAGTTATTATTTATACTAGACTTTAATTCTCTCTCTCTCTCAATGAAAGCAAAAAATATTTTTGGCTCGCATATTTATAATTGAAATATCTATGCATAAAACATTAGAGGCTGAGTTTTTAATGTTTTTTTAAGCAGAGTAGAAAAGTAATTTTCCCGTTGGTAAAGAATTCGAAAGAATTTTTCCGAAGAAATATTTTGTCACATGGCAATAAAATAAACCAGTATGATATATTACGTTTCACAAATTTTTCAGGTGGCAATGAAATTTTTATACACGGTGGCATCGTACCATTTATCACTGAATGATCGTATTTATTGCTTGTTGAAGGACGGCTAAGTAGACATTACTCAGAACTCCATTCATTATATGAAGGAGGTTTTGCTATAGAATGAAATAAGTAAACTCTATAATAAATGGAAAATTGTAAACTTTCAGTAATATTCAACTTCTGTAAATAATTTTAAAAGCATTATAAAAAAAATAATCACTAAATCTTAATTTTTGTTCCGTAACTTTAAATTTTGCTCCTAATTTTTAATCATACGTACATAATTTGCATGTATGTAGTTTATACATAGTATAAAACTGTATGTTATTATAATTATACAAAATAAAGTGTGTTAAGAAACAGTTTGGGTAGAAAATTATATTACATAAATTGATACCAAAGTTTTTAATCCTAATAAGTCAGACAAAAATGATGCTGACTAGTTAAACGTCTCACTTGAAATCATGCATTGAGAACAAAATAGAACACAAAAATTAATTTTCGTACCATAAACACTATCAATCGCTTAAAACTCAAATAACGAAAGAATAATTAGAATGCTGTAAAATGTAATAAAAGTTTTAAACATGTGATTAAAAGAGAAAAAAAGACAAAAAAGAAAAAAAAGAGATCTTGCCTGCACTGAGCCTGATCTATGAGTTCTTTATAAGCCAAACAGATAGAAATGCGATGTTGATTGTCTTTAATGATGATCAGAATTTAATCCATGATGCCAGATCTATAAACAAAATAAAGTGAAACAACAAATAAACAAAATTAAAGTATGTTATGAAAAAAAGGGGATTGAATAAACAAAAATATGCGGGGAAAAAATTCTGAATGAAATTATGTAATACATATGAGGATATATTTTCGATACTTACATATGATGTCATCGGATTCTTATGGACTGCTTACTTTCTAAGGGGAAACTGAAAGTAAACAAGATTCATCTTGTGAAATTTACACAGTGATCCTTGATGAATTAATATTAATCGTTTGCGTACAATAATGAAGAGAAAAAGAAGTTAGAATCGCGAGTAGCTTGTGGTAAAAGACATTTCTACTTATGCATTCAGTTTTCGTGGGTCTGCTGGAGTGTATGGAAAAAATATAAACACAACCGTCCGTCCTCCAACTGTCTTATTCTCCTCTCATTATTTAATTGTACATGTGTAATAATACAAGCTAATTTATAGTTATGATTTAACTAGTTTTCCCATGGCAATTTTTTTCAAAATGAAAAATATTAACTTTATAATCTGTTGGATATACTATTATATGACTGTGAGTTCTCTACAATTTTTAACGAACATTAGTCCTTGAATATAGAGGGAACAAATGCCACTCTATTGCATTGCAATTGCAATCTTTATTGTATTGGAAGTTTTAATATTTTTTATAGTATGTTATGCTTTTAAGCAATAATATTAATATTGGACAAATATTTATAATATTGGCATATATGCATGTATAGTTAGTGCATGCAACCATTTCTTAAGTATACGTAAAAATGTGCGCCATTTATTATTCGTACTATTGGCTGTTATTGAATAGTAGCACGGTTTTCCTCTCGCAAAATTCACAAGCGATTAAAAGAGGCATTGCAAATGAATATAATGCCTTGAAAAATTAATTTATTTGGTATTATATAGAACCTGAATATTTGAATGAGTAACCGATTCGCGTAACACATGTATTTTAATATCAATATAATCTATCATAGTTTCAGAAACTTCATATTCTAAGTATATTTTTAAATATCATATTTTGAGAAATGTAATCTGATTTTCTCCCCTTTGTCATAGAAATAAGAATCGATCTCTTTAACCGGAAAAAGGAAAACTGAATTTGCAATTGTTTTACCGAAACTTCAGTGATTAAAAACTGAATTCACTATAATTTTATTGCTATCAAACTGTTGAATTTACAGCAGTTAATTCAATAATTATTAAAATTTAGCATTTCATTATTTAAAATGTTTTAATCAGTTTCCCCTGGTATTGGTGTGAGTAAGTTCAATCATACTTGATTATATTTACATGGCTCCGTATATATACGTATTATAGCCTTATTCACATTGCTACGTATGAATGCAAGAGTGCTATATAGATGAAAATACGTGCCTAAACCTTACGGCATATGCATCAGAGTATAATCAATACCTTTGAGTGCAGTTATCGCTTATGGTACTTTTGAAAGCTTAGAATCGCCCCCATATGCAATGAAAAATCCTCATTTCAATTTGCGCGTGCTTTATTATAGAAACTACACTGAAACCAAAGGTAGCTCCTTTATCTGACGACTTCAGTTGCTGAACAGGAATTTACGTCATGACGTTTTCTACTTGGATTCGGATGCACTTTGCACCTATCAGATGATTGGATGGATCTAATAAATGGAAAACTTTGCTCTTGAAAAATGTAATATTGAAATAGAAAAAATATGTGATTGCTCATTTTTCATAATAAGAGGAACGTAAAAATTGCTTTTAAATATGAATTTTATTTTGCATGTGCTTTTCCTTCATTGCATTATTTAACCATATTTTGTGAAGAGAGAGCAGTTTTGTAAAAGAAATTACTTCTCAAAATTTAATACACTACTGGCCATTAAAATTGCTACGCCAAGAAGGCGACATACTACAGACGTGAAATTTATACGAAAGGAAGAAGGTGCTGTGATATGCAAATGATTAGCTTTTCAGCGCATTCAGACAAAGCAGACGCCAGTAGCGACACCTATATTGTGTTTAAATGAGGAAATTGTTCAGCCGGTTCCTCATACACAGATTGCATTTGAACGTTGATGCCTAATGAAAAGTTGTTGTGATGCCTCGTGTAAGAAAGAGAAATGCTTACCAGCACGTTTCTGACTTTGATAAAGGTCGAATTGTAGCGTACCGGGATTGCGGTTTAAAGTATTGCTGCTCGCGTCGGTCGAGATCCAATGACTGTTAGCAGAATATGGAATCGATGAATTCAGGACGGTAATACGGAACGCCATGCGGGATCTCAACGGCCACCTATCACTAGCAGCCGAGAAGACAGGCATATTATCCGCATGGCCGTAATGGATCGTGCAACCACGTCACGAGCCGTGAGTCAAGAAACGGGGTCGTTTGGAAGACAACAAGTGTCTGGACGAACGGTTCGACAACGTTTGCAGCAGTATGGACTCGGCTCGGAGACCATGGCTGCGGCTTCCCTTGACGCTGCGTCATAGACAAGAGCGCCTTTAATGGTGTGATCATCGACGAACCTGGGCGCACGAATGGCGAGACGTCATCTTTTCAGATGAATCCAGGTTCTGGGTACAGCATCATGATGGTCGCATCCGTGTTTGGCGGGATCGTGGTGAACGCACACTGGCAGCGTGCATTCGTCATCCTCATTCTGTCCCATCACCTGGCGTGATGGTATGGGGTGCCATTGGATACACGTCTCGGTCACCTCTTGTTCGCATTGACGGTGCTTTGAACAGTGCAGGTTACATTTCTGGTGTGTTACGACCCGTGGCTCTACCCTTTATTCGAGCCCTGCGAAACCCTACGTTTCAGATGGATAATGCCTGACCGCATGTTGCCGGTATTGTACGGACCTTCCTTGATACGGAACGTGTTCGGCTGTTGCTCTGGCCAGCACGTTCTCCAGATCTTTCACCAATAGAAAACGTCTGGTCAATGGTTGCCGAGCGACTGGCTCGTCACCAAATGCCAGTCACTACGGTTGATGAACTGTGGCATCGTGTTGAAGCTGCATGGGCATCTGTACCTGTACATGCAATCCAATCTCTGTTTGACTCAATGCCCAGGCGTATAACTGCTGTTATTACTGCCAGAGGTGGTTGTTCTGGGTACTGATTTCTCAGGATCTATCCAGCCAAATTTTTTGAAAATTTAATCACTTATTATTTTTAGTATAATATATTTGTCCAATAAATATCATTTTGTTGTCTGCATTTCTTCCTGGTGTAGCAATTTTAATGGCCAGTAGTGTACTTGTTTTTCTATCTTACTAACTTCCATTTGTATAACTCTATTACCGCGGTGCCTACTATTATGCGGTTCGCCAAAACGAGCGTTCTTCTGTATGATACATATTTAATAATGTCAGCTGCTGGTATGTTACACATAACATTAACGAACTGAATTGCCTTTTCTACAGTGTGCGTTTGTTTTTAATTTAAAAATGATTTATTTTAATTTAAAATATCAATTTTACGTAAAATAACAAATAAATGGAGCAGGAAGAGTCATGTTGATGGAGTTGCATATAGATGTCAGTCAAATATTTTGAAACATAAAAAATGGGGAAAATAATAGAAATTTTATTCCTGTCAACAGAAATCTAGAAAACGGAATAAGCTTCTCTATGTGCCATTCATACTTTACTTAATGTAAGCAAATTGTAAAAGAACCTAAACACTTGTACTTAGAAACTTTCTTTAATTACAAGTTTGGATGAAAGTTAAAAGTAGTTGTTGTTGTTGTGGCTTATCCTCCAAATTGCTGACGAAGTCAGACAAGATCCATCAGATCTTTGGCCCTGAGGAAATCGAGGACCAGAAGGGAAGAGCCTCATTGGAAGTTTTTTGTGAATAAAACTTCCAGTGACATTTTATTTACATAAAAACACCTTAAGCCAATGATGCCCCACAATATTAGCGTCATTTTCGATAAGCAATAGGAACTCTCTCAATTTAGATGGAGACAAGGGCCTTAATGTTTATATGGCCTATACAAGTTAATTAAACTACTAGTTGACTAAAGCCTTCCTTTGGCGTGGAAGTCAGAAAAGAGAAGTGCTTGCTGCGTTGTCGACCCACCAGATTGAGCCTGAAGGTGAGAGGTATCAGTTGGAAACTTGAAAAAATGAACGTTCTAATTAAGAATGGCTTCTTTTTGGGTGATGGAAGTTTAGGAATCCTCTTTTAAATGAAGTTCAATGCGAGGAAACAGTTGTTTGTTTTAAGAGTTATTATCAAAAGCAACAGTCAGCCAAAGTGAAAATATTGCCACAAAAGTGATGAATAAGTGAAATTTAAAGTAAATTTTAGATGAAATACTTTTTATGAAATTTAAAGTAAATTTTAGATGAAATACTTTTTATGAAATTTAAAATACCTGAATAGATATTTAATTACGTGTGCCTTTTTTCATTTAATATTAAATCATTTGTTAAAAAATATTATCTGTGTTACTTTATTTTATAATAAATTTTCCTCAATACTTAATAGAATAATATTGTGTGAATAAAACATAAAATCAGCTGAATATTTATGTAGAGCACTAATATTTTCTTTTAATATTTGAACGAAGATATTACTAACTTGAAAAAAAAAACTTTAATTAGGTTTTTATTTATACTTTCCTGTTTTACTTTTTTTCATAACTTATTAAACTAATTGAATGCATTATGTTCTTCAAAGTTTTAAAATAAACTGTACATTCTATCTTTATGTGCTTGTGTGGTATTATTAAAATTATTCCTGAGATGCGAAAGGTTTTTTCACAAGCATTTTTTTTTAAATAAATAGAGATTTCTGTTATTTTAAGCTTTTTATTCTTCTCTATGCAAAGGGGAACATTGGCTCATAGTGTTTCGTTTGACAGCTCTGTGCCTGACTTTGATTTTTAGTTGGAAAAATATAAAATTTTTAGGTTTATCAGAGTTTCATCCATCCATCTTTTTTAGACCTCCTTGATGGCCTCTTGCACATGATACCTTGGTGTAAGATCTTCGTACTTGGTTCTTGGAATATTTCTCGATATGTCCAAACCATGAGAATCTTTGTACCTTGATGAATTAAGCGTGTGACAAAGCTATATATATATATTTTTGATATAAAAAAAAGTAATAATCTTACCACGTTTAACATCAGCGGGTTATTTGACTGGATGTAAGTATTGACGAACTGTGGTTTCTTTTTACATTCTTATTCTTCAACAATCACTACTTGTGGAAAATATCAAATTGTAATACTTCACTTTGCCTAAACGCAAAAGGGTGCTGGTACTCCCTGCAATTTACAATTTTTTATACAGTTTAGTCGTTCTGTTTTGTTTCGTATCTGTAAGAGAGCCATGTTTCACAAATCGGATAGATTTTATTGCCTGCAAGAATTTGTTCAGTCGTCACTTGACCCTGGCTCAAAAATATGAAACTGCCGATTGTTCAAACTACTAAGATGGACAGAAATATGCAAAAATGTATTGGAGTAAAATCTGATTTAATTTCAACTGATTGCTTTCACTGTCTAGAAAATTCATGGTGTCCAAGTGGTAAGACAGGGCTCATTGGAATGTGGTAGGTGCCAAGTGGGATTCCAACTACTGTTAAACAAAAAATAGGAAGTATGTTACGTTTTAGCTTTCACAGACACATTTCTCCAGGTTTGACATTTTTATGAATTTTCAAGTTTTCCTCTCTAGTAACATGTATAACATAGTTTTTCCTCCACTATCTTTGAAATTCCTTTGAAAATTTTGATAATGACTTATAATAGACTTCATCTTATTTTCTTCAAATAGTTATCTCCATAATGTTATCAATGATGAAAAAATAAGTGGAATGTTTAATAATAATGAAAATACATTTTAACCCATACACTTATCGAATAGATTATTTCTATAAGGCAAATTCAAACAATAATAAACATTTTGTCAATTTTGAAGCAAAATATTTTATAAAAAGATAATTATTTTTACACTAGAAAAATGGTGGTATCCAAAGGTTAGCATTGCTCTTAGAAGTTAAGTTGTAATATTGAGGAGAATGCCTGCTCAAAATATGTAAAATTTAGAACCTGTTTAAACAGGGGATGTTTTGGTCTTATTGATTTTTTTATTCAAAGTACGGTATCAGTTTTATGTTATAGTATGAGACAATGTCTACAGAACCCATTTGTTGATCCCTTTCTCAAATAAAATAAATCTACCCAGTTCTACACAAGGGGTGCCGAATGACCTTGACGGCCATTGTAGAAAAAGAAAATCAGCTCATTTTTTGTCCTAATGAGTGATAGCAACTATATATTCAATCAAGAAAAACAATCATCAATTAAGCTGCATTTTAAAATGTTTTTCTCACTCCCCCCCAAGAAAATAGAGAGAAATTGATGAAGCTCGAAACAAATAAGGTATCGCATGGAAAGTAAGGGCGGGGAATGCTTAAATGGAGCAGCTCATCCCAAGCATGTCGCCCGACACCAAAACCTCGGAGTTGTAGTTCCATCTCTTGGCGATCTTTTTCTATCTAGGCTGGAGAAATGATATGGAAACGAAAACTTCAGTTTCATCGATGCATGTTCACGCATTGAAAACAGATCCCCCCGCCCCCCTCTAAGACTCGTTCTTCTTCCATACCCAAATAGAACGACAAATTCTTTTGCTCTTCGATGCCACTCTTTTTTTCAAAAGAGAAAAGAAATTCATGCGTGAAGAAAAATCTGCTTGTTTTCTTTAGTCAACCTATATTGCATACTTAAGTTAGAAAATAAATTTTCCTCTTATATCCAGCGTTTCAGCTAGGATTTAATTTAGTGTACCATAGATACTTATTATATTACTAAATGCAATGCAATTTAAAATATTTAATTAAAGTACTTTTTGCATATATAACAGTCGCCATCTCAAGATATGTTCATCTTTCAGGCTGGGATGGTGGCATGGAATGAAACCATAACGGTCCAGTCATCCACAAGGGATGGAAGAGACCTTATTGATTACAGTATTTTAAAAGGAAACAAATGATAGTGTAATATTGAATCTTAATAACAAAAGACATTTCGTTTTTACATTTCCATGGACATTTTAAATTTCTCTCAATGTTAAAGGTTTTTTTTATTTAAATGGTAATCATATTATTATTAAAATTACACACCTAGTTCATATAGAATTTTTGTTCCCACTTCCTTAACATTTGTTTTTAAATATTCATTTTGCCGAAACAAGACACAAATCAATTATAGAGAATAGATTTTTTGCAATATACATATGTATTTCTTACGGTTTACATAACATGTTCACTTTTCTGGAATCGTACCTCAATAAAAACCCAGGAAAGTCACATAAGTCACCAATAATTTTAAAAATAAAAGCTTAATTAATCCCATATAGTAACTGTCGTAATTAAAAGTGACAAGCTCTATTTTCTAACTGTTATTTACAAGGATTACTTTCTATTGATGGACTGGACCAGAAAACTTGCTAGTTTTCTTGGTGTTGGAATGTTGCAGAAATTCTAAGTGTATGTGCGTGATAGAACTATGATTTTAACCAATATTAGCAAAAATCGTCAAGTTCAATGTATGTCGTATTGTGGTCAAACACTGCAACTTTTGTGTATTTGTCATCGCTCTGCCGGAAAAGAGTAAATGGTTATTTCTCTAATTTGCTTGGGAAGAAGTTGCTGAACAAATGATTAACTGTGATAAAATTAGGTATATTGTATCTTCACCAAAGAAAAGTGTATTATTTTCTCTGTACAAAATTTAATAATGCTCAGTTTCAACCCACTCAAAATTAATCTTAAAACGTTCAAACTTTAACTTAATTAAGTTTCGCATAGATAATAACGCATTGTTATTTCCATGAAGTTTGGTGGGATTATACTGATAAAACATTTTAATTGTAAAAAAAAAAAACTATGGATGATGTGTCCAAGAAGTAAGTCTCTGTGATCTGATCCTCCCCATATATCCAAATAATTTCTTGATTTCTCATACCTATGAGTTTCAGAAAAATGAAATGTTCTTTCTTTGAAGTTATTTTGGAAATGGCAGGCTCTTGGTCTTTTTGGCAGCATTTCAGCAAATTGATCGTCCTATGGTACTGAAGTGTACTTTTGTTGATCAGTAAAACACCAATTGAATAAAAAGCTAAAGCATGCTTCCACGATGTCTAGATATGCGAACGTCGTGACAGTAAGCTTCAATGATTTATCCAATACATATGCAAAATGAAGATATCGAAAGAAACTTTGCGTCGAATGGTTGGCACCACGCCTATGATATTTATTCTGCAGTGGTCTAGTTGGTTAGATGTCATTCTCACCATCTGAATGTAGTGAGTTTGGATCCCACATTAACATAATATCCGTCGTCTGCTAAAGGTGGCTGGGGACGCTAAAATTGGGCATGGTCGCAATATCCTCCGAGAGAAATGATACTTCTGGGGGTGTCAGGTTATGTATTGAAGGTCTTCTGCTTGGTCCTTGCTTCAAAATAATGAAGACTCCACCTGGTTACTTCTATCAAACTAATAGAATCCAACTCAGAGTTAGGTACGGGGAAGCTTGCTGATGCATCGACAACAACTACGGCTATGATGAAGCAGCTGTTCCACTGAGAAAATGTTTCTTAAACTTTTGATATATGTGCTTCCTTCGATAATTTTTGTAATTTTGATACTTTTCCTCAAAAAAAAAAATCGATATATTTTAACAAAAATAAAAAAATACATTTGCTTTTTATTTTTTAGGGAAAAATAAAATTATTCTCATAATAAAACACAAATAAAAGTTATATTGTAAGTACCATTTTATTTGGATCAAGGAAAAGGATGAAATTGTTTTAGCTGAGATGACAGATCGTCATAATTTGTTTCCCTGTTTTTTACTTTAATTTCAAATGTGGTTCCAAGTTCACAATAGTCTTTTTTTTTTCGACTTAATCTCTACAAATGCTGAAAAAGCAACTTCACATAAATATGAAATTGGAAGAGGCGAGATATATTGCAGAGCATTTTTTTTTTCGTTAATACCGATACACGTTACCAGAATGATGTTTAAGTACTCTCCCTATGTTTAATTTTCTAAAATCCGTCTGAAGCCAATTCCAACAACTGTTGTACAACTTCTGCATCGCCAAATCTAACATCAAATCTGATGTTGTGTTGATGTTAAGCGGATCTCTTACGCCTTCAATATTTTTGCTTAAACCAGGAAAATAATTTTTCAAGCCGACTCTCCAAATACTGTGTTATGCATTTCAAAGCATCAACATTCATTTTAGTAGTCGAACTTGTAATAAATTTATGGAGAGAGGGAAACGAGTCTACTTTTCCACTTTCGACTCTCTTTTGCCATAAACTTAGTTTTGCGATGACAGCACTTTCACTTTATCTTGAAATATCAAGTATTGATGTAATCAAGTAAAGGCAAAATAACGGGGTGTACTTAACCCCGTCCGCGATAAAAATCAAAGGTTTCTCCGATATCGGTCACAGTGTACCACAAATGATTGGGCCTTCTTTCATTGTGGACGTGATTTTCAGGGGGTTGACTTTCACCTCAGCTATACCCCTTTCAAACTCTTATTATTCCCCTGGTGGTACGCGTACCCCATTTCGGGAAACAATGTGCTAACTCAATAGGTATGCTTGCTAGATATATGTTTTCTAACCTTAGTCCTTTATTCATTAAGGATCATTAAGATATGCTTTCAAAAGCCTTCCGTGAGAGCAAATTACAATATATTTCTCTCACATTTCGAATAAATATTTATGGAGAATATTCTAAATTTCATATTGTTAAATATACCATAAAATTGAAGTTTGATTTTAAAATGTTTCCATCTGCTTATAATTTTTTTTTAAAGTTTTATTAAGAGACAGAGAGTAAACGAAGCAACCGATGACCAAGCGGATGTGTTGTTCCGCTTATAAGTATAGAAGCTGTGTGAAATGTATGACGAGAAATGCATGAACTCTCCCGGTCTTTAAAACAGCATAAATTAATTTATTAAATCTTTGAAGCATTTCAAATAAATGGTTATACTTCAAGATATTATTATACCTTTTAGTTTAAATTATTCGTATACTTTAGAAATTCGAGTAAAATATATTCAGCTTATTTATAAATTTGGATAAGATTTAGGATAAGAAATAAAATATAAATTTGGAAGTACTTTAGAAAAAACTAATGAAAAATAAAAAAATGAAAAAAAAGTATTTTTTGTGTTGTTTCCAAAGTGTTGTTTTATTGCAAAATACGGGAAAATGATGAAAATATGAGAAAATAGTAATTTAGCCTTATCAACAAACAGCTTGCCGACCACCCTGTCTAAAGGTCAGAGTGCCTGACTGCGGATAGGGTGGTCCTGGGTTCGAATCCCCGTTCAGGCTTGGATGTACTTTCTTTCTCCATCTATCCTGTCTTTGTTCTTTCTGCGTATGAATGAGGTGTGAAATGTTGCCTACCCTATAAACAGGTCCCTTTGGCGTGTGTACTGAAGCAGTCGGACTCCACACCAAATATGGTTCAGTATGGAAAAGTGGAGCAGCGCACCCCATATTGTCAGCCTAGCAAGCACAAGAGAAAAATAAAAAAAACAAATAGATTAGCCATTTCTTTGAATAAGATAACATAGCTCTAGTGAATAAGAGTGAATAAGATAGTGAATAAGATAACAGTGATACATAGTGAATAAGATAACATAGTTCTTTAACATATAGTTCTCTTTATTGGTGTACTATATGAGCAATATAATAGCTGTTTCGGGGTACAGGGTATTTAATAATGTCCTTTTAAACTTCCATCTCCAGAGAAACATTGAACTGCGCGAAGGCTTGGGACAAAGCTCTAAGAAAACGCCAAAAGGCGTGTTTTGTCTCCATCGAAAGAATCCAGACTTCGCATTCACCTTCAGTTTTAACGAACGCAATTCTGAGCTTAACATTATCAAAAATGCTTGTGACTTGAGTGCCCCTTTAAGAATGTAATGCACGAACATACAGTACCAAATGCAGCAAACTTGTTATGATGAGTCGCTAGTTTATGAAGACATCTAACCACTTGGGACACTGTCATTCGTTCTGGAAAAAGGCTATTCGGACATGCATGTAAAACAGAAACGTAACATCATCTTCTGCGTTAGAGTTTCTTCTTCCACTGTTGGTTTCTTTAGACCAAAACTATAGTTTTTTTTTTTTTTTCTTTCTTTCTTTTTTTTTAAAATCTTTTTTTTATTTATTGTCGTTTCAGACCATTTTATTTGCGTTTTTGAGATGATGTTGAATAAAATAACGTTATACAGCTCTACACGTGTTTAAACTACAAACATTTTAAGTAACTTTCATCATTCTCATACTTCAAATTTTAAGCTATATTTCAACTGTGTATCATCCTTAAAGGTAAATATATTTTTCAAATTGATATCATGGCTCTTGTCGAAAAAGGAGAGAGTTAGGTAACATTTTCAATGATATTCATGCTTAAGGAGATAATATACATTATATATTCGAAAGATTTGATAATCCTCCATTGGTGTAAAATGAATAGATGATTGCTAACCCTAAAGTCGATCACGTCAAATGGTCATAGTTCAAAATGATGATATCTTTGCGTATATTTATCATTTATGTAAAAAAAGCCAACAGAAATACAATTTGAAACAAATTTAATGTATTTTTAAGAAAGAATGCAAATTCATTCGAGGAAAAATTTATTCATCTATTCTTTTCTCCTTTTTAATTCGCGATACAAAATCAATGCCGTCCATTTTATTCCCGCGAAATAAATTTCAGAATAAACATGCTTTTAAACAATTTTTCAAGCAATTGATGAATATATATGATTTTAAGAAATTGCTGCTATTAAAACATTGAAATTTGATAGCTCTAGGCTAGTAAAAAACTTATTTTTTATCGACTGAAAAAAAAGGAAAATAAATATCGAAGAGATCAATAGAGAACAAAAAATTTTGGAAATCATTGCATCAGTTATTGTTTCCAACATATCAGGTTATCAAGCTCTAAATGACTTTAAAATTACCACTATCCATAAAGGATTCATCCATTTTGAAAAGGACGTGTTTTAAAAAATTGTATACTTTTGTTCACGAAAAAAAATATATCAAAAGAACGGCAAGCTCATTCCAACATTTTATAACAAACGACTAGCATTTCTGAATTTCCAATACCACTATATAAAAATGCTTTGTTTACTCGGTGCTTCTTTCCACATTCATTTTTAAAAGCGAGTTGAAAGGCTACTCAAGGACACAAGAAAATTTTTCTTTCCTCCCGTTTGGATCGGTAATGCCTCATTCAGTGGGAAACTGCTTCTGTCACCTGTAGCCCACAATACACACTTGGTACTTAAATATTACATGTGTGTGACCTTAGCGAAATGAACGAATCACTTACGCTAATCTTGGCGAAACGAAAGAAGGTACGCATAATTTCTGAGGTATACGATTCCTTCACAAGACGATGATCGACAGCTCACTGAATCTCAGTCGAGCTGAAAAAAGAACTTGAAATAAAGGGACCATCGATAACTGCCGAAAATTATCGAATAAGGAGTCACTTCTTCAAACTACCACGGATATCAACACTGGGTAAATTGTTCACTCTCTGATGCGAAGACGCCCCATGAGAACATAATTGTGGTAAAGAGTCTTATGTCTCACCAGGATTTGTCTACACTGTCATTGGACTATCAATAACTAACATCCAAAGGAGAATTGTGAAAGTACTGTGAGATACGCGATTTATATAAAAAGTAATAAATATTTCAATCTTGTTATTTATTAGACACTCTAAAGAACCAATTGGAAGAATATTTCCTTATAGCCCCAATAAAACTCGTAATTCTGGCATAGCTGAACATCAGCATTTTAACACCCTCCGCATTCCACAAGGGCTTTTCATGTAGAATATGCGTCATGTGCTTCAATATGGGAAAATCAAAAGCACTCTCCACGCCAGGAAGAAATAAGAAACGAGACTGGCATTTTCTGGTTGTCAATGGCCTCCTGGTAAGATTTTTTTATCATTTTCAAAAGTGGAAAATCCTGAGTTCAAAGCATACCTTCTCGGCTGAAGAATGTTGTACTTCTCTATCGGAGTAGGTGCTGTTGTTGTTGTTGCACCTGCATGCTTCCCTGAACCTAGCCCTGAATTGGACTCTATCAGTTAGATAGAAGCAGCCATGTGGAGTCTTCGTGATTTTAAATTAAGGACCAAGCAGAAGAGTTTCAATGACTTGTTACTCCCAAAGGTATCAGTTCTCTTGGAGGACATTGCGACCATGCTGACCCAGCCATCTTTACCGAACTCGACGAATTTTCTATTAAGCCAGGATTCGAACACACTACCTTCCGATAACGAGAATGACGCCCTAACCAACCAGGCCACCGCGATCATAATCTAAGTAGGTGTTAGGGAGATTTCTAGGTTTTTCCTTGAATCTCGTGAAAATCTTCTTAGAAGGCAGCAATTCTCTGTACGTCTAAGGCTGTTTGGGTGCGTTAATTCATTGTTAAAGTGTAGCCTTCTGATGTTAAACTCTCCTCAAATCAATACCGGAGCATCTATTCATCGATCTTCTGTTGTTCAACAGTAGCAGGAATCGAATTCTGAGCCTTCCAATACAAAGAATGTAGGCAGCATTGAACTCAGTAGTTATAAATAAAAAGGGTTTGGTTGTTACGATGCGTTCATTTAACGACCGAAACCACTCGACTCATTTTTATGGTTCTGATGAACAGATGAATAATCTAACCGTCTCAGGGCGATTATCTTATGCTGAATTCACAGGCAGCATACCCTGAAAATTCAGATATGTACGATTTATTTGAAAAACTCCTATGAATATTTAATTAAATAATTTATATAGTGAATGGTGAAATAGGTATTGCTGTTTTCATGAATTAAAATTTAAAAATTCTAAAAAAGCTCTCACACAAAAAATGATTCTTTTAGCAAAACATTTATCAAAATGCTAATTAGTTTTTTTTATGAACTCGTAGCTTATGATCTAAAAATTAATTTTGCATTGGAAAATTATTCTTTGGTAATATAATTATTTCGAAATTTTTTCTGGAAGAAAATTATTTAATTATCAGAATTAATTATATTCCGATAATACAAGAAAAACATAAAAGATCTTGCCATTTTTAATGACCCAAAAGAACATGACCTATAGAAAATGTAGCCTATTTTTAGTCCTCGAAGTAATCACTATCGGCATTCAGCAATTTCTACTTACGTGCACATGTGCAATCTCCTTGTAGAAAACTTGGGGTTCTTGACACAAAGAAGTCTGTGAGTGCTTTGGTAGGTCTGCTTCATTGGTGAAGGATTTTCCATGAAGATGATTGTCCAGGGAATGGAAGAGTTGGTAATCTGATGGTGCAAGGTCAGATGAGTAAGGAGGATGGCACAAAGTCTCACAATCAAGTCGCTGTATTGTATTCCTGACCACCCGCGTGACATGCGGTTTGGCGTTATCGGCCAAGAACAGTGCTGACTCCTTCTGCTGCAATGCCTGTTGCTTATGTTCCAATTCCTATGAGTACACGCCCGCAGTGACCGTTTGGCCCGTTGCTAGCAGTTCATGGTGAACCACTTGATGACTAAA
Source organism: Latrodectus elegans (assembly GCA_030067965.1). Classification (NCBI taxonomy): domain Eukaryota; kingdom Metazoa; phylum Arthropoda; class Arachnida; order Araneae; family Theridiidae; genus Latrodectus; species Latrodectus elegans. The sequence goes on from CM057819.1 coordinate 21,177,405, forward strand.
CCATCATCACAGGGGAACAAATCTCCCTACATAAGTTTGTGAAACCAATGTTTTGTCGTACGTTCGTTCATTCAAAAACGCTTCACATATTCGGCGACTTGAAAAAAGCAGCTGATAAGTCCTCTTTTAAGTTGTAAGGGAAACAACACCGAACCAGCTCCATCGACATGTCCATTTCTCTTCCCTACCGAGCGAGTTACGACAGATAAATGTGATCTTATAACGACTGGTTTATTACTCTCGACCGACCGCTGTCTCAACCAAGTCATACACTAATTTGGATACACTTATTCTCGCTTCATTCCATGAAAACTTTCTAGTTTACCTTACATTAGTGAAGGAAAAAATTTAATTCCAACGAGTTTCACACAATCTAATTACTGCTGTAACAAGCAGTGACGCGTCTAGTTTCCATATATTTTCAATGTAGAATCCTTAATTATTTTGTGCTCATCAAATGAGCATTTCCGCAAATTAGCAATAAAAAATGATTTTTTTAACTTAAGAAAAAGTCGCAGAGACATTTTTTATGAAAGGAGATTTTTTTTAATTGAAATTATAATAAACTTTCGAATTTATATATTAACTGTTATTAAATCGAATACTAATATATGTCATAAGTACCTAAATAATAACAAACATCAAAATGTACGGTGCTGCTCTGATTTTAAAATCAACTCACTCAAATTTTGTAACAGCTAAATTACAGTTAGAGCTCAATATTTTTATTCGTGAGTTCGATTCCCATGTCTCGGAAGGATATATTTAAACTTCGTAATCGACAGTCTATCAATTATAATGTTAAGTATTTTTATATTAACCGCGTCAATTGCTTTCTGGTATTTTTTTATAGATAGTAGTTTTATAGTATTATTGTGTCGCAAGGAAGGAAACCCGAAAAATTGTCAAGCACCCACCTCGACAGATATGCTGACTGAAAGTAGAAATGTAAAATTCATAGCTCATTATATATTAATAATTAGAATCGAACCCAGGGAACCTATATTCTGAGGTATACTTGATAAAGACGATCTTTTCGAATGGACACGTGCGCTGGTTTAGAGTTTATATTATATTGCGTATGATGATAGAATAAGCAAGAAAAAGAACATAATAAACAATATCTAATAAAATTGACTTATTTTTTTATTATTCGGAAAAGCCACGCATTATTACTTTGTGTCTCATTCCTTTTGATATCGATACAATTTAAATCTTTCCATTTTTTTCAAATTTAAGAAAATGATCGCTGTAAACACAGGTTAAAAACGGTGACGATTATCTGATAGTAGAACGAGATGTGGGCGAAATCTCGCCAAATGCTGCATCCGCGCGCCGCATACCGCGAAAAGAGCAAAAGTAGGTGTATCCTTCCTTCGTCACAACGCGCTCTTTGACCGCGAAAAAGTTTCACTCTTTTGCTAATAGCGGTTTCGAACGGACGTCGAGTGATTCCCAATTGTAAGCGACAACTGTCAAATCTCTCAGTGGAAATTTCGGCCTTCCTCCTCCCTCTCAACACGATGCCAACGTACAGGTGAGTGCTATTGCATCATTGCTGTTGACGTTTTCATATTTGTTGTGCATTCCAAAATCTCATTCAATAGATGGATTTTTTTCAATTCTTGATCTGTTGAGTCACGCATTTGCTAACTTTATTCAAAAATCGAATACTCATTTTTTCAAAAAATCTTTAACAGGACGCGAATATGTATTTTGAAGCAAAAACCACTGAGTGTCGTGCACACGATGATAGAAAATGAACGGATCGTTTCAGTGATATTAGCTAAAACTATATTTTTTATGAGAAAATAAACATTTACGCTCAACGCTTAAGTTGATGATTTCATCCCTTCTAAACAAACCACCTGCAAGGAATTCTCAGTTGACATTATTCACAACTGTTGTCGTAACGAAGTGCAAGTTTGAGGCAACATTTCAGGCACTTTTCGTGTTTTTCATAAGCGTTCTGAAATTTCAACTTTTAAAATTAAATCCTCCGAGGTTTGTTTTTTTTTTTTTTTTTTTTTTTTTTTTTTTTTGTGTGTGTGTTTAATATTTTGCTTTTACTTTTTTGGTTTATTCTAACTGGCTGGTAGGAAGATTTAATTCTGTAAAGCTACCACACACATAACGCGCAAAAACTGTCACAAAATCCATGACACTTTAAATCAAAAACATTTATTCGTCTAAAGCATGGATTTCCAAACTTTTTTTTTCTCATTCATCATCAGTTTTATTATTTTCGAAACCCCTGCTGCTACATTTCTACTGTATTCCCAAAACTCCTAAAAAATATTACCCTAAATTGGCGGTGTTAAGGAGATAAAAAAGTAGCGCATTTTCTTGTGTCATATTTATTAAAATAATACTTGTGGTTATACAAAATGATAAGTATTTATTATTACAAACAATCGACAAAAAATCAACAATGAACTCTGAAATGTAAATCTACAGTAAAAAATAGTCATACTTTTAATAAAACGGATGTACTTGAGGAATTACGCACGGGTGGCACTTTGCAAGTCTCGACATATGTACACTTGTACTATTATCTATTGTTCAATTCAATTCTGTGTTTGAACTGAATCTCGGATATTTTTGAGTACCTACCCAGTGAATGAGGCTACCTGCCTATGTTGATAGGTAAATCCAAGTCAAAATTTTTCGTAGACCACCAATTACACTTTATGAACTCCTGTTTTCTTTTCACGTCTTCGTAGACCCCCGTGTAGACTCATATGGAGCCCTGGGGGTCCACCTGGACCACTTTGGGAACTATGGATCTAAAGGGAATTAAAAGAGTTGTTTGCTCTTTGGCATTGATTCCTTCTTCCTATATATAGATGAGTTTGAAACAACTTCCTTCTCTACTTGTAGAGATTATCATAAATTGATGAAATTAATAATATTGCATTCAGATATGTGAAGACTGGGGAACACTTTCATCCCCCACTAATGAGTGGTCTACACTCAAGCATTCTGTGTTTCATTTCAATGGGACATATAACGCTTCTAAAGGAAATAAAAACTGCCTCAGAGCGCGGCTCCAAAAACCTTGTCTGTTGGAGAGAATGTCTGTGACAGCAGATGATTGCAGCGCAGTTTCAGTGCTCAAATTAAAACGAGAGCCATTTATTGGATTGCAGTGGGAATGTTTTTAGTTCGGCAGTATTTGTTTTCCTTAAAATGCTCACATGTTTGATATTTTTTAAAGCTGTCTGAAATAAATCAATGGTCGTATAAAAGAGTATGATTGTTCGCAGTTTTGTTTATTCAATTCCCCAAAGGAAAATCGTAAAAGAATCACTAAGGTAACGTGCAATTACCGATTGAAGTGAGCTGATTGTGTAGTTCTTATATTGTTTCAAATATGACTAATTTTTTTTATGGGAATGAATTTTTATTCTACTAACAGAATGCGATTAAACTTCTAAAAACAACTTTGTTGGACTATTTGTATAACATACATTCGTACTATCTGCCACATTAAATCGGCCGTCATAACTCGTTGGGAAGGTCTGATTAGAGACGGTTCGAAACCCAGAATCAGCCATCGTGATGACAGAATCTGAGCATGATGGGGAAGGATTCACGGTCCCTCTGCTGGGTGTTGGGAGGATATCCTTCGTTTGAATATGGCTCTGATTATGCTTACCTACTTCAGGAACAACAGCATTTCAATATGTTGTACTTCATCATGGATTTAAACACAAAAAATTTCAAGATCTTTTACTTCTTTATTTACTTCCAATACATACATCTGTTTCCATATGGCCTTATAATTTAGAAACTCATAATAGATCTGAATTGTGCCTATCTTAATACATTTTATGCCATTTATAAGTTGTAATTTAATTTTAGAAAAATATACATAACTGAAATGTAAGCTATGTTTTTATCATTGTGAATCAAGCCAAGTTCACGTTCATGCGATTTGTTTTTTTGAATTTCAAATATCTTAATTTGTAATATAGGAAAATGTTATTCTGTCAGATTTAATTTCTCTCACTTACTATGTTTTTCATTATTTGTTTATGTTTTTGTATTCACATGTGTGAACACACTACAGCAGTTTTTATCTAAATTCCTTTCCTAAACTTCTTTTATATTACTAAAATTGTTTTTTCTTAGTTTACAGTATTTGACTTTATTTAAACAAATGGTACTTTCTAAGAAAGTGCTTTGTGCAAAATGCTGAGATACTCGATGTTATGCGAGGGGGATTTAAACCTCTTCAATGGGCTAAGGTGATGAAGTTTTACAGAATGACTCAATGTGAAACAAGAAAATTTGCCTTTAAGATATATCCATACCTACATCAAAAGTGCAGAGCTGCTGCCCGAAGGATTAGCACTCTGGCCTTCACTTCAGCAGTTCATGGGTTCGATTCCTTCTGTTTTTATGGTTCGGCATTCATTTAAACTATAGATTCTTTTGTATAATTATCACTCATCTGCAAAAAAATAACCATTGGCAGAAATCCATCATACTATCTGGTACAGATAAGCCGACCGATGACTGAGTGGTTAGCGTTCCAGACTTCTGAGATGTATGTTCCGGGTTCGAGTCCCGGTTCGGGAATGGGTGTTACTCTGTGTCTTTCTCCATCCTTTCTTCTGAGATAATATATAAATGTGGCCCACCCTATAAATGGGTTTGTGGTGGTAGGGCGTGGGTAATGCTACTCGCCACCGTGACTTGGTTCTCAGGTAAGGACAAATGAGTAGCATTTTCCAGCCTTGTTGTGGCGAAGTCTCCCAAGTGTCCACGCATGACTGGACTTTAATTGTAGTTATTAATAAAAAAAATATGAAAGCTTTTTCAAGCAATATCTTAAATGAAAAATACAAAATTATAAGAAAATTCCATTTTTTAGTTAATGCATGTATTTGTATTTCATCTTACCATATGTAAATTTTAATTTCTTATGTATATATATATATATATGTATATGCACTCGTTTGGAAGAATCATATCGTCTTAATTCGAGCTAAAATGATAGAAAATAATAATAAAATATTCGAATTGAAAGGGAATGAAATCAACATTAAAATTTTCCAGCCTTAGCCAATGTGGAAAAAAGTGATGTTTTCCTCGAATATACTAATGTATGCTATTTAATTCTGAACATCCCGAAGGCACTCATAAGCATTAAAACAATAACTAAATTTATAAAAACGAAAAAGAAAATAAATTTCCTCCTTTGAATATGCGCTCTCATCTTCCAGTAATTTTCAACAGCGTAAAGCAAAAAAAAAAAAAAAAACTTTTGCTCCTTTACATCCTGAAAAAAAAATTTTTTTTGTTTTGTTTTTAACTGTGTTTTAAATTACACAAAAAAAATGCTCTTTCATTTTGAAGCACTGAGAGGGTATGAGCCCATCACAGACGCCCTGTAATTTGAAAGAGAAACTGTCAATTATAAAGAATAATGGAATAAATTATTTTTACAAATTTTATATCGTTGGAACTGCTACCCAATTGTAATTTTTCTCATCGCTACGTTTAGCTTAAAAGAGGCTTTAGAACCTTTCTTGAAAATAAACATTATGATCAAGCTAATTTTTTTTTCTAAATTTATTGAATTTATCCGACGTTTAAAACTTGAAACATTTTCTAGTTTGAAAATTTTTACTAGGTGATTCATTGATTGTTTTTTTTTTTTTTTTTCCTCAAGATGTTATTGAATATATCAAGAGGCTGAATATTTACATTTACTCAAAAACTTTTATGGAATCACCTGAACTTTTAAAAAACGTGAATTGTTAGATTAAAAAAATTTTTTACAGTTCTTTTTGGGACATCTTTGTATGTATGTGTTAGATATTATAACTTAAAAAAAATTGTAAACGTAATTGTTTATCTATTTATTATTTTTTTTTAGAAATGTCAAAAAGTTGTTCTCTTTTTAAATATGTAAATTTTAAATCGTCCTATAGCATGCACATTCTCAGATTATTTAATCAAATATTTTGTAAAATGACAGTTATTAACTTTGAGCTTCCATTTCTTTTTAGTAGAATGCAGCTTTTATGATGATTGTAATTAACTTTAAAGTGAGGAGATATTCGCTCATAATTTGCATAAACTTGAATTAGACTTTGAATTTTTTTTTCTAATCTTAACGTAAAAATTAATATTTCATAAATTAACGCTTAAAACTTTTAGTATTTTTTTTTGCCAATGGCAGACCGTAGACAGTTACACAACTGCAACAGAGTCTATTAATCTATTGTTCCCTGATACCAAGGAACCGGCTAGACACAGCGACCTCTTAGCCGCCGAGGCATTTCACCGGTTACACCACAGGGGGTGGGCCACCATCGCATCCTCACACATGCCATAGGGACCCGTTTATAGGGTAGGCATCATTCATACTTCATTCACAGACACAAGGAAAGGGCAAAGACAGGATAGAGAGAGAGAGAAAGTACAGCCATGCCTGAACCGGAATTGAACCCAGAACCTCCCTATCCGTAGTCAGGCACGCTGACCACTAGACAAGTTGGCCGGCTTAAAACTTTTATAGACTGATGCATTTGAGTGATTTCATTCCACCGTACAGAGCTCAAAGTTAAAGGAGTGGTGCCACTCTTAATAAAAGTTGAAAATATCGAGTGTGATTCTGCTTTTAAAGAAAGCTTCGTAAAAAAGCCTTATTTTATTTTTCAACACTTATTTTTATTTAAAAAGAAGTTTTTATTTTAAACCGTTTTATCTGAAATAAATGTTGCGTATTTTTCTTATTCAATAAGCCCGATATTTGGGAATCGATTCACATAATAAAAATCTAAATCAATTTGCTAGAATCATGTGCATACAACACAATGTAGTATATAGACATGTATTAATTTTTATCCGGTATAAAAAAGATAAAAATTGAAAAAAACACTTTATTGTCTTGTGCCAACTAGGCTGGAGATATAGAGTCCACTGCCCTGCTTATAAAGAATGTGAGAATGATTTTTTTCAAGCATGGCTGTTTATTTAAAATGAATTGTTGCAATAAGCCGACAATATAAACTGGTGTCCAAGACGGTTCTTCCCAAATATTTTTTCAACTACTTTTTATAGTCGACCCTCAAGTGAAAAACCTGCATACAAGGCCCATAAAAATTGCAAATTTAAAAATATTTTGTTGAAGTATTTATTGAAATATTATAACTTTTGCTTAAAATAAAATAAAAAAATGACTTGTATGAACTTTGTGAGATGCTATGATTCAATGTTTGTGAGTATCAACTGCAAGTTCTTTGGGGCTCACATTTTTTTTCCGTTTCTTTCATAAGGCACTGAATCTACATTATACTTAATATAAAACAGTTACCAACTTTTGCACTATAACCCAAAATGTAATAGATGAAATTGGAATTTGGGATTCAAACATTGATTTAATGTTTTGCTATGAGGTATTTGAGCAACTGTATTTGGGATATGAGCTTGTGCATAAGGATTCAAGACACCCAGCCAGAATTATCCAAGAGTAGAGAATATTTTTCATTCTGGTCTGATGGAGAATCATTAGGTGTTGAAGCAAGTCTTCAGCTCTGATCTGCCATTACGGAAGATCTGGGAATTGAGAGCATTCTCCTCTTCAAGTTTTGCTTAATACAGAAATATTTTTGCAACAAATGCTGATTTCAATTTTAGTTTTCTTTAAATTCAATTTGTCACCTTGTAGTTTCAAATAAGTTTCGTTAAATTTTACACACACAAATGAATCAGTCATATATTTTAAGTTAAATTGTATCGCGCAATTTAATGTTTCTGCTTTCTCGGAATTCCAACTCTAGAGTGACTCGATTTAAAAATACAAATTTCGATAACCAACCTACTTATGTGAGAAGTAATAAACGATTGCCGACAAACTTGTCTAGTGGTCAGCGTGCCTGACTAAGGATAGGGAGGTCGTGGGTTCGAATCCCGATTCAGACATGGATGTACTTGCTCTCTCTCTCTATCCTGTCTTTGTCCTTTCCTTGTGTGTGAATGGTTGCCTACCCTATAAACGGGTCCCTGTGTGTGTACTGAAGAAGTCAGACTCCACACCAAAGACGGTTCAGTTGGAAAAGTGGAGCACCGCACCCCCATTTGCCAGCCTAGCTGGCACACGAGAACAACAACAACAATAAACAATTATGGTTTTCGTCATTTTCCAAACAAAATTGAGCAAATAATCTCATTGAAGGCCTTCTCTTTGATTTTATCAACTACATTAATGACATAATGTAGTGATCCATCCATACGTTTTTTAAGATTTCTTGCAACTAAATAATGACGATGTACTACTTGAAAATCAGCAAAAATTACGCTCGATATCTTTTTCATCATTGCCAGGGCAACAACGTCAAGGACAGTTATATAAGAAACACGCGTCATCTCATTTAGATGGAGTTGTTGTGACGGATATTTTTCTTAGACTCTTTTGTCAATATGGGTTTTAATTAACAGTTCTTTAAGCATGGAAGGTTAAAATCAATATTATTTTTCCATAATTATAAATATGAATCAAAATTTTATTATTTTAAATTAAACATTGAGCGGACCCCCTGACCTCCAAATCAATACGAATTTTCCACGGTCCCCCTTGAATGACACCCAGTGCAATGCCGGGTCAACCCCGTATCAACCGTGTATCTGCCCCCTTCGCTTACGTCATGCTCTGTGTTTTGATGTGCTTCAGAATTCGCCCTGCGGTTGAATGAGTGTTTGCCAGTAAAAAGTCGCGTTCACATTTTACATCGTTTTTTTCCCATAATATTTCTTTATAAGTTAATCTCTTTGATCTGATTTTATGGTTCCAGATGTGGCTGGAAATAGCAAACTCACGCGGCTTAGTAGTAGAACAGACGGGTGAAAGGTGCAGGCACTGTTGAACAACGGGAGATGAATTTTGCACAAATGTCAGGGTGGGTGCTTGGAAGTTTTCGGGTCTCCTCTCTTACCGTTTTGTAAATGCAGTTCACTACCTGCGAGAATTCCTCTCGAAAGGCCATCCACTCGTATAAAAATGCTTTACAAGAGCTTTGAGCGATGAAGCTGCTCACTTTGCAGTCTCAAAGAAAAGCTTCCATGTACAAAAAAATTATAAAATATCTCAGCAAAATAAATTTTAGGTACTTAAAAACATTGAAATGACACACACAATGATTTCATTACAAAAGTTATTTTACTATTCTTAATGTACGCACCCACGCACCCACTTCGACAGTAGATTTGCAACAACCTTTATTCAACAGTGATTGAAGATAGGATAGTCCAATGTGATCGAAGATAGGAAGCTGAATTTGCATATATTTGAATCCCTGCATGTACACATCGTTGTCAAGTTTACGAAGCTGTGCTAAACTTCAGAAAAGAAAAAAAAAAGAAAAAAACCCTCATTTTAAGAAAGATTTCATATGCATTCATAAAGAAAAATTACATTTCATAGAGACGCTCCGTGAATACTTAATGAATACAAATTTAAAAAAAATTCCCAAGTGTATAAATCGTCGTCATAGTGACGCGAAATATTTGTTGCAGTAATTCTGTGTCATCTTACTTAAGCTGTAAACTTTATTGTCTTATGTGTAATTAATGAAAAAAACAGTGTTAACCAATTTTTTTAACATTTTTTGACTTTTATATTTTACATTTAATCAATAAAAATCACTGTTAAAAAAAGGTCTTTACATTTACAATAAAATGTATTGAAGATTTATCGAGAAAAAATTACGTCATCAACTAATTACTTGTTGAAACTTAGAAACATGCTGTAAATTTGTGATGACCAAAAATTTGTCTTGCAAGAATACAGCAATACTTGAGAAGAAATGTTGTAGAATATTAGGAAAAGTTAATGAGAAAACAAATTGATAGAAAAAAAAAAAGCATGTTTAAAAGCCAAAGAAAATTAGGGATGTTTATAAAAAAAAAAATAAAGATTTAAATAGTTCGATGTGTGTTCCTATATGAATAAAAACTATGAAAACTGAAGAAAAACGAAATACATTTTTAAAAATGAAGTTCCTGGAAAGTAGGTAAAACTTGTCACTGAACAGGACGTTGATGCAGAGGACTTCTTACTTTTACACACAGGCAGTCCCTTCAAATAAATGGCGGGGGGGGGGGGTCAATGTAAATTCTCCCTAACTTAACTCCAAAAACACAAGTATGTTTCTCCTGATCGGATCCTCTGCTGGCCAATGCCTAAATGAGAGCCATTAACTTCCGGTATTTCTTCATCACTGTTACCGGCGTCTGAGGATGATAAATAATTTTTATCTGCTATAATATTTTTTTTATATATCTAACAACATCAACATCGAAATCCATTTGAATGAATCTATTTTGGATATTATTTTAGAAAAACATGATCCTCTCTACACAATGGATATGAAGTGCACTTTTATTTCGCAAGGAAAGAAAATTTTAATGAAAAATGAATTTCCAGCTCTTATGCTGATAATGATAGTCATCCAATTTTTATTATTACAAACGAAATAAAAATTTTGATATTGTTAAATTAATTTTCAAACTATTTTTCTTTTTATTCTTATAGATTTTTATTTCATTATCCGATTTTTTCCTAGATAATCTTAGTCCGCGATAATCTTTAATTAATTCCAGTTTGTATGAGAAACATAGCGGATATCGATTGTAAAACGAACGAATATTGAAAGGCTTGTTGGAAACAGAGTTCAGAGATTTCATTATTGATTTCACAACTCAGCCTCATACCAGCGTTTTTTCGTAGGATTCCTTTTCTGCTTTCAAGTTGACCTCTTGTTGAGCGCAGCTTTTGATTTCCTCCAATTCACAGGCGAACCCTACCTACAATCGAATCCGAACTTGGATGCTCAGTAAATTTCCCAAATGGAAAACAAACGTAAAGGAGAATATTTTGAATAAATTAAGATTTGAATTTCAATATAGATGGTTAAATATATATTTTGTACTAAAATATATATAAAGAATTTTGTATTTATATATATTTTGTACTGAAATATATATAAATGCACTGCGATTTCGTACTTGATTTATTTGGGTTCAAAATACGCGGACATTCATTCGTTTCGCAAACAACAGCTGCTGGAGATCGCATTTGTATCTGAATAAAATTGCAATGGATGGGCCATAATCGCATTTGTATGAGCGATTCTTTTAAGTTACATTAACTGATGAACTTAAAGGATCGCTCATACAAATGCGATTATGGCCCATGTTATTGTATGTTTTGATCTTATCAACATGATTAAAAGAAAATGATTTTTCAATATAATGCTGGCTATTAACGAAGAAAATATACGATTGCATTTATTAACACTGAATATAAATTTTTAATCTACAAAACTTGGCCCATAATCAGTATCTGAGATTTCAAGGTTTTGAATAACATAAGTTAGCCGATTGTTTTTTAAATGCTTTTATAAATGCTCTGTAACAAATAGTTGAGGAGGCATGGTGACTCAGTTCTAGCAGTTTGTTAACTCCCAAGGTAATGGCCCCTTGTGGCTCCTTTCACAAACGATATCATGTGCACCTATCTTCACTTTCCATTGTCTCTTTGAAATGGCGTCTCAATTTTTATGTGTTAAGGTTCTGTTGATATATATAGTGTTTAGTTTTTGAATTCATAATCCATATAGTCATTATTTCTTGAAAACAATCCTTTGAATCGGATGATTTTTCTGTAACCAGAGAGGAAATTACATATAGGGTTTCCCTGTATAAATGGTTCCCGCAAAACATCTTGCTCATAAGGGAATAGCTATTAAAAGACAATTTCGATGTACGCTAATACATCATTACTAAATAGCCTCGTAAGGTATTATATTACAACTGTTGAAAGAAAATAAATTTACTTTTTCTTATACATAGTGTTTATAAAAAATATGGGGAAAATGTATTAAGTATCTAAGCAAAACACTTTCTAATTCTGTGAACTTTTAAACTAAGTTGTATGGTTGGCATCATGGTTTTCAGTTCAACAATTCGTGGGTTCAATTCTCACTTTTAGTTTAGGTAGTTGTAGGGTCGGTCGAAAGAGCGCTCATGCGCAAAATACGACCGCTGAGTGACAAGTTAATGAAGTCTGTAATTTTGGAAATAAAATGAGGGGAAAATCTTGGAATCATCACACATCTAGAAAATGCTTACACTGTAAAAATATCAAACTACATTTTAAATATATTTAAAGTTACTTAATATGCAAAAGTTAAAATCGATATTATAAATTTCCCTATTTTTATAAATTAGAACATTATTGAATTGAGCGAGATTCCGAATCCCACCCGGATCAATGCCCAGATGCAGGAGCTCATCTGCCTGGAAGAAGTGGGGCGATTCACTTTCGGCCGGAGTCAGGAAAAACAGCGCAGCAAATAGAGCGTCCACTGTTTGTGAACAAACGGAAAGTGTGTCAAGGGGGCTGTGTGTGAATGCTCTCGCGCGCGCGCCAAGTTGAAGGTCCGCCGGAGTGCGCTGACCATTTAACCTCGTTCCGCTCTTTTAATTATTGCCGTTGTGAGGGGTCACTCACTTCAGACCAGAGTAATACAGACCAATGATACTTTCATTTCTGTAAAATATTAAATTTACTATTTATACTCTACGAAACATGATTACTGAAATTCGTATGCAGTTTAACTCTTTTTAGTTCAATTAAAAAAAAAGCAGCTTGGAAAATAGTTATCCGAACTTCATGTTAGTACAAATATTTGATAGTCATAACATTTTTATATTTATCTGTGGTCTTTTTTTGAGGGGAAAAAATTACAAAATAGAAATTTGCGTTTTAATTCTTAAAAACAAATGGTGAAAATGAAGTATGTGATCCGAAACACTTTTTGTCTGTCAGGATAAGCAATTTTTAGCAAACCTCAGAGGTGCAGATTCAGTGCGTTCATCTAATGTTTGGAGGCTTCTTTTAAAAATCCCTGACACATTGAACGTCTACTGTAACTTGGAGGCCGAACTTCTCTATAAATCAATGACATTTTTTCAAAGAGTGTATTCTTCTTGATCCAAAGAAAGCAGAGCATCTCTCAACATAATTTCCTATCAAAATCTCTAAGTGACTTTCTTTTCGTAAAGAAATTTGAGTTCTTTCCGATTATGCTGAATGGAGAATAGAAAAGTTGTCTTAAAAATGTCTCATCATGGGTATTTGAAAATTCGCTTTACATCATGAACTGAACGTTCTTGTTAAGCAATTCTATATCATTGGCAAATGTTCAATTTTATGTTATTTGTTACATTATGTATTTTTGCTTTTCTGTAATGGTTCATAAGTTGGACTCCTTCAATAAAAGAGCCTTCACTGCTACTATAGAAACTTATGTATTATTGGTTGAATGCTTTTTTATTTTTGAGAGAGTATTACATTCATATTTACAGTATGAAAATTAATTAACTTTATATAAAACTATGAATCATTTTATTTTACCTTGATTGATTAACGGCCTTCTGAATAAACAGTCTCATAAGGAATTTTCTCCCAAAATATAATTGCAATTTGTACGAAGAGAATTTTTTTTTAATTAAAATGTTAAAAAGTAGTAAAAAGACGAATAGATGATTGGATTCTTTAAAGATTGAGCTTTTTATTGAGTATTTCAAAATTTTTCTTGATGTAACATTCTAATATATATATATCATACATATCATACATTATATTTTATTCTTTCATATTTTTTTGTGGATATAAATACTGTATTGAAGTGAGTTAAAAACAGATTTTCAAATTTTTATTTAAAACTATATTTTAAATAATTTTCAGTGTATTTGATAACTCATGAGCTAATTAAAAATTTTATTTTAAATTTACTTAAGAGTTGTATTTATAAAAAAATTTTTTTTTCATTAAGTGCTTTATTCTGATTTGAATTAGTTTCAAAGAACTACTGAAATCAAACGTATTAACGATTAGTAACAAGACGCACACATAAAAATTTAGAGTAACGTTTGTATTTTTTCCTAATTTTAAAAAGAAGTTACGTCTGAAGCAATCAGAAGAAGCGCCGGAAGATCACGAAGGGTTAGCAAAGAGCAGTTCGAATTTTCGATATCTTTTGTAATTCATTACGCGAAAAATCAGTTGCAGACCCTTCGTTTATCTTCCAGATTATTTGTGCGCATGTCAACTTTTTGCATTGTGCGCATGTCAACTTCCAGATTATTTGTGCGCATGTCAACTTCCAGATTATTTGTGCGCATGTCAATGATCATCAGTGGTGCTGCCACAAGTCATGAGCATTCTTCCTTGCACTCGAACTTTCCAGAATGCATTTCTTACCCATCCTAAACCCTGAAGGAAGCATGCAAACAGCTGCGTTTCGCACCGCCACACTGGTCCTGCACCGGGTATTATGGTATGGGGCGGTATTAGATGTTATTCTCGCACTTCGCTAGTGCGCATTTCTGGTAATTTAAACAGCCAACGCTACATCTCCGAATTGTTGCAGCCAGTTGTTGCAGTCCTCGTTTACCTTCAGGGCTTGCCCACAAGCATATTTTAACAGGATAATTTGCGACCACAAGTGACAAGCATTATACAAGGGTTCTTCATTACTCGCCAGATTGATTTGTTTCCCTGGCCGGCTCGCTCTCCGGATTTTTCGCCGTTACAAAATATGTGGTCCATGGTTGCTTAGCGATTGACTCAGATTACATTCCCACCTGCCACACCAGATCAACTTTGGCAACGTGTGGAAGCTGCTTGATTTGCTATACCCCAGCAACACATACAAAGTCTCTTTGAAGCAATACCGAGGTGTGGGATAGTGTTGATCTCCAGCAACTGCGGCTACTCTGACTACTGATTTGGCAGAAACCACACTTCACAATAGTTTATATAGTTAATCATTTGATAGTTGGTCAACATGTTATTAACAAAATAAATTTTGTTGTGATATATGTTGTCTTTCTTGGTATTGCAATTTGGGTGGCCAGCAATGTGTTTTCGAGCTTCTCTTCAACTATAACTATTGATTATAAAAAAAAAATGAGCTCATTGTTCTCTGGTCTCAAAAGAATAAACAGTGCTAACGACTGTACAATAGTACTGTTGAGTTTAGTTTAATTGTTCGTCGATCCCAAATCCCGCGCTCTTATTGTTATTTTCATGTAGCTGTATTCGAGACCCAGCTGCTGAGCAGCTTCGCGCCGCTTCCCATAACATCAACAAAGCTGTGTTGCGTGATTCGGAGGGCGACCACGTGCGCTCTCTATAAGTTGCTGGAACTCCATGTTGGGGACGTATCCACGTTCATCGGTGGCGTCCAAAGTTATTCTGCTACTGTGACTTGAATGTGGAAAAGGGGATGCCAGATGAGGTGTGACTGAGTCTCAAAACGACGAGGCGTTTAGTAACAGGCGAATAATCCAAAATCCGTTAACCTTAAGGTATAATTCGGGGCACCCCTGCTCAGCTATGTAACTGCATTTGATGCGTATGTTATGCATCACAGTGAAGATAGTTAATAGAGCAGACGCGAAGGCATGCAACTTTAGTTAGAAGATTTGTGGTCGATAAAATCCCAGCATCAGTCAAAATTAATCGGGTGGAACTCATATGAACAGAAGGAACTTATACCTATTGCAAAAACTTGGTGTCGATTTCATTTAGAAGTATTAACTGTGTGTTAGTAAAATTATCATTTTTATAAAAATACGTAAAAATTGATTTAAAAACTGTCGTTAAATGCATTTCCCTGAGAACTGTTTCTTCTCCAGACCCTCCCAAGACTTCATTTGGCAAAAAGCCATGAATTCTTTGACTCACTGGGGGATTTCAGGTGAATCGAAATTTCCAAATTCGATGGTGTTTCAACAACTTGTTTTGTGCACCTCTCGGGTGCGTTCCAGTAACTTACAGCATATATTGATTGAGGAAAGTTGCTTTAAAACAATACTTTTTCAACCACACACAAGCCTTTCTTTTATGCAGTAAAAAAGCTGTTGATTGAAAAAAATAATTTAAGATATTCTTCATTTCAAGTAACGAATTTGACGTGAGCAATCACAAACTCTTCTGAATTAAGTTACCTTGAATCCTTAGCAGTTTGCTGGACTGATCTGGTGTGTCACCTGGATTTCAGCTGGTGAGCTCAAGTCTCATATCAGGCAAATACATTTGTAGTGGGTTGAGATTCATTTTAAGATCGTAGATTGCTGTCAAATTAAACCTCTCGTCTGTAAGAAATGACCGCAAACACAATCGTATTATTCAGTATAAAAGTAAACAATAAAATAATAATACATGCTGCAGCTATTTAATGAAAAAATCTTTCATTAAAATGTTTTTCGTTTGGACATATATTTAATTTATGCAATAAAAATTCCGAAAATCTCCAAAGCAATAGGCATGAATGCTGAAATGAATGAGCTCTGAAATGACTGTAGAACGGCTGCCAGTGCCTGTTCCGAGTGTGGGGTTTGTAGAAGTTCAGAAATATGTTTATAATCGATTAAGGAATGGACCTCCATGGGTAAATAAGGGCGTTTCGGTCTGATTCATTTCCTAAATTTGAGTTCTTACTTTTCCTCTGTATTTGGAAACTGCTTATCAAATTGGAATCCAATTGTTTCTGTTTGTTTTCTAATTCACTCTTAGGTTAGATTTTTTTACATTTTAAAATATTCTTTTTCACGTAGGTCTTCATTTGAATTCCATAATTTTTTTCAATCAATGATGAAATTCCATTTTTATTAATTTTTTTTTCAAATTCTTTATTGAAGATGATTATAATATGTGATAATGTCTTGTGTTAAAATTTTCTGGTAAATGAATATGATATGTAAAGAACATAATAATGTAATATTTATCTTTTTTCCAAATACAAATTTAAAAAATAACAAAACATAAAATTTTATGCTTTGTGTACTGATAAAAAAAACTGTCAATAGTTATAAATATAAAAATATTGCACATAAATAATTTGCTAATATAAAACATTTTAAAGCTTTCCCAGCTTCATTCCTTTGATTGATTTCAAAGCTTAGCAATAGATGGCAGCACAAGCATCTGAAAAAAACAAATCCGAATTTGTTTTCCCTAACGTGTTTTACGACCGTTACAGAATTCGCGAAGAGTTGAAATAATTATATATAAATCTATAAGCCGTATTGTCATCGTAATGCTACATCATTTTTGTTTGTGAAATTACGTTCTACCAAATGTTGTATTTTAGCTGATATATCATTATTCAATGCTATGATGAAATGTTATGAATAGTAACATTAAGCAGTGCACTTCCATGACAACTTTTGCAAATATATGAATTTTTATCAGTAATTTCTTTATAAATATAATAGTATATTTATATATTGTTATAAATTATTTTATAATTATTGCCTAATATTTATTTCCTAATTTTATAGTTATCACTTGGTAATTTATTTTATAATTATTGTAATACATTTTATTATTTTCGTTAATAATTGTTTAATTGAAATATATCTAATAATAATATATTTTAATGAACATTTTGTTTACGCTTGAGTGACCTGAGTTTCTAAAAACAATTGAGAAACATTCAATATTCATTCCTTTAAACTAACGACCTAAACGGGTCTTGTGTACTTTTGATGTTGCTGTTTCTTGAAATTACTCCGAAAATCTCTCTCGAACCATTTTAATTTTGCTTAGTTAGACTGTTGGGAGAAGAGGACTTCATGTATTTGTTAAGTATGTAAAAAATATTACTTTTCGGATTGCACTATGAATAATAATCATTCTGAAGTATTCAATTGTAATTTTTAATTATTTTTTCCTGAATTTTTAATAATAACTAATTTAATTAAATTGCTTTGGAACCATGCATTTTCGGCAAATAATTTATTAGAAACAGATACTTCTTAACATAGCAACTGTATTTGTAACATATCACTGTTAAAAAAGATTTAAAAGTTTAATTTACTATTATTTTTTTCTCTTTACATGATATATAAAAATTAATATTTTCATTTTCAAATTATTTTTTTCAATGCAAGTTTGTATTGATGACTTACATCGAAGAGTGTGCTATGATGGGTTTCTTTTCAAGACATCATTTTTTTAAAAATTTAAATTGTTTTTGTTTATTTTTGTTATTTTTTATAATTTTGTTTATATGTATAAAAAATTTTAATTCCAAAGCTGATAACAAAACCCCTAAATTGTTATGAAGCTTTTCTGCATTCATATCCTTTAACCTTCTGAATGCTTTTTTTTATATCACAAGCCACATTTACGTGTGGTCTAGAAGAGAAAACACCCAAGTGCCCACCCCCGCTTCAAGAGATCCAAATGCGCACACCCTCCTTCCCCACTGCTCAACAGGGGCAAAAAATGTTTGCGGTGTTTGTGAAATAAGAAAATCTCTCTCAATTGTTTCTCATAAAACACGTAATATTTTACGAAGAGCATTTCACTAAGTAATCCAATTTTTTGCAAGACGTATGAGACTTTTGTAGGACATTACTGTGATTTATTGATACCTTCGAATGTTCAACAATTCTTATCTCAAATTAGAATATTTGTTGACTGAATTTTCTATTTAAAAAGTGAGGAATGGAATTCGGGTATCACTAAACAGAAATAAATGGGGGGTGGGGAGATCTTTACGATGATATATGTCCTTTTTTTATTTTCAATTTTTTTTTATCAAGCAAAAATAAAGAAACGAAAATTCATTTACTACCATTCCATATGTTATTTCAGACCATTGTCGAAATCGTAAATCATAAGGAATCTCAGCTGTCATTTGGAGAAAATCATTTAACGGTGGAGTTTTATGTTTTTGACGAAGATTTAAGAAAAGAATCCTTAGTGTCATTTTCTGTTTATTTCCTTGGGAAAAAAAAAAAAAAAAAAAAAACGTGGCAGGACAGCCCATGTGGTCCAAAGGAATGCTACAGACTCATAATGAAACTGAAGGTAAGGCGTGTTGTGTAACAGTGTTAGGTCAGATTTTAATTTCATTTTAATATATCAATCGAAACAATTTAAAGAATGCTTCAAACAGCTGTGTTTTTAATTCTTAAGATCGAACAAAGTGCCCATAATTGTTTTCATGATCGAGGTGCAAACAATATGACCCAATTAGGTGGTCAGCCTAATGTGAGACCCCCAGTGATTAGTTCCCAAGCATGCTTGGTACTCAGTGATGAAGAAGACACTGAAGAGATGAAAAGCTGAGTGGACCTTGCCCAGCCGAGGAACAAACCTCGAACCTCTGCCTCAGGAGCGACGCTGCCACTAAGCCACCGGGCTTCTAATTTTCTAAAAGCGGAACATAATGTTAGGAACTGATTGTAAAAAAAATATTCTGTTGTATTCCGAAGGAATTGTCCCAAGACCTGAGGGAGGTATCCTATAGAGCACCGATGAATAACAAAATACATCGTTCCCTTACATTGCAATCTCTCCCTTTAGAATTCCGGTGGATTGACAGTCCGAAGTCAAAGGTTTTGTAAATAATTGCATATTTAAATTGCCTACCATGAGGGCATTTCATAGCTTGGTGACCATATTCACACAAGGGAAGAATATTCCCGAGCACCCACCCGGCAAGTATGCGTGGGACGTATTTATTGATGCGTGTTTTCAGGGAATGCTGCATATTCATAATGAAACTGAAGGTAAGGCGTGTTGTGCAACAGCTGTTAGGCCTGATATTAATTTCCTTTTAATAGAGTTCCTCATTTGAAATGATTATTTTCTTTGAGTGATTATTGTTTGTTTACAACAAATTTTAATCATTAAATGCCATCTGGTGGTTTTTCATGATATTTCTCATTTAAATTTTTATTAAACTGGAAAAAAAAAATCAACCCTTCCACGAGAGTAAATATTGTATCAATAACTTGATCGATTCACAAACTCATTTTTATAAATTTCAATATATTTCATAATAAGTAAAATCTACGGGAAGGCATTATTGAGCTTTTAAGCTGAAAGGAATTCCAAGTTATAAGTTTGAACAAAAACTTGTCCATCGGCGATCTCGGTACTTGCTCTCAACTGATGAATGAAAATATGTTCATTGGGGTTATCAAGCGTTTCTCACGTGTTATGTCTTACGAAAACTAAATGAAAGCTTTCTGTTGAGACCAAACTCATGATATTGCACTGTAACTGAGCCTCGCGCAGTTTTGCATCCGTAAACTGCCTCCAGAGGGGGATTCCTCATAGATAGCGGAAGAGACTTGAGACTTGTGTGTGTCGCTACTCCTGTTTCCCGCAGTGACTAACATGCTTGGCCAGTAAGACTCTTGTTGACATCGAACAAAGTATGGAATGTCTGCCGCTATCTTTCTAAGGTTTGCTGTTGCACCAGCCTGGAGTTGATGTTTACAAGTTTGACAGAAAAGGCCGTATGGAGTCTTCGTGATTTTGAAGCAGGAACTAAGTAGAAGACCCCTAAAGCTTGACTTGCCGGCCCTAGATGTATCATTTCACTTGGAGGATATTGCGACCGTGCCCAGTTTTAACGGCTCCAGACACCTTTAGGGAACACAACGAATCTTTGGATATATCGGGATTTGAACTGACTACCTTATGATAACGAGAACGATGCCTTAATCATTGAGGCTACCATGGCCCTGTTAATAAGACTGTGGTAATTCGTTTTAATTCTGATTAATACATTTAGTAAGCTACTTTATTTGCCTATGCAATAAAAAAAGCAATACAAATGAACCATGCAATTTGAAAAATTATCCCTTTCTTTGTTATTCTTTAATAATAATGGGAATTTTTTTTTTCGTGTAGTTTTTGCCATGAAATAATACTAGGCACAGAAAGGATGCGTGAAATTGTTGCACGAGCATTTCAACTCTTTGTACATCCTCTTATTATCTCTTAAGAAAAGTTGAAATTCCAGTCGCAAGTATATGCATAGCGTATTTTTTTACAATTGTACACTAACATTAACCGATACTTGAAATTAAATCTTCTTATTTCGAGATAATTTGCTTCTCTCAATAAGCTTCTGAGAACCATTTTTGTGGGAAGTTGGTAGATTTTCCGAGACTTTGGAGTAATTTTCCTTCTTCAGATCTAAATTTGGAGCAAGAAAACTTTTTTGCATGTCCTTTTCACCAAATTTTAAGGAATTGCATTTTTTCTGATTAAAATAATTCATTAGAAAAATAATTGGGGATTATTAGATCAAATGGTTAATATGGGTTACAGAGTAACATTCACACCAAATCTAGGTTCTAACTGACTGGTAAATGGTTCTTATTTTCAGTTCCATGCATTGTGGACTCTGTTCCCGTCCAGCTACCGAACTGAAACACTTTCGAATAAATGTGTACGAACAATGGTATCGAAATCGGTTTCATGATGCATGTGTTTGGATACCCCCCCCCCCTTTTTTTTGGTTTCATGATTTACAATCCTTCGCTGTTCAGTGATCAGCAAGGAATTGTAACACATATTTATCAGAAATAAATGGCGAAAAAAAATTAATAAAACTGTAAATGATTTTAAACTATCATATCTGAAAAAGGAAACCATTAAAAGCTTCCAGTTACTTTAAACCGCATCTAAACTGTTTTCCTTGTCTATAATTACAGCTCTGGGAATATCTTAACAGTCATTAGACAAGGCTTCCAGAAAATTCTTTTTCACGTTACGAAGTTAAATGGCAATCTTAAAATGCAGCCCGCGCCACTCAATCGTGTGTGAAGAGCAATTGTAGAACGACAAGTTTTCTAACCTTGCTTTCAAATTAAACATGCCAGCTGTCCAATTTTTATTTAACAATAAGAAAGAAACGACAATTTTTTTTCCTACACATTCTTCATATGTGATGACTCTTAGTGTTGTCCACTCTTTTGGATGCCGACCCAATCATAGTTGCCAGTCGAACGATTAGTGCTCCGTTCAGTAACTCATGGGCGAGCGTGGATGCTTATAGTGTTTTGTATATTTTAACTGTAGGTCCCTTTGATTTACCTTTCATTTGCAAAAAGTAACTTTTAAGCGATCATTAGTATGTCAGACTAACAATTTTTAGATAGTGAAGAAAACTGCCAAACCCTCAGCTCATTTTGTAATATAGTCTTGTGAATAGGTCATCTCTGGGCTTGCCCTCTTCGTCACGCCACACAAGCGGAGGAACATTTGAGCCTCTGTGGAAATTGGAACTGCTTTCAGGTGAGTCAGGTCCGCAATCAATATATCTTCCTGAACCGTCGGCGATCAATCAGCGACCTCTGTACTACAAAGCTTTTCTTTCAGTTAAAGAATGAATTTATCGGGATTCCTAACATTTTTCTCTTTGCTTTTATCTTTCTTCCATGTTTAATACTCACCCAATTGAAGATGCTTGAAATCACCGTAACTAAATGAATTGTTAACATTGCATTTGCACTTAATTTTTCTGATCTTAAGATATTTTTATGAAGTTCAGAGCATCAATTGCCCATAATTTTTCTGCTTTAATTGAATGCTTAATTTGTCAAATCAACTTTCAGAGACAAATTTGGTTACTAAAAACGATTTTCTTCCTCAATATCCGCGTTGCAAGGAAAGGCAACAAATTTAACGTTCTTCTTAAACGGATCCAGTGGATTCTAACCTTGCTGGGCCTTCAGTTCTCACCTTCTGCAATGCATGGGTGGTAGTATGAGATCCATTTTTGAACCATAACTGACAGATCACGAGATTTCGCTTACAAAAGTAAATACCTATTACAAAAGTAAATACCTATTACAAAATTATAATTTGGAATGTATTTTCTATGTTTTCCGTGAAAATCAGCAAAGTAAAGCATCATTTGCCGTAGGCATTGATTGGGAGGGTGACCACGTACCCTCCCTCACAGGGTTTCTGCAGCTCCGTGGGTTGCGGACGTGCCCACGTTAATATGTGACGTCTGAGGTCCTTCCGCTGGTGTGGCGTGAATGTGTAGAGGAGGGTGCCAGTTCAGGTGTGACCTCGTCATCTGACCGTGGTTCAAAATGACGAGGCACTTGGTGATGGGCGAGTATTCCAAACTCATTAACTTAAAGATACAGTCCGGAGATACACCGCTATGCATGAATTTACATATTTCTTGACATTAAAATGTGATTGAGGTATTCAATGAACTTACATTCATATCTTTTTCATATAAAGTCTGTGCTGAGTCCATTGGCTAGTTTTCTGTCTTTCGCTTCGAAGGTCTCTGGGTTCGATTCCCATTTCGGGCGTATTTATGGGAAGTAATTCGAAATTCCCGTCAAACTGTAGATTCCGGCCGAATGAGCCTTGGCACGCAACCAAAAGAAAGTGGCCATTGAGGGACATGCGTCTGGAGTCAAGCATGGTTTGTTCAGCTTCGTTAAGTGCCACACTTCTGTAACATTTTCGCAAAAATTTCTCTAGGGCGTGGCCACTGAGACCTCTATTTCCTTTACCTCTTACCATGAGTTCTATCAAGCTTTTTTTTCCCTTTTTAATTTTATTGATCGAAATTATCGATTATGAGGATCACGAAATCTAAATCGTCAATATTTGAGATTAAATCAAATTTGTATTATTTGTTGAAATCATAAACAGATAGTGTTCCTTTCAAACATGCGAAAATTACTAGGGAGAATTTATTTCACTTCAGTTGTTTTACTCTTTTTAATAGTTGTCCCTATGGCAGCCAAACATCTATCGACTTCCGATTTAACTATTCATGGGTTTGATTCCCACATAGAGCGTGGATGTTTGTAGTGGTTCAAAGTACATTTTAAACAGCAAGTGTTGGTCTAATCAGCAACAACCAAACCATTTGTTAGTTTTTGTGGTACATAAATTTTGATTGTTATACTCAGAATCTTGGATATATCTTGATAGAATCTTGATTCAAATGCCAACGTTCATCGCAATATAGTAAATTTATTGTACAGAATAACATCATTGGTTTATATGTCCATTCACCATCATTTGACACCGCACTGCCCAACAGCCTAAGGCATTGTCACCAAGAGTATCTTTTGTTTGCTGGAATTGAACATGAAGTTTTCCATCCGAAGAGCAGATGAGGAGAAATCATGTTTAACTGAAGATTTGTATGGGAAATGCATAAATTTCCGAGCTTCTGTGGTTGCTTTCCATTATTTCTTCACGCCAAACTTTCTTACGAGGCATTTTTCTTAGTTTTATTTCTTGGTTCGCGTGAAACAGGTGGCTAAAAAAAAAAAATAGGATTGAAATTTGAGTAGTGACCCAAAGAGAGACGGTGGGGGGGAGTAAATGGCCGTTGATGACGACACTCCGGTCCACTGGGCTGTGACGCCTTCCACCAGTCGATTTCTTAAGATAGTTATCGGAAGCTTTTGCGCGTCTCCTGAATGTCACCCGGGAAATTTTATAAAAACTAGCCTGGCTCATAGCAGGGCTTAGTTTAATTTGTCTGAATATAGGATCAGATTTTGCAAAAAAAAAAAAAAAAAAGTTTCATTGAAAAAAGGAATAGTTTAAAAAATTTCCATGTAGTTGTGTTCTAGATGAAAATTGTGCCTTTACATCTTTAATTATTTATTTTATCATCTCAACAAGACATCTCAGTGCTATATTTGCTTTTACTAAATTGGATAAGTTATGTTTTAGCCTAGCTAGTTAGATGGTCATTTTTTAAGGAAAATCATTGATTGAAAAATGTTTTGATTGCATTTATAATTCCTTGAAAAAAAACTTTTATCATTGACAGCTCCTGGGCTCTTTTCTTCTTGCTCATTTCCATTGCAAAAACGGAGAACATTTGTTTACAACAATAAATACGTTATACAAATGTTTGGAATGTATCTTTAGTGATTGATTTTATCACTTTAATTGAACATATCTAAACCTCACCGGGACTATTGAAATTAGGTGTCGGAAATTTTAGCCAGGCCATTTCCTCTCCTCCAATTTTTTTGTGGAAAACCAGTTACGCAATTAATATTCTAAAATTGGTGCTGTTGGTGTTAAAACACATAAAATTGATGCTATTTTTTAATAACTCTAAGCGATTTACTAATATAAATTCGACACACTTATTAAAAAAAAAAAAAAAAAAAAAAAAAAAACCCTTTTGCTTTACAAAACAATCGAGCATCACAGAGTTGTTTTTTCCCTTTGCTGATTTACATCGTAAAAAAACGAAAAAATGAAACCGAAAAATTTTTTCTGTCGATACCGGTAAATGCGAATTTAAAATACATCGATAAATTCGAATTTAAATGTCCTGAGTAAATGAAATAAAAATTTGTAGGAAGTTTGATTTAAAAAAATGCTCTTGCTACAAAATCTTGTTAGCAATCCGAAGTTGCTTTTTTTCACGGATATACGAGTATTAAATTTTTTTCAATGTGTTAAAAAAAAAAATCTATGTAAAATCTTCATTCTGTGTCTGCATACATTTTAAAGAAATTAAAATTAATTTGGTCAGAATTTAGAACTGTGATATTCAATCTAATTCACAGTGTAATCAGTTGGATTTTTTCAATATGTAAAGGAAAAGAAATTTCTGTTATAAGCTTTTTAAAAGCGAGCAGTTATAAGCTTTTTAAAGCTTGCGAAGAATGCGATTGTTAGAGCCGTATTTCATTTAAATATGTGAGAAATATTTAAACATGTAATTTACTAAAATAATTTTTTAGACTTAACAGGCAAGTCGTTTTATGCGATGGTCTGTCACTCTTCAGCCTAATGCGTTGCGAAAAGGCTCTTAAATCAACATGTTTTGTTAATGCCTACAATGTTTCATAATCGATGAACACTTGTTGCGGTAATTTTAAATGGCCTCAGTGAACAATTTAATAGATTAAAGTTATCATAAAGGATTCTTATGTCGATCACACGTTTATCCCTTTCCGAGAGCAGATTTCGTAGACAGTAGGTTGCATTCGGGTATCACAAGGGAGGAAACCAGGAAAAGCTCCCTTCGCCCACCGATAGACGTTCACGCAGAATCGCAACATCCGTCAGCTCTCTTTCAACTGAGGCAGAAATTGAACTTGGGACCTTCTGCTCTGAAGAGTACTGATTTCAAATGCTTAGAGAGATTCAGAAACTACTTTACGATATGGATTCCTATAAAGTGAGGTCCAGTGAGAGAGAGCAAAAGAGTGCAAAAGCGAATTCCTCTCCCGAAATTTTAATTATTAAAAAAACGTATTGATTTGTTATAAGTTTTTTATTTACGGAAGAAACTTCATTGCTGTTTGTTTTCCCTGTGAAAGAAAATAAAAAAAGTGTTATTATTTCCAGTCAAATTCAAATTCCGTGTTCTATTAACTACCTTTTTTGCTATCATATTTTGCCTTAATATAAATTCGGTGAAATTTTCTCATTTATTTAATCATTTTTAGGAGTGCTTTCCCCTGATAAGGAGGGATTTTTATTATTTTTATCCTTTCTCTCAATTTTCCTGTTTCATATTTCCATTTATATTGCACTTACTTTGCTTTCTAAAGGATTTATCTTGTTCTTATTGCAAAAGTTTTTATAATTTCTTAAAAATCCTTTCTGATTTGATTATTTCTAATTACTTTTTTTTCCATTTATTTTTTAAAAATTTCTGAAAGATTGTTGCAGTTACATTTACGTTGTTATTTAATTACTTAATTTTTTATGTTCACTAATATATATATATATATATATATATATATATATATATATATATATATATATATATATATATATATATATATATATATATATATATATATATACATACATACATACATAATGAGGAAGAGGTTCTTAATCAAAGCGGGCGGAAGGATGAAACGTCCCTCATGTCCGGAAGATGACAATTTGCACACTTCGTCATACAAAGGAGGATGAAAAACAATTTGCAGAGAGAAGCTGCGGTGCTTTTGTGGGTGTTCCGGCAATTGGCGTCGCGCCTACACCACCAATTGCCTCGTTTCCCAATCAAAACCAATGAAGACTGAGTGTTTACTCATTTATGTGGAAGCCCGCCGTCTCTGTGTCCATCAGGACTACTCTTCCGTTGCGTCTTGCTGCCTTTCGCTTTCATCAATTGACCGTGCTCGATTAAGAATAAAAATACACGCATCGACTTGAAATTAATTTCTGTGGCCTTCCATTGAACAGGTCGGGAGTTTGATTCCCACCTAAAGCTTGAATGTGTGTAGTGATTCAGAAAGAATTTTAAGCTGTAATCCCTGGTCTCATGAGTCCAAGGAAAATGACTGTTGATTGGGTAACAAGCCTTCGCAAGCAGCTAGACAATCGCCTTCGCAAGCTCTTCTCGAGGATCTGATCTTCGAAGGCCTTCGTTGGTCGCTCGGGGTGCGTCTCGGGAGTTGTGGAGCGAAAGCACGTAGAAAATTGGTAAAAATATTCATTTCACTCAATCAAAAGCATTAAAAATGAAATAAGATGAATGAAGAATGGTCACATTTTGGTAGAAAGTTCTAGACAATCGCCTTTTAGTAAAAAATGCGAAGGGGAAGATGGAATCTCCATTCTGTGTAAGACACTGCCTCGAGCGACGTCCACCTGCGCTGCCCAGGTGTCAGAATCACGGGAGGAGAGGGCGTGGTGTGGGAAGACTATTCTTTTAACCCGGAGCTGAGATTTTCCTGGGGTCTGAAAATCCTTTCTATCAGAGGTGCGTTGCCACTAAATGAACGCGCCAACTTCAAATTTCCGAAGACATACTTTATCCTGTTCGTAAATATCGTCTTTTTTTATTTCAAGTTAATCCAGATGAGTTTTGTGGCGAAAAAAAGAAATGCTATGGTTTCAGCCGTTTTGAAAATACCATTCATAATTCCTGCAGTGTTTCATATTCTTATAAATATAAAAATCGACGCAGTTGAAGTTTTTGCGTTTCTGTTGTCCTGTAGAAATCTTATTGATACAACCATGTTACTATAAACGGATTTAAAATCAATGTTGTACACGTGACTTATTTATTTTTTTTCATTCCATTCATTTATTTCCAATGGAAGAATTATAAAAACGATTAAAGAAGGCAACGGTGTTGCGATAAAAGAATTGTCAGTGATAAACCATGAAGTCTTAATAAAAGGAAGAATTGTAGCATAACTCTTTCGAGTTTTATGTGTGACGAGATTTTATTTTGGAAATAAAGGGAAGCTTTCAATGATAGCTTTCTTATAATGAGGGAATCCAACCTTATGTGTCGCGTTTATGCCTTTTAATATGCACATATGTCGGAGTTCTCATGTTGCCTCCCTTGCGAATATTGTCCACTAGCTTTGAAAATTCCTTCCCAAAGCAAGAATACCGCGGATGTTTTGACAGCCCTCTGTGAGGCGTTTTGGTATCCATCTTGTGAGTATCATCTTCCTGGAGCACTTTTCATAGAGGGTTGTTGCTGTTGCACCAGCATGCTTCTCTGTACCCAACTCTGAGTTGGGCTGTATCAGATTTTCATAGAGGGTGAGCAACGTACACGTTCCCAAGGAAGAAAACCCGAAAACTGCTTATCACTCACCCAAAAAAACTTCTAAGCGCAAGACAAAAGCGCGGTATTCCTTTTCCGTTACTCAACAGTGGCTGGAATCGAACTGCGGACCTTATGCTCGGAAAAATGATGCCCTACTTCTTAGCACCTATCGTACCACTTAGCTTGACTAAACCACGGTTGTTTGAAAAAAAAATCCATCTTTGACCTATTAGCTATCCACTACGCTGTGATATCTACTGAAATATAATTCTTAACACCTCTGCCACAGTAACCACTGCAAATGACTTGATTATTTATTGCCATTATTATTAAACTAAAATCGTATACGGAGAACATCGCAACATATCCAGAAATTTTCGTGAACTACTACTTTTGCATGAAATAATTTTATTCTCTAAAATCGTGTTCTTTTAGAGAATTTTTTTGGTGAATTATTTCATAAATTTGAATGGAAGAAATACTTTTGGCGTTCAGGGATAGTTTGTTCTATTCTTTCTGCATCTCTTTCGGAGATTTCCAAAAGATCTACCAGGAGGAGAAATGGATCAAAAGCTTTTATTTTATATAAGTACATTTATTTATATACTCAGTTACTTCCATGTTTCTTGGGCGAATCTTCTTTTCTGGAACGCCGCCTCTGGCTGCCCTCCACAAAGACCTGTCGACCCCCCCCCTCCCATTGTCTGGATTTCCCTGGATCTTAATGGCAGAAGCACCTCCTGCTGACCTTACTCGAATCAATCTCAAACGAGACATTCAAACGCCTCCCGCTGACAGAAGAGACCAAAGATAATTTTCAGGTGCGATAGGAGAATAAATCCATTTCCGAGTGAGCTCTGTCAAAAGGCTTGAAGCGGGTTTATTCCCCAGGGAATTTTAAAAACTCTCTCGATGCTTCAACATTTTCCGAAAGTTTTGAGATTATATAAGCGTTTGGAAGTTTTTTTGTTTTATCAAAAATATATTATAAAGTAAATAAAAAATGTTTTTAATGTTAAATACTTGTATAGCTATTGAAGAAAATCGACTGTTTTTTTCTAAATTTTTAGAAAAGTTAATTATAATTTATATTTAAGTATTTTCCACACAATCATGTTTAAGGTATACAACACACTTAATCTTTTTAATATATTAAGGAAAGTTACTTTTTACGAAAAGTATGCAATTTAGTGTTAAAGAACAATTTTTCGAATAATTTAAAAAATTAATATTCGAGAAAATAACTTTTTTTTCTATCTTTTGCGAATTTATTACAAAATAAATATTGAATATCAAAATTTAATTTGATAATATTGAAAAATAAATGTGGATTTTTTTTTTTTTTTTTTTTTTTTTACCAAATTTTAATTTATATTTCTAATTTTTTTTATTACTATTGTTTCTGTTCACAACTCATCTGACTTTCGTTCTTGAAGGGATAACAGACACAATCACACATAATTTACTTCACTTCGATTCATGTGTGTATAACAAAGCGAAGGATAATTGGTGTTTTTTTTTTTTTTTTCCCTCAAAACACCCAAGAACTTTACATGTCTATTATGTTGTAGGAAAAAGAAACTTCTGTAAATCAATTTAAAATAATGTTTTGAAAATTGTTGTATGCGTTAACATTAGTAAAAAATTTTTAATAAAATTTAATTCCTATCTCTTCTCTTACAATCTCGAACGATTTCCAGCTGTCTTGGAAAAAAATATTTGTCAATCTTTATAATAGTATTTAGTTTTAACTTATGCGTGTGGTTATGAGGGCGTACTCTTCTCTTTCAGGGGTCGCTAAGTTTCAACGAAAGAATATTCTAACAGGGTTTGGTTTGTTAAAGTGGATTCCGAACCACTACAAACATCCATGCCCAAAGGTGGAATTCGAACCAGCGAACCGTTGAACAGAAAGCAAGAGCGCTAACCATTCGGCTGCCAGCTCGGCATAAGTAGATTCCGAACCACTATATTCTGACAGGGATAAGCTTCACTTGATTCGATAAAATAATTGTTAATGAATTCCTGAAGATAAAATATGTGACAAAATCGATTCATTTTAAATTAATTTTACACATTTCATCTATTACACTTGAATATTGCAAATATTTGTTCATAAATGTCCTTGAATGCACAATTCTTTTCCAAAAATCCCTCTCGCAATCATGACAGAAGATGCCTTAGTAAGATGCCAGAAGATGCCAGAAGATGCGCGCGCGTGCGACGTTATCTTTCCATTTTTAAAGGAAAGATAACGTCGCACGCGCGCGCGTCAGTTGCGTCTCAGATCCTCTCCGTTAATTCATTGTGATATTCTCATACGACTTAAACGGGCCGATATCGTAGAATGCATTTCACAGCGTTTTTCCCTCTGAATTCCGCGCGAGAGATAGGGCCACCACCTCCAGAGTGAGCTAGGGACGCGTTCAAATGAGATGCATAAAATAATGAAACGCATTTGCATGAAAGTGAAGCCGCGTAATGGGTCGAAGCCTGAGAACTCGTCGCTCTCAGGCTTCTCTCGGAGAGGGGAGTCAGAAGGGAACAAAGCAGAAAAGAAAACTTCAAGATCCAAATGTACTTAAAATATATAATTGTTTGTATAACATTTTTCTGTATATTAATATAGAGCCTTTTTTCTTTCCAGATCTTGAAGAAAGCATACAAAGTGCACATGGAGCAAACAGGTGAGTGCATCTCCTTTCTCTCGGCTCAAGGGAAAATAAGGAACTTTGTTAATGAGTAGAATGGATTCTGCTAAAATTCGAGGGAATATTTTTTGGTTTGAGGTTTCTAAAGTTAACAGAGACATCTTCTGCGTACTAGTGGAGGGAGGGGGAGGGCATGATTACATTTTGCTATGACAATCCGAGGAGTTACTCCTAACCTACACAGTATTCAGGAAACTTCCATAAAACACATTATTACGTGAACTGCGAAACTCTTGTCTGGAGGCTTTTTTACCATATCAGTTGAGCTTCAATGTGTCCGCTCAGCTCTGATCCCTTACAATCACGAGCTCTTCTACGATCGATCCATGCCGAGATGGCATCCGAATGGCCTTCGGTTCAACATCTTGGAGGTTCGAATCCCTTACTTGCGCATGTGTGTTTATAGTGGTTCGGAATCCATTATGAACTTCAAACTTCTATCCCTCGTGTGCAGAAGATTACACTGAGTTGATCGCTCTACAGAGAAGTTTTCATAGAGTAGAAAAGAGGCACATGAAATAACGTGCAAACACATTTTTGCTGAAACATTTTGGACGTAGAATGTTACTGCAAATCAATGACTTATTCTTAAATGAAATGTGCTGCTTTCTATATTATGGTAATCGCTTAGGTGAAGAGAAGCTCCCTTTTATAGGGCCGATAGACTATTAACTCTCTGGTCTTCTGCTTAACAGTTTTTGGGTTCGAATGTTAGTTCGGGCATGGATACTTGTAGTGGTTAGGAATCTGCTTTTAACTGAGAACACGGGTTAATGACCATTGAGTGACAATTCGTGTCCACTTCAGTGTTCTGATTGTATGCGTAAAGTGGACATACACGGTGTGTTTTAATTAATTTCTCAAATGACTTCGAATTTGTATAATAACTGACATTTGTGAGAAAACCTAATCTCTTAATGTTTTTGCAAGATCCGCAGAAGGGGCTCGCGGAGGCGAGTCTACTTTCCAGTCATAAATTCGTGAGGGTGGCCAGCAGAGGAATCTGGGATGTAAATTTGAAGTGCATTTAATTGAGCAGCGAGCAGAGCGATTCGTCTCGCACCGTGTCCCTGCCGATACCATCTTTTTGGAAATTGTGGAAACGATTTCCTGCGGGACGCAGTGGAACGTTGCATCCTCCCTCTCTCTGGAGATGCGGCGGCGATAAGAAGAAGCACTTTTTATGCTTTTTCCACCCAAAATGACGTCCTTGGACGGGTCGTTGTCGGCGGAAGGGTGATGCTTCAATGCCGAAGAAGATGTTGGGAAAGCCATCGGAAATGCGCTCTTCCTCCCGCCGATTAGGCACACTTGCCTGCCCGCGCCCGTCACCCCCGCATGCACTGCTGGAATGTTCGACCACCCCCCACTCCTTGCCTTGGACGCCCTCTTCATAATTCTGCCCTATCTTTCTCTCATCCCAAAACTTCTCCTGGTGGTGGGGCTCTTAGTGTTAAATTTCTGGTGGATCAACGGCACGTGTATGTTAGGCACTCAAGCTTTCAGTTCGATTCCCACTTCAGGCATGAATGATCGCAGTAAATATGCATCCATTTCCCTTATGGTAAATGAGAAATCGTATGTAAAAAAGTAATCGTAGAGTAAAAAACCGTATCAAACTTTCGGTTCACAACATTTTGTTGCAAATATGTGGCCGGCACTAGGTGTGACCCGAAATATCTTCACATAAGGGACAGACACCACGATTGCCGAACGGCTTAAGGCATTTTAACATCACCAGCGTAAATCGGAAGGACTTTTCATACAGTAGGTCCCTTTTGCAAGAGAGAAAAATTCTCAAGCACGCACCCCTACAGTCTTGCAATCAGAAGCGCAATATCCGTCTCATTGTTCAAAAGTGGTTGGGTTTGATTGTTTGTCG
Source organism: Latrodectus elegans (assembly GCA_030067965.1). NCBI lineage: Eukaryota > Metazoa > Arthropoda > Arachnida > Araneae > Theridiidae > Latrodectus > Latrodectus elegans. The sequence goes on from CM057819.1 coordinate 21,210,374, forward strand.
CTCAACAGTCATTTTTTGCACACGAAGGCTAATTAGACCGGGACCTACGGTTCAAAGTGGATCCCGAACCACTACAAACATCCATGCCCAAGGTGGGATTCGAACCCACGAACTGTTGAATAGAAGGCAAGAGCGCTAAACCATTCGGCTGCCAGCTCGGCTCAAAAGTGGTTGGGATCGAACGCTCAACCTATCGTTCCTACCATTAGATCTTGGAAATAAGTTTGTCCTTTGGATGCGTGTCGAAGGATGAAAGCCTATCGTGTTGATAGAACAAGCATGTCATCTAATTTCGATGGGCAGTGTGGCTCAAGAGCACCCCAAGGGGTCGGGGAGTAAAGTTTCCTAAGAATGTTCATTTTTTGACCGTCATCCAAAACAGGACGGCCTTTCACCCATCGCACATTTTTCCTCTTGTGATTATTATTTAATTTTAGGTCTGAGTTTTTAACTCTTAAATACAAAAATAACAATATGTGGACAACGTAAATGTGTGTGTATGTTCTCAGAGAGGGACGTTCTCAGGCTCTAACTTGCTTTGCATTCAATTGTGGAAAAGAGATCTACCAACATCGAGTCCAACTCAGCAAGTTGTCTGAAGTTTCCAGCAGCCGAGTGCTAGGGGTGGTCCAATCCTCCATTTCAGAAATAGAAAATTTAATGCTTCCAACACGAAATAGTATGCTGAGTTCAAAATCGTAATTCCCATTTAAATTTTTCCTTCTAGACAACCTGCTTTTTATCGGGAATTTCCTGATTAGTTTTGAAAGATATAAGTCACGTTTATTTGTTTGCTTTCTATTATAATAGTGTTTAATTTCCTTGTACTTTGTATGTATTTCTCCGATTTCTTTAAATCAAAAATGTTTATTTATGACTGCGAGCTTTAGAATTTAGCATTACATTCTTCTAGAATTTTCTTGTTAATTGCTAATTTTTTTCATTGAGTTATATAGAACTTTTTCGTTTGTGCATTTCACACGTTTAATTTGTTGCTTATGCCATTTAAATCATAATGTGGTGAATTTAATATTTTATCTATCCTGTGCCATGTTCTAGCATCACAAGGAATTATTAATGACGGAAGGTAACAAGTTCGATACTTTACCGCTCAGTATGAAAGGGGCGTAGTGAATGGTTTTTACGAGAATCGTATACGAATTAAAATTTCCTCAAGATCAAACATCCCTCTGCTGATATAGAATGGATAAGAAGGTTCCAGTTCAGATGTCAACTTTGTCATTCGACTATGGCTCTAAATAATGAGTCGAGCTGCTTCGGATGGCCCGAATAGGGAAGGTATCACAGTAGCTAATTTTGTGAAATGAAACCCCAACCTGAAAGGAAGAAGATCAAATTTTTGTGGAGCGGCAAAGGAATAAAAGTGAGAGCGCTTTAATCAATCCCTGTACACAAGTGTTTCTGTGGGGACCGCTGATTCCCAACTAATTCTGATCTGAATAAATGAACACGAATTTCGGTATGAACTTAAGCAAATTATATTTTAAACATTCATGCCTTCAACACCAAGCTGAGCTCTGCTGCCGACTTCGTCATTTGACACTGGTTCAAAATGACGATGCGATTGCCCGCGTTTTGCGATTTTACTGTCGACAGAAAGGTGTGGCCTTGGAATCGATTATAAGCAAATACAACTATTCGTTGTGGGAAAAGTTCAGCTGTCATAACTCGGGATAACAGGAGAGCGACATCTCCCTCAGGTTAAGGTCGCATTATGTCGGATGGACGAATGCAACAGAGGACTGGAGCTGGGGTGAGACTCAGGGGACCGTAGGAGGAGGTGCATCCGGCCGAGTCCGTCGAGTGGATCGAAGCGCACTTTCCCACCGAACTTTAGTTTTCCAGCTGACCGACAGGACTCTTTTATCACTACCCTATAAACATGAGTTTTTTTTTTTTTATTATTATTATTACTAATTTCTGAAGATAGCCGACTTATAAAATCTCAAACATATTCTTCAGCAAAATTTAGAGGCGTTTCAAAATACAAAAGATTTTCTGGGCCTCCTGAAACATTTTTATTATGAATACTATTTAATATTAATTATATAAATATTATTCATAGCTTTTTTTTATCCTGAAATACTTCCCGAAAAATAATTTCTGTGAAATCTTGTATCACAATTGTTCTCGAATTAATATTTTTAATCATGTTTAACGCATTAATATTTTTTAAAATTTTAGTATCTACGCACCGTAATATTTTATAATATTTTAGCATAGTCATATTTTTAGTTTCTAATCACCGTAATATTTTTTATTATTTTAGCATATTTTTTATTTGTACGCATATTTTTTAATATTTCAGCAGCATAGTCATATTTTTAGTTTCTACAAATAGTAATACTTTTTTATACTTAAACTTCATGGAGGCCAGAGCCTCAGATGGTTGTTCCTCACATTATTTCGAATTTGGATGAAGGTAAAGGTTCCTTGAGGCTTGCCCTCAAAAAGAATAGAATGGAGTATAAACCTCTAGGGGGAATTATTATAATTATCATTTAAGGAATACGCGTTAGTGAGGTGTCTAAGCTCTTTAAATTGAACACATTATAAAATGAAAAAAGATGATCTAGAAAAAACTTTTTAATTTCCTCATAAATTAAAATTTGTAAAAAAAAAAAAAAAAAGAGTCGCTAGGTTAGCTGAGTTGTATAGGTCGAGCGCTTTGATTCAATAGTTCGTGAGTTCGATTCCTATATCGTGCATGGATGAGCGAAGTTATTCAGGATCCGCTTTAAATGCAGGTCTCGTGTGCAATAGCCCTCGACTGACGGACGCAAGACTGTCGCTTTCTGCTGGAAAAGAATCACAGCCTAACAACTGAAACTTGTTGAATAATGCATTTGGTGTCGTGGGAGGAGAACCCCTAGGCAAAATCACGGTCGATTTTTTTCCTTTTTGAACACTGGTTGGAACTGAACTCGAGACCTTCAAACAGACGTCCTGGGATTAAATAGGCACTCTTAACGTGTCGACTTTTAACGAATATTTCTATTGTAAATGCTCCAGAGGTAAAATGTCTCTTGATGGACAGCATCAACACAGCAGCCTCTTCCTCTTAAATTGCTTAACTTCACTTCGCAATGGGTGCCAAATAGCAATGTTGTGTGTGGACTGCGAATTTCTAAACAATACTTAAATTGATTGAACTCTTACTTATTTTTAATATAGATTCTTTTACTCATAATTTATTAATTATGAGCTTAGGAAAACATTTCCCTTATCCTGAACTCTTAATTACTTTTAATATGAAATTTTAGCATTGATATGGGGTCAATAAATCAACTCATTCATTTTATTTTAATGTTTATTATTCTTTGATAACTATGCCTCTGAATTTACTTTTATTTTTTGACACAATTTTTAACTTTATCAATACACGAGGCGTAAAATAATTAATTTCACTCACTATTAATTGATTGAATATACCATCAAAGGATGCTTTCAACAACATTTAATTTCGTTTCAAAAGAAAATTAAATTTTTATAATTACAGATTTAACAGGAATTTTTTTCTGCAGAGTCACGTAAAATTGAAATTACTTGAATGTTTCGGTAGAATGTTTCCGGGATAAATTCCTTCTCCGGAGCTGCTCCAGCGTGTTCCTGCCGAAGAACTTGCGAGCCACGCTCTACCCCAGCGCCTGAACACAAACGTGCTTACCATACGAAGTGAATTGAACATATTACAAAGACTATGAATTTTATAAGAGATACATATATTTCTATGTAGCATGCGTGTGAAATGTATGTCAATGGTATACGAATGGACATTCTAATTTTAGTTAAAATGCTTGTCAAAAAATTAAATTTACTAACTAATGAAGCTAAATTCTTTAAATCTTATTCAAATCCCTAATAATTTTAAATTTATTAAATACATCGACAAACTTTTAGTTATTATTTTTAACCTTAACTGCTCTTAATATACATATAATATTGAAATCAATCCAAACTTATCGAACCTAATTATTTTGATAGTTTAAATGTTGCTTGCTTCGATGTTATGAATAATAACTTCAAACTAAGATTAAAAGAGAATCAGATTAAATTTCTTATTTGGAGCTCTAATCATTCTAAACGAATTTTCTCTAACACTCGATTTAGATTTCAATGAATTTTATTGAAACCATTGAATCTTTGAAGTAAGTATTAAATAATACAATTCTTTTCTTAATTATATAACTTTATTTTAAAAGATCCCCTTTACTGGATTCATTCATTTCAAAAAATTGAAATGAATGAATATCATTCATATTTCCAGTGTATTACATAATTTAATAAATTTTTGGATCTAGAAAACCCAATAAAAATTTGATCCTTTCGCGGCGGCTTCATTTTTCGGCTTTTATTATTACACTTTAATAATTCCTGGAATCTTATTATTGATTTTTTAAAAATGAAGTTTTTCTTGTTTGTTTGACCTTTTACTTTGTTTTATTGTTTATTTTTCCGGCATTATTCCGTTATTTATTTGTATTTTTTGTATTCTGTTGCTGCCCATTAGATTATAGCCCTTCAGAATTTCACTCTTAAAATCTTTTTTACGTTTAGCAACGGCTTTCTAAATTGTCTCATTCCTTTTGTTAAACATTGAGCTGTGTTCTCACCCAGTCTCCTAGTGACTCAATTTTCACTTTTAATTTTTTGGATTCGGTGGGGAATGGGGTACCAGTTTGGCGATAAATTTTGATTTCTGGTAATTTTTTATTTGTATAGCTTTTGTGTAACGGCTATCTTGTTAGACACATCTTAGCACCTATCTTGGCGTTGAAAAAACCAATTTTTTTTCTTTTCCTTTTTATACGTTTGTAATTTTTGCATTTAATGTCTTCATTTTCTGGATTAAACACCCTTTTATTTATAAATAATTTTTTTAACATAATTCACCGTTACGTACATTTAACTGTGTGTGTATATTGTAGTTTCTTTTAAGAAACTTCGATTTTCTCGCTTTTAATTTGTATTAATATTTAACTTTTTCATTTGTTCGAAGGAATTGGGAATATAGTTTTATTGGAAATTGTGTGTGTAGACTGCGCCAACTTAGGGCTCAATTAGGGCGATTTCTAATTAGCCTTCGTGAGCAAAAAGTGATCGTTGAGAGAATCAAAGTGGTTGCTTGAAGAAGAGAATGCGGATCGGATGTCAACTTCGTCGCTGCACTGTCATTCTAAATTAGAAGCTGGCAAAAATACTCACATGGGAACGTATCGCTGAAACTTAATCGAAAAAATTCGGTTTCATACTTTTAACAGCTGTGCTATGATAACTAAGTTTGCAAATGAAATGATAAATAAGTTTTTCACAGCTGGCAACGCGATTGGAAGTGTAATAAAATATCGATATTCTTGCGTTTCATTTTCCTATAAATTTATGCGAACGATTGTGGCCTAGAGCCATTGGCTTCTCATAAGGTCTTCGTGCTATTTTTGATTCCGCGAGAACGAATGGACAGTAACTTTCTCGAGTTTAAAGATAGAATTGTCGATTTGAAAAAAGAAAATTAAATTCCTAGAACTGCTTTGTGTATCTCTTATTGATCGGAGAAGTCATACCCTCGGGTGGTATGCTTCTCTTCAGGTAAGAAATCCCCCCGCAAATTCTGCGAAATCCTCATTCTGAGCAACCCACCATTTCTTAGAACTCCTCAATTCACAGGTGGGCAGCTTATCCCTGCTTCTGTCATGTGACAATGCAATTCTCACCTGGAAATTAAATACAAAAGCAACCGTACTCTTAACCTAATGAAGCGTTTCTCAAGAATCAATTATAGTGAAAAAAAAAAAAAAAAAATCATTCGCAATCTGTAATAATTTATCCGATTTCTAAACATTCTTTTAACTTAACTGAAATTTAGGTCGTGGAATCAGTATTCTTAAATTTTTATCATAGCCGAAAATATTGCCGAAAATCTGCTTATAAAATATGATGGAAAATTTTGTATTGTTGCGCGCCATTTTCATAAAATCTGAGAGGCTAAATATTTTATTTGATTTTAAATATGAATCAATCTACTTCAGTAGAAATTTTTAAATTTTACTTGGGTTTTATAAGGAATTAATGTTTTACATTTTTTTTTGCACTGACAATGGTTTTTATTTTATGAGGGAATCACAATTCAAAATATTCTGATAAAGCAAAATCCATTTCATTCTGTTCCCCATACAGATACATAAACAACATTACAGCATTTGACTTATAACAAACTTCGTCAACATATCATAATATCAAGAAAATCTGTCATATTTCCTGTCTAGGGTACACACTTTTAGTGCCATATCTGTATAAAATGGCGGCCTTTCTATGTCCACATCAGAATGTGGACTTCTTTAAAATATTTAAGATTATTATTAAAGAAATTGAAAAAAAAAGCAAATTCAAATTTATTTAAAAAATTTTCTTTGTTACAATTTTTTTCTGTTAATTGTACAACTAGTTCGAAACTAAACTAAAATAACAAAAGTTATTAATTTCAATAAATAAGTGGGGTTTTTTTGGGGGGGGGGTAGTGAAGCATTTTAACATTTCACGAGTTGTTAAATCAAATGGCTTAAATCTCGTGAAATGCCCCTGGATGTTCCTATAATGTGTTTGCTAAATATGCTTAATGTTGAAAAGTAAGTTAATTTTATGCATTTCACTAAAGTAACCAAAAAAATTATAAAAATTTTACTGTCAAATACAATTATAAATTTACATTGTACAACTGCAAATGTTTTACGTAAAATAAATTTCGCACAGTTTTTAGAATTTAGTATTCATATAATTGTAGTTCTTTTATAAACTTGGCGAATTTATTATCCAGCGAAAACTTTAATGTAAGATTCATTCGACAGATGTCGCTGTAGTCAGTCGGAGTGTGTGGATTAATCAGTTAGTCGTTCTGCTACCGCAGAAGCAAGCTAGCAGTCCGATGAGTATTACTGTCTTCGGCGCGTGAATTTTTGTATGTGAAATGGCTGGTTTGTTGGTATAGCAATGCATGCACTCGCAGCTTCTTACCTTGGATACATTTGAGAAGCATTCTGAATGATGCATCGACCAGAAACGACAGCTTTGGATTTGAGAGCCGATGGTAAAAAATTTTTTTATTGTTTATCTTTTTCCTCTGCAGAAATATTTCACTTGGAATGCGCTCTCTGTTGGCTCAGCTGTGCCCCAGGATTCGTCGCCAAGACGGCCTTGGCGAAAGCTTTATAGCAAGGTCACGGCGAGTTGACGTCAATGGAGATGCGACTTGTTTGATACCGATGGTTTCCTTTTCTTGATAGGAAAAATAAGTGGAAAAACTGATTGCATTCCCTAAAATATTGCGTATTTTTCGGGTTTATCCCAACTTCTTGTCTTCCTCATACAATCAGAAATGTTAAGAAGCTCGCACTAAACTGGGAAATAAAAAAGAATATATAATTCTATCACAAATTGTATTAGTATAATTTAATTTTGTGGAACCAGTTTTTAATTATTTTATAGATTTAACTATGCAAATTCATGATTTTATATTATTGAAAGCTATTGTATTTTTATATATATATATACTTTTAAATTTAGTCTAAATTTAAATTCTGGAGTATGTGAAATTTGAGAAAAGTATTCATAAAGGTGTATGCAAAGGTTTTTTCTACAAATGTATGCAATATATCTGTTCATTAAGGTTTTTATTTTCGTAGAAAATAAGTTTTAAAATTAGAAAAATTTTAAGATATTTTATTTTATTTATTTTTTTTTTAATAATGCAGAACTTTATTTTTTCTCCTTTAATATTACAAATTTAAAAATTAAACACCATTTCTAAGAAATCTTGAGTTAATGCGAATGAATTTCTGCATTAAGATTCGTTACCTGATAAGGTATAAGATATCCTTAGCGAAGTATATACTTTGTTATAGCGAAATATTATAATTTTTCTCCTTCAGGCTGAGAAATCATTTTTTTAGGATTTGAAAACCTGACAAATTTTAGAAAGATATCATATATCCTAGAATAGTGTGTATAAAGATATATCAAAATTAAATAAATAAAGTTCCATTAAGCACATAGGTGACTTCCAACTAACTGCTTTAATTGGGGAATGGGCCGTTCAGGATAATCTTATCATTGATATATCGAATGTGTCGTTTCCTTTTTCTCGTTTGAATTGAAACATTTTAGAAATGCATTTCTTAGAGAGCAGATTTTTTATTGTTTTCGTTTCTTTACAGCCAATTCTCGATCAAACAGATATGGGTAACTAGATGTAGATTTCTTTTTAACAAACAACGTCTTATAGTGTCAAGTATATTAATTTAAAAGCACTTATTTGTGAAACATGTTCTTAAATGACAAATTATTGAAAATATATAGACAATTTTCTGAAGTTTTTTTTTAAATCCTAGTATATAGTCAATAAATAACTCTAAATTATTAGAAACCATACTTATTTGTTTTAAAAGGAGCACCAGTCATAACTAAAAAATGGAGTTTATTTATGCCGTTAAGTGAATGACTACTCACTGTATGAGAATTCAGCATGGATTTGCTGCGTACGTGTTCTAGATGTTACTTTTCAGTGTGATGTTGTGTTCACTTGCTGCTCTGAGATTTCAAAGATCAGAAATATTTTAAACCGGTAATTCAAAGTGATCGGGATAATTCCCTTTCAAATTTTTAGATTTCTTTAAAGATTTACGTGAATTGTGACGGTATTACTACTAAAATATCTACATCATTTTAAACTACTTATTTATAAAGGAAAATTTTCTTTAATTAATTATTATTATTTTGAAAATAAAAATTATAAATCTTTTATATAAGTGTTACAAAAACGAAGAAAACTTCTCCAAATAATCAAATTTTAAAAGATGAATATAAAAATTCAATTTCCTTATATGAAATACATTTTATAAAAGAGTATATATTTTATAAAATTGAATTTTGTAAAAATAGTTATGTATTGCTTGCGATTTTAAAAGGGTTTTTCTGTGAATTTTTTTTAATAATAAATGCGAAAATACTAATGATTATCTTATGAATAACTTTTGCATTACATATTCTATATATATATATATATATGTATTTCAATCTAAAATCTAAAAAAATTCCGCAAAAATGGAAATATACCTAATGCTAATAAAATTTTCGTTTATTATCTCAATTAGTATTTGCATTTAAAATTTTATAAAATTAGGAAAATTAAAAATTTTTTTTAAATGTTTAACTTCTTTAACTATATTTTTAACATATTTTTGAACTATTCCAACATAGTCTGTGTAGTTTTTTTTCAATAAATTTGTGGAAAAACTTAGATATTAATCAGTTAGTAACATTTTAGCAAATTTTATGTAATATTTTTTGTTTTCATGTATAAAAACTTTAGGGGAATGAGATAATATTTAAATTCTTTAGTTATTTTTTTAAATAAATATGTATTACTTATACCATTTAAATTGCTAATTAGAAGCCTATGTAAACATTAAATTAGTGCTTATTTACGCATATTAAATGGCATTTTATATAAATACAGTATATTTGGAAAGAAATTTTTTTCAAAAAAAAAAAAGATCCATATGTTAAAAATTTATTAAATTAAGAACTGCAGTAATTAAAGAATCCATATGTATTTAGAATATATTAGATTAACTGTCGCAAGTTTTATTTTATTTCATTTTAGTATTTTAAATCATAGTTTGGATATTTTCAAGGCAGTATATTTGCCTTTGAATATTTTGAATACTGCTAGTAAAAGAATTTTTTATTGCATTTGTGAATATTGTGTGATCCTACTTTTTCCTGCAAATTCTTAGGCAGTATTTTTTACAACCATGTGAAATTTTCTCAGCATAAATTCGATATAAATTTATTTCGGAAAATTGTTCATGTATTTGTTTTTCCCGTAAGCCAAGTTTTTGAATAATTATAAGTTTGTGAATATTGTTGCATGTTCCATGTGTTCTTTTTGTTTTCATATTCGAAAATTCGTTTGAAGTTCGACATTATTGTCTTTTCCCTAATCATTATTGAAAACCGATATTTTGCAACGTTTTTAACTGCATCCTTTCAGGGAAAATGCAAGCAAACTAGCCAGAAAATCATTTTCAAACAACGCCTGTTCGCCAAGACGTGAGACTCATCATCTCTGCTAGGTTATTATGAACAGGATATTTTAGAATGTGATTAAAAAATTTTTAAATCTTGAAACGAAAGCATACTTAGATTAAATTACAAATGCTTATGAAGCATGATTTAAATTTTCAAGGAAATCTCAATATCAGTGGTTGCTCCATAGACCTCTTTTAACTGATTTTCTTCATAGAACCCATTCCATTTTTGTTTCATATAATGTACAGCGTAGAACATAATTATAATACCTATACCTGTTCATAAAGATAATGATTTCACTGAGAATATGAACAATAAATCGCGTAAAAAATAATTCATTTGCTTTAATCATATTTTTATTTTGATGTTTTCTTCGCAAATGTAGAAAAGGATTTTTCAGTTACACTGGGAGTTTGTACACAAAAATTGGGTCTCAATTCATGTGCGCTGGATGTGTTAATTTTGGGACTTATCATCGCGTATTCAGATTAAATAATTTTGTTAATATGTGATTTAGTTGATTTATATGTTACAAAACTTAATGCGACGATTGTAAATAATACTTTTTTTTTATTAAAGTTGAATTAGTTATTACATTCCTAAAATTAAATTAAATTTTATATCTTCCTTTGCGTTTACCGACTTTTGTATTTCTTTAATACTATCTTTAAAATTTTATAAAGCCTAAATCGCTTATTTTGGTTATAACTACTGATTTAAAAATAAAATCCTTTCAAGTATGTTTGTCTTTGTTTCAACGCTAGCATATAACAAGAAATTGTTTTGAATTATGAATTAGATTCGTTTTGTGTTCTGTTGTATCCCATAACTTAAGAAAATGTAGCGCTTTTCATTTATGAATTTATTTGTAAAAAATTTTCGATCACGTTGAAGGTAGCTGATTTTTGCTGTGAACACATTCATTGCCCGTCGCGTAATCGTTGTAAAATTTCCCAACTTATATTTTACAACAAATGAAAAGAAAATTTTGTAATTAATCTCTATACACTTTATAAAACGCGTTCATAGAAAATGGTATCCAACCTAATGTATCATCAAGCCACGGTTGTCGAATAATTTCTCTAGAAATATGCAACAACTCCAGTTTACTGAATTTTATTCATTATACTGAATTTATCGAGTCTATTACATTGTATAGGAAGGAATCTTGAGGAATGATATTGTTTCTGGACCGGTGTGATTTCACAAATAGGGTCGCAGCTGACTTCAAGCAGATTTTTATACAATAAAGAAAGTGGTGTTTATTATTTATATAGAAAAATTATGAGCATATCCCCTTTTAGAAGTGAAAGAATGATGAAATCAATCATAAATATTTCTCGTTCTTCAATTTAGTGGTGTAAACCTTTTCGCGCTCGCGTTTTATACATTCTAGTCTGGTGCATTGCGATATATTCACTTGTGGATTAATCGTATTGTTTCCCCATTTTAAGAAATGTCTAACCTTTCGATGCATCATTTTTGTCCCAAATCGTTTTCTGTTTAGTACTTCCTATCGGTTTTTATCTCCGATTTATCCTTTGGTTTTCTATTATTTTAGTCAGCTTCAAACTTTTCTTTTTCTTTTATAACGTTCATACATTTTAATTAAATTTAATGAATTACTTTAGATTATACAAATAATTTTTAGTTAAGATAGGTGAAGAAAAGACATTTATATTAAGGATGATTACTCATGTTTTTAAGTACAATCGATTTGTCTCGATGCATTTCTGCCTGAATCAAGATCTGTCCTATATATGATGGATTGGTCTGAAATTCAGTGAGTCCACAGAATGTAGTCATTCTGAATGGATCATTGTATAATCGCCCTCCGATGCGAAGCATTGTGCTCGGATGCTCCTTCCTTCTAGCGTTCACTTTGTAGGCGGTTTCTGATATGAGTTTTATGTTCTCCCCATTCATCTTATTAAAGACAAGTCTGGGTGAGATTTTGGTCAAGATTCCTACAGTTCCTTGCGAATATTTTCCTATACGAAATTTCATTCAAGCAAAAAGTAAAATTCATTTATGTGCACATGTATATTAATTGTACACACATATATGTATATCCTAAAGTTTAAATATTAATTGCGAGATTTTTTTTTTCAGTGGTTGTAATAACTAAGAGAGAGCTGCCAATTAAAAAAACAGTGGTTCAGCGTTTCGATGCAAAAGTTAGTGGGAATCGAATACTGCTTTGAGTCTCAGAAGGCAGCCCAATGTTCATTAATTTGCGGACAGTTGGCAGGACTGCGGCCGCAATTAATTCCTGGCAAGATGAATAACGGCGAGTATGCGTGTGACGTCTTGGGGCATGAGAAATGCGCATGGGAGATGATTTACCGAGGAGTATTGTTTTGCTGAGGAATCGCCGTTTTCCTGCGTTTCGAGGGAAAAATGCGGGAAGCAGGCGCGAGCGGCGTCGATTTATATCTCGATTGTTTGGTAATCAGAGTTCCGAGAGGCATTGTTTTCTGCTTTCTTCCTGCGCCCCAGTTTCCGCAAGCAGCGGCGTTGGGGGCTGTTTCAAGGCCGCACCAGGGGACTGGAATCTTCAAAAAAAACTACGTTTTACTCATGTCGATGGACGATCCTTGCTGATGCTCTCGTGAGGACTCTCGTTTTCTGGGAGAAAAATTTGTTTTTGCCTGATATAGATGCTGGGACACAACGTGTTGCTGCTGGGAATTTGTAATCAACACTGAGATACCTGAATTATGTGACTTCATTGCATTAATAATTATTGGCAAGGTATTCCTTTCGCATTCTTCTCATAAGTTTCTTCGTACAATAACGTGGAGTTAAAAGAAATTATACTATGAAGCTGTCACATGTAGTTTAAATTGAAGCTCTGACATACTTTTGCTAGGCATACTTGTAAAGAATTCCTTGTGATATGTGCGGATTGAACATTAATGCGCTTTACTGCAGCTGACCTCCAACGATTGAATGCTGAGGTTCTGTGTTTGGGCATTGAAATTGAAATTGACAGCTTGAGAAATTGAGTCCTTCCACTATTGCTGCTGGCTGGGCGTTCTAGCGGCAGACTCCAGCTGAGGATCTCTCGGACCATGCCAAGCTGGGAAGCTTCCTTCCGTTTCAATGATTGGAATCCGGTATCCTTTCCTTTGGGAAATGGTAGGAAGGAAATCTCGCCTGTCCATTTGAAAGAGACGAAATGAATGGTTCCGATTTTTGTAAATTCGATGGATGTTCTCTAAAAAATTATGAATAATCCAAGACAGGAACTTGTACAGTTTTCGTTGAGCTGGTAACCGAACATCCGGTGCTCTGGCCTTCAGTTCAACACTTCGTCGGTTCGAATCCCACCCTGACATGGATGTTTATAGTGGTACAGAATCCACTTTAAAATGTAGGTCCCAATCCTCGTGTGCAAAAAATCACCGTTGGCTCAAATGAGCTTAACCAATTTATAATTTTCAGGCGAATAGCTTTCAGAATGTAAATTTATGATATCAAAAATATTTTTATAATATTTACTATTATCATGGTTTTGATCATCATGATTATATATCATAATGATGATAATCATTGTGATTTTGATAAAATAATATTTAAAGTTATATGGATATGTTTAATATATATTTAGGTATTGGCTTTTAATAGGTTAGGGTTTTAAATATATATAGATTATTAGGTTTTTAATACATACATACATACATATATATATATATATATATATATATATATATATATATATATATATATATATATATATATATATATATATATATATATATATATATATATATATATATATATATATATATATATATATATATATATATATATATATATATATATATATATATATATATATATATATATATATATATATATATATATATATATATATATATATATATATATATATATATATATATATATATATATATATATATATATATATATGGGTTTTGTGCTGTCTAAGCATAATATTTTATTAATGTACTTAATATATATTTATATAAACATTTACACCTACATATATTACTTATAAGTAAGATTTTTTAAATTAGTTTTTTCCCAATATTTTTATCCTTAAAATAATTATTACTGTTGATTATTTTCATCACCGTTGTCTTTCTTGAATATGGAAAGATTATTCATCTGTTGTCATAAAAACATTGTTGTAATCTTCCTCGACCGAAACTGCTTTTTTTGACACAAATTCACTTAGTTTGAATATTTATTGCAATTTATCATTTGTTTAGTTGAAAAAAGACTTCTAAAGGAATGGGCATTTATATTCAGGTCTAAATGACACCATCAGAATTTTTCAAATGAATAAAAAGTTCTGCGCTGCAAGTATCTTATAAAGCACGTTGCTGCGGTTGATTTTTACTAAACTGAAATGATAAGTATTATCACTATCACACATAGGGTGAAACATTCAATACATAATGCATTTCCTAAATTTAGAAGGTGTACAACTGCCCTGTTTTGTTGTCAGTCAAACGCTTACCGGCACTTTCAAAGGTTAATGGATTCGATTCCAACTTCTGTTTTAAATGTTTGTGGTGCGCAGAAACCCACTTTAAATAGTAAAAATGCGGTTGAATTCACTCACGCGTGTACAAAAAATGACGTGGGGCCGTGGTGGTGTAGTTGGCTAGAGCGTCGTTCTCATTATCGAAAAGTAGCGAGTTCGAATCCGGGCTTAACCGTAGATCCGTCGTGTTGGCTAAAAGCGGCTGAGGCACATTAAAACAGCGTGGTTGTAATGTTCTCCAAGTGAAATAATAACTCTGGGGGTGCAGGCCAAGTATTGGGGGTCTTCTGTTAAGTCCTTGCTTCAAAATCACGTAGTTTCTACCCGGCTGCTTCTATCTTAACTGGCAGAGATCAACTCAGGGATAAGTACAGGGAAGTATACTAGTGGAACAATAAAAAATGACCTTAGGAAGATAAAATCCATCTGCAGACATTCCATACTTTTTTTTTTTTTTTTTTAAATTTCAAGAATCTCCTCTTTGATGGAAGAATGAGATGTTAATTTTGGATACCTCGTAAGCCTTTTGTTGAAAAGACCATCATTAAGCAATATATAAATTACTTAAAAGTTGTTGTTTCATCTGAGTTTTCCCTGTTTAACTATCGTCAGATATTTTTGAACTGGAAATCGTGTCAAAGCAAATTTTACTGTGATCGTGACTTTACGTTGCTGTCTTTTTGGGCTCCACAATTACGATGGCCGGGTTTTCTTTCTTTTGCATAGAGCACCCCTCTCAGTTGGCCCTTCAGATGTTTATCCAATGTATTTTCTCGCGCAAAATGCACAGCTAAAAACGGAGAGAATTGCTGTACGGGTCCTATAGACTGAGCTGTGCTTTCTACACCCGAGACCGCAGCTGGAATTGAAAAGCATTTTTTCAAAAATCACATTCTTTACTTGGGGAGAGGGTTGGGAATCATAAAACTTATTTCATTATTTTCTTTTTTCTAATATAAAAATGGTGTATTCTATAGTAAGAATCAATAGAGTGGGGGTAAGAGAAATTATATCTCCCATTACTAGAAATACCGAGGGTTCGAAACTTGACCCAGCTGACAGGGGCTGCGCACGTTAAAAATTCCGTAAGAACTAATTTATCTATTACATAATAAACTAGTGTTCCGCAACAGAACACTATGCTGGTGATAGTGCCCGTTCAGGTGTCGGGTGTAATAGTTTTAATCATATTGCGTGTACCTCTTCCATTGAATACTACGATATTATTTACCCTTTTGGCGGTGATTATTAATTGTTTTGCTTAAATATAGTTCAGGTAATATATTTATGGTTGTCTTATTTCTGCAGACCGCCTAATTGTGGACAATGGTCATGTGACGCGAGTGAGCATCTGAGATGGCAACCTTCCATCCAAACTTCGAGGATACCAGAGTCAAATTAAACCTCATGAACTTGATCGTGCGCAGGTTTCAGGAAGCATACGGGTGCAATAATCATGCACAGAATCGAGCGTCACTCTGCATATTTAAAAAACTCTCTGTAATTCTCGCTTTTATACGTTTATGCATTCCTTGAAATTGGTATGTTTACCTAGTATAGAAAAGTTTCTGTAGAGAGCCGTTATATTAGATCCGTTTCGGTTATTAATGAATACATTGGAATGGAGTGACTTTTTTTAAAACAAGTTTTCTTCACATTGTGTTTAATGTAATAAAATTTTATTCATAATGAATTGATTTTTTTGTTTATAAAAAGCTTTCTTCCTATATTCAATGATTCCTAAGCTTACTGGCATTTTTAATATCGAGATGTTGCTTTGGAATTACTTTGGGGGTGGTTCTGCAGCCGGAATGGGGAAAAAAAAAAAAAAGTCGAAGGAAAGAAAGTTTTAGCAATGAAAAGAACGAGTCTTGAGCCTGCCCGGGGTTTCGCTGGATAGGCGCCAATCGTTGACATCCGGGTCACTCTCTGGGTCAGAGCGAGCAACTGCCGCCCCCCACCATCGCTCCGCTGGGGTTGCCGTACACCATTTTTTTATTTCATTTTCCTACTCGAATTCTTTCATGTGGTTCCATTTCTTTTTTTTTTTCCCCTTCTAAAAATTTCTATCCTGTAAAAGAAGGTTGACAACGCTATCCCTCTTTGAGGGACAAGGGGGGGGGTGCAAGCATTCCGTTCACGGGGTGGTTGACCGAATCTTTGTTAAATGAACCAATCTTGGTGAAAACATTTTTAAAAAAATTGTCATGCAATCAAAATGTTATGCATTTCGATAATTTTAAATACCAAAATGAATCAATGGAATAATCCATTCAGTATATGTCAATTGTCTGCGGCAAGGGATGGAAAAGTCAAAAGTTTTTGGAAGCGCTGCCGAAAGAAATGCATCATGGATGTTTTCTTGGCTGTTGGAATGCAAAGCGAAACCGTAACTGTCTCTAATGAAGAGCGGTAATTGCGGTGGCCAAGTAGGCGGAAGTAACGGAAATAGTTGAGGGGAGGGTGAACCGAGTTCCGGTTCGCCCGGGACCTCGGTGGGAAGGGTTGGCATCTTTTGGCAATGTATCCCGCTTTTTGCCTATGTTGTTTTTTCTCTCAATAACTACAGAACTGTTGGACGTATTTTACAGATGATGCATATTTTAGCAAACCCTTGCGAAGTGCAATTTGTTATTTATGTGAGAAGTTCACGTTAAGGACTAATGAACTGCACTGGAATCATTGTGCTATAATGTTCAGACTGCCTGCAAAACAGGAAAAAATTTCCTATTTCCAGTAAACTACGTATTTTAAAATGGTAAACAATTTTATGCGGCGTTTGAAGTGGCTTTTTTTTGTGATCCGCTGCACAGGACATAGAGGAAAAGCAAGGCTGAAAGTTTTTTACACTCAAACTTGAGTTTAAAAGAGTATTTTTAACTACATAATTTTTATAAATTTCTTCTGCGTTTTAAATATGGATTGAAGTTGGAAAATTACTCGTGTCTTTTTTAAAGTTAATCCTTGGTCCTAATACATTGTAATATTTTCTTGTCTGACCTTACTGATTGATTTTACTCTTCAAGAGTTTCCCTTCATCCCTTCTAATAAATCTCTCTCGTGTGCAAAAACATCGTTTACCGCTTCAAAATAGATTACTTTTACTTGTCATTGAATTTGTATGTAGCCGCCTCATTAGACTTATTCAAATTAAAATTCTATCACAAAAATATTCACTTCGTTTTTTGAATAAGCCGAACTTGAGCATCAAAGTGCAGATAGATAGGCTGATGTCGCTGCGCATGTACATGCGGATCACAATTAAAGTTTTTTTTCAGTGACAAACCTTATTGTGTGAATCCCATGAAGAAACCGTTTTTCGTAACGCCGGAAGTCTGTTGTAAAAAGCGAATAAATGAACGGTGACATCCTCTTTCGCGACGTTGCGCAAAGCCCTTCTTCCTTCCCCCGCATCGTTTCACACTGCAGCGCTCGTTCGGCATGATGACCACCGTCACAAAAATTTCCCTCCGCTGGACAACATGCCCGTAACACTCTGCAGATTCCATTTTGAAGCGCAATGCAAAATGTGCACAACTACAGAACCTTTCTGTCTGATCAACTACTTTAGAACATATAAAAGAAAGTTATGATCTTACTTCCACATCACATCTAACAGAGAATTCCCACATTTGTTTTGCCTCCATTGAGCAGTAAGCTCTTCTGAACGTGTGAGATTTCTGTCCGTTCTGAGAAGTACCTTCCCTCAGATGGTCATGCAGTCCCTTGCTCACTTCAGTAAGCTCCAAATGTAAATGAGAAGCTGAATTGTATTTTCCTGCAAATAGGAGGCGCTTCGACAGTCTCTTATTTCTATCGTCCAGAATGATTTGTGTGGCACTCTGTACTAAAAGGGCAGTTTGTGCTGTGACTCTTCAAAACTAGATGTGGATTTTTTCCAACGCAAATTTGAATTTTCTATCGAAAATTAAACATCGCATTTACATTACAAAATAAAAAATAAAATAAAATAAAATAAAAAAATAGGTAAGAGTTTACACTCACTGTAAGGGAGTGAGAAGCGAACTGAAATTATAGGGGCCGCTCCTCATAAAACAACAATGAGTTTTAATTATTTTGCACTCCACTTGTTATACTCCCTGCCTTGAAGTAGAATCATTTTTTGAAATAATCAAATTTATGACATAAGCGATTGTGACGATGTGCTGTGTTATGAATTGAAATGATGCTCGCGCGCTCCAATGAAAGCCCAGCACTAAACGAAACGAGAAATTTTAAAATACGTTATTAGAATTATTTTTCAAAACTATGAGAGTTGTGTAAAAAAATGTATATCATTATTCTAAAAAGAAAGGAATGCTCACGATTATTATTTATATTACAATGTCAGAAGACGCCGGAACATTCTTGAGTTAATTATTATTTTCTTTTTCTGTGTGTACGCATCGACTTTCCGGAATGTTTTCGCTTTCGGTTTGATTTCCTCGCGAGGTAATTTCCAGGAATATTCCTCTCAATGAAAGTTTTATTTAGTCTACGCCTCTTGTTTACATTCTGCCGTGAAGAAAATGGTATCATCAATTTCTTTCGAAGTTCTCAGAAAATGCAACCGTATTCTTTGCAAACAGCTGCCTCAGAAATTCTGCTTCTTTCAGTTCGTCCCGTGCGTTAGAGTTAATGCGTTCCATAAGCTTTTTCCATGTCCGAAATTGCACGAGTAATTATTCCTATATTAAATCAATTATATACAAGATCATCGAGTCAAGAAAATCGACACTAAAAATACGTGGTCAGTGATCACACGCGTCATTTTAGCCACCGTAGAGCTGAATGACTTTATATGCATACTTTTCCGGTGGGTGCTTTAAAGTTTTTCTGGATGAGAAATAATTCTTAAGACACGAAAATATGTGACAAATTATCCTCGAAAAAGTTCTGGTTGCCATTGGTAGGGTATGGTCAAAGAATTGATTCCAGCTGCCAAACTTTCACAATGCGTTCTCGTAACTGAAGGAGCAAATTATTAAGAATTATCTGATGGCAGCGAATCATGAGTAAAAGAAATCTTACGTATCGTCGGTTTTGACGTGTTAACTTTATTGATTGAAGCATATTCGATTCACAGAATTGCAAAAATTAACAATGTAAATGTTTGGTTGCATTTCTGTGTGCATGTGTATATATATATATTGAATTGCTGATGTCAGCGATTCACAACAGTGACGTTCAGCTGGAAATCTGATCGCACTTTCTATCAAAGCTTAGATTATTACAATGGCAGGATATTTTTGTTAATAGTTTTGCTTCTTATCTTAGTTAACTTTTTTGTATTAATTTTGCAGTTGTTATCATAGTTTCGATAGGAAAACAATCCCGGGTATAACTTATTTTTATTGGAAACTGTGAGATATTAACTGATCTTATGCAAATACCTTTGCTTTATTATCTAATTCATATTCGTGGGTTTGATTTGATTTACGCGGTCAAACAGGGTTCTATGCGTGTTTTATTTACAGATTTTAGTATTTTAAAAAATACTTTGCTTAAATAACTGTTTTAAAATTTGCTGAAATGATTTAAATCTAAAACTTTTAGAAAAAAAAAAAGAAATTTCCTAATACTTCTAGAATATTACTTCTTGTCATGAGTCACCCAATTTGAAATCAGTTAAAGAAATTCTCAGTAGTTAGTAAAAATTTTACATTCCGTATATAATCTTATGAACATTATTTTAAAGAACGTTGAATAATTCTTAAAAATAAATTGTGCACATTTTTTTTACATTTTAAAATTTATCAATTTAGAAAAACGAATTTTTTTTAAAACGATATATTTAGTTTTTTTAAGCATAGATGAGTTGCTTTAAGTTGTACTATTAGTTTATTTTTAATGTAACAAGTATTTCTATATTAATTATTTTATATTTAATCAAACTGTTATTAAGCCTATACATAGAGAAATTTCCGACTATGAAATGAAAAATAAAAAGTTCTAAAAGTTTTCCTCGTTTGAAAACTAATGCGGGAGAATTTTCGATTTTAGTGTTTAAACTATATGTCATGCTTAAGTGTTTTCTTTCTTCTGTAAGAAAGCAATGTATTCAAAAGGAGAGCTTTCTGAAAATGTGTTTTTGTATGAAAGAAATGTGCCGTGTAGCAACATCTCCAACTGGATGTTGATATTTTCCCTTTTACGAATATTGATAGAGGATGCTCCAATTGCATGCATCCCCCCCTGGTAATGGGTCCCTTCCTTTCTGTCAGGAAATGTATTTCATTAACAGCTTCCTTCTCTCTGCGGCCCTGATTTCTGTTAACAGCCTAGACAAAAATTTTCATTCCGCTGAAAGTTAGCTTGCTGCCTTCATTCATGGCTTGTGATTGGATCCCTACTTTATTTTTTTAAAGATTTTGTCTTGCAATAAGTCCAGAAATGTGGTGGGAAGGAGGTAAGAATGCATTAATTTGTTTCATCAAATAGCAACATATGTATGAAAAGAAACAATGATGTGTAACTTGTATATTGATGTGAATTTATTTAACAAATACTGTTATTAGAATGCTGCTGAAAATAGAGAAAGATAATGTCATTTTTTTTATTTATTTATGTGTGTTTAACTTTTTTAAATTTTTTTTAAATATCAAGTCTTGTTTTGACACAATAAAATATTAGGAAAAGTGTTTTCTGAATGCTGGGAAAATATCTAAAAAATTTTAAATCAAATAAAAGAACTTTTATTATATTAAAAAGTAGTATTTAACTCTAATGAGTAAATACTTCGGTCTGTTTGTAGTGTATCATACAAAAATGTAGAAAGGAATGTAAATGAGTTTTTGATTCCATTCATTAACTTAATTGGTATGCATCCTTATTGACAAACTGAATAAAAAATTTTTTTATGTAATATATGTTACATTTTTGTCTCTTTTGTTTATTAAAAGGCAATATTTTCAACTAAACTATCAACACATATTTTTTCCTGTACTCTATAAACAATTAAAGCATTTTTTTAAAATTTTCATTAATTTATCCTCTTATTAACAAAATCATAATCAATATAATTTTAGTGAACTGTAAGTAATTTCTGTCTCATTTTATAGGTATGGAAACTAACATTACATTATGGCAGTTTCTTCTTGAATTGCTGCTTAGTAATCAGTATACACATATCATCACATGGACAAATAACGATGGCGAATTTAAACTGTTGAATGCAGAAGAAGTAGCAAGGCTTTGGGGCTTGCGTAAAAACAAGCATAATATGAACTATGATAAACTCTCTCGTGCTCTCAGGTATTACTATGATAAGAACATCATCCGGAAAGTCTTGGGACAAAAATTTGTTTACAGATTTGTGTCGTTCCCTGAGATAGTGAAAACTGAGAACAAGATACCCTTCCATGTGAAGATGGAAACTATTAATAAAGCACCATTCAAGCAGTCCTCCTCACCTCCTCTTCCTCAGCATGCCCATAAAAATTCAGCTTATGGCTTGCCTAAGCCTGAACCTCTTTCCCCTAAGAGGCATCATGAGTTATTTGAGCGTGGGGCCACAAATACTCTTTGGTTACTCTCTGCACCAGGGCACATTGCAACAGATCTACGGCGAGAAGCAAAAAGATCTTTCAGCGATGAGGATGAAGATTTTTCTCCCCCTCTTGTTGACCATGATGAAGGGTCATGTGAAGAAGGTCCCAGGGACTTGTCAACCACATCAAAACGCATAAAGTCAGAAAATGAAGCAAGTGATTCTTGTCACTCACCATCCGGATCATCTGGCAGTGGAAGTCCTGCTCCATCACTTGGAAGTGGAAGTACAGGATCAGGCACCACCATTTCAATCCCTAGGCCAAAGCCAAAGCCACCTCCGATTGGGCCTATCTCAACAACTGCTGTGGCAACTTTAGGTTCTCTGCAGACTCCCATTGTGACATTTGCAAGCCCTTTCCTGCCACAGAGCAAAACACCTCTTCTAAATTTTCCATTTTGGAACCCCTATGCTTTGCATAGTCCTCGAGCATACTCAGGCAGCAATACCAACAGCACCCACTTTCAGTTCCCTAGCACTCATGTGGGCCTGACATCTTTCCCCCCACTCAGTCCTTTTTTGGGTCATCCCTATTCACCTTTTGATCCACAATTGCTTCTCTCTCCAGCCAAGTCCATTCCAGTGTTGCAATGAGTTGGCTGGACAGAGTAGACCGTAGCAGCTCAAGATTTTCACCAAGCTGAGACTGGCTTACCAGTGTGTTGCTTGTTTTATCCCTCACTGAGAACTGTTTCATTCCTCTTCTACCTCTCATGAACTGTGCCTTTTCACCTGTATAGCTCTTCTGAGATTTGACAATCAGTTGCCTTATACAGGTTTCCTCTTTGTGTGAATTCAGAATTTTCTCTGTGATAACTGGAATCGAATGGAACAATCTTTGTAATACTTTCCATATGGGAGGTACTTCTGATCAGAGGTTTTAAATGCTAGTCGTATAATGGGTAGAAAATTTTAAATAAAATTGTTTTAAAGAATTTTTTATATATGTGGACCAATTTTATAACTGTTATTCAGTTTATTGAAATGTTAATGATTGATTTTATTAAAAATCCAAGTTTAGTTTTCTCTTTGCATAAACAGTGCTATGTATTTTTCAGAATAATACTTTGTATTTTATAAATACTTTGCATTTTTCAGAACTTTTTAAGTATTACATTGAAGATAGATGGATAATTTTTGAACTAGGAAACTGCCTAATATTTTATTACAAATTTCATGTGAATGCAATCATGGTTCTTTTAAGATTTTTACCTATTATTGAAAGTTTATTAATTGTGGTTAAAAGGAGTCCATGTATTTATTATTTAAATAAGAATTTTGGTGAATTTTATTCCGTAGGCATTTTATTTTAGATTCTAACTACTCTGACTGCAGTAAATAATTCTTATTAATCTTCACAACTTCTATTTTCCCCTTAAAATTACTGGTTTTAGCAAAAATTGCAGAGTAAGAAAAAATGAACAATAAATTTGTTTATAATTAGAAATTTTAATTCCTTTACTTTAAGGAAAATTTTCAAAATTAATGAGCTTAAGAGTTCTACTAGTTTTTGAACTGTCATTAGAGCTTTTCAAAATGATTATTACCTAATGTAAAAAAGAAATGGAAATAATAATGGAATTCTAAGGAAAAAAATAATCAAGAATAATGAATTTTTTAATGAAATGTCTTATATTCGGATAATATGTTTCAATGTTAAATGCTTCACACTGTTTTACAAATTTATTTTTACAATTCAGCAATATACAAATATTAATCTATTTATAGAGATGTATTCTTTTAAAATGAAAACCAATATATTTTATAAATTAATGTATGGCTGTGATATTCAGGATAGTATAAATCATAATACAATTAAAATATAATTATTGATATTTTTTATAAGTAAAACATTGTGGTACTCATATCAAAGAGGTAGTTAAATGCCTTAATTTTAAATAATGGAATCATTTTATCAATATGAATTTAGTAATAAGTCTTGTTGAAATATTTAAGTTACTTTTTTATTAATATAGAAATGGCTTTACATAATTTTAAGAAACAGTTAAATTTTTATTCAAAACTCTTCATTATTTGTTTCCAACACTTTTTGGTCTTTATATTCAACACTTGTGATTGTGCTGCTTTCTATTTCATCTAGAAATTTCCTTTATCCTGTCTGCAAAATCTAAAACCAATGAAGTTTGGATTATAAATTAATAAATAATCTGAAATTGCATCTTAAGACTTAATTTGTATATAAAAATTACTTTTTATTAATCATCACTATAAGCTATCTATCATTTTAAACAAAAAAGTTTTAAATTTTAAAATTAGAGAAGTAATCTGTACTAAAATTAAACTTCATGCAGATGTTTTCAAAAATCTTTGCCTGCTAAGTTCGAACTGTAGTCACTAATATTGACTTGATTTATTTTATTTTGATTTAACATGTGGTCATTAAATTTTTCACTACTCCAGATACGTAAAAAATTAGAAACTTCCCGTTTAAATAAAGAATTCAAAAATTTCTGTTACAATATTATCAAGAATAATTAATGCATGAAAAATATTTATTAAAAAATAGCAATAAATTCCTCAATTATCTTAACTTAAACTTTAAAAAAAAAATTAATATTGCAATTGATGAATTTGATATTTCCACCAATTTAATTAATCATTTCTATTTTTCAAATCTTAAATAAAGTTATTGCAATGTCTCTGAGAATTAAATTTTTTGTATACTAAATAGTATATGGCTTAAAATATAAAAGATAATTTAATTTATTTTCATGATTTCCATTATGTAGAATTAGTAGAATTTTTTAATTTAAATTTGTATTTTTGATGTTCAAAAATTGAAAGAAATATCATTTTTTTAATCTCTTATATTACAGCTAAATTTTTAAGTTGCTAAATTTAATAAGGCATAATAAATATTTTTATAGACTTTTTATATTCTTGACTATTTCAAGGTAGTTATTTTGGAATACTTCTCTTTTTTATAAATCACTGTTTCAGCTCACCTTGAAAGGTTGTTGTGTATAGTCTTGTATAGAATCTATTTTATTCTGGACCAATAGTAATCCTCTTGTATAGATTTGTGTATTTCTGTAATGAAATGCATTATGTATTATTGAATAAAAATATTTCATGTATTTGCCTTGATAATTATTTTCAGTTCACTGCCATAATTATTAATCCTCTCAAAAAATATATAAATTATTTAAAAATAATATATAACACAATATAAACAGTTAAATAATGATGTGATTCAAAAAAGTGATTAAAATCTCCAAAATTCTATTGTTTCTGAATCACAAGGATAGAAACAATTTTTTCTAAAACATTACAAGACTTTTCCTAAAGACCAATATTAGGCAAATAGATAGCAATTAAAGCTAAATGATTTTTATACATTTAACCTTATATAGAATGAATGAATGAATATTTAATGATAAATCTTTACTATTAGAATCTTTGCTCTGTAGCAATAACAGCTTTTTCATATTGTGCTATGTACATTTTTAATAATGAAACTGCGAATGTTATATGTGTATGTATATATATATATATTACTGCTGATAAATAAACAGAATAAAATTTAAACAAAATAATCTTCATCTTTAGATTAGTTTAAAAAATGTGTCAGTAAAATATTTTTACTCCATAAAAATTGTCACTTATATTTTTCAAAATTGTGATTACTTTCTTTTGATTCCATATATAGAGATAAAATTTAAAAATGGCAACATATTTATAGCCTATTTGATACAGTATGCAAAAGTTCCTAATTTTCATCTTATATTTGTTATCAAAAGTGTGTGTGTAGTTAAAAATGAGCAGTTTTTATAAATAGAGTAGTTTATATTTTAAATGAAGATTGCCTATTGTCCATTTTATTAATTGAAATTTATTGTGCATTGATATTAATTGATATGTTATAAGGCAATATTTTTTAAACTAAGAAAACAAAATGAATTGAAAGTTTAGCAGCTAGTATGAACATTGTA
Source organism: Latrodectus elegans (assembly GCA_030067965.1). Taxonomy (NCBI): domain Eukaryota; kingdom Metazoa; phylum Arthropoda; class Arachnida; order Araneae; family Theridiidae; genus Latrodectus; species Latrodectus elegans. Next base: position 21,236,496 of record CM057819.1, read on the forward strand.
TTTTATAACTCTAAGCAATAATAGGTTTTGAAGAATATAAATTTAAAACAGGAAACTAGAGTATCTTAATTTCTAAAAAAATATTCAGTATATTTTATTTTTTATAATTTAAATACTTTTATTAAAAAAGGGGTTATTCTACGTTTTTGTTTCTTTGCTGTTCTGTGAGGCCTATTTCAATGAGACGCGATTTTATTACTGATCATTTTCAATTTGGGTATATTTGTTGAATTCCAATTATCATTTGTAAAAAATATAATTTTAAGACTAAACTAATCAATGTTTCAAATTAATGAATACAGGGAGTTTTTAATAATCTGAACGCACACGTACTTGTATTTGGAAATGTAATAACTACACAGCATTTTTTTATCCATATTTATAAACTTCAGAAAGAAAATACGCAATTCTTTTACATAATGAAAATCTTATTATACAAACAAATGAGTATTTGAAAATAAAATATTAACAATACATTTTTAGCATAAATATACCTATAAATTTTTTCATTACTTTAAATATTGCTCACTTAAACAGTTATTTTTTTTTATATGTTTTGAATATCGTGTGAAATATGGACGCAGTTTTATTTTCATAACCAAAAGCTTTAATGGAGACAACTAATCAGGAATTTATTCACATTTTGTACAAATCATTAAGCATTTAAACAAAAAAATGTTTAAAATTAAATCTTGATTTCATCACAAGATACGATGAAAAGATAAAATTTCTATCATAAATGTGACATTTGCACTCATTTATGTAAGAGCCATTCACTTAATTCAAATCAGAAAATTTATGCGTGTATTTAATAAAAATTAATTAAAATTTAAATCAAAACTTTGATATTTAATTTTTAATTACAAACAATTTATTAAACAAAGATTCTAAAATATAGATTTCCAAGAATCAAATTCCATGTATCAAATCAAAAAATTTTCAGGTGTACAACACTTTTATGTTAATTATCTCTTTTTATTTTACAAATTGTTCTTAACCAAATATGCATACAATTGTTTACAATATTAGCACGCGGGTCTTACTGTATTCTTACGTTCTATCCAAGTAAAGCGTAATAAGAAACAGCATTAAGCGAGGTTCATGCAAATAATGGGGTTATGGCGCGGTGGGTAGAAAATTGGTCAGATATTTTCCATTAAATTTATTAATTATGTTATTTATAACAAAATAAAAATTTATTTCTTACAATTATAGATAATAAATGAATACTTAATAAATGAATATGTATATAAATAAATAAAATTCTAAGTCAATATGTTTACATTTCAGATCATTCAGTATTTCCAATTTTCTGCTTTTTTTATCAAGAAGGTATCTAATGTAATCTGTTATTTCCTTTTGCGCTCTGTAAGGTTGTTGGTAAGTGGATAAAACATCCATAACACCCAGTCTTGCCTTTGAATTCCTGACAAAATTTGAGTCATTTTCAATAATTTGGTCCATAATTCTCTTATAATGGTCAAACTAGTTTGTAGAAACACTATTGAAAGTTCTTTATGCTTTTCTTCAGAATCATTACTTTCAATATTTTTATGTTCTTGGTCAGCTGATTTCTTGAACTCACCATTCGAAAGACTTGATGATTTTTCTTGCTCTATTTACTCTACATCTTCCACATTTACCTCATCTAAACTAATTTGTTTCGCTAATTCCAATAATTCATTCATATCGACTGAGTGTCCAGTGTCACCGTTTAGATTTGGCCAAATGTTTTTTCACATCTCTATCTAACATTTTTTGTTACCTTGTTTCAAGAAAAGTTTGTTTTCTACACCATTCATGATACTGTAGTTTTTCCAAAACTCTCTTATTGATGGTTTCTATTCTCCGTCTGTTTTTCGAAGCATTTGTCTAAATGCTGTCCACAGATAATAAGTCTTAACATTTGATATAAAGCATTGATCCAGTAGTTGATTAAGGCAATTGTGTTAGGCTGGGGGGAAAAAACAAACACTTCGACAGGAATGCATGTTATTAAGTCAGATAAATTTGTTGGATGGCTTGGAGCTTTATCAATTGAAAGTAGTGCTCTTGATTCAAGTCTTTTAATTTCACAATAGCGTTATAAGTAGATGAGCAAAAATATTCAGTGAACCAATACTGGAGATTTTTCATAAGTTGTCAATGATTTTTTATTAGACTCCTAAATTGAAGGTAAAGTTGTTTTGGATATTCCTTTAATCGATTTTGGGTTTTTGGAATGGTAAACAAGTAGTGGCTTTAATTTGAAATCTCCGCTTGCTTTACAACCTTGTAGAAGTGTCAAGCGATCTTTTGCAGCTTTAAATCTTGCTGCACGTTTTTCTTCACAGGATAAAAATGTTTGTTTTGGGATTCTTTTCCAAAATAGGCCTGTTTCATCAACATTAAAACCAATTCTGGAGAATAGTTTCCTCGTTCAATTATTGTTTTCAATACCGCTGGAAATGTAGCCTCCGCTTTCGTATCTCCACTTGATGCATCTCCTGTAATCTATATTATGAAGATAATTTCGATGTTTAAATCTATTAAATCATCCTGGACTCGTAACGAGTTTCAATTGTATCACTTGGCATCAATCTAAATAAAATTAAAATTTCTACATTTTTTCCATTATAATATACTACTGACCATTAAAATTGCTACACCAGGAAAAAATGCAGATAACAAAATGATATTTCTTGGAAAAATATATTATACTAGAAATATATAACAAGTGATTAAATTTTCAAAAAATTTGGCTGGATAGATCCTGAGAAATCAGTACCCAGAACAACCACCTCTGGCACTAAAAACAGCAGTTATACGCCTGGGCATTGAGTCAAACAGACATTGGATTGCATGTACAGGTACGGATGACCATGCAGCTACAATACGATGCCACAGTTCATCAACCGTAGTGACTGATTATCCTGCTGAAACGTAGGGTTTCGCAGGGCTCGAATAAAGGGTAGAGCCACGGGTCGTAACACACCAGAAATGTAACGTGCACTGTTCAAAGCACCGTCAATGCGAACAAGAGGTGACCGAGACGTGTATCCAATGGCACCCCATGCCATCACGCCAGGTGATGGGCCAATATGACGATGACGAATGCACGCTGCCAGTGTGCGTTCACCACGATGCTGCCAAACACGGATGAACAAAACACACACAACCATCATGATGCTGTACACAGAACCTGGATTCATCTGAAAAGATGAGGTCTCGCCATTCGTGCGCCCAGGTTCGTTGTTGATCACACCATTGAAGGCGCTCTTGTATATGACTGCAAACCTGGTCTCTGCAAACCTCGTCGAACTGTTCGTGCAGACACTTGTCTTCCAAACGACCCCGTTTCTTGATTCACGGCTCGTGACGTGGTTGCACGATCCATTACGGCCATGCGGATAATATGCCTGTCTTCTCGGCTGCTAGTGATAGGTGGCCTTTGAGATCCCGCATGGCGTTCCGTATTATCGTTCTGAACCCATCGATTCCATATTCTTCTAACAGTCATTGGATCTCGACGGACGCGAGCAGCAATTCTGCGATAAGATAAACCGCAATCCCGGTACGCTACAATTCGACCTTTATCGAAGTCAGAAACGTGCTGGTACGCATTTCTCCTTCTTACACGAGGCATCACAACAACTTTTCACCAGGCAACAACGTTCAAATGCAATTTATGTATGAGGAACCGGCTGAACAATTTCCTCATTTAAACACAATGTAGGTGTCGCTACTGGCGCCTGCTTTGTCTGAATGCGCTAAAAAGCTAATCATTTGCATATCACAGCACCTTCTTCCTTTCGTATAAATTTCACGTCTGTAGCATGTCGCCTTCTTGGTGTAGCAATTTTAATGGCCAGTAGTGTAGATTCATTTAGTGGCATATTGCGTTCAATTTCGTCATCAATCCACATAGAAAGTAGTTTTCCGTTTTCTCTATTGTATTATTTCTAGAATAGGTAATTCTAGTTGCAGAGCTTGTCATAGTTACAATTTCCTATGATAGTATTTTTTCTTTATTCTTAAGAATAATCCTTATTGTTTTAGTTGTCAAATTCAATGCAGCACTGATTTGGGATTGAAGTTCACTAGTATCTAATCTTGTAATTATTTGCATTTTAGTTTTTAATGAAATACTTGTCCTTGTTGCATTATTTTCGTATTTTCTATTATCATCCATGATAAAAATTAAAAACCGCATATATTTGTCACTATATCAATCGTTATATTATATAAATGTTCTCTTACAATAACATCAACGGATGTTTGAAATGATAAAAATACGTTTGTATAACACCGCAGGAAAGAAAAAACAGATAAACTACTATGGATATCGCGAAGCATAACGCTGCTCGCTCAATTTTAGGTATTCCTCACAATTCAAATAAAAGAGCATTTAACTGATGAAGCGTTAAGTGGGGTTTGCTGTTTGTCGCTCAACGGTCATTTTTTGCACGCGAGGGCTTATTAGACCGAGATCTACGGTTTAAAGTGGATTCCGAACCAGTACAAACATCCATGCCCAAGGTGGGATTCAAACCCACGAGCTGTTGAACCGAAGGCAAGAGCGCTAACCATTCGGCTGCCAGCTCGGCGACGTTAAGTGGGGTATAAAGATTAATGGGGTAATTACTTCAAAAACCTTCAATGAATTTACACAGCCATAACATAAATTTTTTTTTAAATAGTTAATATTATTTAAAAATACAAAATTTTTTTCATTACTGAATTATACACCGCATAAAATAGTAATTTTGGAGTTTCTAAATATCTTCATTACATTCTTATTTATTAATTTATTGAATATTTCAAGATGTGTATAACATCTTTTAAGCTTACAAAATTTGAATGCCTTTTTAAAAATTTGCCATTTTAGTAAAAACGATCCAGTTGACATTCAGACCACCCACTAATTACTGAAATAATTCACTTGTTAATAATTCTCATTCACTTTCTCAAATAAAATATCTCCAGTTGAGAGACGTAAAAAATCTAATGAATAATGTTTCAGCAATATCATTATCTCTAAATTTTACTTGGCAGTCTAGTTGCTTTGGCTGCAGATGATCACTTAAACTTCCATCGAAGAGAAGCACATAATTACTAACATTCGGAACTTTTCCTTTCAATAAGTAGAAAAAATTGTTTCATAAGAGAATAATATTTCTACGAGAACCGTAGTTAAATTCACTATTTAAAACTTTAAGGACCCATAAAATTTCAGCCTTTAGAGTTTATTTTGAAGAAACAAATGAATCTCTAAATTTTCAGAACATGTTTTGTGTTCACATTCTTTAACAGGAACAGCAGTAGTGAAAAAATCTTTTAAATGGATAGAATTTTTGGCAGATACAGCCTACTCTAATAAATATATATTTTCCTCCTTCACAAGGGATTTGGGAGCTGGTTTGCCCATATTTGAAATACAGAAGTCTTTCTTGCAAACTCAAAGCATATTTTAACTCAGGGATTTTATATTTAGATATTAATATTCAGTGAACTTTATATATATATATATATATATATATATATATATATATATATATATATATATATATATATATATATATATATATATAATATATAAAATAAAGAAAACACTGAAATCGAAAAATAACCATTTAAAATCACCAGCCTGATTGCAACACATGACGATCTTTTTGATGACTTGACTTTACACACATAATTTAAATACTACATCCAGTCCTGATTGAACTGGATCATAATAAAGCAATTGACTTAACTGGATCTTTATTTTAAATAACATTTATGCGTACAATAACAATAAAATATCGAATGTGCCACTATCTAGTGGTAACATTAAAAGCTAATATACAATTTTGCTTTTGAAGAACTTCATTGAAAAATTTATAAAATATTAAACAAAAAATTATATTTTTTAAAAAATAAATGCATCAAAATTTCAGTAAAAATTCCAAAAGTTGTACAAATCCTGAAAGTAATAATTTCCCATTATTGTTACTGTCTTGTCTATGACATACATTGGAATTAAAAGTTAGACTGTGAGAAGGTACTCAAAACTTCTTGGGCTATGTCCAAGGTTTTTGTGAATTTCCCATTAATTTTTATAATTTGGAACTTTTGGTACTTATGTATTAGCATCACAGCAGCTAATTTTGTTCAAAAAATTAAGTAGAATTAGAGTGTAACCTATTATTTGAACCTTTTTTACTACTTTTGAAAAATTGACTTACAATTTTGAAAAGAAATTTTTCAATAATAGGAAATTTTTTTATTATTTTCGTTCAGCTTAAAAAGCCACGGTGACGCTATTATGTAAGTACCGAATTTTTCTTCATAAGTAACTTTCATACTTATAATAAATAATTAAAGGATTGAGTAATTAAATTAAATGTCCTGACATCATAGTTTTTAAAATAAAGTATACATTTTTAAAACTAAGTAATTTACAATAAGTATATTATTGACTAAAATACTTAATAAGTACACTAATAGGTTTATCAAGATAACATTTGAGGTACTTCATTTTAATAAAATTAAATTCCTTAAAATTATAACAATAGAAACAAAGTTAGCGTCTAGTGGAAAATGAAAGCTAATGCATGAGAAAGTTTATAATCTCCCTAGTTCAATAGACGAAATTCGGTTAGGACTAAGAAGTTAGTTCTCATGTAATCATCTATTTGAACAATGATCAAGTGAGGTTCAAAGTGCCTATTCAAAGAGTCTGAAATCTAAAATTATTGCACCAACTCTTTACAAAATTTTTTGCATAATTTTCACAGATGGAAGTGTACTTTATAAGAAAATGGCGAATGCTTTGTTTTGTTGCAAATTTAAATGTCTTTCCATTAAAGCATTAAAATTTAGTGAAACTGATCAATTTTTGAGTAAAACAAACTTTAGCTTTCACCAACTAATGATTTTTGTTAAGTAACTAAAAGCTTGAACTTCGTAAAAGTGGTTTAATAAAGTTGTAATGGTGAAAAGCAATGTAGACCTTGGAATAGTGGTTTTACACTGAAAAATTAGGTTTATTTCATTACTGAACAGACATTTTTTGTGTCAGAGAGCTATGGAACCTATAATTTAAAGTGAACTCCAAACTACAACAAACATCAATGTGGTCTACTAACAACAATCAGGATTCAAACCTATGAACAGTTGAAGTGAAGATCAGAATGTATATTTAAAAGATTGAGCATGTCAGGCTCCTAATGGAAGATTGTGAATTCTTTAGTGGAAAGAACTCTAGAATAACAATTTAGAAAATAGCACAGAAATTTAATACTGACAACTCAACTACAATTTTCTATTTAAATAAATTTGGATCAGTAATATAATAGATGTTGTAATAAATAGGTCTATCATAAATTTGTGCAAACCAATCACATGGTATTCATGTCAGATATAAATACTAAAAATTTTATTAAGTGCAAAAAATAAATTTTAAGAAATCTTTATTCAACAAATTTTGTAATCTCTCAATTAATGAAAAAATTTTTTTTCAATTCCCAGACTTTAGGTAGTTTTAAACATCAAGTTGATTAAAAGTAATATAAATTTATTAAAAGTTTAAATAGGCCATTCAGAATCTGATCATTAATGAATAATTAACAACTAATATTAATTTCAAAGATTTATGCATATGTTATTGAATGTGTTATCTTTTAAATGTAAATAATTTCTTAAAAATAAAAATTGAATAAAATATTTTTTAATTTGACAAAATTTAAATTTTAAAATAGTTTAAGCAATTAACAAAAGATACACATTAGACATTTTATCATCCTTAAAATAACAATTTACAAGTTGTTTATTTTATAACATTTCCGAATTTACATAGTTATCAATATTTGATATATTTCAATCCCAAACTTCTTCATTCAACTTATCAATAAAATAAAAGAAAATTAATAATATTGATTAAAATAACGAATTTAGAAATTATTCTAAGTGAATCAGAGGTGATATCTACATTGATTGAAAGAATTTTTACAAATTTATCAAAATAAAATTTTAAATCATGCAAAATAAGAAAATTCTGACAATAATTACTTTACAATGCACAATAGTTAATTCCTATGCATAGTTGCATATACATATTTCAGTAATTTATAAAACTTTTCTTCAAAAAGCAATTTTTATTCATCTAAAGTTGAGATTTACAAGTATTTCATTCAAAACTATATTATTACTATTCATGTACACATATAGCATTTGTAATAAAACTTTTAAAACAAAACAAATTTTCTTACAACTAACTTTCTCTCGCATAAGTATAAATGGAAAACATAAATTTTTTCTCAAATATCTATACAATTTATTCAAATTAATTTTTTGATTATAATTCATTTCATTTGTCACATTAAAAACAGCTACTATTAAATAAGTAGGATACAATTTATTCATATATAAACATAATAATATATTCTATTAAAAAGACAAAATATGACTAACAAAAATTTTGGGGTAAAATAAATTTATCATGAATTTAAAATACATTTTAATTACTGAAAAAACTTTGTAATTACACATACTTCATGCTTATTAATAATATACAAAACTATGCATATTATTATTAAGCATAAAGTAAGTGTAATTATTAATGGGCTAAAAAATACAAGCATTAAGAGATCTGTGAAATTAAACCTTTCATAAAAGTTAAGATATATAGAATTTCACTGTCAGATCTACTCTCCCAGCTTTATCAAACTAAATACATTTATTGTTATTTTAATTTCAAGGGTTTTTGTTGTATACTAATGCCTTGTATCATAAGGCACACTTCTTGAAAATATTTATTTCCCAAAATGTGAATACTATTACTGCTACCAAGCAATTAAATGGAATCAGGAAGTATACATTATTCTTTTCAGATTTAACTAAAAAATAACTAAGTATTAATATAATTAAAATATAACATATATATAATCATAGAGCAAAATATCTAAACATTTTTATTGCTCATGAGAAATTAAAGGTATTGATTACTTTTTAGTGAGTTATTTGCATTAAAATAATTTGAATTGAAAATTATTTTCATTATTGTATTCTTAAATTGATTTTAGAATACTATATCAGATAAATTTATATTAGAATTAACAATCACAATGTATAGAAAAAGAGAATTCAGTTTCATGAGAAAACATTATAACTGAATTACATGCAATTAAACTTAAAAGGGGAACATATTTGGTTTCACAAAACCAAAGAAAACAGTTCAATTATAATTAAAATTTCTTTTATGTCAATAAAAAATTAATTATTAGGAACACAAGAAAAAAACAATCATTTAAAAACAGAAATATATTAAACTATTCTAATGAGAGCACAAAATAATTACAAATGTTTTCAGGACAACAATAAATAAAAACTGACACATCAACAACATTTTATATAGAAAAGTATAACTTATTCAAATTGATAAATCAACACACATACAAAATTTTATGAATAGAATTTGGTGCTATTCAGTTTTGATATGATCAACAGTATTTTCTTCCTTTTTATGTTTTTTAATAGGGTTGGCTTTGCATTCTTGATATAAATTATTCAAATTAAAGGCAGCAGTCACATTTTCCTGTAAAGAAATTTGTATATTAATAGAAGCAGGCATTTAAATTTTAAGGGTAGAATGTAAATTAAAAGTTTTTGGTGAACAAAAAATATCGATACATTTTAATAAAATTTAGATAAAAAATAATAAGGTTGAAGAATTATTATTTTTTATCCAAATAATAATTCTTCAAGCTATATTATTGGAGCTATATTTCACATAATGTAGAAAATTTAACCACATCACTTGGTGGCAGATAAATAACAAATGACAGTACAAAGATATGATATGATATGATCTTTTCATGCACATAACAGGTATGAGATTTCCAAATGATGGTGGGAGATTTTTATAACCAATTTATCTTCAATAAGAAGGTACAAATTTAAATTAAACTACATTTTCACAAACAAAATTAGCAATAAGAAAATGACTGTTGTACTTTTGATTATCAATAAAAATTTTTTTATGAAAATAACACAGGCACACAAGAACACAAAAAAACAACAAATAAAGAAAAACACCATAGATTACATACTATAACATCACTTTTTTCTTACAAGGTTCAGCAATTATATTTGCAAATCATCTATGATAGCAACAAATAAAGCTAATATTTATATTATTCTAAATGGGTAAAAAAAAAGGTACAAAGAATATTAAATAAAAAAAACTATTTGCATTAAATAATATAATTTGGAATAGATAATTTTCGATGTTAATAGAGGAAACATCTCAAATTTTACTTTCGGTAGTGCTAGAATATAGCATATAATCAAAGCATTAAATATTTTTCTTTCAAACTAATTTTTAAAATTTAAATTGTATTGCGATGTCTGATATTAATCAAAGTTAATTAACAATTAAACTGAAATTTTAAATCAGTCTCCTAACTTGAATTACTTACACCAAAAAAGTTTTACATTAAATTTCTTTAAAAATGTAGTCACTTTGTTTCAATAATTTCTTTCAAATGATTATATACATAAAAGAAGTGAAATGCAATTTATCTATAAATAAAAAACTCCTATTAATTGCCAATTTTTTTCCAAAACAAACACACTTTTTGCAGTAACAAAACCTAGCATTGAAAATCTTTTCTTAACATTTAATCATTAAGTTTCAGGCAATGGAAGAAAAAAACTGTCACATAGAAAATTTGAAAATTTTAAAAACTTCAATATCATTTTTATAATAATAGTCCATCAAATAAATTAACTAGTTATTTAAATCATAAAAATATCTTTATATTCCTGGGAGAAAATACTATCTTTAACACTGCAAAGCTTTAAAATGTATAAAAAATTTTCCAAATATTTTTGGGAAAAAAAATTTAACATGATTTGCTTATAAAAAGTTAATCTTTAATTTATTAATATTGTAAATAATATTTATAAAATAAAAACAGCTTTTATATAGGGTCAGCCCATCAGTTTGTGCACATTAAGATTATGTGTGGAATTCATTATGACACATTTACTAAATAATAAAATTCTGAACCTGCAGAAGCTTGTTATTGTTTGAGTAACATATTATTCAGTTCGTCTCCAACTTTAGTAAACACTGAATGTATTTTAGTGGTGTGTAGAGTAACAGGCCTCCTCCTGGTGCACCCTGGGTAATGCTAAATCTGTTACAGACTTCGTCTTTCTCTTGCCTACTTCATTTCTTTATTGGACTGCAGGACTTATTATGCTCGAAAGAACCAACAAAAGGACGTAATTTAAAAAAATGTATTTTAGTATCCAGAGAAGATGAATATAGATAATCAGTGCAAATGTTCTGTGCTACATTTTTCATTTTCATATGGTGAATCTGCCATGTCTGAAGCAATAAAAATTAAAAGTGTGCATTGTGAAAACACTATTAGTGTAAGGGCAGCCAAGAAATGGTTTAAAAAATTTAAAGTTGGAAAAAGCAGCATTGATGATGAACTACATTCAGTATGTCTTGTTAATTTTGATGATGACATTCTTCAAAATTTTGTGGAGTCAAAGCTGCAAATAACAGTAGATCTGATCGCAAAAAGGATAAATTCATCTCATCAAACAGTCTTTCATCATTTAAAGAAAATCGGAAGAGTATCCAAACTTTGAAATTGGGTACAGCATGAACAATCTGAAGACAATTGCCAACAGAGAATAAATATCTGCACTTCTTATTTATCACAATTTGAAAGAGAGGCATTTTTAGATCGTTTGGTAACAGGTGACAAAAAAGGGATTATTTATCATAATGTCACAAGTAAAAGAACATGGACAGATAGAGATAAGCTGCCGATTTCAACAGCAAAGATATCTTTACATACCAAAAAGATTCTTTTGAGTGTTTGGTGGGATGTGTATGTTGTAATTCATTTTTAATTGTTAGAATCAAATCAAACAATTCAGAAGTTTATTGTGAATAACTTTGCTGTCTAAACTTAGAATTGGTCAAAAAACACCCACAATTGGTGAATATCAAGAAAGTGTTGCTTCATCATGATAATGCTAGATTGCATGTGGTTCAAGCAAAGGTGCAAAAAAATTAGAGAATTTAATTGGGAGCTTTTACCATATTTTGCTTATTCCCCAGATATAGCCCCAAATGATTTTCGCTTATTTTGTGACTTACAAAATTTCTTACTGCAAAAAAAAATTTAATTCTAAGCAGGATGTACACAATGAACGTACTAGTTTTTTTTTTTTTTTTTTTTTCCTGTTAAAATCAGAGTTTTTCTAAGCAATGACATAAAAAAATCTACCTGTAAGATGGTGAGACATTGCAGATAATGGAGGAAGATATATAATTGATTAAAATGTTAAATTGTATTTTTTTCTATTATTTAAAAATTTACCAAAAAATATACATAAATTTACGGACTGACCTGTTAGTTTTAAATAGCTAGTGAAAGACTACTCATATAAGATTAAATCATAAACATAATTATATACACTTAATTGCCCAAATATAGTGCACTGATTTCATTAGAAATACAACTTTTTATGCATATTTTAAGGAATAATCATTTTTTAAAATTATACTATAAAAATTTACATTTTTATTTCCTGTTCCATACATACAGCTTTTTCATACATTTATTGAAAAAAAGAGATGAAAATACTTAATCAAAGAATGCAAAACACAAAGAATTAAAAGCCATGGACAAAACATTTTAAAATAAGTAGTTTTTAATAAAAAAAATGCAAAACATGGCAAACATGAAGCTTTGCTTCTTTTCACATATTATTGTCTGATTTATTAAAATATAAAGTAAATGATACTTTCAAAGCACAGCTATCTTCTAATGGGGTATGAATGAATTAAATAGTTCTTAATTTACAGCTCATTTTATCAGAAATACATTTCTGATATAATGAGCTATAAATTAAAAGCAAATGAGTTTAAGAAAAAATATTAAATTCTTGGCAATTTTAAATTTTTTTGCAATTTTTGTATGGACTAAAGATTTTCTAGAAAATTTAACAATGACAAATTGAAATGTTAATTAACAGATTTTATTGATTAATTATTTTCAAATACTGAAATTTAACTTTTTTTTAATAGAAAGCATAGATCTAGAATTTTGATGTATAGCTGTTAAAGCACTATGTAAGTTGTCACATAAAAGTTCTTAAAAATCTAAAGTAATAAATTTAATTTAATAAAATTTTTTATTAAGAAATATTTTCTCGAGAAAAGTTTTTCATATTGTTTAAAATATTAAATAATATTAAGCAAGAATATATTTTTATTTTTTAGATTTATATTAAAAAACTAATATTATTTTACATATAGTTAACATTAAATAAAATATGAATCTAAACATCATCTACAAATCACTGGGATATTTTTGCAACAATTATTTTAGACACAGAGAATAAGGTAATAATAATAATAATAATAAATCAATAATGAAATTATAATTGTTACTTAGAGATAAGTTTCTTCAATTTAATAATATCAAAATATAATTATACTAAAGCTTCTGAAAAACTATATTTAAGTTATTGAATAATTTATGAAAACTGTCACAACTCAATTTTGACGGAAATACCTATGATTTCATAAACCTAGTTTTAATGAAAAATGTTCTAAAACATATTTTTAAAAAAGATAAAGAACTGTCATTAATTCTAATAAAACAAGATTTAACAAAATTATCAATTTAGAATTCTTATTGCAATTGTCTATAGTAAAAATTTAATTTCTTATGTGAAATAATCCCATTGTAGTGCTAAGAGCACCATCTGTAAACAAGAGGTACTTAGTTGATGATTTTTACCAAATGTATAAACATGTTTTTTTAATTCTGCCGATAAGAAATGATGCTTTGATTCTTTTAGAGCTACTTTCATAATATATGGCACAACTTCTGATGAAAAAAAAAAAAAAAAAATTCAGGGTAAAGTATAAATACAATCTAATTGGCTCTAAGATTTAGCTCATAGTTCAAGTTGTATAACAATTTCTAGTGCAAATTTCTTCTGCCAGTACAAATGCCATTTTGTGTTATGTATGAACATAATACAAAATAAAATAAAAATGCATATGCATGAATTGCACAGTTGCTTTTTTAAATAAAAATTTGAATTGTTACAAAAGCTATTAAATTTTCTAATCTGAACATAAAGTGTTTTTGATGGTTCATATGAAACTAAGGAAGCAACATTTGGTAACTGATGATCACAATTGAGTGAATAATAAATACTAATTAAGAAATCTAAAGACTTTATACTTTTAAAGATTAAGATTTTGTACTTTTAAATATGACTTAAACTGATTACCAAAATAGTTATTATGACTTATGACTATTTTGGTAATCAATACTTTTGTATCTTGAATTTTTTTCCTTAAGAGCAATGACAAATTATCAATTTAATCATGAAATTATCGCAAAACTCAAATCATTAATACATACCATTACAAAGATAAAAATGTTTTAATTAATATTTAAATCAATTTTTGATTCAGAATTTTAATATTTTTTCAGTAAATACAAAAATGTGATGTTTTCTGGGATTTTCAATGATTATATATTTATGGTAACAGATGCAACTTTTAAGGAAAACAATGAAATTTTATTATTTCTAAATGAACAAAAAACTATTATAATATTAGGTAATTACATAAAATATATTTACTATAATAATACAATATTTACATTAACTTCATAAAATAATTTGAATATAAAGAATGAATAAAAAGAATAATATTCAGTAAATAAAATGCCTGGGATATTTAAGTAAAAATTCAATATATCAAAGATCTTACAAATTTAATAAAAAAAATTTTCTGAGAAATAAAACAAATAAATATGAAATTTCTTTGCAAAAACTGATTTCCTTCATATAATGAATATATGTACATAATTTTGGGAGATAAATGTGAAATGAAGTAGATGCATTTAATTACCTCAGAGAAGAAAAACTTGATTAACTGATATTTGGCATCAACTGTAGGCCTACGACATACTTCTTTGCCATTTCTGAATAGGATGAGAGTTGGAAGTTGTTTAGTAAATGCTGAAGTACTTACATGAAATCTAAAAAAGCAAGTATTTTTAAAGTTTGCTCCATCATTATAAAAATATGACAAAATTAAAATTTTTAATGTTTATCTTATTTTTATTTTACTAACAAATTGAAAGCTAGCAATAAGATAACTCACAAGCAAATAGAAGGGGAAGGGGAAATCAACAGTGAGTGAGAAAAGAAGAAAACAGATGGAATAGTTTTAAATTTTGGATCAATACATTGATTTTGTTTCTTATCAATTTGTGTGAAGATGTGTTAAATTTGTGTCAATTTGTGTTAAAGTAAAATCAGTAAAAAAAATTTTCAGAATTTGAATCTTTGATAGTATTGTTACTACATGACATTCTACATCTTTTTCCCCCCTCTCATTTATTACCATTTTTTAAAAAATAGAAAAAGGTTTGATATTTTCTATTGATTCTCAAAATGTAGAGAATGCATCCTTTATAAGTTTAATACTGATTTCAAATTTCCCCATGAGGTGGTGGAGTAAAGGTACATATTTTCAACTTCAACTTTGACTGATTTTTTGCAAAGTTAATAATTCACTCATGATAGTCACCAAAGCTGTTTGTTGAAAATGGTAAATGAATTTAACCAAGTGTGAATATTGAACACTGATCTCAAATAAATATTTGCACAATGAATTCTTTTAAAATTATTGTTGGTTATAAAATCTCAAATATTAGAATTTTGCTTTGAAACATAAATGTAGGAATTAAAAATTCTTAAATGTAGGAATTAAAAATTCTCCACTATAACAAAAAATTTGGAAAATTTACTTCCAAAATTTATAAAAGATGGAAATCAAAGTATTACCCCTGATTGGACAGTTATTAATCAAAATCTGATTTTCATTTCTATAAAAGCACATTTTACGTAAAATAAACATAAAAAAGACTATAAATATAAGTGCTTGACTAAGCTAAATATAATGATCTTAAATTAATGAATATCACTTTTATAATTTCCTTTTAGATGAATGGTTTTAAATAATAAAATTCAGACTCCTCATGAAAACTCAGAATTGACAGGTATATTTTAACTGTGTTTTAAACATTATATACAGTTAAATCACTATTCAATAATGTGAATTTTTTATTATTTCGTAAAGCTTTCATTTACCTATTTATTCATGGAAAAAATAATAGTAAATTTTAATTCAATTCAAACACAAAAATTTCTATATTGATCTGAAAAAAGAAATATTTTATTTGCAATTTTAAAATTTAATAAGAAACAATAAATAAATTAAAGCTAGAATGCAAATAATAAGTACTGACAAAGTAAAAAAAAAAAAAAAACAATGACTAATATGTAACAGCAATGAAAATTTGTTAGCCTGTTAAACATGGTTCATAGATTTTCAAGAATCAAATTCTTGGATTTTTCAGAAGTCAAATGAAAAATTTCCCAGAGTGATCAACTTTCATGTAAAATATATACATATTTTTTACTTTGTTGATTCTTTTTCACCAAATATGTATATAATTGTGTATATATGCAACCTTTCTCCATTACATTAAATAATAGGAAGAAATATTTGTAAAAATTAATGAGAATATTATTTTAAACCCAGTAAAAAAAGGGTTTTTCAGAAAAAAAACTGGTAAAAAATGATTGACATATTTTTAATTTTGACAGAAAATAAATATATAGGTATGATATAAATTATTTTTTGCGATTTCAGTGGTGGGAGATGGGGTATATTTATATATACAAAATATTGTAGTTAGAAAATGCTAATTTTCTATCTCTACCACATTAACTCTCAATAATGAATTGTGAAAGCTGATTTAATATTCGTTCTTTGAAGCATCACAATGACACATGTTTGATTTTGCAATTAATGTTAATTAACTAGTTCTTTCAGTTTTCTCAGCATACTCTATTAAACATTCTTCAAGTTCACTATGTTATCTCCCAAATACCTATTTTTGATTTTCAGTTTATCAATTTATTCAAGAAGTATTTTTTGCTTTCCTTCTATTATCAGCTGTTTCCTTCTGTTTTAATTTTATATAAATATATTCTTCTGCCTGAAACTAGCAGAAGAACTAAGTATAGGTCTTCACTAATTATTATATTGTTTACATCTCTTATATTTTGGATGAGGTTCCCAATGATGCACTGAGATACAATTGATTGGTTATTTAAATTTTATACAATCAAATTTTTGTTCACAGAAAACTCAAATTTAACTGATTCTTGACCATGAGAGAGTAGCAAAAGCTAAATGGCTACTTTCCATAACTGACAATAATTTTGTCTATTTGAGAGTAACTTAAAAAAGTAACTATCCTACCTTTAATAGGATCAAATTTCTCATTGACACAGTCTTGAAATCTTACAGTCGGTTGTAATGGTTTAAACTCTTCAACAAAATTACAAAATTCTCATCTCAAATTACAAGAATCACATTTGGACACATTTATTTTAGACAAATTATACAACTACAGAAGAAGTTTATGCACTTTATTTCAATTACTTGATTCATCACATGTCAGAGTTCGAAAATTTAAACATGAAATGTTTTGTACCATAGAATATTTCACAAAGGATATATTTCTAATAAATTATATATCATTAACACTAAAAATGATTTGCAGCTTTAAAAAAAAAATTCCATCTTCTATTTTTTTTTTTTTTAAAGTTTTGCTGATATGGAATTCTTTGATGATTTTTTGATGGGCTTTAATTGTTACATAAATACTAATAAGTTTAAATGAGGAAACGGACAGAAGACTTTTTTTAAAGCTTTTGCATTAAATATTTCAACAATTCATAAAATCTCCAACAATAAATGGCAACATTGGTTAATCAGTTAAAGTGTCATTTCCCAAGTAGTAAATATAAAAAAATTTTGCAGAAGAAAGAATATCTTTTTTTTTTTCTTCTGCAAAGTGCAGCTGAAGAATACTTATGTACAATATCAAAAGTTTTGGTGCTTAGAATAAGAATTTTTTTTAAAAAACAAATACTATACGTTTCAGGATAGAATAATATTTCAAGCATTGCTATAAACACTTGCATATTCTAAATATTAATGTTTGTGAAACTGTAAAGGAAATTTTATTCCAAGCCCAAGGCTACCAAAGTCATCCCTATGAGCAGATGAGTCGATAAATAGTTAGTAAACAGAACTTGCTGTTACCTCAATTTCTGGAAATGAAGAACATTCGGGGCTGTAAGCGTTGTATAGAATGTGTAGGCTGCAGCTTCTAACACTTACAATGTTTGAATGCCGTTTAGCTTTTAAAAAAATAAATCAATTTAGTGAAAACCGATCGTTTTTAATTAATACCATTCATTGACAACTGGAGTAATCCACTTGTTTATAATTCTAAGCACTTCTCATTCACTTTTTCAAACAAAATATCTCCAGTTGAGTGACCTAAAAAATCTAAATAATATAATATCTTATTTTAACCATATAATTATCCCAAAATCTTACATGGCTGTTCAATTGCTTCATCTGCATATGATTATCTAAATTTTCAAAGAGAGGCACATAATTATCACCATTCTTAATTTTCCTTTTAATAAGTTGGGATGATAAGGTGCAATTCCAAAATCTTAACTAAGCACACATTTGTTTTTCACCACAATTGAATTGCTTTGCAACAGAAATATCTGGAAAAATTGCTTGAACAAGAGAAAATTTATATCACTACAAGAACTGAGGCAGAATTGATTGATTACAGCTTTAAGGACCCACAGAGTTTTAGCCTTTAAAATTTCTCTTAAAGAAACAAATGAATAAAAAAATTTTAGAACATGCTTGAGAATTACATTCTTTAACAGGATTAAAAGCAGTGAAAAATGTTTTAAATATAAGTAGATTTTTCTTATTGATATAACTTTCTTTAATACACATTTTTATCCTTTAATATAGGATTTGACAGCCAATTCACCTTTACTTGGAATTCAGAAGTCTTTCTTGCAAACAAGACAAAGAACATATTTTTCGTGGACCAAACAAAATCTGACCTTTGTATGGCTTTTACCAAATCCACAAGTCATTGAAATTACACTTTAAACCAGGTATATTAAATAATTTATTTTAGCATTTACTTCAATAATCAAATTCATCCCACTTCACTAACATTATGCTAGGTGAAACGGAAAATATATTTTAACTAAGAACTAAAATCCCCCGTCTGATTGCAGCACATAATGATCTTATTAATAATAACTCTTCACTTTACACACAGATATCTAAATATTACATCTGCTCCTGATTGAGTTGGATCATAAGGAAGGCTAAACTGCTATCATGGCTAAACAGGATCTTTATTGTAGTCAACAGTTATGAATACAATAGCAATCTAAATATCAATCATACCACCACCTAGTGGTATATTAAGAATTAATACATAATTTTGTTTTCAGACAATTTCATAGAAAATTAAAAAAAATTTAAACAAGATAGTAAAAAAAATTATATTTTCTAGCAAAAATAAATGCATCAAGGTAAATAAAAATTCCAGGAGTTTCAAGCAGTTGTATGAACCATTAAAATTTATATAATAAAAATAGAAAAATTTATTACTTTTCAGCAACTTCTGGATATCTAGTTGCATCTAATTTCCCAAACTTTAGGTTATCAAGTCCATACCTATGAAAAATCAGAAAAAAATATGGTAACAAGTTACAAATAAAAAGATAAATGATGTGAATTAAATAATGCAAGTTAGTATATATAACACCATATTAAAAAATGCATAAAAAGCAAAAAAATAAAAACTTAAAAGTTAGCAAAAATTATAAAGATGCATTTTCAAAATTAACATTAAAAATTACATTTTTCTAGGTGAATGATGAAACTTATGAATTTATAATGAAACTACTGAAAAATTGAGATTATTTTTAACAATGTACTAAGGTTGATAAATTTCTAAAAGTTTATAGCACATCAAATGTCCAACCCTGCCATAAAAAATTTATAAAAATTATTTTTATATACATGTTTTTAATATTACTCATGTGTGTTCTTAAGTAACAGTTCCCTTCTAATTATGATGCAAAATCTTGCTCACAAAATATTTAAAGTATTTTGCTTAAAAATTTATATTTGATTAAATTGAAATTAATGAAGCTTATTAAAATTAATATTGATATGCCTTTTCAAACAAGTTTTGCTAAATGCCCATGAAACATATTTGTTAAATATTTTGTTAATAATCGTTTTTAAAAACTTTGAAATTCTAATTTTAGATAATTTTCTACAATTACAGGATTTTAAGAGTAAAAAATATAACTTCTTGTTAAATTTTTTAACATTTTTTAAAATTTATGCAAGATTTCTAAATAATTTAACAAATTGTTTCTAATGCTCAACTATTCTTCATATATTTAGATTTTTTGGTATTACAAAAGGTGGAATTGATGACATTTTGTACAGTAACAAACCAAAAGGGTTGTGTCAAGGAAGCCCTGAAAGTTATTATTATAAGTTATTATTGTAATTTAAAAAAGGGAACAAAGCAGAACAGTAGACTTGGCTTTTCTCTTCTATACTTGGCATGAAGTTGACGACTGTCTTCAAATTATTTGCGAAATGACTTGCACATATGTGGAAATCCAATAATAAGGATCATAAAACATTTTAAATTCACCAAACCAATTATAGTACTTAACAGTACATTTTTAAACATAATTAAATATTAGATATTTATTATGGTTATCATCAGCATTGTAATTTAGAAGAATTTATAGTTAGCAAAAATTTACGATATTTCAAGTATTCTAAATAATAATTTAAATACCTGGTATCGATAAAATGTTGAACATATTTTGGAGTACAATAATTCATAAAATAAAAATAATAAAGATATAAACAAACTTATGGTATTTAAATGAAGGGGGAATAACTCGTTTTTTTTCCAATAAGCATATTTCCCTTACAAACTGTCCTTTTCTATGTTTATTGCTTTTCCTTTATCATCAGCATTGACATGCAATGGTGAATTGAGCTCAATTTCAGTTCACCAAGATGGTTTGATGGAAAATAACAATTTTTTATAAGGACATCGTTTACAAGAGCAAAATGTTGATATTTAAAGCCCAAGATTTCAGCAATAATACATTTTTGGCGAAGAATGTTTTTCTCCTGACCTAGCATGAACTTGACTATTGTCTTGTTATTCTTTGCGAAATGAAAGGCAAATATGTAGAAATCCAATAACAAGGACCATAAAACTTCTTTTGAAATTTATAAAACTAATTATAAATTTAAATTTCTCTTATTATTTTAAAATATATTTAACATCAAAATGTGTGCAACATTTTATAGACACTCCTTTATTGATACTTCCTAAGTTTAGATATATAGGCGGAATATAAAACAGCATTAAATTATACACATATTTATACAAGAAATTTAATCAAATTCTTAAACACTACTCAATCATATAAATTAAACTTAATTAAATACTATTTTTTTTAACTTACATTACTTTTACATATTAAAAATATAAAAATTAAAAAAACAGAAAAACTACCAAAAATTAATCTTCAAGAAAATTAGATGTTTGGACTAAGAAATGAAAATTTAAGCCTCAAATTTAATTCCCATTTAAGTAATTTAAGATATTTTCTTATATTGATAATGTATGTTTTAATTTATTTTATAATCATAGTTAATTAATTTTTATTTACTTTTTTAAGATATTGTTTTAACAGCCAATTGTCTTTTATCCTCTTTCAATCCAAATGTGATAATTTTTAATTTTATTTACAAATAATTAAGACATATACTACATTGAAATGCTTACCTTTTTATTATGTCCTTTTTTTATTAAACTTTTTTTTAATCGTCACATTAATTTGACTAAAATTTTTTTTGTATTTTTACATTTTTCAATTTGGATCTAATTTGTTGAGGAAAAATTATTTCTAATCTATTTTTTATTGATAATTTTTGTCTATATATTTGCAACAATATTTTTTATCATTAAATTCAACTTATTCATTATATATCAAATTATTTTGCAATGTAAATTTGTTTACATTTGATTACATTTAAGTAATAGTGTGTGTATGTGTGATTTTTATTTTGTTTATTCCTCATGTCTCTCTGTATTCATATTTATTTTCATTTTTCCTTAAAACATTTTAAAAATTAGCATACTATTTAATGTCTTCACATTAAGTTATTTCATAGATATGATGAAATGCCTTGCTATTTATGACCCATCCAATGAGAGAGGACAAGATTTCATTATTCATAATTATTTTAGCACTATAGTTAAAAAATCACTTTTCTGTGACATTTTCTTTACATGTTTTATATAGTAATGCTCTTAATAGCCTATTTCTGTTAGTCAAATATTTTTAATATACTAGTAATACTAATTGCACACTTATCTATCTTCACAAAATAACATAAAAAAATCCCTATCAAAATTAATTAGATACACATAATAAACAATTTTATACTTTTGATAAGAATAAACAAAAAGAATACAAAACAGTTTAATAACTTACATAATAACCCTCATATTTCAATCTTTGAATACAATATTATATCGTTATCTTCACATACTTTCAACTAGTTAATAAGGTTTTATATTTACTTTAAATTATTAAAAATATCTTGTATAAAAAAGTTTATTAATACAATAATGATACAATAAAATAAATTTTTTCACAGCAATATTTACGTGTATATACATATAAATATTTTTTTATTCGGTACTAGTGTATAATAAACTGTTTGATAAAATGTATTAAACTGAGAATTTGAAGTAAAATGCTTAGCTAAGATAACAATTATGATAAAATTTATTTGCAAAATAAATAAATTAAAACCTGATTTAACAAATACATGAATAGATACTGAGTTTAATAAATTCAAATGTTGCTGTGATAATTTATATAGATTGAAGATAGTAATTTATAAAGCATTCAAACAAGAATTTTTTAGCACTTATTAATCATAGAAATCATGAAATCAAAATAATTAATACATCTAGATTAAGATAAATTAATTTCTATTATTTTCTGATACTATAAATAAATGAAGCTGCTTTTAAAAAGTTTTAACTAAAAGTTTTTGCAACATTTAAATTTTGCGAATTTTTTTCAATTTATTTACATTAATTTCATTATTTAAATTAAATATTATGTTTATAATAATAAGATTATAAATAATATATAACATAATATAAAATTATTATTCATATTAAACAGTTTTTATATTAAATGTTAGTTGCTATTAATCAAAATTACAGAGAACTAAAATTGATCAAATTAAAATTTTTGTCATTATATAGATTATATCAACATACATAATTATGATAACTTAGAATTGAAATCACTGGCTTGTAATCTTTGTCACAGTGAATTTAATTTTTATTTCAAAACAAATTTAAAATAACAGTAGTATTAAATAAATATATCTCTAAGCAACACTTACTTGACAGACATTTCAGCAAAAACAGGTGCAAAGTTAACACAATTAGAATTCCAAACAGTATAAAATGTGATTAACCATGAAACTCTTGTATCTCTCTTTAACTCTTCCTACAAAAAAGTTTAAAGTTTTATTTTAAGAAATGCAGAAATAACTCTTCAATTAAAAAATTATCACATAGTATATTATTTCACTTATTAATACTTGTTACAACCTGATATTTTTTAAAATTTTTTGTAGTATTAGTAATATTAAAATATATCAATAAATTTTATTTTGAATTCACAGTTTTTTAATTTACTCAAAAATATTTGTCAATTAATATACAACAATTACTTTTTTGTTATAAATACAAAAAGAGCTCAACTTAATCATTTTAGGGGATAAGACAAAATAAAACGGAAAACAAAAGAAAATCTTAACTGTTTTCATATAGACCTTTTTTATGAGAATTTTTATGTGGTTTTTAATACTTTAACAATTTTGTAAGTTAAATTGATTAAAAATAATATTGTAATTAAAAATGAGAGAATTTGCTTGCATTGATTGAGTGAATAATACGAGTTAAATTTTTAAATTCATATTGTTGTTTTGACCATAAATTTATCATCTCACATTAAGCGTTCTTGACAAATAAAAGTATCTTTTCTCTGTACAAACTGCCTAAAGAATTAGAAATCTTAGCAATTTTCGTTTAAATGGGATGACGGATACAATTTTTTTTTTAATTTCTTAGATGTCATCACTAGATTGCTAACATGAGTAAAGAGCATTTCATGCTAAAGTGCTTAAGAATCCATTTCATAATAAATGAAATAAAATATGAACAGATCTGCCATTTAAAAAAAGGCTTATTGTTGGTATTTGCCTTCTTTGCAATCAAATAATTTAATTTCAAAGAGAGCAAATTTCACTCGGTTCACAAAAGTAGCCATATTAAAGGTTTTCAAAAGTTGGAATCAGAACTGACAGTCCTTATCTAGAAGATGTACTGCAGTTCAAGCAGTTTTCCAAAAGTATGATTGGTAGCATCTACAACAATTTGTACAGCAGAACAGAAACTCTACTATGCTTCAAATGACAAAAATCATTAACAAAGACAGATTGCAGCTCAAATCATACATAAAGAAAGGATAAGAATGCATAATCCAATGCATATGGAAAATTATTCATTTCTGTCCAAAATGCATATATTTATTTGTTGTAGTATCAGGAAAGAATACACTTGACATGTGAGGACTAGAAATGGTTAATGTGGTCAGATGACTAGTGCTTCACCTTACTTTGCATTGATGGTAGACCTCGAATATGGTGAGAGCCCCATAAAGTTTGAATACATCTTGCCTTACTCATACTCTGCAAGGAACTGGTGAAAATATGATAATAGAAGATATTCTCCTGGTATGGAATTTGTCTCTGGTATCTTTTGATGATAAACAAACAACCATTAAAATACTTAGATATATTGGCAGAATGAGCACATCCTACAATGTTGCACTCATGCTGTGACAGATATTTCAAGGATGCTAATGTAACTATTTGTTATCCTAGAAGTGTTCAAAATTGGTTGTTGAACATCAGTTTGACTTCTATCACTTTTCCTGGACACTTGCAGAGCCCAGATGTTAACCCATAGGAAATAAATGGGATATGAAAGATGCATCTGATGCTACTCATCTTTTTCATTTAATTTATTACATAACCAACACATGGTATTCTCTAGGCATAAATGTACTCCAGAAGCACCAAGATTTAATGCCCAAAGAGCATTTATCCATGAAAAATATGATCCAATAAAATATTTATATAAGCTTTCAAATTCATTGGTTAGTCAATAAAAGTAATAAACATACTAAAGAATACAAAATTTTAGGAAACATTTTCAAGAATAAATTACTCTTTTAAATTTTTTCTTATTTAATACAAGACAAATTACTAACATCAGGATTTTTCATTTTCTAATTTTGAAATAGAGCTACATTTTTTTTCAAATCCATGTTAGTAAGTTAGTTTTAATAATATTTGATCACATGAATCAATAAAGAAGATTACACAGCATTAAAGTATTGTCTTAGTACTAAAGCTGTTTTAAAGAATTTATTATTTTATAAGTTTTTTCACTTTCATTCTTAAAGTCATAGCATCAACTAAAAGAGACTTGAATCAGAGCCTAAAAAAATATAATTTTCTTCTACTGAAAGTTATTTAACCACAAACATTTAAAATTAAGATTTTTAAATCTGAGAAATCCTTGTTTTCACCTTCAAAATCAAAAAACTAATTTTGTTACATATTTTTTACATGAATTTCATATTCAAAGAAACAAATTTTAAAATATATATTTTCTTCAAATTGTCAACAAAATTAACAATGGCATTAAATACAATTTATTAAAATCAACTTTAATATCATAATAATTTCTCTTTCCATTTCAGTTTCTTTCTGTTTCTAGAACAGATCAAACTGACAATTGAATAGTTAGCACTCTTGTTTTTAGTTCAACAGGTCATAGGTTTGGATGTTTGGAGTGATTTAGAATCCACTTTAAATTGTAGCTCTTAGTCTAATTAACTGTGTGCAAAGAAACCACTAAGTAACAAACAAACCAGTCTTTTTTAGAAATATTTTTTTATGATCTAAATATTTACTTAGTAGGTAACTGAAAATTCTCTATCAAATGGCACTTTACTGGATTTTTTGGGAATTGTGGCCTTATCAAAATAGATCCCTTTTCTTTATAGAAAGTCTTGGATTCAATTGAAGTCATCCTTGAATAGAAAATAAGTGCTCAATTGTTGTTATTATTATTATTATTTTACAAACATGTCTATTAGGATAAGTGGTTGATAATTTTTAGATTTTTTTCTTGCGATATGTTAATATGGGTCATAATCTAAAAAATATTATTCTATAAGACAATATCATATAGTGTCACTTTAGCTGTCAAATAATCCAAACATTTTCTCAAAAGTGTAAAATTTTAAATCTATGAGTATTATCAAAATGAATCAAAATTAAAAGATATTTTAAATTATTCATATTAAGTTTTCTCCTTGAGTCATTCACACATGGAAACTTATTTAATTAGAGCCAATGGTTTAAAATAGATTTCTACCTGAAGTACAAGCCAGATGTCGATTGTCAATTCTCTGTGGTCTTCAGAGTAGAGCAAAAAATTTTAAACTATGGAAATTTCTGAGTTTGCTTTCTTTCTTTTTTTATTTATTTATTTTTTTTTGTATTCTTTGAGAGAGAAAAATTTAATGACAAAGAAATTTAAAAAATTAACAGTGACCTAATTAAAAAGTTGTTACACTTAGAAAATCCATACATATATGTTTTAAATCAGAGCTTGCTTTTATAAATTAAGAAAGAATAAAATTAATATAATCTGAAGACAAACAAACAACTTTTTTAAAAGGTGAGTGCTTAAAAAAAGCTGCAGAATAAAATATTTTGCAGTAAAAAAATTTCCTTTTTCTTTATTTTAAACAGTATAAAAATGTAATTTTTGAAATTTTATTTGTAGATTTACAAATTAATTTTATAAAAAAAAAGTATAACATATTATTTTTTGATATCACAACAATGAGTTGGGTTTTGATATATATATATTTTTAACATTTTTACATATATTACATACCTTATATAAGCTTTATGTCATGATTTTTTTTACTACAGATAAAATAGGAAGGAAAAAGTTACCTTTATTTTAAAACTGATGCCATTATGTTTTAATGCATTTTACAAATCATTTGATTTTAAAAAATACATTAAAATAAATGTAATAAACATGAGAGCAAAAAGTAAAACTTATTAAAATATTTCAAAATAATAGCCGTTATTAAAAAAATAATTCCATATTTGAACACATTTTAACACAAACGAAATTCAATCAAGAAAATACTTTTTTCAGATGCATTAAAACAAATAAAATTCCTAAACAAAAATAGAAAATTTTAGGTATGTAAAAAAAATAAATAATAAAGCCACATTTTGAATCATTCAAACCAAATCATCATTTTTAACATTTTATAAATAATATACAATTTAGACATAAAATGTAATAATATTTTACAACACAACATTTTTCTAAAATTTTTAAAGGAACTTTAAAAAAATGTTAATTTTAATTAGATAAGAGACAGTAAATCATTATTCTTTCTATATTAAAAGAAGAAAAAATATAAGCTATCTAAACAAAGAGAATTAAATACATTAATGTATGAGGGATCACTGAAATTTTTGTAATAACCCAAGGGTTAAAACAAAAAATATTAAAAAATTTTTTTGTTTTTTTTTTTAAGGAACATTCAAGTACTTTCCCTACTTCTTTATAAAGGTGAAGAGAATTTTTCGAAGAATAAATGCAACAGATCATTCATTTCTCAGAACATTATTCTATTAAATAATGTTCTTAACAACAACTTTATTTTTCCTTCTATTCAATATTAAACTACTTGTATATGAAAAATAAAAAATCCGTAAAAAGGATAAAATCATTTTCAAATCTTTAATTTTTCTAACACTTTTTGTTTGCAGTTGTCTCAAAAATGCTAGAGTGATCTTCATATGCATACTTTATTAGATAAATTATCAATGTTATAAAGTTAAAGAATCTATTGTGAAATTATTAATGAAATCGGTAGCATGTTCTTGAATCACATTTGATTTATACAAAAATTTGGTAATTTATTTCATGAAGGAAGTAAAATATCATTCATTTTTTTTGTTAATTTACTAACTTAAAATTAAATAAGTAAAATATGCTAGCTGTTAATAATAAAAATTATATCGAAGAATTCTTACATAATAACTTGCAACAACTTAAAATCCTTTACATAGTTATATAACTTTAAAACTGATTTAATGCAATTTATTAAAACCATGATTTAATACACATTTTAAAATACAATACATACTTCTAAATTTGCTCCTGTAAAGTAGACAACATTTTCAGGCCCTTCATAAGTAGGTTCTGGCAGTAGTAAAAGATGAACTAAGAGAATAAGTAAATATAATTTTTTTAAGTTATATAAGTATGTATATACACAACTAAATGCAATATCAAGAAAGACCAGTGATAATTCAACAAAATTTTTTGGCAAAAGGTTCTTTAACAATTTTTGCACATGAGGGCTAATTAGTCCAGGATCTAAAGTTATTTGGCAGATATCTGTTATACAAATGTCGAAATTATAGCCTTTTGTACTGAACGTTCTGTAGGAATGACAGGATAGCCTTAAATACAGAATCAGAGGATGCGAACCAGCTCCTGAAACCATGGTGTTAAGCGACCTGTGCCTAGGACTATTTGGCGTTGTGGTAATGATATCTTAACGGAGCCTCTAGTTGCCTGGTGAACTTCTAGAGCTTTTTTGCCTTGCCCAGTAACTTAAGCAATGCTGGGTAGACTATTGTATTACCCGAGCCTATTAATTGTTATGTTATGGCTGAAAAGACAAAAGCATTTGCATCTTTCTGCATTTGCAGGTGAAGCATCAGAAGTAGACCTTGCTGAAAAAGACAAGGGAACTCAGAGGCAAGCTAGTGAAGGAGCAGCAATGAATCCCTCACAGGAGGTAGAAATGACCTCAAAACCATCTTCTGGTGAGAGTCAGGAAGCTATCGCTAGCATGACTGACTCTCTGACCAGAATCAAGCATAAAAAGAGACTTTCTGGTGCCCAGAAGAAGCTGGTGAAGGAATGAAAAATCGCCGAGGGGACTTGGGTTGAAAAACCCAAGGTGAGAAGCGTCCCGCCAACCAGATGGACCAGGGCAAATGTGGCGTGTCACCAAGAGCCAGCTTACCTGTAAGCCTTGGGCGATACGCAACAGTCTTCCAGCCGTGGTTATTAAAATACAAAAATTATTACTGTTCATCCTTTTCTCATATTTGTTTCTAACTTTGATTCAAACAAAGTTGTACTAACAAAATATTAAATAATCCATTTTATCACTTCTTTCCATTAATTTAAATAACATGCCTTTTATTGTTAAACCTGTAGAAAGAAACTGCTCTTGTGAGAATGAAGAAGCAAATGAATAAAAACATTTGTTTACAATAAAAAATGTATAAAAGCTTTTTTTTATATTATTCAGATTTTTTATTAATGACAACCTGGAGAGTATTTATTCATACTCGTTTTTTATTTTATTATATTCGGTATACATTTTTTATTCAGGTGACTAAGAAACAAACAGATATAAGGAACTAAGTTACTATAGATAAATCTAAGAAGGTACTCTTTTTGAATGAGAGTGTTTGCTAAATATCTAGAAATGATAATCTGAAACAAAAGAAGCAAGGAAATATTTTATTTCTAACAGGAAATGAAATTTTAATTTTCAACACAAAATTATTAAAATATTAAACTTTTGGTTAATTTAAAACAAATACAAGATAAATCTCTTGAATTGTGCAAATAAAAATATTTCAGTCTATTGAGTTATTAAAAGAGGATTCATCATTTAATCAGTTGCCATAGAAATTTGACGTATGTAAAAGCTTGACAAATGCGACCTTGGAATTTATTAATATTTATTGGGGAGAATATTAGATTGAATTAGAAAAACAGAAATATTTTTAAATATTTTAAACTTTATTATTTTATTTTATGGCATAAAATTTAAATTATAGTTTTTAACTTAACAGAATAAACAATAGAAATTTGTAAAAAAACATCTACTTTTGGATAATTTGAGAAAGAAATGACTAAATTACTACAATGCTTTTAATATATTTAATAAAATATAAAACGTCAATCTTTTTTTACATAATAAAACATTATAGAAAAGATGGCATTCTTTATTATTTGTTCATTTTTATTAGATTTTAGGAATCTTACTCATAAAAATGCTGTCTAAATGTTTAGATAGAAATACCATAAACAGGATTCATACAGATTTCCAAGAAGTGAATTCTGGGAGTTTTCTAGCGGTCAAATAAAAAATTCTCTGGAAGTATCAACATTTATGTTATTTTATTACTTAACATTCATATTATTTAAATAGTTTTTTATTTTAAAATTTGTTCATAACCAAATAGGCATATAATTATATAGTATGCAATATTTTTCAATTACATTTGCAAATAGAAATACTACAAAAATTGCTGAGAATATTTTTATATAAGATAGAATTATATTTAATGATAACTTCCAATACACACTCTATCTTTAAAATTCACAGTAAAAAATATTATTTAAATAATCAATACTCTTTACATTACTGAATTATACATTGTATAAAATAATGGGTAATTTTAGAGTTTCTAGGCAGCTTCATTAGATTTCTATCAATTAATTTATTGAGTATTTTAAGATGTTCAAAACAAAATAATCACAACTATTAAATAAAGCTTCAAGGATGAGATTTTTTTTATCCAATTATTATTTAAATGTAAAAAATTGCAAATTTCCTTCTGTTTATTTTCAAACTTTTAAAAGCTATACAATTTCACATCCATATTCTAAACTTCTTTATTTCTTAAATCATTCAATAGATTTTCAAATTTCTGGGTTATTTATACATGCACAATATTGCTATTAGAAAATGCTTAATTTTCCATCTTTAAAGCATTCGCTCTTCTTCTTTTAATCCATAATTAATACTGATAACTGTTGCTTCTCTGAAGTACCACAGCCATATATATTTGATTTCACAATCAATTTTAATAATCCAGCTCTTTCAGTTTCTCAGAATACTCCATTGTAAACCCAAACACTTTCTTTTATTTTCAGAGCACCGATTTCTTCAAGAACTGTTTTTCACTTTCCTTTGGTTATCAATTGCTATTTTTGCTGTTTAAATTAATCTAATTTATACTTTTGCCAGGCACCAGCAGCAAAACTAAGTAGATCTTTGCTAATTATTATATTGACACTTTTTATGTTTGCGACGTGATCATCAATAATGCACTTAGCCACAATCAACAGGTGCTTGACTATGAAAATAGTAAAAGCAAATTAATTACTTTTCATAAGTCATAATAATTTTGTCTTTTTGAGAGTAAGTTAAAATAAAAATTTTCAATTCTATTTTTACTAGGATCAAATTTTTCATCAATACAATTTTGAAACCTTACAATTGATAGTAAAGGTTAAACACTTCAACAAAATTATAAAATTTCTACTTCTAGAAAATTACGAAATTCTTTCTGAATCATAAAAAGCCAATCTTCGAATGATTTTTTCAGATTCCATTGGTCATTGAAAAGAGTCTTTCCATCAGGCATATAAAATAATTTATATTATTCATAAACAAATTTATTCCTTTGATGCACAATTTTCACCAAGGCAAATATATGAAAAGTATATTTTAACTCAAAAATTTATCAAATTTTATTCAAGATAAAAAGGAGAAGAACAAGTATGAAAAAGAGTAAATTAAAATCCTCCACTTTACATACATAAATCTAAATACCATATTTGGTCTAGACTGAACTGGGTTATCATCAAACTATTGTGGCTGAACTGGATTTTTATATTAGTCAAAGTCATGAATATAATTTAATATTGATAGTGCTGTTATCTAGTGGTATAATTTAAAACTAATATGATTTGATTTTTAAAAAATTTAAAATATAAAAAAAAATAAAATTATAATATTTTCTAATAAAAAATATATGTATACAAGTAAGCAAGAATTCTAGAAGAAATTCATGATTTTCAAGAAGTCCAGTCAAAATTCCAGGAGTTGCATGAGCTTGTTTTTTCTGAAGAATTTTATTATCATTTTTTTGCAATGTCCAAATTTTTGGAAGCAAATAAAAATGATACATTTTAAGAAGAGATAAACATTTTAAACAGCTTTGATAAATTTAGAATAAATAATAATATAAATTTTTAAAATACATTTCTTAAAAGATTAAATTCTACCCCACATGTGTAGGTATAGATAAAAATCCTACTTACTAAGGCATAAAACTGAATAGATGACGCCAAATCGAGGATCAGTGTAAAAGAAGAGTGCAATATTAGCCAACTTCGCATACATACAGAAAGAAGAGAGATAAGGAATCATTTGAACAGCACCTGAAAATATAAAATATTAGAAAATATTTTTTTAAAGAAAAATCAGTTGAGAAATTTTGTTATTTAAAATTTTCAAATGAAACAACAACATTTATATTTTAAAATTATGTTCAAAAAATTCCTGTTTCTTATTATCATGAATCAAGTAATTAAATTATATTTGGTAAAAAAAATTTCAATGTCACAAGCAGTCTCCTTTTATTTTAACTAAGTTCATAAAATATAATAAATTTAAACTATATTTAAAAATTATTTCATTAGCTAAACAATTTTACTTTAAATACATGAGTAAACAAAGAATCTTCATAACATTAGAAACACATAAAGCAATGTATATATTCTATTTATTAAACAATGTTTTAATTTCTATGTTATATGCTCTGTAAAAAAGTTAAGTCCAATTTGACATTTTTAAGTTTTTATAAACTTTAATGAAGTAAACATGTTTTTCATGAAAAATTATTTTGCTACTCTTAGAAGAATGAAAGATTTTATATACTTTTCAAATCAAATTGATAAATTTAAAATATTTAGGAAATAATATATTAAATAACATTGATTATCTCAAGTTTTGTTATATGCACTTGACAACTTTGATTTCTCAATAACTTATAATGCCAGGCATTCTTTAAAAACTTTTAATATGCTAACAATTACAGCAGTTTTCATTGATGAAAGAAAACATGCACTTTTATTTAACAGAAACTATTTTAAGACATTTTCAGACTTTTTAAGAGTATGTTCAAATTTGTATCTAAAAAAAATAATAATAACGAATTATGACATATGATATAAAAACAAGTATAAAAGATTTGAGAATGGATGCAAAGTATAAAATTTACCTCTCTTTTTGGTCCGTAGCAATACAATAACAGCAAGAAATATAAGTATCTCAGTTTCTTTCTAGAAATAAACACACACTTATAATTGTTAAAAAATTAAAAATGTTTCGAGAAATATGTTCACATATTACCAATAAAATTAGTATAATGTAAAATTCAAGCTCATTTTACAAACAAATCTAAGTTCTCATAAAAAAAATGAAAACTACTAAAAATTTATAAATGAAAACTTAAGAATTAATAAAGTAGAACTATTATGTAGACTATGTAATATTAATTAATACTTTTATATTTCTCAATTAACATAGGACAAAATATAATTATTAAATTACACTTAGCTTTACTCACTTGTTACATATTTTATTAATATTATTAATCACCAAATTAATTTTTTTCATTCCTTCAGATATAAGAACTTTATATTACTTTATTATACCTAAAGTGTAGTTTTCTTTCCTAATAACTTGCCTTTCATAATTTCAGCCTAAAAGGTATGACCTTAACATAAAATTAAGTAAATATTTATTTAATTTGTCTGCAATATCATAAAAATGACCTATGAAAATTGGAAAAATAATTGTAACAATACAGGAAGATCATATATACCTATTATACCCCAGAAAAAGATTAATTAAAGAAATACATTTTAATATAATAAAATATGTAATTGAAAGAACTATTTTAATTTCACTATTGATGCAACAGACAAAAATTTTCCACTGTAAATAAACCTTAATTGACATGAGCTATACCCCATTAACTTCTTTTAAATTTATCATTTATTGTTTTCTTATGAATTATTATGTGTTATTTTATTTGTTCTTATAAACAAGAAAATACCAAATTTTACTATTTACTTTGGAATAATATTAGACAAAAAAAAAAAAAAAAAAAAAAAAAAAAAGAAAAATTAAATTTTGGCAATAATATTTAGAGTATCATTCATGACCAAACAATGAATAAGACTTCATAAAAAAATGCATAAACTCAAATATTTTCTAAATCTCAAACTATTTAACTAATATTTTAAAATAATGTCCTATTAATAGATCAGCAAATTATGTAAGTCAAAAGTTTAACATGTAGAAATTCAGTGAAAATAATACGAACAAAAATCTTTTAAATTAAACAAAGGAAATATCTAAATTTTTGAAATTAACATAAATAATTTCATGCTTTATAATCATTTCAATATATAAAAGATATTGAATTAAGATAGAACTGAAGAAAAATTGTTACTTTTCATTATGCTTATGATCTTAAATAAAAAACATGTTTTTTATGTAGAAACCAAAATAATATAACGCAAATCTGATGATTTTAATGGCTCAAAATTTAATTTAAATATATTACAATTGAATTTTTTTATGCAAAAATTGACTAAGTGTGATAAACAGAGCTGACCAAACTAAATGTTAAACAAAGCTAAAGTGAATTAGTGCAAAAGATGGCTTACTGATAATTTTTTCCGTTAAAAAGAGCATTATAATCAAAAGTCATCAAGCATAAAAAACAGTTTTATATAACAAAATTTGTTTTTGTTTCATTGAAAAAAGGCACTGAATGCAATCACTCAGCCATATGATTACTAACCAGTTTCCCCCAGAAATAAACAATGGCATTTAAATAAGTTTTGTCATTAAGTGATAATTATTAAATTTATAAAATGTAAATAAAATGTTTGTATTATTTTTAGAAGTTTCTAAAAATGTAAACCTTTTAAAACAATACATGATGCAAATGAAATATTTACAACAGTAATTCGTGATTTTTTTTCTTTCCCAATATCACATTTAACATAGGATGGTATAATGGAAAAATACTGAAAAATCATTTGTAAAAATTCACAGTAAAAAAATGTAAAAAATTTTTTTCAATATCAAGGTAAATGTAGTTCTTAATCAATTTAATTAATTGTAAAAGTAATTAAAAACTGAAAATCTATCTGAAATTTATAGAAAATTATATATTAACAAACTACACTGGTCAACAGTGGTTTTGGTGCCAAAGATTTTGGAGGTGATTTTATATGAATTTGATGCGCTGAATCCAAATAATATGCCATTAATTTTTGCCTAACAGCTCGAATTTTTAAGATATCAACATTTTAATGAATCATGCATTACACTATTTTAAAAGAAAAACCATGGTTTAAACAAACAAATTAAACAGGGAATTTTTATTATATTACATAGATATTGCTTATTAAATACAAAAGAAAACAGAAAAAGACATGATTTAAACAAATTACTCACTGAACATTTCGGAAACTTTTTTTTGCGTGACATTCTTGAATGTATTTTGGAACAATTCCGTTTTAAAGTCCAGCAGTAATCTGCCATCATGTGAGTATCCCATCTTCCTTGATAGCGATCCTCCATACATTTTATATCTTGGTGAAATTTTTCACCTTGCTCCTCACTAATGTCTCCTAAATTATCAGGAAAATGGTCTAAGTGGCTATGTAAATAGTGCACCTTAATGCTCATGTTACACCCAAGGGATCTGAAATTATACAGCATTTCATTGACTAATTTAACATAGTTTTCAGCTTTGTGTTTACCCAGAAAATTTTGGACAACTGAAACAAATGAATTCCTGGCTTTTTGTTCAATCTCATTCATTGAATTTATGAAGTCAGGGTCTTTAATCAGCTGTCTTATTTGTGGGCCATTAAATATCCCTGCTTTAATTTTTTCCATACTCAACTGAGGCATTTTTTTCCCTATATATGCAAAGCATGATCCATACATATCAAGAGCCTTTACAAACTGCTTCATTAGACCCAGCTTGATATGCAGTGGTGGAAAGATGATTTTCTCTCGTGGAACTAAAGGATCGTTGATGATATTCTTTTCCCAAACATCCATGTTTTCTCTCCTAAGCCACTCTTTTCTAACCCAGTGTTGCGTTTTGTCTCTGTTATCCCAGAGGCACAAGAAACAAGGATATTTTGTGTGGCCACTTTGCTGTCTGAGGAGAAAGTTTACCATTTTTAAGTCTACACAAATCACCCATTGGTGTTCACGATACTTTATTTTTTCCAAGACCAAAGCTATGGTGTCATATTGCTCTTTCATTTTCATTGAGTGAGCAGTTGGTATTGAGCCATATTTGTTCCCATTATGTAGAAGAACACATTTCAAACTTTGCTTTGAGCTGTCAATAAATAGGCACCAATCATCTGGAAAATATTCAGGAAGACCCACTTTTACCAGGAGTTCTCTAACAGCATGACAAAATACAAGATTTTGTTCTTCAGAGAAAAAAGGTAGCAGATCTTTCTCCCTTGTGCGATAGAATGTAATTTTCGTTCCTGGTTCAAGTAAATTTTTTTCCTTCAACCTGGAAGCCAGTAATTCAGAAGCTTCTTTCGACAGATTGAGATCTCTAGTGAGGTCATTTAACTCATCTTGGTTGAAACATTGAGGAATTGATGATATCGTTTCAAAATCGCTGTCACCTTCAGTAGTATCAGAATTCTGATCAGAGAGACAATTAGCGTCCTCACAGAGTTCTGGTAGCTGGTGAAAAGTTGGAATTGGCACTTCTTCTGAGTGAGGGATAGGGCGTCTTGCAGAGACTAAATCTGGATAAGTCAACTTATTACGGTTCTTTCGATTGATTCCAGTAATATTTACTAGGCAGAAATAACAGTCATCAAAGTGATTTTTTGGTTCTCTCCAAACCATTGGTACACCGAATTTCAGGCTTTTCCTTTTCCCGGTAGTCCACTGTCGTAAATGCTCTGTACAAGTTTTACAGACAATATGTGGTGCCCAGGTTTTATCCTGATCACCAAGTTTAACATCAAAATATCCAAGATAAGCCCTCTTTACAAAGTCACTAATAGATTTTCTGTTTTCCAGTAGCGTGTATTCTCCACATATGTAGAATAAAATATCAGGATGATGTACACAGCTTCTTCTACTTGAACTCATTTAATTTCTATTCAACAACACAAATACTTAAGATTTACTTTTTAACAACTCATTACTAAAGAAATTTCATATGACGCTAACCTCTATCTATCTGCACCGATGGAATTCACGAACTATTCTCAACTCTCAACTGCGGTTGAAGCTTTGAAGGTCACTTCAGATAGTGGACAGACATCTCCATCTATCGGATTTCTATGGAACTAACTGGATAGCACTAATAAGTAGGATTCAATCCCATTTATTAAGAATTTGTCAACTAATCAGTTATATATCTCATATTGTTTGTCTTCTTTTTATAATAAATGAATTAAAATAATAATTTTTAAAAATAATAATTAGTTATTTCCAAAATATTATTATTTTAAATTCAGTTGGTTACAAAAGAAGACTGACAATAGGGCAAATATACAAAAATGTTTCCCTGTATAAATTTTACAACACTTGTACTTGAAAGTACTAAATAGAAAAAAAGCATTGATAGATAAGTGAATTTATCTAAAAATCTAGAGCTGATACAGAAAAACTGCTTTCATATTTAGATTCAGCAATAAAATATAGTTAAAATCTGCTCTAAAATCCTAAGCACCAAAAAAAAATAAATTTTTTTTTGTAGGCCTGTGTTATATTTCCTACTAAGTTGACTTTTTATATACTTTCACATAATACCAACACATAGAATTGCTTGGATAGTGAAATTTAAACAATAAACCATTAATATTAATTTCAATGATTGATAGAGTATGAATTGTTTCAAATTAATGACGTAAAATATGATTGAAATAAAAACCCTTGTTTTTTAAACTTAAAATATCCGATATTCATTATTCCTTTTTATTAAAGCTAACACACACACACACTTGAAGTTTCGACAACGTTACAGTAAAAAAATAATAATTTCACATCTAAAGGAAATACATAGATAGAATAAAAACTAGACGATAAGCCAAAATGCATACACCTAACAGACACAAAAGACTTACTAACATAAATTGTGCATGCTCATTTAAATAATAATAAAGCAACACACTAGAAAATTTTTTTCCTTGTATTTATACAAACCAATATATATATATATATATATAGGCTAAACTGAGTATTACGGTCAACACCTCGTGATGCGAGATCATAATGTTGAAGTCCGGTTGCACGCTGAAAAGTCGCCAGATCTAGTCGCCAGATCAGTTTTACCGGAATTTCATGGTGTCTCCCCATAATGTCTTGGAGGATGCCATCCGTCACTTGTCACCCCAATTTCTTGGAAAAGCAGGATGTTATCCATCAATTGTCAACTCAAAACCTGGGAAAAACTTGCTTGTTTTAGCCATTTTCATTTAGCAAGGCTGTGAATCAGTTACTTCTCGCTGTTTCTCCTGATAATAATCAATAGCGCTTTGAGATGCAGGCTATGAATTTGAAAGAATTATTTCTTTTGAGTGCAAAGGGTGAGAAAGAAGTGATTATGTGGTTTATGAATGTTGGTTTAATTTGAAAAATTATTTATGTTGTAAATGTGGTGAGGAAATGAAACTTGTTGATAGAATGGATGTGAGTGATAAGTGTGAATGGAGATGTAGTGTGAGAGGTAAGGATAAGCATGATGTGAAAAGAAAGCGTCACGAAAGGGTTCATGGTTTTCTCATGGGCGATTGCCTGTGTGAGTGTGTTGTTGCAAATGATGTATATGTGGGTGAAAGATTTTGCAAATAAAATATATGTGATGAGTTGAAAGTATCTAGTCATGCGGTGGTTGATTGGAAGAGTTTTTGTCGTGAGGTGTGTGTTGAAGTGTGTCTGAAAGCAGAATGAAATGGTGGGAGGACCTGGTGTGATTGTTGAAATAGATGAAAGTAAATTTGGAAAGAGAAAGTATAATAGAGGAAAGAAAGTTGATGGAAGGTGGGTGTTTGGAGGGATCGAAAGAGAATCTGGAAGGTGTTTTATGAAAGTGGTAGCGAGCAGGTCGAAAGATGTATTGCTAGGAATTTTGAAAGAGAATGTTGTGCCTGGAAGTATAATAATATCAGATTGCTGGAAGGCTTACGATTGTTTATCAGGCGAAGGCTTCAGCATATTAAAGTAAATCATAGTTTGCATTTCAAGGACCCCGAATCAGGCGAGCACCACGAATACAATAGAAGGGACGTGGAGTGCTATAAAAAGAAGCCTTAAAGGAACTCGGCAGGTAGGAGATCAATTCGATTCCTATCTTGCTGAGTATATATAGCGTAAAAGC
The DNA here is from genome assembly GCA_030067965.1 of Latrodectus elegans. Taxonomy (NCBI): domain Eukaryota; kingdom Metazoa; phylum Arthropoda; class Arachnida; order Araneae; family Theridiidae; genus Latrodectus; species Latrodectus elegans. The sequence goes on from CM057819.1 coordinate 21,276,013, forward strand.
ACTCTCGTCCACCGATATTTTCAAAGATTTCATTGAGGCAGTCCTAAATATCTACAAACCTTTGAATAAGGATCCATACAAAATGATGCCGAGATTGGAAGAAACATGAAGGTAAGATTTAGGTCAATTATTTTTACGTAATGCTATTTAATTTATTTCAGATCTGTTTGTTTAATATATAAAATTTTTAATTTTAAAAATTATTTTTTTTGCATTAAGCGTTTTAATTTACTTCAGATCTGTTTGTTTAATATATAAAATTTTTAATTTTAAAGAATTATTTTGCATTAAACGTTTTAATTTACTTCAGATCTGTTTGTTTAATTTGTAAAATTTTTAATTTTAAAGAATTATTTTTGCATTAAACGCTTTTCAATTTACTTCCAGATCTGTGTTTGTTTAATTTGTAAAATTTTTAATGATTTGTATCATTCTATTTAAAATCAGTGGATTTATCAATAATGTTTTCCCTATATATATTTATTAATTTAGAATTTAAATTATAGTGTATAAAGTTAAGTAGTGAAATCGTAAAGTGTTAAGTTTTATGTAATATTGTTTTAGTATCAATCTATTTAAAAGACGAATACTATTTTAATGTAATGTTTAGCTTAGTAATTTTAATTGAATGCTTGTAATGATTGTTATATATGTTTTCTCATTGTAGTAAATTTAATTTGGGAGGACCTCCCTCCGTTTATGCAAATATCCTCGTTCGCGCAAGTTTTCATTAGCTTCACCTCCCGCCGTTTTTCTGTTGAGTATCTCAATTGGTGCGTTCTTCAGGGTTGCCATTCACTAACGGCAACGACTACCTCACCCACTTGGCGAAAAATTTTTTCGCCAATTTCGCCAAAGTGTTGACCGTAATACTCAGTTTTACCATATATATATATATATATATATATATATATATATATATATATATATATATATATATATATATATAGTGTTAGGTATTAGGAAAAATATAATGTATTAGAAAATAAAAATGTTAAATAAGCTATCACTTCTTTAAATGAATATAAGGAACATTTAGTAAGATATCCACTACGTTTACTGAATAGGAAAAAATATATTTTTGGATGCTTCTAAGCGAAAATTGACGATTTTTTTTGTCGCTAAAAGTGTTTAATGATTTTAAAAATGATTCACACATAATTAATAATAAAAAAAAATTTATCATCATACTCAGCATCATTTAATCAGTGCCATATGTATAGAAACCAATGGGCATCCTAAAGTATAGGTTACCCATGACAATATAGTACTTTGAATGTTACAGAACAGATATGTTGCAAATAGCAAATATTACTAAAATACTTACGAACTCCAATTCACATCCTGACTTAGGATATAATATTGTGCAAAAAGGATGAACAAGTTTAGTAAATAAATAAGAAACAGCTAAAACAAAATTAAGAATATGATGAGGATGTATAAGCCTCTTTAATTCTTTCAATGTGAAAATACTCATTTTGTTTGAGGAGAAGAACTTTGAACAATTAGTATTAACAATTGGATTAAACTTTAAGGAGACATTTCACAGTAATTGATTTGATCAGATTTATTGATATATTTATGATATGAAATTGAGGTCGAGATTTTACAGGCTTGAGATTTTTATCATGTTTTTGATTTTAATTTACTGAATATTTATCAGACTTAATCTGAAAACACACACACACACACATATATATATATTAGGAATATTTGAAAATATTGTAAAAAGTCATAGAAATTGATTTCAGAACCAATCTAATTTTAAAACTTTATTTAAAAAAAGCTCCGATAATAAGATAGATTGAACCGCAAACAGGGCGATTATCTTTATTGAAATATTGACAGTGAAACTATAGATTATGGTTGATGTTAAAGTGACGTCATAAGCTGAATAAAATAAGCATAGGAGACCACACGGGTGTCTCCTATAGACCCCTATAGTATGTAAACGTGAAGAAAAAAAACAGAGATTCACAAGTTGTAAGTATTGGTCCATGAAAAATTTTCTGGTTTTCATAATAAAGAACAAAAATTTTGGCTTGGATTTACTTATCAACGTACTCAGGTATCTATCATTCACTAGGTAGGTGCTCAAACATATTCGAGACTCAGTTCAAACACAGTATTGAATGGAGCAATAGATAATAGTACAAGTGTACACCAAATATCGAGACTTGCAGAGTGCCGCCCGTGCGCTTGCTCTTCTGGGATGCTTGTTTGGACCTGCAAAGGGATGAAATGCGACTTGCGCTGTCCTTTCAATCTACATTAGTATAAATGTATTTATATACGAATAACGTATATGAATACCAAGAATAAAACATTATTCATTTGTTTCGGGTATTTTGAACATAGAGGTGAATCAATGTCACTGTTTGCAGCGCCGGAAAAAGTAAATATCTGCCTATTTGTTATACATATATTTATTGTATATTTTAATTCATCAATCATAATATATTTTTGTTTTACTATTTGAATGTAGTAAGTAGTTATGTAGCAAAAATTAAATAGTATAGATTAATCAAAACTTCTATAAAAGAACAAAAACCCAGGGAAGATTAAATTTTAGGTACCTAGGTACATTTTTGTTTCAAAATATTTATTTACGCAATGACAGCGATTCATTAAATAGTGGTGTTTCTGTTGGCATTTTTTTATTGCAATAATTCTATTCTGTTGTGTTATAATAGCTATATTCTGGTAAAATCATCTCAAAAACAAAAAAAAAAAAATTACAGTTAATATTTTTTATTGTTGATTTACATTTGTTGTTCTTCGTCGATTTTTGTCAATTGTTGATTGTTTGTAATAATAAATGTTTACAATTTTGTATAACTAACTATTATTTTAATAAAAAGAACACAAGAAAATGCGCTACTTTTTCTTCTTAACACCCCAAATTTAGAGCCATATTTTTTAGTAGTTTCGGGAATACAGTGGAAGTGTAGCAGCAGTTGGTCTACCGAAAATAGTAAAAATTTGAAACTGGTCCGCGAGAAAAAAAAGTTTGGGAACCCATGCAATAGAGTCTTATCTGCTTGGTAGGAGTGGTAGATCAAGTCTACGATTTATCGATCTAAAATAGTTTACGGAGTGTCGGCATGCAATTCAGATCTTTTTTCACTCATAAAATTTATCACCTTCTCAAATGTTGGAAAATTCATCGAGTCACGGAATGTACAAATAATGCTGAAATAGCTTTGGATAAAGAAGATACAACACAGATTAACTGTTTCTCTCCAAAACAATCACTACATAAATTTTCTCGCTTGTAAATAATGCAAGACATAATTTCTATATATAAAAAATCGTATTAATATAAAAATGAATTGTTAAAAGCTGAAGAATATCGACATGGATTTGCAATTGTCTTGGCAAAACTTAAAAAAATAGTAAGGATTATGTTGAATCAAAGGCAAACTCAATGGGAGAAAAAAGTTAATTTAAGCTACCTTGTTTGGATTGAAAAGATTTTCAGGTAATCCGAAAGATTACTCACTCGCTTGGTCCCGAATTTTTAAAATCCATAAAGACAGTATTCCTGATGAAAATAAATTTCAGTATTTAATAAAAAGTGCAGTGCCCTTATCCAAAGCAGCATCTACTAGTCAACTAGTAGATACTTATCCACCAACTCGAAAAAATTATCTCAAAATTATTCTTCGACTGAAAGAAAGATTTTTCTGTGAAAATCTACTTGTTCAAATTTATACTCAAGATCTTCTAGAACAGTGGTGGGCAAACTAGGGGTTGCAAAATTTTTCTAAAATGCATTATGCCTGCATGCTACATACCATACAGTGTACATATAAAGAGTGAAGCGCTGTTACTCACTGTCTGTTTAATTGCAATTTCATGCTGTTCACTCTTTCTTTGACTGTAATACGTAATGTATGGTAAAGATGCAAATTTTTCACTTCGGTAAATAACGCCCTCTTCGTGGTAATTCGCCAGTTTTATTGAAAAGCACCTATTTGACTAGACGTTAACCGCAGGGAAAGGGAAAAATTCGTTTTCGTGATCAGCCAATCAGATGGCGAGGTATACGGTGTATTTGATAGTCAGAGTGAAGACGTGAAGGGTTCGCATGAAGTTGTAGCATGTAGCAGTTGGCCTGCAATTGTTTTAGTTTATCCTCGAGTTTTATCATGTGACGTTGTGTAATATGATTTTTTTTTATACATTTTTATCGGTCTTTGCTATTCTTTGTTATCACACATGTACTATCATTAGAGAAAGATCTCTGTTAATTTTAGTGAATTTCTCAAAAAAATAATAATAAATAAATAAATAAATAAAATAAAATTTTACATATTATTTCATTTGTTTTAGTTTAAATAATTGAACCCCTATCGTCATGATGGATAAATGGGTAGATACATCTTCAGCTAACGAACAAATACTGATGAGAAGTCGCAAAATACTGAACCAAATGCTCGATCTAAAAAAATAAGAAAATACAATGAGAAATTTATTAAGTAAGGTTTTAAATTTTGTGTTGTTGATAATGAAGAACGCATGATATATGTCATTTGCAACAAAAAATTAGCAAATGAGATTATGAAACTAGCTAAATTAAAAAGGCACTTGGAAACTAAACATAAATAACTGCAAAATAAAAATGCCGATTTTTTTCAAAGATGAGCTGAAAATCTGAAAATTCAAAGTGCACATTTAAAAAAATTTACAACAATACCTAAGAAAGCATTACGATCTTCTTTAGAAGTTTCTTATCTAATAGGAAAAACAATGAAACCCCATACAATTGGAGAATCCCTTATCCTTCCTGCAACAACTAAGATGACATCAATTATGCATGGAGATAAATATGGAAATGAACTATAAGATATACCATTATCAAGAGATACCGTGTCTCGGCTGATTTCCGAAATGTCACGAAATATCGAGTCAGAAGTCATAAAACGCATACAAAATTCATCTGTATTTGCTTTACGACTGGACGAGATTACCGATATCACTTAACTGTCGCAACTAATTATTTACGTTAGGTTTATTTTTAATGAAGATATAACAGAAACGTTTTTATATTGCAAAAGTTTGGAAGGAAAAACAACTGGGGAAAAAATATTCGAAGTAATAAATGAGTATTTTGAAACAAAGTCCCTTACCTGGGCAAACTGTGTTGCTGTTTGTACTTATGGTGTTGCAGCATTAACATGTTCGGAGGGCTCAGAGTCTTTATTGAGAAGGTGGCGCCTCATATGGTATTTAATCACTGTATGATTCATCGGCAAGCTCTTGTTGCAAAAGATATTGATGAAGTTTTGCACAATATATTACTGTTAGTTCAATTAACTACATTAAATGCTACAACCTTCTCTCTTTAATACTTTGCAATGAGATGGGCTCAACGTATGAGAGATTACTATAACGCATCGAAGTCAGATGGGTTTCAGGTGGGAAAATACTATTATTTAATATTTGATTTGAGAAATGAAGTGTACATATTTTTAATCGAAAAGAAACATAGATTGGCAAGTTATTATATTAATGAAGTTTGGTTAGGGAAACTCAGCTATTTAGTTGATATTTTCGAAAAACTTAACGACTTAAATTTGAGCTTGTAGGGTAAGATTTCAACTATCTTAACTTCTGCTAGTAAAATTCAAGCGTTTAAGAAAAAGCTTAGTCTTTGGCAAACTGAACTGAATAAAAACAACACCGACATGCTCCCTTGCTTTAACGATTTTCTCAAGTAAAATAATATATATATATACACATTTAAAAACATTTCCAATCACATTGAAAAGTTAAGGGAAAATGTTTCAAGAATTTTCCTGAAAACGATATTGGTTGGATTCGTGATCCATTTTCCTTTGACATATGCAGTTCAACTCTTCAAGTTAGTGAGAAAGAGTAATTAATAGACCTAATTAGTGACTCAGCCTTGCCAAAAATTTTGGCTATCCGTGGAAAAACAATATCCGGATTTATGCAAGAATGCCATCAGAGTGTTAATATAATTGTCATCAACGTATTTATGTGAAACTGGATTTAGCAAACTAGTTTCAATAAAAACTAAATACCGCTCGCGTTTAAGCCCTAAAGATGATATGCGAATTGCAATTAGCAACATACATCCAAACATCGATGAGATAATTAGAAACTTGCAGCCCACATGCATCTCATTAAAGGGCAATTTACTAATTTTTGTGTCATACAAAAAGCATTCTTAAAAATATAAGTAAAATTAATATGAGTCAAATATGAGGATTTTTTATTCGATGAAACGAAAGAAATGCAGGAAATATACATCATATTTGTGAGCATTTATCTCTAGGGGTCGCCAAAAATTTTTTCTCTGCAAAAGGGGTCGCAGTCGAAAAATGTTTGCACACCACTGTTCTAGAAGACTGGTGATAAAAATCTCATCCGATAAATAAAAAAGTTTACTTATCTAAAATGTATTATTTACTCAAATGTAAGCTGACAATGTTGAAGAGTTTGGGAAGAACGAAGGAAATATTTGCTGATTTCTTGGAGACCCTTGTGGCTAAAGTGAATATTACGGTCAACACTCGCTAAGAGAAAAAAAAACTTTATGTAGTTAAATATGAGAATTTTTCCCGTGTGAAATTAACACACCGAAAGCAATTAATCACCAAATTTAGGTATGACCTTTCAACGTTTGGCTATAATTTGAATTTGACCAATTTTTCTCTTTTAATTTTGCAATTTTAATTTTTTACTGTTTGTTTATGATACGTTTTTGTTTAATTTCTAAATATTTTTTTGTTCTAAATGTGGTAAACAAATGAAACGGTTTGAAAGAATGGATCTTTGGAGAAAGAAGAATGGAAAAGATTGTCCTTTCAAAAGAGCAAATCAATTAAGTAAAACAAAAATTACCCCAAAAATTCAATATAGCTTCAAACTAGAAGATGAGTGTGACATAGTAATCAATTTAACCTTTTTTTTTTAAAACAAAATATTAATACAGTGTAAAATCTGCCAGATTTATGTTATTTCTTCATTAATTTACGTATGAACAAAAAAAGTATGGATTTTCTAGATCCATGGCTTTTTGTACGCAATTCCGCTAAATATTTGCAATTACGATGGAAAAATTTGGTCCATCACAATCCTGTATTTTTACATATCGCAGAATGATATATATTACAGAAATACAGGCATCTGATTGACTCAAGTGAGTCATCTAAATTTCAAATATTTACCTGTGCCTTAATGTTATCAAGGATATGAATTTTTCGCAAAATGATATTATTATTAAAATTTATACTGCTGCACTGTTTTTTATGATCTTTCTCCATCGCATTCGATTTGTAATTGTTTTTTTTATTTATTGTAAAACAGAAGAACCCCCAAAGAAGATTTTGCTTCACCCCCTAATTAAGTAAAGACGGTTCTTGACGATACATCTACTTGGAAAATTTAGGGCTATACTAGGCTCAATGCACAATCTTTTTGAAAGCAGGTTATCTGACATGAAATCTATAAAGGCAAAATATAGATGTTCCTTCTCTGATAAATAATTTATTCATGCAGTTGCTTCCTTTATTAAGAGCAAATATCAACAGTAAATTTAATATCGTGGTTCTAGATAGTAAAAATCAACATTCACAAATTTCCTAATTTCTTTTGAATTTGATATTTTTTTAATAAATTAAAATGATAATTTAAACGTGAGTTTTTGTACCATACCTTTTATTTAATAATGCAGCCCTCCATAAGCAACATATTTTATTTATAGCTACCCTTAAGGCACTAGCAGCTGGAGAGCCCTAATCTAAATAATCGTCAGCTATAGAGATACTTTTTAATACGCTGGTTTTTCATGAGCAGAATGAAACTTTATTCGTAGACGCTACACGGAATCACATGTGGCGATTGTTGATATTTTATTTTTTTTTATAGAAGACTGTGTTGCTTGTGTCTTCTGTTTTAAAATCTGTTTCTTTTTTGAAATAGTAACTGCAATGTTTATAGCCGAATTTTTAATTTGTTTTCATTTAGAACTGTCCTTGGAATGATTTTTTTAAAAAAATGTTACTGTTAATTTTCCTTTTGGTGAATTTTTAATTAGTTTTCAACTTTTTGATTTGACTATCTATTAAAAATGCTTTGTAGGGTCTTTATGTGAAGCCCTTTTTATAAAATCCGGTGCAGAAATATTTTCTAAAAAATACTCATTATTGTTGGTAATGTTATAATTGTGAAGACAATGAATTTGTTTTTTATTTATGATACTTCTTACTGTAAAGGGGATGAAGATGATCCTAAAGATGCAGTTATTTATTTTTTTCCCATTCAGGTAATTTTTCCATCCATTTACAAACAAGTAATTGAAATTGCGTTTGATGCATTTATTATGAATGTCCCGTTTAAATACTTTTGATAATATTTTAGACAATTATGTACATCAAATCTATCAGATGTTTGCTTGTTGAAAATTATGTAGAGCATTATAACACAAAAATTTATTGTTTCAGTTCTTAAAGTAAATTATAAAGGGAAAATATAGAGTGTATTTTGGCGATTTTTTTTCGTTTAGCTTGTTTTTGTGCATGCTTTAAGAAACAATATGACACTTGAAAACAAGATAGACCAACCAGAAATAAGACATCTGATTGGATCGAAACTAAGATTGCACGCTAAAATTATAATCCACTCAAATTATAATTTTAACAGGAAATAGTTTAATTTCCAGTCCATAGACCAAATCTAATTGTTTTCAATTGCATTATAACAAAATTTTAAACTAGTCGTTATCCAATTTTTTTTTATCATTCGTATTCTTTAAATTCATTAAATATTTTTAATTTTTTATAATTATTGGTAATTTGTTGATGATTTTATTTCATTAAAAAGTCTAGAATCTATCATTAAAGAACTATGTATTTATAAATATAGGTTTTATATTTCCTTTAGAGAATATTAAATTGATTAATATATTTCAGATTTTAGTTTGAGGCAGCATGAACATTTCTAAGATCATCAGGGAATTTCTATTATTTTTTTTATCCTTAAAGATTATTTTTCTTTACCCTTCATACTTATTGCCCGAATATTTATTAACATCTCTTGCAGCAATAAAATAAGATTTAAGAAATAATCAACTCAAATATAATTGCAAAGGATAAATATAAAATTTTTAATATATGAGGTATTAAAGCATATCCAAAGGGTTAAAAAAAAAAAAAAAAAAAAAAAGGCCTTTTAAAACTATTTACAGACTACATATAAATTGTTGACTTTTCATAAATTCTTCCAAACACATTCTGAACATTAAGTTAATATACATACATACTGAAAAGTTCAATAATTGATTTTTAGTATTTCACATTTGTAATTAGAATGTTATAAAATCACCCAGAATATCACTAAAATTATGAATTGATAGTGTTACCCACAAAATGCTTATTGATTTTTTACTGAAGTAAAAATCTGAGGAATTTGAGCGTTTAATATTATTGGGGTTATAAAAATAAGCAGTTTTAAAATTAATTACAGAAAAATTTACATGTATCAATAAAACAAAATGACAAAACATGTTAAAAAACAATAAAACATTAAATGAATTATTAAATTTTGAAATAACTTATTAGAGTCAATCAATTTTTTTGTATATTCTTATCTATACCAAATAAATTAAAATTATTTACAAGTTGTTAAGGAAACAAAAGTAATATCTGAGAAATAATTTTGAATTTATAAATGGTGGAAATATAAAATTATTTATGCATTGCAATATTAAAAGTTGTAAACAGTTACTAAATTAATATAAAATGTTAGTTGATGACATAAAACTAAATGCTTTTTGTCAAGTTTCACCAAATTACATGCAATATTTTTCAAATACTTCTGCATCTATATGTAAATTATATTTCTTAATATTATTTGAAAATTACCCAAAATGTATAGTAGTATTAATTATAACATTAAAATATTAATACTAAAAATGAAAGTATATTTAAAATATTATAATTTTTCTCATTTTCTGAGATGTACACACACATTGAGTGTAAGGTAAAATATTGATTCAGATACAAGTCAAACATAAAGTCCTAAAGTGTACTATATTTTTATACAGAAAAACATTTTTGATTAAAAAAAATTAAAAAAACTTTTCTAATTTAAAAAATATGTAAGTGTAACATCATAATCAACTAAATAAGCTAACAACTAATAGTAAAATCTAGTGTCAAGTTTTGTAAAATCATTTGTATTTTGTTGTAAATTTTAGGCAATAATTCTTTTGAAAATTAAACTAAATAAATTATTATTAACAATGTAATCTCAAATTCATCACCATTATGGTTATATCAATAACTTATTAATTTTTGGTACAATTTTATTTCCATGTTGAGCAGGATGAAAATGACACTCTAATGACTAAGATTATCTCCTAGTTGCAATCACTCGCACATAATTCATAGCTTTCATGTATCAGTGATTGCTTTCAATGTGAAATCAAAAAACTTGTCTTTTACATACAATTTCCATCATATGAATTCTGCAAGATGAGATTTTAGATGGGGATAAATTGTTCCCCAAAATCTTTCCACATTTTGAATGTGTGAATCAACAAAATTAAAAGTATGATTCACAGTTAAACAGCTGCTACCAGACTTGTCAAGCACGTCCATCTTCTAAGCTCGCCTGCAATCTGAATAAATTGATCGTTCTTACATTACATAGTTTACAATCTTTGATATCAGTGTGCTTACTTTTCAGTATGAACAAGAAAGCACTCACTACTTTTACAGCATAGCCAGCTGAGTATCCATTGCTGTTAAAGTACTTTGCAAGAGTTGTGTTTTTTCGGCACATGAGCAAAATATTGTCAATTTTGAATATTTTTCCAGGACCACTAATTCAGTTTTCCAAATAAATGTAAGAAACAAATCGTCCTCATATGATTGTTCCAGTCAATTGTAGTATTTTGACAAATGCTTAGCTGTTAAACACACCTCTTGAGCAATGTTAATTCCTGTCCCCAGCAATACAGGAAGAACCACTTAACCAAGTGTTGTATCGAAGAGTTTTTTGTTAACTGCTTTTCACATTGCACTTCCACATAGTTTTCTTTATATATAGTTTCATTTTGTGTGCATTTACGCACTTTTTGTCCATGTGCATACTAGGAAAAATGAAGTGACAACATTTCCTTATTAAATAAATATTGAAAAATATAACAGCTCTTGAAGTTATAGAGACTAAAAGAATTGAAATAGCAGCTGTTTGAGATAAATAAAAATAGGAATTTTATCCTGAAATAAATATACCTAAGCATTTAAAGAATATTGAAAAATTGTTTAAAATAAAAAAAATGAAAAATGCTTTATATATTTGTATGAATTTTGTGTGTTTGATTATTAGAAATAATAATGCAAAACAATGCAAGCAAAGAATTTATCACAGCATTTTTTTACAATTAAAGCTGTAATTTCTCTTAAATTCACATCACCATTTTGTACTTAAACTTTTTGGAATATGTTTTAAATCTTTAATTGAATGTAAATATTACATCATTTAATAATATTATATTCTAATAGTAGTATTTTTGGCTATATTGTATCAAAAATGAAAAATTAAATACTTCTCGTAGCCATTTAAATTCTTCATAAAGAATGTTATTAGTTAGACAGTTCTGTATGAATATTTATGAAATTTGTAAGGGAAAAAATTATATAAAGCAGTATATTTTAAAATGTTTCTGAATTTAGACCAAGTAAATAAAAGCAATGTGATAAACAAGTTGAACTTCAAAATAAATGCAAAAAATGATATTTAATTATTTTCCTAAGAAATAAGAATTAAGTATCAGAATCAAGATATGCTAAAAAAATTTTTAACTTTGCAATGCATTAAAAATCATTTCATAACTTTGTGCCATAGTTTTTATTTACACATAACATCTTTTATTCATCTCTTTCATTTTTATAATTCAGTTTATGATTACACTTTGTCAAATCAAAGGATATAATTTTATGAAATCCATACGTTCATGCACTTTAATTTAATAGAATTTTAATTTGAGAATCCCATACTTATTGAGAAAATATATAGCACAAATTAATATAATTAATATCAATTGTAGTAAAAGTTAAAGTTATATCCTAAAAATAATGTTTTAAACATTAATATAAATATAATTTCTTTGAGATATTCTAATCAAATGTTAATCAATTATTTATTAGATTCCTTGGAATATTCACTATAATGTCTTATTTTTTTCAATATGTATTTCAACTTTTTTTTTACATATTTTTTATATGCTAGTATATTTATATAAATATATGCATACTCTTAAAATATTTCTTCACATATTTGCAGGCAACAGAGACTGAACGTTATTTACTATGTTGTCAGTTAGTTGGCATTGCTAAATTCTTAAGAATTACATTTTCTACTCCTAAAATTATTGGTTTAGATGAAGGAAAATTTGCTTTCCACTGGTCAGGAAAATATTTGTTGGTAAATTTTTTCTAGCTTTATTTTCTTTTTCTTTCCCATACCAATAATTGATAGACTTAGTGAAGGAAAGAATGCTTTAAAATTTTCTTTCATTAACTGTTATTTCTTTAATTTATGATATCTAAGAAAATGATAAAAATTATAAATATTTATATGCTTTTTTTATTGTTCATTCTGTTATATTGTATTTTATTCCATTTCTAATGCAAAATTCTAGATAAGTCACTTTTTTAAAATATAATAAGTGTTTTCAGTTGAACGATCTACAGTTTAATGCATTCTGTAATTTGTCCCCCAAATTGCTAATTGTGTTCAGATTTTTTTTTGTCTGATTTAAATATTTTTGTTAACATACAACACTTATATAATGGATAAAAATTTAAGAAACAGTGTGCATTTGGCATAATTTCCAATTTTCATATGAAGTTCTGCACAGTTATCTACCCATCCTTAATTAAATCACTACATATGATATCTGATTTCCAAATACTGATTGTGTTCAAACTACAACTTTGCAATCGTGCACTGTTTTAAATTTCAAATATCAAAATTTAAATTATTTCAGTATAATTACTTACTATAGAAGTATTAAAATGCTATTTTCACAAAGATTATATAATAACTAACAAATATTAAATAAGTATTACACAGTCTAACATGTGATACCTGGCAATAAAGCTAAATTTATAATGTAAAATGCGTTTTTTTGGGAAATGTGAATTTTAATTAATTGGAATGTAGTGCCCACCTGAAAAAATCTGCAGTGTACCGCAATCTAGGATTGCATTGAACTAATGAATAAATCTAAATCTGTAGCATAAATAAAATACATTTTTCTGAAAACTTAAGTTTTAGTTAACAGGGTAGTGGCACCCATCTTAAAAATATCATTGTTGTGCAATCTAGCTCCAATTTTAAATTAGCCACAAGTATAAATCTAAAACGTAAAAAAACATTCTTATAAAAAATTAGACTTCTAGATTAATCAACATTACCATACTAAATAAATCTAATTACCAGTATTTAAATATTTATAAACAGTATTTAATATATAACATAAAATTTTACATACAACAGAAATGTTAATTAAAAACATGGAATAACTCACCTAATCATTGCTTGCAGAATCACTGGCACTGATATGGTAGGATGTTCTTGGAATGATTATGTGGCCATATATTCTCCATGAGTTAAGTAATAATTCAAATTAATGAAAACAATTTTATGAAAATAAGTTTATTTTATAAACATCCAAATGAAATTTTATGTAAAAAACTTAAAATTAACTGTGAACTAATATTCAAAAATCTAGTTTTCAAAGAAATTTCAATCATCCAGTTGAAAAGTTTGAACTGTTATCAGATATAAAACAAATTTCATGTATGTACACAATTGTGTTATGTCGTGCTAATGGATTCCGACACAATAAGACCAACATAGCTAAATACAATTTATTGGGGGATTATTTTATTGCTCACACTAAGTTGTCTTTAGCTATATAATATATTAATAATGTTAATTGTGAAAATAAATTTTTATTTCAATATAATGTTTCATATTTTCTAAATATATGTTGATTGTACTGTTTGATTTTCATGACCTCTGCAATCAAGGCAGTGCCAAGATTATGGCTAAGTTAGATAAGTGAAAATAAAAATCTATGTTAATTTTTCTTTTTTTTGTATTACTATGCTTATTTTTGTATTACTTATTATTCCAAAGTAAAATAAAATTTGTCAAAATTATTGTATTATGTAGAAATCAAAAGCAAAAATGTTTATGGTGTTTTGTTTAATTAACTTTAACTCTTTAATAAAATTTAGTAGGTTATTGCAGGGACTGTAAAATCAAGTAGGTTCATATTTTTGTATTGCACATTTTAATTATTTTTACACTAAAATTTTATCTGATTGTGTTATCTGTTCCAAAAATACCAAATTAAAGAATGTATAGCCATATGTAAAAAAATTCTTAAAAAATTTTGTAATAAAATGTTTTACTACATCATATGAAATCATCTATTTTAAAAATTATTTTCTTTTGGTTATGTGATATAAAAGTTGTAGAATATGAAACAGATGCATTGTAAACCATTTTAAAATAAAATGTTATTAATTACATGAAAATATTTTCAAATTTTATTTTGTATCATATTTAAATTTTATTTTTATAAATATTGATAGTGTCTTAAAAAGTTAAGATTGTTTTAGTTTATATTTTTATTTTAACCTATTTGATTTCTTATTTAATATTTTATTTCAGTACTATGAAAGTTAAAAGTCTATAAGGATTTGTGTTTGTATTTATATTTAGTTGAATATGAATAAGATCATTATTTAGAACGAGGGCAAAATTTCCTACATTAATAATATAGCAGAAAAAAGTTACTGATACAGATCAAAACAAAATGATCTGTACATACTTATCAGATTTTAATCCTTAATGTGTTTGACTATATTCTCATTGATAGAATTTTAATATCTTTGATATTTCATTTTGAAAAATACTTCATACCATCATTAAAATACATTATCATTATCAAAGTAAATTCATAAAATTGATTTTTTTTTTTTTTTTGTTAAATGTTGTATTTATTCTAAATGTTGTATTTATTTTGCTTAAATTTGAAATTAGTTTATATAGTATATTGTGTTATTTTTTCAAACTATTCTTGAATGAATCATTACAAATATTTATAATTTTTCTGTAAAAAAAATATTGTATATGATTAAACATTTGATTAAAATGTTATGCAATGAAGAATTTCCACTGTATCTAAGAAATATAATTGTTTATAATCTTAAAACAAATATTATACATTTTTTTGTATGCCAGTCAGTTTTGGGAAGTATTTTGTTTTGTATTTAAAAATACTATCCATTTCATCTCACAAATGTGCTTCACATACTTAGGTTCTTGGTACAAAGTCTGACATCCAGTCCAGTGCTCTTCAAGACCAACTTTCATTCCTATGTGGAATTTTCTGTTTTTATCATGGAAGCATAAATAATTTTTTCAAAGTAAATATTTTGTTACTAGTCTATATATTTTCAAGTATGAACATACTTCCATATTGCTTAAAACATCTCTTGTATAAAATATATGAAAGTGTAAAAGTTGTATATACATCAAACATTTTTAAAATTTATCAAATTCTCTAATTAAGTCTATGTTTTTTATAAAATATGTTTTTGATGGGACAGACATTTTCACATAATTCTAATGAATTTAGCTATTTTACGTATTGTTATTTGAAAAGTAAGTTATAATTTATAAACCTACTCTTAGATTGTAAAGTTTTTTTTTGCCAAGAAGTTATTCTAGATTTTTTTATTTGAACTAATTTACAGCAATTAAATTCTTTTAGGAATCTTTAGTGTGCAAGTAAGAAAACATTTTATTGGCTTCATTTGCAAATAGGTTTAAAATATTTCACTAATTAGTTATGAAAATTGTCCATGCTGTATACAAAATCCTCTTTAAGCCTATCTCTCTCCTTTTTTTTTTTTTTTTTTTTGAAGAAGTGAAACATTAAAGTGTGAGAGAAAATATGTGAAAAGAATGACATATTTTTCTCAATAAGATTTGAAATATACTAAAAAATTTAATGATTATTTCATTGATCAATAGCTATTTTGCATAGATAATATATATATTAAAATATTATTATATTATAGTTCAAAAATTTTGTTGCCAAACAAGTGAAAATTAATTATAATGTGCAGTTTTAATTTTAATTATTATCAGGACCAAATTTCTACATAAAATGAAGAAATCTGTTTAAAGATATAGAAGATATAATTTAGAAGTTCTAAATTTTTTGTTTCATTGTCGTATAAAGAGAATCACTAAACTTGTATTTCCATAGAATCCTGCTTTGATCACATTTGGTTATGTCATTTTGAATGAATGAAGAATAAGAAAATAGTAACTCTGTTGATATTATAACTTAGAAAAATTTATTATAATGATAGTTTGAAATAAAGTTCCAGATTTTTTAACTCCTGATTCTAGTAAAATATTTTCTTTAAAAAAAAAAAAAAAAAAAAAAAAAAAATGATTGTTAAAACTAAATGAAATAGTAAAAATTCTGTTGAAAATTATTTATTTTTGCCTTTATTATTTTATGTTATTAAAAGTGTTTACAAAAACATTTTTATTAAATTTTTAATAGTCACTTCACATATATATATTAAAACATTATTAAAGCTCAAAATTTTTAGCCAAACAAGTGAAAATTAATTATAATGTGCAGTTTTAGTTTTAATTATTATCAGGCCCAAATTTCTACATAAGATGAAGAAATCTGTTTAAAGATATAGAAGATATAATTTAGGAGTTCTAAATTTTTTGTTGAAGATGATTTTTCTGCATTGTAAAACCATTTAAATTATTTTTTAAAGTAGTTCATTGGTTGATTTGATATTCTGTATTAAAAATTCTTTATCGCCTTTTTTACTAAATAGATCTGTCAACCTGTAAATTGTTTATTTGTTATCACAAATTAGATTGTATTGCTATCAATTATGAGGTTATAGGTAACCTTATTTAGTTCTTACATATTTATTGGATATGTTGTAATTGTATATTTTATGAACACCGATCAATGGTTAAGTTTGATTTTAATGAGAGCAGACGATTCAATTTCATCATTATTTATTTGAATGCAAAAAATCTGAAGAAAACTGAACATATTAGTGAAATAAAAATTTTAATTCACAACCAAAAAAGTGAAAAAATATTATGTTTGTCATTTATAATTATTGAAAATCACCCTGGGTTTGAATTTTCCATTTGTGTATTATCTATTGATAAGTGTATTATATTTCATTTAAGCATTACCTAATGGAGATATGGAGCCTTTTTACTCATTTGCATTTCAAAGAGAAAAATTAGAATTTAAAATATTTGCTTCAAAATAGAAATAACAACATAATTATCTATGTGTTTTTTTAGTTATATTAATCAAAATGCTGTTGAAACTTTCACCCTTCTTTCAAAATGATCTCTGGTGGAGTTATAAAGTCTTTAAAAACTAAATAGAAACTATATTAATAACAAATTAATGTCAATGGATACTTTTCCATCAAAGTTAATAAAAGTACTGATGCTACACAATTTGTTATTTTGAAAATTAAAAATTCATGAAAGGAAATGAAATGACATATTTTCAGTTTGTTATATTTTGTACAAAGTGTCTTGCATTAGAAGACATTTATCATATTATTTATTTTATGTAAAAGAAATAAAATGATAAGATGTTTCTGTTGAGGGAATAGTAGAGTGTTGCACTGAGATTCCACTAAACTATTTGAATTAACTATTTTCTTCTAAAATTGATTACTTTTTCAGGAAACTCCTCAAATTTTGAATTGACTGCTGGAAAATTGTAGATAACTTCTGGGAATTTTAATTGTTTCTTTCGACATTTCTTTTGCTAGAAAATGCTATTTCTAACAAAAAATGTCTAAAGAAATAAATTTGATTTCTTCATTTTAATCAAAATAAAAATACTGAATTCAATGTTTTTCACAAATTTTTTTTATAATTTTCAATTAAAATGAGACTAAAAGAATTAAAAATATTAGTAGTCTTGCAATAATAAACAAGACTATAATAAAAAATAAAATAAAAAAATAAAAAAAAACAGAAGAAGCATGATTGCTAATCAATATGGATTGATCATGCAATCATTTTTAAGTTGAATTGTGAGGTATTTTTATCATGTGGTAAAATCTCTTGTATAAATTTGGAATATTATCAAATTAATCGGTAAATATGAAAAATCCCTCTGTAGTGTTTTGAATATGATTATTTAGTGATCATAAGATATATGCTGTATGTATATATAAAATTTTAAGGAGAAAAATTATGTGATTTATACTATAATATATTTCTTTAAAAAACTTCACAAACTTGTTATAAAGGAAACCAATTTTTTAAATATCAAAATTAGTTGCCTTCCACTTTTAATTAAATTTGTTACTGTCCACAATGAGTATAAACAATTGGTTGAGATTAATATATGTTAATGAAGGATTATTTCAAGTAACTACATGATTTAAAAAAATGTGCATGTGGTCATAAGAATAGGAAATGCAACCATGCCCTTTCATTCTCTTTTTAGTAGAACAGTATTTAGTAAATATTGTTTAATATAAGTTTAATCTCATTTTTCAAATTGAATGCTAATAAAAGGAATTAGAATTGATGTGTGATTGTACTTTATAAGTTTCAGTTAAAAGCAAACTTTTTATAATAATCTAAGGTTTTACTTTTCAAATAAAGACATGGTTTTTCAAATAAAAGCAATATACAGTTTGGGGATTTTTTTATAGAATTCTAATCTTTTGTGGATTTAACTATAGAAAACTAAAATATAATTATTTTATTTTAATATGAAATTATTCTTTTAATTTTTAAGCAAGCTGTTCAGTTTTATTGAAACAAATTAATTTTTAATTTAGAAATGTTATAACTATTTGAATTCTGATCTTGTATATAAATTTGATTTTATATAAAGGAATATATAAATTTGATCATATATTCTATGCTTAAATCTAAATTTTAGTTTTGCAGCTCTTTATTTTATGAAATTTAGAAGAAATTTTATTAATTAGCCATTAAAAAAGAATATAAGTATGAACTAAAACTTGTTAATGAAAAAATATTTATATTAGTTAAATCAATTATCTATAATCACTTATAGAATTAAAATATATTTAGTAGTTTTCTTGCAAATGTCTTGGGAAAAAATTTTGTAAAGTGTTGAAATTGCACTTTTATTTCTTTAATAAAATAGCAAGAACTATTTTTGCTCTATTTTTGTTATTTTATGTATGTTGAATCATTTTGATTACTTTCACTCATTTTAAATTATTTTTATAGAATTTATATGTGTCAATTCTTGTTACTTTTTTCTTGTTGTTTCATGTATTCCTTTCTTGTTGTAAATAAATGGTGATATTTTTTATTTTCTGACATAGAATAGTGAAAATAAAATGCAGAACTTTCTTTTGTGATTACATTTGAAATTCACATGCCAGAATGTAACTTTGTTTTAAAAGTATTTTGTAGATTCATAGAATGGTTTCATTAATTAGAACTATATTGATATCTATTGAATTTTGAAATTGAAATAAAGGCAATTTTGATTCCTTTTAGTAATTAAATTTATTTTAACTTACAACCAAATTGGCAACATTATTACATATATTGTTATTAATCCCTTAAATGCCAAGGAAAACTTGTGAGATTTATTCACCACTGGTACTGGTTTTCATACAGGCATGCACAGTTATATGGAGTGTTTTGTAGAAAAAGAAATTGCACACTTTCCATTCTAATCATTTACTTTACAAAATGAAAAAGAAAATATAAAAGTAAGAGTATAATTTAAAAATATCCTAATCTTCATTGGATGTAATGTCAGATTCCAACATTTCTGATCTTGAAAAGGAGGGAAAATAGTCATCTAGCTCGCTATCAGACTTATTCGACAAAAAATAAAAAGCTGAAACGAACACTGTAATAAAACACTGTAACGAAAATGGAAGTGAAAGAATAAAAAGTTATGAACTGCTTGAATTGAAACACTGATAATAACTTAAACAAGCAGCAGTTTCCCCTGTAATATTCTCCACTCCAAATTGCCCCTTCTTTGAAAGAGGAAATTTCATTGTAAGCAATGTTAAGGATATTCTATTGTATTCCAAAGCCATTAGTCTAGCTTTACTGATAGTTGTGCATTGTAGAGAAGGAAAGTGTGTATATATGCTTGGTGCAGTCAATGCATCTGCTGAGCCTGGTGTATATATAGATATATTTACTTGTGCCCCCCCCCTATTTAAGGGATGAATTTACTTTTCATACTTTCTCATGGTCAAGCCTCTTGATGTTTGTTTCCTATGGACAACTGTTTCATTGTAAAAAAATATAAACTGAACTTAACTAAATTTGTTATTAACATCACATCAGAAACAATCATATCTCAGCAATAATTGATAAAGATATTATAATTATGCTTCTAGTTTTGGTTAAACTTTCAATTATATTAAAATGAATAAAAACAATAAAAGGTCATGTAATTGTCAAAAATTTAAATAGCTCTGCTTAATGAAATTGCTCATTTTTAAATAAAAAAGATATGTAACATGCATTTGTATAGCCAAAAAGAAAACAATTTTTTCATAAAACTTAAAAATTTATTTTTGTGTGAATAATACATTAATAAATAGATGTTGTAATTATAAACATGTATAATCTTTCATTTATTTCGTCTAAAAACCCTTATTCAACAAGGCTTGATTCCCTTAAACTCTGCTATTTTTGTGAATGATTTTTGATTGTATGAAACTTCTACTCAGTTTTCATGAATTTTTTGGCTAGTTATGGCCAAAAAATTCCTGAAGGATCAAGTGTATAAATGAATTGGAATAGCCTGCTATAAACTGCTTAAGAAAATGATAAAGTCTAAGAAATTAACATTGACAGCAAATTAAATAACTTTCATTTAAAAAGCTTCAAAGAAACAAAAATTAATTTTGTACTTTAAAATGTAACCATATTGAGTAATTAATATATAAATCTAAAATATGCATGTGTAATGCTTGAACAGTTAAAGAAAGTTGAGAAATTAGCAAAAGTGAGAATCACACTTATTAATAGCAATGATTAAATAAGAGAAAGAAAAACCATTTAAATTCTAAGTAATGATTATATGTATTTATTTTTCATTTTTGTCATCTCTTATTTGTTGGAATATTTTGATTTCTATATAAATTGCTTTTTGCATCTTTTAAGCTCACAATAAACCAGTAAAAAAAAAAGTCATAAGTTATTATGTATTATATTTAGGCGATTAAAAATTTTAATCATTTAATGCTTTAGAAGTAACCATTAAATAAAATTTAATTTTGCAAAAAGTTATCAGTATTATCCTTTGAAAATATTATTGAAATGTATTTAAATATTATATGTACATTTAATTAAAGATATATTTGTTAAATTATACCACAAAAATAATAGTTAGGAATAAATTAATCAAGTGTACCCCAAGAAAATCAAAGATAAATTGTAAAACAATATTTAATAAAAAATAATTTCCAGTATTTAACTACTTTATCTGAATAATAGTGAATTGTAAACTACTTTACTTAAGTTGGTATTTAAAAAAGAAATCTTTTTTTCTCATTCCAAGCTGCTTTAAATTCTTAACTATTTAATTTAATCAATAATGGTTTTGTATTAATAATGATTTAGTTGTAATATTAATGATTATATTTGAAATATTTTCAGCAATGTAATAATGATAGAGAAGAGTTTTTGGCCAAAATGGAGTTATCATGGTCTCGCTACATAACTTTATCACACTGTTTTAACAATATACTACAATTCTCAGTAAATGCCTTGCCTGTGATTACTTTTCGAAAGGTAAATTTTTTATTTCAATTTCTTTCTCTCTCTTTCTCTCTCTCACACACACATCAGTTTTTAATTATTGTTTCTCAATGAATCACATTTTTATTCTAATTAGTATATATATCATGTATATATGCATTTATATCATTAATAGAATGCCGGAATGGGTTCAAAAGCAAATCACTTGCTCCAAATATGCCAATTTAATTCATCTGTGATGGCTGGTGTTGTTTTTTATAACAGCAGGTAAGATCTGTTGTGTTTATTATGATTATGTTTATATGTATAATTATATTTTTCAAAATTTTAATCTTTTTTTATTTCAATTCTAATTACAATATTTAAGTATGATAAAAAGAATATTTAAACATGTGTTATTGTTTAAATTAATGAGTTTTCTTTTGATTATGGAATAATTAAAAAAATATTTTCATATGTATAATAATCAAAAAAATAAATTTTCCTAATATAGCAAAATAAAAAAAAATTAATATTTTTCACTGGAATCATACTAAGATTTTCTTCACAATTAATATACATTAAATCATTTAAAGGTACAAATTAAGATTAAGATTGCAAAATTTGAGAAAACATGGGTAAAAGCAAATGATTTGACATACATACATATATATATATATATATATATATATATATATATATATATATATATATATATATATATATATATATATATACATACATACGCACGCACGCACGCACGCACGCACACACACACACACCAATGTTGGGATGAAAAGTTTCTGGTCTCATTTAAAAATGTCTCTAGTGCCATTTTTTTAAAAATATTTTTTTGTTTATTTGAAAAGATTTTGTTTTCAGTTATTTTTAATAAAATTATTATTATTCAGGTATTTTTATTAAAAACATTAATTTTTGTTTTTAACTAAGTATGGAAAAACTGAATCTTGATTGTCATAAAATATTTTTTTTTATAAAAGATTTATCTCCAGTAGATATTGAAGCAGAACTAAGTGCTTCACTGAGAAAAAATCAGTTTTTATTTATAACAATTGGGTTACCGCTTTTAAATGTCATACAAACATTCTGGCTATGGAACATTCTTTCTAACAATTTAATCTGTAGTGACAAATTGGAAACTACTGATTAAATTGTTATAAAAATTTGCATATATCTTATGAATAATTGAAAAAGACTACCATATGTTTGATATATCTAAAAAATGAGCACATATTTTAACCGATTTTGTGGGCATGAGAAATTTGCAATGCGACAATTGTAGCTTTTGCTGACATACATTTTCTATATATATATATATGCATGTATGTATATATATATGTATGTGTATATATTTGTATATATATATATATAGGTATGTATGTATGTATAAAACTAGTGCATGATAAATCTGGAACAATGCTTTGATTAAGGTAGTCAACAGCTCTACCATGATGAAAATACTCTGGATAAAATATGGATCCATCACTATATTTCAGCGACCAAGCAGCAATCAAACAGTTGACATGAAAAAGTGAGCCATTTGCTGGAAAGATTATGGGAACAGGTTTTAAGATTTCTAGGGAACTTTATTTTTGAATACTCCATGTAAAGGTGGTAGGACAATCAAACCAGAAAATTATGCTAATCTTTTGGATAAATTGTATTCTAAAGTCAAAGAAAAAAGATCATTTAGGCGCAGAACAAAGAGTGTTTCATTAGGACAATGTTCCCATCTACAAGGCTGTCATTATGATGGAAAAATTTCATGAAATGATGCCCTTATGGGGCTCACCTTCTTTTGGTGAGTATGAGTGTTTCAATCCTGAGGTACCCTGGAATCATTATCTTTCTGTTCTTCCTCTTTTCCTCTTCTAATATTTTTCTAATCTTTTCTGTCCCTTGATAGCTAGCCAGAGAGTTCTTGATGAATGTCTCTAGCCACTGTTTGCTTTTTGCTTGTCATGGACTTTCAAAATCCCACCTGTTTGGAATCCCTTTAGAAGGGTAGTATAATGTGGTCCTCAGTGTATCAATCAGCTGATATTGAGTGGCAAATGAAGGGGCCACATCCTTAGGCAATTTTAAGGGTGGTCACTGTCTCTCTAAGGTTAACTCCCAGCAAATAGGTGCTGGCTAGCATCTTGATAAGCACCAAGGCTGGAAATGGTCTAAGCCAATGGCTGCCATACCTTGTAGGACTCTGTGGTGGGCAATGCCATTGAACGTGTGTATATTTCATTTAATGACCTTAAATATTATTACTTCTTATTTAAAGTATTGTTTTCATGTTAGTTAATTATTTTAAAAAAATTAAAATAAATATTAACATTTGTTTAATTATATTGTCCTTTTTCAAAAAAGAGCTATAAAATTTCATATTATTTTTATTTTTAGAGTGTTGGCATCACAGTTTCCATCCCAAATTACTAATTATTTATCTTTGATGTCAAATTATAATGCTGCAGTAAGTATAAATGATGTGTATTTGTAATATGATTGGCTGTGTTATATTTTATTCTTATATTTTCATACTTATATCTGTTATAATAAAGATGACATTTTCTGTTCATAAAAGTTTTTATCTGGAGAATTTACTGTCTCCTTTATTTAAGATTTATTCAAGCAGATGTAGATAATATAGGTAAGAAGAGAAAGTAAAATTTCTTTATTTTCTTTCTTTATTTCTTTTTTTTATTTTTTATTCTTGAATTGTGAAAATTAGTGTTTGCAAGAAATTTCAGTTTTATGCATTCCATAAAAGTCATGATACGAGGAAACTGTTTCCAAAAAAAATTTAGGAAATTGACAGTTGTCTAGTTGAACTATATTTCAAAACCAAATCAAGTTATTTTATGAGCCTCATGTGATATTATTTCTAGTTTAATGTTAATCTGTTACTTTTTATAAAGAATATAGTGAAATGGTCGCTGAATTATTTGCCATCTGGCTTTTCAGTTTAAAAGATGTGGTTTTGGTTTCCATTATATACTTGTGGTTAAACTAAATTACTGATAGCTAAAAATGCATTTTTAAATAGATTATAAAAAATTAGTGACTAATTCAATGTATAACTGTAAAACAATTAATGAATCAATGATGATCATTAGCTTTAATCTTAAAAAATTCAATCAACTTTTTACTCATATCAAAGATATGTTGATATAAACAATCATGCTACAAACTAGCTATTGATTTATTTCTCAATTTCTATCTTCATGTATTTATTTTGTTTTTGTCGTTTGGTTTCAAGTCTTAAAATAGAAATTAGAGCTTGAATTACCCTTTGGAGAAAATTGTAAAGCTATTATGTTGAAAAAAGAAAGTTATAAATGATAAATTAATTTTTACTGTGTTTTTAATTTATGAAGGATTTTTGTTCAAATTAAATATGAAGTAAAAATTCAGATGACTTTTAATGTTGTATTTAATGTTTTACCTAAGACCTATTAATGATACTCATCATTTTTTACCCCCAGAAAAATTCTAAAATTATTCTTAATATTATTATTAATGAAAGTTTGATTTATGTTAGGAGTTTTCTGATACATATAAAACTTTTGTAAAATTAACAAATTTTGATTATTCTACTTTATATATTATGCCCAATTATGAGTAAATTTTTAAAGATCCAGATTTCTCCAATTTTATTTAACCTATTTCTCACTTATTTTGTTTTAACCTATTTCTCATTATTTTCATTAATATCATATTCTTAGAAAGTATAATTTATGTGAATTTTTAAAAGGGATGAAAACACGCCACCTATTTGGGCAAATATCTCAATTCTTTTATCATTTTCTAAAGATCATTTAACTACTCAAAATATTATAACTACTTTTATAAAATTTCTGATTCTTCATTCTGATTTTTGTGACAGTTTATTTCTTTTTTGACAGTTTCAAAATAAATTCATATGAAATCAAACTCTCTCTTAAACAAAATTTTTCTCAATTTTTTAACAATATATTTTTTTTAAATAAATAATAGTTACTTGATACTATATAGTATAAACATCAAATTCAAGGAAATAAATTCATAAAGATGTGAAATATTATTATATAAAGTATTAAATAATATCTTGTTTGTCTAACATGATTTGAAATTTAAAAATCATTATATTATTTTTTAAAATTAAAAATTATCATATTTAAACGTAATTTAAATTCAATTAAAATGATAGATTTTAATTGAATTTAAAAGTCTCATAGTATATGATATGCTTAAAAAAACTTACATTTAAGTTGTACAGCAGTTTTATGAAGAAAAAAGCAGTATATTAAATTTATAGAAACACCACAATTTATTAGAAATATACTATTTGAATTTTATTTCAGTTGCCAGTAAGCAACATTTATGATTCAAGAAGAGGCCTACCTCCTGATGTTGAATTGAAGTGTATATACTTGAGTTCAAAAATGATTTCAAAGATAATTTCTTATAATCATACTCTTGTTGGAACGAATATAAGAGTGAAAAGTCCCAAAAAAATGTATAAAAAGTCAAACTCTTTTCCAAATTATAATGAACCCACAAATTCTGGTTCAGAAGGTGATATTGATTCTGGAAATTGTAGTGAAACTGTTCATAGTTTGGATGTCTTTACAGATGAAACGAAAATCTGTTGTAAAGCTTTATCTATGGGAGTGAAGTGGAATAAAAAGTTGAGCAAAATCTCTTGTTGTGTTAGTCATTCAAGATTAATGAAAAAAGAAATGCTGAATAGCAGAAATCAAAACTGCCTAAAGTTCATCTATGAAATATTTTGTTATGATGAACAAGGTAACTTGCTGGAAACTGATGATTCAGGAATTCATCCAAGATTGGACTTGAAAAAGAGACATCCAAGAGACACTTATAACTGCAGGGGAATAAAATCTGCACAAGGTAAGAAAGTATAAAGGGAAAATAATCTGGTTGTTGATTTTATAATTTTAAGTTTGTCATCACTGAGATTAATATATTTATGACCAAATTTTCTACTTTTCAGCCTTATTTATTTATAAAACTTGATGTTTTCAACATAAAAATGTTATAACATATATGTTTTCAACATTAAAATAAAATGCAGCAAACTTTTGTTTCTCATTTATTTTATTTTATTTCATTACATACAAAATCTTATATCTGCACTTTTTAATTATTCTGTAAAACTTATCAATCAATCAATTAAACTTTTTTTTCAAAAGTGATAAATAATATTGATTTATAAAAGATTTAAATTGATCCTCTATCATTGTAAAAATTCTTTGTTTTATAAGTTAGTGGCTTTCAAATCAAATTATTGTGATGGTTAATACTAAAAGAAAGAGAAGGAAAAATTTTTGATGCACCTACCATTATTAAAGTATATATTGTCATTACAAAAGATTTTAACATAATTTTAATTCATTATAGGTTATATAAATTGCCTTCCTATCAAATATGCACATTTCACACGCAGACATTTGTTTTTAAGTTAACTAAATCCTTGTTGTGAAATGTGTGATGAACCCTTTACTGCTTTTTAAATTTTATTTTCATTTTCCACATATTAATTACTACTGTTTACTCTTCTTAATTGTGATACCTGATTTTTTGAAGGAGCCTCTCCTTAGGAACCTTTTTGCTCTTTCTAAGAGCAATAGGTTTCTTACATTTTATTTAATTTATTTACATTGATATTTTTCTGTTATTTTATATATGCAAAGATTTGAATTTTATTATATGCAAAAATTTTTGTTTTTTAACATTGCTTGGTTTTTGAAAACTATTATTATATCATAGTTCTGGCACATAATTTATCCATTTTTGGACCTTGTTCCACAAAACCCAACCAACCTTTATATAGATTTCAAGGTAACAAATCTAATATTCTTGGCAAATGTACTTTTCAATAGTATATCAAGTGATAGCTGTAAAGGGTATATTAAAGCTTACTAGAATGTTTATTATATTGCTAAATTAATTTACCTGATGTAATTAGATATGTATTGCTTGTAATCTATTAATAGTTTCCTATCTGATAGGAATTATATGTAATAAATTAAGCAATTGCAATTTATTCATGTATTTAGCATATAATATTAATCTTGCTACTAAATTAATTTAAAATTGAATTCACAGGGTATAATTAACAGAAACCATCTTTAAAGTATGAACTATCCTTATTCTCTTCTGGTGAAATGTATATGGATTGTTTTAAATTTTCAATAACTTGAAATGTATTATTAATCTTTTCATATTATATTTATATTTTCTTATTTTTAAGCAAATAATTTATATATTCCTTCATTATGAGTATTCATTCATTTATATGTAATGATAAAGAAAGGTAATCCTCCATTATTATAATTTTTATTATTTTATTTCAATACATGGAAATTAAATAACTTATTTAAAATGGAATCTTTTAACAAGGAATTTCACCACTTAAAGCAAAATTAAGGAAATTTGAAGATTAGAGTGGAATTGTAGTTATATAAATTTGCATAATTACGTATAGTCTATAATTTTGTATTTAAAATTTTATTTCCTAAGACTTCCCTATCTGACTGAAAATTAATCTAAATAAAACTTTAAAAATCACAGATATTTTCTTTTCACATGCTTAGCTAAAACATACTCTTAGAAGAATTTGGAACATTAATTTCAAAGTTTGTGACTGCATGATCACTGCATGGTGTCAAGTTCAACTACACATAGAGTCAACTTCTACTTTGGGTGTGGTTAATTTAGTGATATGAAACTCCTTTTCAATGGATGGTCATGGTTGATCTAATTCCTTAAATGAGTCGATTATGAATCAGACTTGCAGAAAATAAATAATATTCATAATTCAATTTGAAGCATCTGTTTTACTGTGAAACAGTACATCATCTTTTATGATAAATAAATAAATTATCATTTACATTTTTTCTCAAAGGGGGAAAAAACATTACATTACATTTTATGAGTTGCCTATTATTAATTACATAAATTTCTATGTACAATTTGAAATTTGATGGAACTAGTGAATGAGAACATGCTGTTAATCATTAAAATTAAGCTTATATTTTTTCTTAAAAGTTTAGTATCTAGCTTGAGTTTTTTCTAATTACCCTTCTTAATAATTTAATACATTTTATTAAAGAGTTTTTAAAAATATGTTTCCTTTCTTGCTATTACAAGTATCCAAATTCTTATTGTATTTTAGTTATTATATTATATTACAACATTTGAACTTAAATAAATGCTCTACATTTCTTCATTTTAGAAAAAATAATTCAATTTACAACAAACTTTGAAGGCAGTCAATACACTTCTTTGTTATGGTAACAATAGCAATTTATGAATTTTAAAAATCTTATGAACACTGAAATTGCAAAATTTATTTATAATATATTTAACTTTATAGGATTAATAAAAAATTTTAATTTTATTTATATGCATACATGTCCGTGCATGTGTGAGAGAAAGAGAGAGAATAATTTGTGGAGTGTTAATTCTTAAAATAATCCTTAACAATAATAATACTATACTTAAACACTAATATTTTTTAATTGGTATGGAATTTTTAATTGAAATTAAAATAAATCTGCTGCTATATCTATTTTTTACATTTACTGCTATAGATATTAAAAAATAAACAAATTTAGTGTTAAAATATTTATGAAGTAAATTGTAAAATCAAATATACTTACACAGAAGCTAAAGTACTAATATTTAAAGAATTTCTGTGATAAATTGAGAATAAAAATTGAAGTTATATATTTTTAAAGAGTCAGAAATACATGCGATGCTTAAGGAAATGTAAGTTAGCTTAAATTTCAAATTTGAGATAAAGCTATGGAATAACAAGTGTCAAATTTGCCACTCAGTGTGTTTGAATGAAGATCATTAACTTATCAAAGGAAACTTACTGGTTGTTCTTCCTTAATTACTTATAATAGCTGCATAAGTCAAATAACAAAAATTAAAATACATCAAAACTGTATACATTTCATATAAAGTATAAATATTTATTACACTTTATGAAACATTCAGCTTTGATAAATATAAAACTGAATATTTTCCAAATGCTTTGTTACTAAAGAATTGAACCACTCTGAAATTTTGTTTTAACAATATGTATTTCAGCAATTTAAATTTTGCTTGTGTATACATGCACATTATCTTACAAAATTTGTGTAAAATACACATTTTACATAAATATCTAACTATTCACAATGAAAAATTTACCATTCTGAAAGTACAAAAATATCGGAATTGATTCTTTATTATATGGATAGAATCATGGAAATTTAAATATATTTGTGATATCAAAATTCTTAAGCAGACAAGAATTCTTATTTGCTTTAATTTTTCACAATACTATTCTTTTGAAATGAAAATTAAAAAATTCCTTACTATTAGAATATGATTTTTCTTTACTGATTATAAATTTGACTGTAATATAAATTGGATACTTACTGACTATACGTTTTAACTTTATTGCATTAATATTATATATACGTACTTTTCTTATAGTATCTAATTTGCTATATATATATATTTTTTTTTTAGGTGTGAATCTGCTTTGCTTTAAACATGCACACATTCAATATACAGACATTGTAACAAATTTAAAACAAAAAAGTGCAAGAGATTTAGAATTTTATTGTTTTCTCTGTGAAGAGGGAAACCCAAGCTTTACTCTTTCGTCTTTAAAAAATTGGAATTCTGAAATTAATCTCAATACCATGAAACTTGGAAGCAGCTCTCTAACTTTTTGCAAATGCATCACTCAGGGAAAAAGACAAAGTAGTACAAGTAAAAAATCTAAACTTCAAATACTGAAATGCCGCACAGTCAATCAATCATCCAACTTCATCAGATTAAAACATAATGTTTCTTCACATTTTAAGCATAAAAGTGTTTCACATGAAATGCATGGTACTGAAAACAGTGGCAGTAATTCCCATAGTAGATTGAATTCTTCCTTTAACACTATTGAAAATTATGTGAACATAGAAAATAATGAATTGCAAAAGCATGTTTTATATGTTCAAAGATATGGAAGAAGTACTTTGATCTTACTTCTCAATCAAGAATATGATGAAAATATTATAACTTGTTTGGTAAGAAAACATTATGTTGTTGTATTTATTCAAAATAAATTGATACTTTCGAAATTTTATAAATTTTAAATTTGTTTTTTATAATATTAGATGTAATTTCTACTTACCTTAACAGTATAGTAACAACTAATATTGCTACATATATCACTAACCAAGCACTAAAATATTTGCTATTCTGTGCTTTCTGTAATGACTCATAATATAAAATTATATTTTTAAATTTATGAAAGTTGTCATGTAGACTGATATGTAGCCAGGTAGACTGACATTATACTAAGAAATCAGATTTTTTCTGTTCCAAAATTGTAAAATGACTGTAAAAAATGTACCAAAAGTATATGTTTAATTTGATTTGAATTTGTTCTTAATTAGTCAAATATAATCTAATTGATATATTTAGTTTAGATTCTAATTTGAGCTGTATATTCTGAGTAGTCTAGTGAAATAATAATGCAAGATCTTCAAATTCTTCAATAGTTTCTTTTTGTCTGAAAATTTGTTGTTTTTAAGATGTTTTCACTAGTTATAATTCTGAATAATTTTTTACAGAAAAAGTAACTAAATAAATTATTATTATTGATGACAGTTTAAAGGACTTTCCACATTTTCCTCTTTGTTACATTAAATTCATTTATTATAAGCACAAAGATAACAGCAAACTTAGATCTCAGTATTGGATTTTTTTATTATTCTATAAGTCCTATTATATTATTCTTATTAATTTAATTATTTAAGGGGAAAATACTTCAGAACTTCTCTTTCAATATATTTCTTTTTATATTTTGCTATACGATTATAAGCTAACAATTTTAAATAATAAGTTGCTGTTTTTATTCTGCGTTATTATTTTGTTACATAAGATGCTAAATTTATAAAAGTGCTTGTTCTTGAATCCACAATTTATTTTTTAAATATTTTCTTAACTTTATGAATAGATTCATTGTTTTGTTAATAAATTTCACAATTTTTCTAATGTGAAAAAGCATTATTTTAACACATTTTTATGTAATTCATTTTAACAGTAAAAGATTAATGAACAAATTATTATAGGTGTTAAATAAAAATAATGCTATTTTATAATAATGCATGATTTTTAGTTTTTTTCTATGCATTTCAGTCAAATTATTGATGATCTTTGTTTTAGAAGCAAATTTAATTTAGTTCAATTAGAAATAAATGAAAATTTTCTTACTATTGAAATATTAAGTTGTTTTGAATATATTCATCAGAATATATTAAAAGCTTTTTTTATATTTGTATATAACTTTATATTTCAATAATATGGTCATAATGAATTATTTATCTAACATATCTTTACATAGAATTAACAAAATAAAAAAGCAAACAATGGAAAGAGAAAATATAATTTGCATATTGACATTTTAATAACTTATTTTAAAAGTTATCTTTATGTATTTTTAGTCTCTTCTATTAATTTATATCTATTTATCTAAGTAAAAGAAATTCTGAAATAATCGCACCTTTTGTAAAAGTTATCGGATGTTATATGTAAATATTTATTTTTTATAATCATAAAATGTAAGAAGCATAAACTTTATTTATTCTTACCACGTTTTGTTACTTTATAAATTGTATAAATATATCTAAGTTAGTAATCTTAAGATTTTTATTGATCAAATTCAAAATCAAGAACTTTTTATATTTTTATCTCTTTAAAAAATAACTCCTGCCAAGCTAGTTGCAGAATGGTCAACATTCTTGCTAGTTTATTATTGCATGGATTCATCTCTGCCCTCAAATAATGATATTGATAGGACTTCAGAATGTGTTTTAGGTCTCAATTAAATTAGTTCTTCTGTGCAGAAAATGTTTATAAATTAATAAATCAATCAACAGATATTGTTACTTATTTTTTTAATCTAATGTATATTTTATATTTTTATTTGTATTAGATACGTTTTTATTTTTCTTTACTGACTATGTATAAGTAACTGTTGAGAGCAAAATTTGACAATAAACATTTCTGCTTTTGTATTTGGGTCTGTAACATCACTGAATCGAAAATGGAACCTTTCATCAATCCTTCACGTCATGTTTGTTCAGTCCAGAGATTTTCCACAAATCATACTTTCTCAAAAGTACAAAATGCTGATTAAAATTTTAATTTCTTTTATTTAACTTCCTTTTACATCATTACCTTTCTGAAATTTAGGCTGCAATCTCTTTGCATTTGTTTTTAACAAACATGTGTTCATGATTGTAATTTCAATAGTCAATAATGACCATGAATCAAGTGTCAAACAGTGTTTCCTGGGAAATATAGGATAATATTGTGAGAAGAGAGAGAAGTTCTAATATTTTGACATTTTTAAATATCTAATACAAAATGCTTGATCTTTATTCTTGTCTATCAACTTAAGATATTTTCTTGAAGATTTATCATAAAAAGTTTCATCATTTGTTATTTTATTTCATTATTTAATTCTTTATCAACTAACAGATTTGCAATTATTATTTTATATTATTCTTTGTATAGCATGTGTTGCTTTATTTTTTTTTTATCTTAGATATAAAAAATCAACTTATTTTTAAATACATAAGTACATGTATTGAACCTGAAAATTAATATCCAAAATATCTATGTAAAGAAATCTAAGAACAGAGAAATTCAAATCATCAGAAAGTGGCTGATATTTAGTACAATGTCAGAGAACTTTCTGTGACCACTTTTGTGAAAAAGTGAGAATTCTTGCAATAGATGTTGAAATGATCTGCCCTCAAAGATCCAATGTTTAACTTATGCTTAGCATAACTCTTAGTAAACAAATTTATCTAGTTGATCAAAACCTTTTTTTAAGGCTTTTCAATGGGGTAAATAATCTTTGTATCATTATAAAGCATTAATAGAAAAATTTTTTACTGATAAATAAGCAAAATACATTTAGGTATCTTAATTTTGTACTGTATAATTTAAAACAAATAATAAAATTTTTACTATATTATTTCATTTTAATATTATGAAGAAATTAAATCCGACCGCCCTGTATAGTGGTCAGAGTGCCTGACTTCGGATAGGGAGGTCCTGGGTTCGAATCACGGTTAGGGCATTGGATGTACTTTCTCTATCTATCCTGTCTTTGTCCTTTCTGTGTATGAATGAGGTGTGAATGGTTGCCTACCCTATAAATGGGTCCCTATGGCATGTGTGTACTGAAGCAGTTGGACTCCACACCAAATATAGTTCAGTATGAAAAAGTGGAGCAGTGCACCCCATATTGTCAGCCTAAGCTGGCAGAAAAAAATTAAAGAATGAATTTTTTTGTGTACAAAGACTTGATGTTTAATAGAAATTTTTTTCAAAAATTTATTTTTAACGGCACATATAAATATAGTTTAATAAAAATTTTTACTGAAATATTATGGTATGCTTATGTATAAAGTATCTTGCTCAGTGTAACCATTCTACACTATTCTTTTTTGTTACCATACTCGAGACAACTATCAGTTTATATATATATTAGATTTCTATAAGTATGAATTTTGAACTTTTTTGCTGTTTGTATTCTGCAATTCTTGTATTCCAAGTATTTTCAACAAATCAATTTGTGTTGTTTATGTCTGTTTATTTTTTCATATCACCTATTCTTAGAGTATGATATCAGATAATTTCTTTATGTATGTGTGTGTAAAAACAGAATTTATTTCGAAATGAAAAATTGGATATTATTTCCAAAATGATTGTTTTTGTCTAAAAGCATATTTATCAATAAATTTCATTTTAAATTACTATTTT
The DNA here is from genome assembly GCA_030067965.1 of Latrodectus elegans. Lineage (NCBI taxonomy): Eukaryota > Metazoa > Arthropoda > Arachnida > Araneae > Theridiidae > Latrodectus > Latrodectus elegans. The sequence continues at coordinate 21,310,702 of CM057819.1, forward strand.
GATTATTATATTTTGTTTTCGTGAATCTTTGCAGTGGAACTGTGGTTTTAGCATGTTAAGAGATATTGAATACAATGCAGAGAAATATTTAGAAAATAATTCTAATGACACAGAATCATATTTTCATTTGATTCTATATGAGAACCTTTATAAATTGTTAAAAGGTAAGTTGAGATTTTCCCTCTTTTGTGCTAAATGTTGCATAAAATATAAATGTTATTCTCATTATTTACATTATAGTAAATGCTGTAAATTTTTCATTTTTGATTCCTATTTTTACATTATGAAATTGTTTTGTCAAATGCTTTTATTGTGATGTTATTGCTACAATAAAACAAATTGCACATGACACAATCATTAAAAAAATACTTTTCAGACTAATTGCAAAGACAATGATTCTGCATAAAAAAATGTGGAATAAATATAATAAAAGTTACAATATTGTTTTCATTTGAAATTTTTAGATTTATACTTCAAGTTTAAAATTCATTAGTATGTTAAAAAGTAGAATTCAAGAAATGTTAAATTAATGAATTAAGTAATGTAATTGTAATGCATTTAGACCAATAATTGTGTATTGGATTCAACTAATTTCATCATAAATTGTTACACTTTTCATTATTTTTTAATTCTCTATGTATCTAGGTATAGCACACTGCATTAAGGAAGTTGCAACAAAGCTTAAACATTTCCATGTTCATGATTTATGATTAGTGTTTTTTAACAGCACGACTTTATTTTTATCAGATTTAATTGGGTTTAAACTCTACAGAAATGTATTTGTATTTTTACATGTAATTGATTTTACAAATTCTATTTAAATTTTTATCAATTTTAATATATAGATAAAAGTATAAAAAATTGTAAATATATATTTATACTAACTTTTATTTAATTTATACTAACTTTTATACCAATAACTTCACAAAAAACCAAATCAAATCAATCCACACTCTTCATTTAAGATACTATGATCCAGAGGGGAAGAGAAGAAAAACGTTAATATTTTGGGAATTAACTGGCCAATAGATAGCAGGATAACTAAGTAATAATGAAAATAATTTTGAATGGATTGATTATATTAATCATATACTTGTTTCTATAACCATTGAAATTTGTTGCATTTTAAGGTTATCTCAAGAAAAATAATTTCATGTATTGATACTGAGCAAATTGTTTCCTGTTTTTAATGAAATAAGTTACTTGCTGATTGTATAGTGATGTTAAATGAGAATGCTGGAAAATTTAGGTTTAATATCGTTTTATAATATATCCTTAAAATTTCGAAGTGCAAAATTTCCTTTTTTTATGTTTTTTAATACATTTCAACTTTTGAGTAACCTTTTTGCTCTTGATATTTTAAAATACTCATTACTTCCATTGAAAATTAAGAATGATTAGTAAAACTTTCTACAGCATATAAAATTAAAAATTTTGTTATTTTTCTGAATAACTTCAATATTTTTTAAAGCAGACCAACTATATTTGAATTTGCAAAAGATTAAATTTCAGAATGTATTTTGGAAGTGCTTTTAATATGCATTGATATACACTGTAGAAATATCAGTGGAACTCCAATTACCCAAATCCTTGATTATCCAAATTGTTTTCAGAATTTCAGAAAAATAAATTAAAATAAAGAGAACGAAAAAGAAAAATCGCTAGATAAGGAAAGGTAAGAGAGAGAAGAGAATGACATTTCACTTGAGTAATTTAAAACATTCTTTTGAAAATTTTTGGATATTCAAAATTCTGAAAGTATAGGGGAATGGAGTTGGAGTGAGACTCTAGACTTCAAATTCCAAATGATGGTAAATTTATCTAAAATGCCTTAATGTCCAAGTTGAAGCAGACATGTGACTATTAGTTAGTAAAGCATATGCCAGCTGTGAAACTGCTTTGAAGTGGATAGAGCATCATCAAGAGTGTAATCACATGCAAATTCATACAGTTGAGCAGATGCATAACTTGGCTGCCAAAAAACTGATGAAAATAGTGAAACACGTTACTTTAATCAAGATGCTCAACAAGCAATAACTTGCATTTACAGAATTGTACATACATAGTGTATGAATGTACTATTATTGTAAATACCATAACATTCAAAAAGTGATGTGTTTTTATTTAGTATGTTAAAAGCTCTTTTTCTTAAAAAATGTTGTTTTTCTCCCATTTTCAATGCACTATAATTAATTAAAATAAACCCCTTTTTCAAAAAATCTTATTATCTACATTTTTGACTTTCCGAATATGTGACACTCCAAGATGATTTGGATTATTGGAATTCTGTTGTAGTTAGTATAAGAATATATTGTAATTATTGTGAATAAAAACAAAACAGATTTATATTTTAGTTTAAAAATATTTTTTAAAGCTAAATTTTTGGAATTATTATTTTTTGTATCAATTCTTACATAACTTTAATTTTTAAATACTAGGAACCATAGTATTTTGGTCAATAATTTAAAGGAATAAATATATTTTTGTCTATTGTATGATAAGTGTTTAATATCCCAATTATTCACATGCATATTGCTACACAATTATTTACTGCTAATATATTAAAATAAGTTATTCATTTTTATAGTTATTTGTAAAATATAATATTTATTAATATTTCAAAATATTGATTTTTTTTTAAATTAATTTTGAAAAGTAAAGTAATATGAAGAAAATTAACTTCTGATAACATGAATACATAAAATGGGCCAATATTAATACTGAAAATTATTTGTAGTAATGATATAATGCAAAATTTATTATTAATGTATAATATCTAAAATAAAATGTAAAATATCTTTAACTGCAGTTTCTACATAATTTTGATTTATGCAATAGTGTCATTTGTTATGTAAATTGACTTTTGTTCTTTCAATGTATTTTAATTTTATTCTGTATAACTGAAATTTTGGTTCACTTTTTGTTATGAATTTGTATTTATTAATATATATATATATACCTATTTGTCTATCTATCTATCAAGAACATATCTGTTTTAATTTTAGATAGTAAGTTATGAGTCAATTAGTTATCCTTTAGTATTGAAAGTATTGTAACTATACTCCATACTCTTATTAATTTTTGTAGTCTTTAAATTAACATTCACAGTCAAGAGTGATATTCATAAGCAGCAAATTATTACATTGTTTAATTATTAATATATAACATGTTTCTTTGTTACATCTGTTTTTTAACAGCTTAAACTATAACAGTTAGTGTAAGATTTTTAAGGATTTATCCAATTTAAATAAGATGAATTTGGTTAAAATAAAATACCATTAATATTTGTAATTCACAAGAAGATTTAATGTTTTCACAGAATATCCTCCTTATCTTTCTCGCATGACATCAGAAAAGTGGATAAAAGAAGCGATTCAAATAATTCAAGCGAACTTTCTATCTGATTCAAATATTGACAGCATAAGTATATTGTATGTTTTCATTTATTTTAAGAATGATTTAATAAGCAAAAAATATGTTCATTTTATTTTTAAAAATTAATCTTTAGCTTTACAATAAAAATATTCTATAATTTTTAAGTTTTGTTTTAATAAACAATATAATGTAATTATTATACTTTTACTTTGTTTTGTTTATTTTTATTGTTGTATACTTTTACTTCCTTTTACTTTGTTTTGTTTTAATAAACAAAATGCTTAAGATAGAATTTGTAACAAAAGTAGAAAAGAAAATAGATTTCTTACCAACCTGCGTTTCAGTTCTGCAGTTCTTATTACAGTATTCTAAATAATTGTATAAAAGTATATAGCTTATTCAATATTAATAAGTTATTCATGTTAATCAAGCACTACATTTCCAAAGATTTTGAAATTTTACTATAGGTTTTATACCTAGTATTTGATATACTAGAATAATTAGCATAAAATACTAAGGTTTTTTCTTAGTATTTTATGTTAATTATTCTAGTAATATATTGTGAGTTATTGTTAATATTTATATTATTCAAATTATTTGTGGATAGAATACAGAATTATTTATTTTTTTATATAACAGTTCTGAATTTGATAATTATCATTATTTTATGATATGTTATTGAAATTGAAACAATTGTAGAAAAATAATTAAGAAATACTTTATCCCATTCAGAAAACATTTAATGTTTTTTTTAAAAATTAAATTTGAAGTTTTTGTTTGTATATTAACAATTCATGTTACAGAATTTAGAAACAGTTTTATGAATATTGGAATTTATTACTTTTAATATTTTTATTTTGAATATAAAAATATAAATCCATTAAAATGTTAATTTTTTTTTATTTTAAGAATAATTTTTTATTTTTAAAGATCCTTTTACTTTTTTTTTAAAAGCAATATTTTGTTGTGGCAAAAAGGAGGATTGTGCAGATTTAAAAATGTTAATCATGTAATGTTAGTCACAAAGATTTTTTAAATTTTTAATTTAATGTTTTTTATTTATTTTGTGTATTATATTAACAAGAGAATAATAATTTTATTGTGTAAATCATTTCAGTTATAATGAGTGTTTTTTTTATATGAAATACTCTAACATTTTACATTTTCTTCTTGCAGTATTTTAATTTTGAAAAAGGAAACTTAGTGTTAACATTGTTTTTTGAAGATTAAAATATGATAATTCTAATGACATATCAATATATATGCAAATGAATTCACATAATCTTACATACAGACCAAATTAAAAGTTTTTTAATATAAATTTTAATTAATGTAATTATTTCCATCTAAATTGTGTGAGGGAAATTTGGTGATAGTTTAGTTCTACAAGCATATGATAAGTGGCATTTAATGATCAGGTTACAAGCCAATGGATTCTTCAGACTTTAAACTTGTCTTCTTAAAAAGTTTTTTTTTTATTTATTTATTTTGTATTTCCAACATTGATCCACAAAATTGATTATTTTGTATACTACTTTTAGATTTTTATACAAAATTAAAGAGTTGAAAAAATTTTTCATATTCAAATTTAATAATTTCTACATTTGTTTAAAAGCTAAATGACTTAATAATTATACTTTCTACACATAGAACCATATTATTGACTTCTATTATCCTATTCACAAGCAAACATGATAACACAAAATTGATTTTCTATACTAATATTTTTTATATTAATTATTTTCATCATAATTTATTCAAGAGTTTGAATCCCATCTTAATCATAAATGTTTGTAGTAGTTTGGGAACGTTTAAATTATTGTGGACTTGTGGTTTAAATTATTGTGTGGACTTCTTGGAAAGTATTACCTATTTTCCATGTACAACATTTGACAAGGTGACAATCGAAGCACCTTTCAAAATCTTTCAACAACTCCCCAAAACTATCATTTGGTAATTCCTGGAAAATTGTCCTTGAAGTAGATCATTCTGTTTCTGTTGTACAAAATGTCATGGAAGATTATCCAGGCAATACATCAGAGTCACTGTAAGAGTAATGCAGATTTCAGAATTGTTAATTTAATGTATTTTACACAGAATTAGATGTTGTTGCCCATTTACAGTGAAAACAATGAACAACAAAACTTTTGAACATCAGTGCTTGCACAAATAATACATGACCCTCAATGATAACTAAATGTTGTGTGAACATATAAAACCTCTTTTCACTGCATTATATTTTCAATATGCTGACAGTCTTACCTGAGTGATATCACACTTGTAATCAATCAGATATGACTGTCAAAACATCAGAGTCGATACACAAACATCAGTATATAATCAAATCTCTGTATTTTTCTTTTGTGATTGCTTTTTGTTGTTTCACTGTGTCCTTTATTCTGGGCAATTTTGTATTTGGAAAGAACAATGTCTTGTATTCTGTTGGAAAACCTGCCCTTGAATTATATCTTATTTTTTTGTTAGATCATGTTGACCTGTCCTTCCTGTAAAGATTTACATTACATTTTCTCAATCATACTACATCACTGCACATTGCATTTCCCTTTAAGATATTTATGTTTGAAACTTTCGGGTCTAATAAGTCCACATGAGCAAAAAATGATTTATATGATAAATAACCATCATCGAAACTTTCTTTGAAAAGTGTAAAATCGAAGATGCAAATTTATCTCCTTGTTGACTTTTGATTATTGAAGTACTGTAGTTCTTCATCTACTTTGGTGAAGCGGAAATATTCTAATCAGTGGTCTATAGTTGGCATATATGTTTGCATATTATATTCAACTGTGTGATAGTATATTACATATTTCACTTTCTGTACTTTGTTCCTGAAGTCATGTTGAACATATTTTCTTTTTCATGCATTGTGTTATATCATTGTGCTCTGTTCCCCCCTCCCTAATCTCCTGTTTATATTTGCGGGATTTACTTAAATTGCCTTGGTTCAACATATGTATTCCATTTTGCTATTTTAATGGAAAAAAATATCCAATGCTCTGATGATACTCTTGTAAAAGTCAGTTTTTTTTTAGTGTTATTTCTTTTATTATGATTTTTGAAATTCGTATGAATTTATAGTACAAGTGGTACATAAAAATTTACTGTAATTCATAAGGAGTTTCCTTATTATGTTCACACCTGAGGATTGCTTCTATTTATTTATCATTTAGTTGAATAGTTTTATTTCATATTTTTTGTTTATTCTTTTTATTCATTTATTCTTAATTATGTTTACTTTTAATGAATACAATATAAGTTATCACTGGATTTGTTATTTTAATTATTAACTTTCAGTATTTGATATCAAATCTAGATCAGATATGTTGCATAATTACATCCAAGTTTGGTTACTAAATGCACACAAGGCTTTTTTGATTGAGATTTGAGATTGAAATTAAAGGAAGAATATTCTTAAATTCCTTAAATCAGTCTGCAATTTCTATCGATTCATACCAGATTAAATTTTCATCTTCTGAGCTTTATTTCTCATGTGCACAAAATTTCATGAATATTATATTGAGTATATTGATTTCAATTTATTTCAAATTAAATAAGTTACATATTGTGAAATTATTTTTTAGAGAAATATAGCCATTTATCAGATAGAAAAATTTAGATAAAATTCATTTTATCTTACTAAATTTTTGTATTTAACAATGAAGAAAAAATTAATAATTCTAATTTGAACTAATTTAAGTAATAAAAAGTTAAATTATTCTCTTAAAAATATAGTTACAACATTTTCACTATACAAAATATTTTCATCTATGTTATTTATGTATGTATGCACTCCCACAATTGTCTTGAACATACAATTTCATATACAAGATGATTGTTATTTGAATGAAAATTTTGAAACCTTATAAATTGGAAAAAAATACTTATTTAAATGGTATGCAGGGCTCTGAGTTGTCCTAATATTCCTGAAATGTCCTTATTTTTCAAAATAAATCCTGGAATTCCTTAATTTTTTATTACATTCTTTTGAAAGTTTAATTTTAATTAATAATTTTATATTTTTCAGTAGTAAATTTTTCTTTTAGTGGAATATATATATTTTTTTCCACTGCTTTGTTCAACAAAGAAGAGATTTTTTCCTCTTTTTTTTGTTCTCTTTCAAACCAAAAATAGATTTACCAAACATTTGTCTCCGCCTCATATTCAGCCATTGGTCACGAGTGTCTGGTGTCAAAAAATTTAGGTTTGGGCTTACCATTAAGTTGTGTTTTCTGCTTTTACAGGCAAAAGATTCTATTTTTAGTAGTGCACAACTCTTTGCAATGATAATGAAATTGTGAGAATTATTCGCCTACATTTGTGCGCATGCGTAGAATTTTTATCGTGCCATTTTGAACGATTTTGATGGATGACTTAAAGAACATTTATTAGCAAGTTTAGAATTTATTTTTTGAAAACAATTAATTTTCTTTTAAAATTGCCAAGGAAAATGAAATTTTCCAATAAATGGTTGGAACTGCAAGATGGGAATAAATGTCTAATTAAGACATGGTTCAGAAGTGTTGTTTATGTACATTCTCCTGAGTGCTTTGTGTGCAAAAGCAAATTCAGTGTTTCAGATATGGATTTTAGACAAGTGCTTGCTCATGCAGATAGATTAAAACACAAAAAAGCTGTGAACTGTTATAAGAATCAAACATTTTTTACTATCAACTTCATCTGAATCCTCGACATCGACTGTAGTAGTAATGAGAGTAACTTGAACTGAATGAGGAGTAGTGAATAACAAATCATGGCTTTCCAAATGACATCAGAGAAAACCATTAAAGCTGAAACCTTTTTAGTTTTGGTGGCGATAAAAAAATAGTTATTCTTTTTCATCTTTGAATGATTTAGCTAACATTTACAGAAAATTTTTTGTTGACTCCTCCATAGCAAAATATCTCAAATTATCTGACAAAAAAGTCAGATATTTGATTAGTTTTGGACTAGCTCCGTATTTCAAAACTCTTTTGCTTCAGAATATCAGCACTTCATATTTTGCTTTACTTTTTGATGAAGCTACTACATAACAAATAAAGAAATTGTTGGATATGTGCATCTAATATTGGTCTGATAATCAAGGAAAAAATGTCATTTTGTTACCTCAAATCACATTTTTTAAAACATGCTGAAACCACTAAAATTTTATTATATTTTATTGAAAATAATGGTTTGAATTTAGAAAAATTAATAAAGTTGTCAATGGATGGACCTAGAGTTAATTTAGCTGTTGTAAAGCAGGAAAATAGTGAACTGAGTAAGCAAAGTTTACCATTACTAATTAATTTGGGTATGTTGCTTACTCATAATCCATTGAGCACTATGTAAGGGTATTGATAAAATTTATTGTAATATTGATTGATTTGCTGTATATATTATATTCAGAAATCTCATGCAGAATATAATTATATATATGTGGAAAAATCAAAAGATGCAACACAATCAGTGAAGAAAAGAAAGGATGAGGAAGACATATAAGCTACTAGTGAAAAAAAGTTTAAACAATTGCACCTGTTAGAAAAAATTACTGAACTTGAAAAAGAAAAGAAAATTAAACTTGATAATCAGTGTGCAGCTCATAAACTTTTGGATGATGCAACCAAAAAAATAGTATGTGTTATTAGTGATGATAATTTGAGTAATGTGAAAGTTAGACAAATGATGGTGTCTTCTGCTAATGCAGAGATTGCATCTGTGAAAGATAAGTTGAAAAAGTTCAGTATTAAATTATCAGAATTAAATGCTAATGCATCCAGTTCAAAATGAACATTATTCAATTATACATAAATTTACTGTAATTTAAAGCATTTATCATTTAAGTTATTAATTTTCAGAAAATGTTTAGTATAAAAAATTTAAATTTCTGCATCATTTTTCATATTGTTGTATTAAAAACTCAGAATTTATTAAATAGTGCATTTCTTTCTAAAATGTGTTATATTCATAAAACAGAAATTAATATGTAAAAGTAACATTGGTTTTGTTTAGTTATTGAAATATGTCCTGATATTTCTTGAAAATGTTGTCCTGAAAAAAAAATTTCATTATTCCTATCCCTATGGTATGTAATTTGATAAGAAATTTTTTAGACTAGAAGGATAACTATCATCAAGGAAGAGGCTATTAAGGAGGAATTTAAAAACAATTCCATTTGACGTTTAGTTTTATTAATAATAAATAACAGTGAACATTCAATGTTTATTATTTCTGCAATTTCAAAAATTTTAAACTATATAAATCTTATTTTATCATACATTCTATCATTTATAATAATTCTAGTATTTTTTAAATTTAAAAATTATAACCTTTTAAAAAATCCTATTAAAATCAAAATATGTTGCTAATAATAAATTTGAAAATATTGTAGTAGTTTATATCTAACAAAGTACATTATAATTAAATTGCATTATATAATAGTTTTATTTCAGTTTATATGTTGCTTATAATAATCTGGTTTTTCAAAAGTTAATTTATGTTTAACTTAGTGTTATTTCAATGTTTCATTTTAGGTCTGCTAATCGAAGTATCTATGCTTCTCACAAAGATCATTACTTTGCGTTTTATATACAGCTTGAAAATAATTCAAGGAAAATTGAATCATTGTCAAATTTAAAAAGAAAGGCTATCAGAAGACTTGAAAAGTATTTCAAAATTACATTATGACTTGGTATGAAATGCACAGTCATATCCTGATGTTTGATATTATAAAATATTATTACAGTATTGGCTGAAGGAAAAGACCGTAATTAAACTTTTATATAATTTGAAATAACCTGACACACAACTTTAGAAAATATTATTTGTTTTATTTACTCAATGAAATAAAGTTGCTTGTGTGTTTGCCACTAGCCATCAAATGAGAGCATAGCGCACAATTTTTATTCTTTTAGTTGTTTGTCTTTCTTCAAAATATCTATAGATATTATTCCTCTTTTCATTAATATTTTTCTCTGTGTTTTTGTACTCATAATAGCAAAAATGCTCTTTATCAATGATGTCCAAAACTTTTATACCACTAGCTCTCTTTCAGATCCTTTCAACTCAATGAAAAATGTTGCAAATATTGAATATTCAGTAATAAAATCTAAAATAAGTTTTTTTTATATTGGTATATTTTATAATTATAAATATTTAAACATGCGTCAACTCAAAGCAAACAATTTGGTAGTACTGAAATGAACAAACAATAAGAGATAATATTCCTTTAAATAAAACTTCTCATGATTTAAATATTTTTTTAAAATCCAGTATAATTTTCAATAAAGATGTCTAATTTAGATTCAAATTTGTTTGGCAAATGAATTTAATAGTTTTTATCTGAATGATATCCTAGAATTTATTATTTAAGTTTTTTTTATATTGATGTTTTTTGTACCTATTTAATACTAATACTTTATCATATAATCAAAAATAAGTGTTTGGTTTGCAATTATTAAGTATTTACTTCCTTAATATTTGCAAACTAGACAGTCACTGTATTCATGAAACAAAATTGTTCATTCTAATAAAAAAAAAAGGGAAAATTAAATTTTTGTTCACGAGTTTTGCCACTATTTACAATCTGAAATAAGGTCTATATTTTTCATAATATCTTCTTGTCTTCGAAATTTTTTAAAAAATGCTTGTATTTTTGTCATTTAATTTTTTATTATTTCTTTCAAATAAAGTGTTCAATGATTAATACTTGTTTTGTGTTAATGCAAAACTTGTTAAAATGGGAATTGGTGCGCTTTTCTGATTGGTGACAACATCGGAAAGTGCTGGAAATTTGAGAGAATATGAGTATAATTTTGAATCCTTTCAAGATCTCATATTGCTTTGATCTTGTTTCTCTTATGTGTCAATTGTCTTAATTTTCACGGATTTCATATCTATGGAGAGTAAGACTGAAATTTGATTGTTAAAATTTATAATGTTCTGGCTTCACATAAATTATTTTTGTTGAGTAAAAATGTTATATAATTTAACCTCTTTTTACAAATTTTTAGCTGATTAACTTATTGCAATGTTTTTGTTGATTTATATTCAATTTGTTTTTATTACAATAATTTTAACTGAAAATGTGATATAAATTATTTTTTTAAAATGTCCAATACTTTGTTAATACTTAAATTATCCTGTTTATATCTTTTACAAAAAATGTTGCATTTTCCTTATTGTGAAATAATGCATTATGCATGTATCTTTATTTAAATCAAGTTCTACATAAGTTTAGTTTAATGATAAAAAAGAAAGTTTTTATTATGTTTATTTAAAGTTTATATTTTTAAATTTTCACAAATCATTATTTTAAGAACTTATATGATTGTAACTTATATATTTTAATATTAATAAAATAAGTGATTGTGTTCGTGAATTATTTTGGTAAATCAAAGTATTAATATAAAACTAGACTAGCATAGATTTGAATGACTATTTGTTCAAAATTGAATGTAAAATAAATGTTGAATGAAGATAAATAAGAGTGATTAAATATAAATTTTTTTTTCAGAATCTAGTTTATGGAAACTACATTAACAAAATTTAAAATGCTTTAATGCATTTTTATTTTTAGCTTTTCATTAATTGCTGGCGTACATATTGCTGTTCTTATGAATCAATATGTTCAGCAGTCATGTCTTTGTCTCTTTTCATAAAATTTTGTCCTGTTTTTTTAGTGTGTACTTTATATATATATATGTGCATATAGTTGAAATTAAAGTTGTTGTTGGCGTATCCTCTTTAAATATCTGACATTTGTCAAATCAACTCCAATAAATTGTTGACAGTTAGAAAGTCTATGACTATCAAAGGATCTGATGATAAATCCTCCTGGGAAAGTCCAAGGCAATCCAGAATCTATTTTGGTGAGACTGGATGGTCACTGCATTTTTTACAAGTGGGATAATTTTTTGTACCACTTTCAAACAATAAACATTTTACATGTCCACTTGAGAATCTGGCCAAGGCAGTTTGAGATTTTCGGTCACATTTTATTTCCAAAAGAGTTCCAGGAGATGTTCCAGAGTACCATTGGTGTGTGGGTGAAATTTGCCAGATTAAATGTAGTCTAGAGACTTTTCAGTAGAGTAAAGTTACTGATGTAAGTGATGAACCAGTGGGCATATCTTCCTCACTGCCCTCTTTGGCCAATCAATCTGCTGTCTCATTGCCATTAATATTTACATGAGTTAAAATCCATTATATCCAATGGATTTTGTAATCATGTACAATGTACATCATGGTCTTGGGAGATCATTCTCAATTTCAGCAGAATAGATAAACTTGTGTCATCATTTGTGGGAGACTAGTCACTGAGATGTTTCAGTGCACTGTGGCTGTCCAACATAATCCATAGTTCTCCCAAATCACAGTTGCTGGAAATGATAGCAGCAAGTTCCATCTTAATCGCTATCAACTTACTTCTGAAGACTTAACAAGTGTCAGGGTTGCGTGGCTTTAGCATAATTTTAGACTGAAGAGAATAGAAGAAATTCTAATATAGACTCTGCTCCCAGAACTGTCTTTTGTACCACTACCATCGGTATACATTTGCACTTCATTATCGCAAAAGGTGCAATTAATAATTTCTAGTACTATATATATATATAATTGTCTAAGATGATCTCCGATGTGAATTTGCTTTTTTACAGTGGAAATCAGATCAAAGTGGAAGATGATTCTTGGCATTCCCTCTGACGGACCAAAGCAAGATCTTAAAGATTGAGGTTCAACTTCCCGAGAAATTACATTTTGAGATTCTGTTAGGCTAAAAGAGGGTCAATTTCTTTAATCTTTGATTATTGTGACAATTGTGTAAATACAAGGAGGTACAATGATTCAGGCCATAGCTATAGATTTTGTTAAAATATTTAACTAAGTTAGCTCCTCTTCTAATATGCAATGGTTGTAAGTTTGTCTTGTGAAAAGCTTTGGCAGCTATTTCTGAGTACTAAGATGATACGAGTGGCACTTAGCTGTACTCGTTCTAATTTCAGGAAGTTCGTTTCAGATGCGTATGAATAAATTGGATAACCATATTTTTCAAGAATAGGTCTTATAATTGAATTATATGTAGTTCTGAAGGTGTTTGTATCAGTAAAGTAATCCAATTATAATAAAATTGAAAAATAAATTACTGTTTATTTATGATAATATTTTAATGATTTTTGTCTAATTGATATTCTATCAATAAATTAAATTGATTTCTAATTATTCTATATATCTATATCTATATATATAAAGCTAGAAATAGGACAATTTTTAATATCAAAGTAAAAATGTTTATTTCAATATAAAGGTGATAAGATTTGAATTTATGACATTAAAATAATATATTCTATAAATTTGGAAAAGTGTTTTAATTGAACTGAAATTTATATTAAAATATAATAATTTGTAGGTGAAAAAAGAGTTGATGCTCTTCTTATAAAAGTAAAATTTCTTAAGTACTTAATTTGATATAATGATTAATCTTGCATGGCTTACTTGTAACAATAGCTTACCAGATTATGAATAATATTAGGTAATGCAATGATATTTTTTCATGAGTCACTGTTTTCTTAAAAGCATTAGTCTTATTTATTTCTCCTTTTAGGTACAGATGTTAAAAAATATTTATTTTGTCTATACTATGAATTATTCTACCTGATAGGCAAGATGAATTTTCACAATGACCCTCCCTTATTTTGAGTAAATTTGTTGTGAATAAATTTAAATATTTTCATTATGTACTCTTAGTTCATATATATATATATATATGCTATTAATCTAATATTATCACTAATTACTTATGTACAAATATTTTGAAGTTTTTAGTTACATATTAATTTATTTTCATAAATATTCAATCTATTTATAGTGTGAGAAAATTTTCACAAAAATTTTTCAGAATTTAAGGAATTATTGTAGAATTTGCAATATGCTTAAACTTTTTTTTTTTTTTTATATTTATTACATCAAGTTGTTATTGCAATTTTTCTGTTGTTTTTTATACATTAAGTTTATTTCACTTTAAAATAACAAATGAATTTTATTTACAGACAATTTGAATTGTATCACAAGTTTAATATTATATGATATTTTCCTCCTGTGTTTCAGTATTCTTTTAATATTTTTTTATTTTTACGAGATTCTTTATGAATTTAGACACTAGAGAAATATTAAATATAATATTGCAGCATTGTTGTGTATTTAGAATTTTAATTTTGTTTTTAATCAAAGGATTTTATTTTAGAAATGTAATTATGTTTATATAATGGTGTGTAAATAACCCAGTCTCTTGTCTTGAAATTTTTAGAAACTTATTCTGTTTTTCTACAACTCCATAACAAACTGTGATGAATGGAAGTATTTGTTATATCTCCTATGCAATTATTGTTAATATGTGTTACTGCTTGGATTTTATTTTAAATAAAGTATTAATTTTTAAAGTATTTTCTTATCATTTGAGTTTTTATTTATTTAAACAAAATTAGTAAATTTGCTTTCTATTTTGACAGTTTTAATATATGGTATGTTTAGCTATTTATAATTCATGTTTTTGAAAGCTTTTATTCCACAAAATTTGTTTTTTCAATTTATAAATGTTTATGAAATATGTCGTAATCTATGGGAAAATTATATTCAATTAAAGTGAAAAGAAAAAGCTCTTAGGGTAATATCTTTATAGTCCCTCACATTTTAAAACATTTGAAACATTTATACAAGCAATGATTACATAAAAGAGCACAGTGTAAAGAATTTTATTTGATATAAGAAAATTAATTGTGCCATTTGCTTAGTATCATGCAACATCCAGTTAAATGCTATTATTTTTCTTCATTCATTAATTCTGAGGTAAAAGGTATTGATATTAAAATTTATTTCATAAAAATATTGAAATAATTTGAGATTTCAATTTTAATCTGCATTTAAATGTTCTCAATTTTTGAATTCTGTTGTAATTTTTATTAAAAAGTGTTCTTTTTTTTAATAAATGTCTAGAACATGTTATTTAAATTTACTGTATTAACATATTTCTACATTTTATTGTTTCACTACAGCTTTCTATAAAAACTTCTTTTTTATTATAAAACATTGATTAAGGCAGCACTTGTCAAATTTATAAGGACAATAAAGGTTTACTCATTATGAATAAATTCTCTGCTTTTCGGTTTTACTTCTAGCATTTACGGGTGCAGTTTGCAACATTTTGTCTCTGCGTTTAGACCTTCAGAATTAAGAGGTACTTGTGCCCCAAATTGATTAAGAATTTGATAAGGAGGTTCCAGATTTCCTGTTAAATTAATATTAAATATTAATTTAACAGGAAATCTGGAACTTGTTAAATTAATATTATATCTAGTACTTCTAGACTCTTGAAACATACACATTTATTTAACTTAAAGTAAAATAAAAGCGGCATTAGAAAACAAAACGCTGCCAAAAAAATAATTGGCAGCGTTTTGTTTTCTGCCGTGTACCAAGTCATCGTTCTTCCTTCTTGAAACAACAGCAGCAGCCTGCGTATTTCAAAGCAAAACCGAGATCTTAAATGGAACATTTGCATTTGTTATATACTACATGGCTCTGTTTTTACACACAAACTTAGTTTGCGCAATTATTTAATTCCGTATTGTAAGAACTCCTTATGGCTCTTAGTTAAGTAGGAACCCATATTAAATATCGTACAGGTTTGTTTAGATTGGAGTGTCGGACTGATTTGTTTCATGGAATTGTGCCCGAGGCTCACATGAACAATCAGTTTTATGTATAATTTAATATCGGCATGAATTGGTTTTATGATTTTGAAAGAGGATATTGGTCGTGCAATCCAGTCAATTGCTTATTTTGGAATTTTACCAATCAAAATGAAGATTTAGTAATGAAATTAAAACTATATTCTTGTTGGATAATGGAATATCTGGGATTTAATAACTTTATTAAGTTTTCCTTTTAATGGCGTATATACACTTTATTCTTCATAGACAGTATTTGGAACCTACATGGTCTGCTGGTAAAAGGGCAGCATTATTTTGGAGCTTTGATTGTATACATTCTATATCAAATATATATATTCTATTTCTAGAATTAAATAAGCTTATTGAATGAGAGGGTATTTTCACTTTTCAAATAAGGCTCATTACGCACAAGTTAAATCAACATATTTTTATTCAACCATTGTTTGAAATTTTGTAGTATTTTTTTTGTATGATAATATAATTTGCTGTAT
The DNA here is from genome assembly GCA_030067965.1 of Latrodectus elegans. Taxonomy (NCBI): domain Eukaryota; kingdom Metazoa; phylum Arthropoda; class Arachnida; order Araneae; family Theridiidae; genus Latrodectus; species Latrodectus elegans. The sequence continues at coordinate 21,327,290 of CM057819.1, forward strand.
ATTATTTTCTGATTCAATAAAAACTCTGCTGCTCTCAATTTCTGTCTTGCTTCCAAAATTAAGTTAGAATATGACATTTTTATTTATTTAAATTTTTTTTATTTTTTGAACGAGTTACAATATTTAAAATACATGATACTCTCTCTTTATTTTTGGTTATACCTATTTAATTCAGGATCAATCCTTTCACAAATTTTATTAAATTAAAAAAGCTGGATGTTTTAAAAAATTATGGATTTAAAATTAAATAAAAATAAAAGGATAGGAAATAAAGAAATAAGCCAGAACAGTATTAATATGATTATCTATGTTTGATGCCACTCCTAATCCGAGTTTGTGTATATGTCAACAGATATCGAATCTTATCATGCAATTTTTAGTCATTTAATACTTATTTTTCCAAACGGTATTGGATGAAGTATCTCTAAATGTGTGGTCTCCTTATGGTACTTTATCAGTGACAGTGTTATACGAATTGGATGTCTCGTAAGATGTCTGTAATTATGGCCGTAAATGTAATATACGAGTATTAGTAGTTCAGTTATATATAAAACAGACTACATTAAGGAGTTGGACAAAATAATGTGAAAATCTGAGAAAAGAATTTTCTATAATTATTAGCCGTTGGCCCTGTTTTTGCATGAATTTCCATGCAAAGGGATGATACAGCTTCGATCTGATATGAAAATGTCAAATGTAAGTCATGTACAACATTCAGAAGAATGCGTTCCTTCTCAAATTACAAAAAAGTCCCTAATTCAGAAAGTGTTCTTGGAGAAAAAGAGATTGCGGAGCTTGTTTTCCAAAATATCCCTCAATTATATGAGATCATGGTATTGAAGAGGCCACATGAAGATCTCTAGTTGATCGTCGTGTTCCTAAAAGTAGTCTAGCAATTCCACAGGTGTGAATGGTACATTATCATCTTAGAAAACTGGTCATTTGGCAGAGAACTGTTTGCACCATTGAGTGAAGATGGCCACCCAGAATACTGAGAAAATTCTCTCATGTATTACGGCCATTCAGAATAATAAATGGGCACAAGACCATGGCGTGATTTCCATTCCAGATAATCACTGAATTGCCACCAGACTTAATAGTATCCCGAAGACAGTCGACTTGATAGACTTTTAATATTATATTTTCCAAAATTAATACATCAATTTATCGGAAATAATGTGAATGACGATTCGTCTTGTTATATTGCATTTTCCCATTGTTCTTGTGTCCGATTTTTATGCCCACGACATCATTTTTGTCGCTTCAAGGCACTGTGCCTTGTGTAATCAATGATTTTGAAATAACCTCTTTACCAAGAATATTGGCTGTTTACACTTCATGCCAGATAATTTTTGATAAATCTGCTTATAAATGTGTGTTATCATTTCATTGCTATTGAGATGCTGTTTTGTGCTTTTTAGCCACAATTCGCTTCAAAACACATCTGTTATATAGCTTCGCTTTTAGCTATTGTTCTCTTTAGAAGTTTTTCCATGTTTCAAATATGCGGCATTGATGGCATAATTTCCAAATTCAGAATTTGATGACTTTTTTTTTTTTAACCGATTTCCTTGTTTATCTGGCAACCTGACTTTTTTATTACTTCGTAGAAATGGAGACTAATATGAATAAGGTGGAAAATTCTATTTTAGTAATCCTAGAGTATTTACGCCATCGAAAAGAGATCTAGAGAGAGAGAACATTCTGTACCATTTTCACATTTTATTAAGAATTTTTTCGAGGATACTTCGTCTGAATTTTTTAATATGTTCTGCAAATTTCTTGACCTTTTGAATACTTGAATTCCACGAATTATATTATTCTTTTTCATTATTTTAAATTATTCTTTTTTTATTTGATGTTAATTGTTTAAAGTCGCTGTTTTAAATTGTGTCGACATATCCCTTTTTGTTAATGTATGACATTTTTATTATTATATTATTAAAATCTAAACATCTTTTTTTAATTAATTGTTAATTCAAAATGTACTTCATAATTTACATTTGCGAAAATGTGTTTTCTTTTAAAATTATTAGATACAGTTTAAAATGTATTTTATATTTTAATTTTTTAGCGAATGTTCTTATATTTTCATTAGAATTCTTATTTACTGCTTTCGAAATATTTCTCCCTTGTTTTCCTTATTTGTATTTATGTTTGCGAAATTTATTATGTTTTCTTTTTTATTAATTTAATTTATATTTATTCTGCTGCTAATGTTTCTATATTTTTATTAGAATTCGTGTTTAGATTTTTCTAGAATATTCAGTAGAATTCGTGTTTGGATTTTTCTAGAATCCATATTTACAATTTTTAAAACCAATATTTTTATATTTTCCTTATATTTATTTACGAAATTAATGTTTTCTTTTTTTTAAAATCGTAATATCTCAAAAATATGAATTTATGCTTTTTTTTTTTATCTGTTTTAAATTTATTATTTAGATACTTACACTTTTTCTGGAACGAATTTATTACGTTACAATTACAACTTCGCGCCACATTACGTTGCAATTATGACATCTTGGCAACATTTCTCCGTCGTCAAGAAAATTCAAAATTTGGCATGCTGGATTATACTGCAGTTGTGCCCAATTATGCTCTCATTACAATCAACTCTACTTCTGCCAACATCTAGAAAGGTCCCGTTATTGTTACTGAGACTGCAGCAAGATATGGCCTCAACAACAATATAACATATGCCTCTTTCTAAATCAGGAATGTCAGCCATAATACAGTTTTAACTTAGAAGTATATTTTGCATCGAACTTTTAACTGCTAATAAATAAAATAATATAAATAAAAACAACAATAAATAAAATAATAAACCAGTATTTACAACTTGAAAATGCTAAAAAACAATGTTCACGAGCTTTTGCCGAGTCATGTGGCTCAACGCAAAACATTTTGCACAATCCTATATGAAAACCACTTAGCAGGAGATAAATGGAAAAATATAGTGACCCTTGATGAAGCATGGGTTTACCTAAATGACTAACAAAAAAAGGTGTTTTTACTACGAAAAATGGAGAGAAAAAATGTACAAACCCGTTTCCTTCAATATAAAGAAAGTAAGGGGTTTATAATTGTCGCAGGTTTCTCCTACAATTGGAAATTAAAAATAAGAAGAATGGAAAGAAATGTTAAAATCAACTCATCGTACAATCAGGAGAAGGTTTTACTTCCAATATTTACAAAATAAAGCCCACTTCTTTATTCCAATGTCTTTCAAAGAGAGAAACTTCATCAAGATAAAGCTATAAGTCATACTTCGAAAACTACCACTGCATTCCTTGAAAAAATGATGACTAATATAGGTATTGCATGCATACATTTTCATCATGTTCCTGCGAAGTCTCCTGATGTTTCACCTATGGACTATTGTGCCTTTGGTCTATTAAAAAAGGCTCTTTCTAAACGCAATTCCACCACGATAGATGGACTGTGGAAAGTAGTGGAAGAGGAATGGAAAGCAATACCCCTGGAAATGTTGCGAAAAGCTCTTCTACCATGGAAATCACGATGCAGACTTATAGTCCAGGAAAAAGGCTATTAGGTCGAACATTTAGAAAAATAATCTTTACATTTTAAACATTGATTAAATGGCCTCGAAATCGTTCTAAAAATGTGTTAATACCCTCTGTAATTTACTATTCATTAATAATAAATTAAATTTTGGCAAAAAATAGTATTTGAAATAAAAATTAAAATTTCGAAACACGTTTTTATATTATTAAACATTATCAATTAAGCAGAAATTTTAAATATTATAAATATTACATGAATATAAATTCACAATAGAGAAAATTCATTCATTCACACTTTCGAATAGGAAAGTTTATATCATGGTGAAAAATCCACAAATATGAGGATTTGATTTATTCATTCAATTAATTATAAGAAATAAAAACTTACCGTAATGTTTCTGCGCTCCTTCTTGTCCAATTATACTTATATTTTAATTCAAATAGACCGCCTTTACAAAATGAAGTCTTAAATTCCTCCATTTTTAGCGAAACTAAACCGAAATCATATTGGCACGTGATGATTTAAACCAATCAGAGTACATCACATTTGCTTTGTGCCATAAACACAAAAAAAAAGAGTGAAAATTGCTTTGAATCGAAACTGGAGTGTTTGAAAGAGAACCTTACCCAATTAAGTAGAAAAGGATTCATTTTGTATCTTTATGGAATACAAATTATCCATCGCTCATCGAGTGGTGAAAAACCACTCGATTTTTTTAAATGTATACTTATCAGCGAATGTGTGTGTATTTTATTTGCGAACTACATCAAATATAGTAAATATCGTGGAATGTGCTGCCTGTTAGCTGATTTAGAATAAATATCGTATAATGCGTGGAATGGTTATGCATATTTGGTTATGAACAATTTTTTAAATAAAAAAAATATTTAACATGAATGTCAAGATTTTCGGGAAATTTTTTATTTCTCTCCTGGAATTCGATTCGTGGAAATTTGTAGGAGCCCTGCCACAACAACGGTGCTAAATGCAAATAACGTGACTAAGGTAACCTAGAGAACAGTCTTTACTGTGAATTAGTACACAAATATTTGTGTTGAGTTGGCTCCGATTTCGAGAATTTCTAGTAATTATCTCAGTGGTTACTTCAAATAAGAAGTAAATCCAACACAATGCGTTTAGCTTCTACGACAGTGGTTTCTCAGAAGGCTAATGCACTATCCTATTAGTTGTGACCAAATTCAATCATCGAGTGGGCGAGTGTTCTGCTCCGAATTGTAAAAACTATTGTATCTGCCGAAAAGAGCTTTGTCCCTCGTTAACAACTACAGAGATCAGCGTCGGGATGCCGCTATCAAATAAATAACGCGTGAACTGTAAACTGTTCGGAAGAAATCATCTATATTAACAGCTATGACCACCACAACCCATTCATCAGTGGTGCGCTGGAGATGTTAATCTCTAAGGACTCTTCTGGTTGCAACATATGCAGCACTCATCACATTTTAGAGAGTATTTTCGATGGGCGGTGGCTCACCCTGTAACAGCAGTAGAGCTGCATGTCAACTTGCTGTGGGGGCTAGAGGTTTTCTAGGCTTCTCTCTAGTTACATGTGGCCCACTTTTAACCAGTCCTCTAGCATGGTTCCAGCCGGCAAATGTAAAAGTGCGAGAGCGTCACTCCGGGTTACTCGTGTGAATTTGTTGTCTTCAAATGGAAAAATGGGCATTTCATCCAAGTTGGGTTGGTTTATGCGGTTTATTCTTTACCAATTGTCTGTTTACGGCCATACCATGTTCCAGGCAGTTCATCTGGTTGCACAACAGGGGGGTCCCTGTGATTTCTCATTGATGTGTTCTTTTTACACAGCCTCACACTACAGGTAAGCGTCGACATGAAACCAACCAACATATCGCCTTTACTCAGCATATACCTGACACCATGAAATTTGACAATTGTCGATGGATATTGCGATGATGTCATAAATAGAATTTAAACAGTATGCAAATGCGTAAAAGAAACAAAAGTAAAAGTGATGCTGATTATATTACTAAAGTTCTCAATTATATTGTGGCTCACTATCATTGGTACCAAATAAAAAAGTTATGTAATCCAGTTAGAAGGAAGAGAATGAGAAAATATTCGATTCACATCTTTGAAACCAAAAAAATATTTTCAAACAATATTTTAAGAATTTTTTTTATAAATTTGAGTGAAAACACCAGTTTTAAGCAAAAACGATTACAGATTATTTATTTTTCCTGATAACATCTAATTAACAAAATTCCGATTTATCGTATGATCAGGAAAGCTGTTGATTAAGGTAATGAACCATCACAATTAAGTGATAAGAATGTACTAGAAAACATTATGTAATATTTTGTTTTAAAAGAACACACGACTTTCGCGCGATTATCAGTTTTGGAAGCAAAAGAATTTTATCTACGTGAAGGTCAAGAGCATTTTATCACAAGATCTGCGAAAATATCAATACCAAATGTTTCATGGCATAGCACTATCAGACTGACATTAAAGATTTCATTTTGCAAAATATTTATAAGTCATGAATACTTGATGATTCATATGAGATTAATTTTATACTTCCTCAAGTTGAAACTTTAAATGACTTGAAAATTTTGCAAACACTAAGTAAGAATAAAGTATTAAGTATTACAGAGGTAGATTTAAAATATAACTTACCAGGGTCGAAGTTATTAGTTGAAGGTGCAGTTAAAAGTTATTTATTTACAGAAAAAGGAATTAAGAACCATTCTCAACTTTTCCTCAAAATCACAGGATCAATTTGCTTAGCACGACTTGTTAGAAACTGCATCTCTAACTATCAAACTAATGCTTCAGACCTGTTCTCGAGACCAACCGGGACACACTCGTATAAAAAGAGAGTTCCCTGAAGCCATTCTACAGCTTTACGATGGCTTGTTATTTGGTTAGACTCCAATTTCAGAAGAAAAAGTTATGGGATGGAGATTTGATTTGTATGGCGTTGTATTTCGCATTAGAAATGTTATTTTTTATTTCTAATGGCAGAATATGTACAGTTACAGCAAAAGTGATAAGAATAAAGTTCGAAAAACAACAAACAAAATAATAAATAAATAAATAGCTGCAGCATAATCTGTTAATCTAATTTGTCTCTTGCCTCACAGTAACGCTCTGTGAGAAAAGTTTCACTCAGAGCAAGGACAGTGGAGAAGATGCGAGGAGTCCACCACCTCTCCAGAGCTGCCATAGAGTTCATATGCATTAGGAATTCTAAACATTACTGAATGTGTGGCGCCTGCCATCGCTATGAAAGAAATCATTCAAATTTTTTGAGTGTGAGCATATTTCAGTTGCAGTTGTGGACAAATATTTTTACCTTCAGGAAAATATCCCCTTCAAAGAGAGATTATTCACATCTAGTTGCTCTCGTGTGCCTATGGAACCCATCTAACCCAAAGCTTGATATAAGGTCACTTAAGAAGCGGATGCTTTGTCCTGATCGATCTTACCACGAGAACAACAATTTTAACATTAGAAAACATGTTTCATTAACTATAGATCAAAGGAGTTAAACGAGGGATATTAACACCTCGAAAAAATTATTGAGACACATGATTAGTAAACCACCGAGAGTATTTTGTAGGAAAATACAGTACATTCTCGCGTTTTTACATGCTCGTAAGGATCAGTAAAACAGATCGTAAAATGGAAAAATAATGTGTTATATTTTGATCTGGTTTTTGTTTATTTTCTATAAATAAATACTATTCGAAAAAAATTATTTAAATATGCACTAAGTGCAAAATAAGATTCATATTTACAAACAATACTTACTTGCATTTTATTGAAGAAAAATCAGCCAAAATAATCATTTAAATTTTCTGTTTAAAAAACTACATTTTTAAAAATACATTTTCCTACTTATCAATTTTTTTCCTAACCTTTTCGTTGTTTTCCCTCAAAAAAGTTACTTTTGTCCTGTTAGTCATTCACTTATTTGTTTTGCAGATGATCTTCGTATAACCTCATTTTCTTGTTTGATATGTTAAAGCTATCTTTCTCATTGATTATATTCTCAATAATTTCATCAGCCGTTATTTTTTTTCCTCACATATCCCAAGTGAGTCTGTATTGAAAATCCTGGAAAGAAATTTCAGGCAGCAAATGCATTCTTTGTCGGAGTTCATGCACGAGTGACTCATCTTCCCTTAAGTCATCAAGTAAATTGCCTTGACTTTCTTCAGCGATGGTGGTTCCTTTAATGAAACCTGCATTTTGCAATACTCTCGATATCTTCTTTCCTTCAACATCTCCCCGAACACTGATTGACAAATGCATTGCTCCTCTCTCTTATTCCAGAAAGTCAATTTGATATGGCCGCTCCAATTCAAACCTTATAATCACTGTTTGCAAAAGTATATTAATATAAAAGTATATTATATAATGCAAAACTATCTAAAGACATTTATTCTTGGAGAAGTTGGACTTCAACGTTAGCGCAGTGCAGTTATAAGCAATTCGAAGAATTTTTACGATTTTCTAATAAAAACATCTATTTGAGTCACAGTCAATTTTAATAGATGTTCAAAGTTATACAGACTTTAATAATAGATTGATGTGTAACTGGTAGTTTTTGAAAACTTTTTTAAACATCTAAGCCTTAAATTATTTCCGATAAAAAACAGTGGTAATTTTTCTCTTCCATTCATGTTGGCTCCGAGCAACATTGTAATTCTTGGGTTGCTTTTTTACCACCATTACATTTATCAGCTTTAAAGCTAAATGTTATTTCAATTAAAATTTTTATTAAAAAACATATCTTTTTTTACATTGAAAACATTCTTCGGGTCGTACTCAGAAAGTAATGATTTCTATGTTCCTTCTTTTTCCTTTCAATTTCTGCAATTTTATTTACAGTTCCACTATACAATTGTAACACTCAAACTGGGCTTGTCTTTAAATTTTTGAAGTCTGATGGTTTGAAATCTTTTTACGCTCAGTTTTATGTCAAGAGCAAATAGATTTTTCCTGAATGATAGTACTATCAACAAAAATGTTGTTGTTGCACCAGCCTGCTTATCTGTACCTAGCTCTGAGTCAGACTCTATCCGTCAGATAAAGGCAGCTAATTGAAGTCTTCCTTCCTGGTTTCGTAGCAAAGACCAAATACTTGACCTGCCTTTCCCTGGAAGACATGGCGATCACGCACAGTTTTAACGCTCCCCAGCCACCTTTAGCGAACACGACGAATCTTCAGTTAAGCAAAGATTCTAACTCATTACTCCCCGATACGACGCTCTAACCCTACAGGCCCAGCACGACATTCAACATGAATGTTCATTCCTCTCATTTTTCTCAGTCAAGAAAGCAAAATTTGTTACAGTTCAGGATGCTTTGCATCTCTACAATATTTTCTAGATAAAGCACTTTTGCCAGTACTATTTACTTTCTAAGGATATTTTTCGCGAGTTTTTTTTAAAAATTATTCGGAGGATGTTCATTGGAATTCTATACCTTTTGGCAAATTTTGTCTTCTTTAATGTTTTTTTCGTGTACTTCCTTTAGAATTTTCTTTTTTACTTTGACTGACAAATGCATTTATTTCACAGCGGTCCAATTCTCAATGTAACTGGTTCATTCTCTCTCTCTAGGGCAAACGGATCTTCATGAATTGAGTTGTTTAACACATTCGCTGCCACTGATGCTCTAGCGCGTCAGCATGGAGCTACTTCCCATGCTGGTGACGCTCTGGGACGACGATCGAGTATGATAAGTAAACTGTTTTATATTTTTAGTTCGGATTTGGAGGTTGAACGATGAGGTTTTTGAGGCACGTTAGTGAAGCATTAGTTTTATATTTTCAGTGCTTATTTTTTAAATTTTGTGTTTAAATTTTTTTATGTGCATTTTAAAAATTGGCAGACAGTACTAGTATTGCAGGAGCTACACAGCCTAAGAAAAGGGAAGTAAATAAAAAACTGCCACTCGCCCGAAATGTTTTTACTCTAAACACGAAAATAAAAGGTTTTTCCTTTTTTCTGGTTTTACTATTAAAATATAAGGAACGTTTTTAATTATTAAAACACTGTTTCTAAATTCGGCTTCTCAGGATGGGTATATAAATATTGGTGACGGTGAATGTGTTAAATGAAACGATATTAACTGCAGAGCAATAGAATTCAAACTAAAATGAGTTTTCTCCCTCTTTCTATGTTCTCACGTACGGAAGAAGAGCTGGTTTACGTAAGGAAAAGAAAGGAGTTTAATTCGGAAATTCTTTTCCATCAAATGTCTATTAACACAATGTCTGGAATGTATGCACATCACCTTGTTGTTCAAGAATGAATGGGAGTAAATGGGAGTTAAAATTATCATTATGTGTATAGTGTCAATATAGGAACAAGTAACTAGTTCGTGAAAACGTGAATTTTCGTAAATTAGGAGTTCATAAAAATGAGATACTTCGGCTCATTGGAAATCCGTACGAAAAAGAGTGGCTGTGCCTTCTCTAAGCCATCTGTTCCAACAAGTAAGTTGAACCGTTAACAAGTAAGTATATAAATGTAGTACATATGATAATATATGAAATAGAAATATTGTATAAGATATAATATAATGCAATTATTTCAACCACTGTAAAACATGCAAATTCTGATTTCATTTTGTCTTTTATAATTGATAATATTCACATGATGGATAAACAATTTAATGTTTGTTGAACTATTAATTTACGATTAATATGTATATTTTTTCAGAAATGGCAATCGTTGAATACGAGATGTTTAATTTCTGTAGTTGGTCGATTCATGCCAGTTATTTCTGTTACTCTGCAGATAAAAAAGTCAGAACTTCACAAATCATTTTTTACTACAGAAATGAAGTTATGTCACACATTTTTTTGGATATTTGTAAACTCATATTTGTTTATGTTTTTTGTTTTGTTTTTATGTCTCATGTTGTTTGAAACTGAGGACAAATTTTTCTAATCCATTTTAACGAATTGTGTTATTGCAAATTTGTAATCTGATATTGTCATTGTTATAAATCGGCAATACCTTTATAGAGTCATTGTTACTTGATCTAAATGGGCTACTACGAAGGAGACTAAACCATACATTACTCTCTTATTTTCTACTACCAAAGGTTATTTAAAATAATACTGTATACCATAGTTATTTTTTAATGCTTCGTGGAAAGGTCGGAATTCAGATGGTTTCCCTTTGAAAAGTTCGAAGGTGACTGATAGGAGAGATCTTTTGACGTCACACACAAGAGCTTTATCAACAATTGTCTGCAGACGCTACTTGAAATTCTCACGTGAACCGAACTGTTGAGAAATCAGATGAAAGAAATCGCGTTTTCTCCCTCCTTTTCTTCGGAAAACTTATTTTGTGTTTCTAGTAATAAGTAAACAATAACACAACAGGAACTTTAACTTACAATAATCTTATTGTTTTCCAGTAACGACATTTGAAAAAATGGTATCTTATGGAAACAATATATGATTTTTTTGCGAAACGGTATCTTTCTGACATTAAACGCCACTTCTCGGTATCAGTAATGATTTCTAAAATTTTTTTTTTTTTGCTAAAAATGAATGTAGTTATTAAAATATGAAAGGTTAAATCGATCATAGAATCCTGAAATATCAAAAATTTCATTGTTAAATTTTAAACTGAATTCATTGTTAGATAATTGTGTTCACTGAATAGTGTTAGCAGAGGGTACTTCCCTGGCTCTAGCAGTTAATGGAAGCAGCCGGGTGGCAGTCTTCGTAATTTAGATGCAACACCTGACACTTTAAGTGCCACTCCCAGAGTCATTATTTCACTCAGAAGGACACTACCTGTTGAAAATGCTTTCACCACGTTTAGTAAGCACGACCAATATTTCGCTTAGGTCGAAATTCGAACTACTACCTTCGGAAAGAGTCTTTAAACTACAATTAGTAGGACAACAATTAGTGGTCACAACTACAATTAGTGGGACAACAATTAGTGGTCACAACTACAATTAGTGAGATGACCACAGATTCACTTATTACAAGTTATTTTTGTCATGCAATATATTGCAGAAAGAATCTATGGCACTTGTTTGAATTTCCTTTTTTTATTCTCGATCTTCCTAATAGTGATTTAAATATGGACCAGGGCATCTCTTGATGAAACTCGTACTGTAAGTCTTCATGGAGCAGCTTTCTGAAACCATTTTCTATGCAGTGCTTCACCAGATTCAGCAAGGGAAACATTTAGTCTTAACTGGACTTAAATGGTTGAATTGCATGTTTGAATAATCCGAAGACTCGTTTGTCACCAGAAATTCTTTATGACTTCAACAGCGATTGCGTGACATGACTTATACCATCCTCCATTGTTCTTAAAAGCTGTTTTTAAATGTTCTAGAGCTTTTAATTAAATATAGTGTTTTTTATAGCAATAAATGCTTAAAAAAATTTTTTTTACTAAAATTTTATTGATATTACTTGCGAAGTAATTTTCGTTCGATTCTGTGAGTCCCGTCTAAAATTTTAAATGCTGAATGTATAATTTGAACAAATATTAAAAACTTTAATAGGTTAAAAGTTGTTTTTTGAAGTAGTTATGTTAATGGAAACAATAAATTTCATTTTGAAATTGAAATTGTTTAGGAGTATTTTTTCTAAAGTTAGTTAGTTGCTTACAGTAAATCACAAAATATTACTTAAAAATATCCATTTTCCTTTAGAGCGAAAAATTAAAGGGTTGAAAACATAAAAGCAATCAAAAGTAGATCATGCCAAACACTGAAAAGAAATAATTATTGAAAGCATTAAGGGGGTATGAATCACTGAATCAGCCAGTTTTTCAAAATTAGGGTTTGATGTTATTTTTTTCTTAAGCATAATATTTTTTACTCATCACAATAATGATGTATCATTGTGGGCCGTGGTAGCCTAGTGCTTAGGGCATCGGACTTCCATTAGGAAAAGCGGGCTTTGATTTCCATAGCCGCCAAAGACCTACCGAGTACATGAGATATACGTGCTCATTAAATCCGTGGAATCGAAAGTCCTGTCATCTGTCATTGAGCATAGCCGCCAAAGACCCACCGAGTACATGAGATATACGTGCTCATTAAATCCGTGGAATCGAAAGTCCTGTTATCTGTCATTGAGCAGTTACCATGGGTGCAATGGTAAGGAAAAAATTTCCTCCCTCTTGAGATCCATGTTAAAAGTGAGGGAGTGGATCATCTGGTGGTGTTATTTATCGGAGGATTTGTAGAGCAAAGTCGTACTTTCATCTTCATGGTGTTCTGATTAAACGAAAAACTCTCCCTATTGACTTATATAGGGAGAGTTTTTGCATTGCGAACTTGGCTTGTTCAAGTATCGTAAGTAACAACAACATGTATCGTTGTAGGGCCTAGGCACTATTTATAAAAACGCAAGTCTCTCAGATGACAGCAGAGAACTCTTAGCAGTCAAGATCACAGTGGCAACGACTACAATAACTGTTATTAATGTTTACAAAAGTTGTAAATTAGAGGTGTGTGAAAACGAGCTTCTAGAGTGTTTTGTAAAGAAATTCGATATAATAAAGAAATTGGATACTGTGGTATTTCTCTCGGATCTTCTTGTTGCCTCTTGGGTGCATTTCTTGTTTCAAGACTTTTGTGTAGCCCCTTTCAGGACGCAAGAAAGCTACCAGTTCAAATCAAGAGCGATTAGATAAAAATATTTATCTTGTCACGAGTTGCTATATCGCGGCCGAAAAGATAAGTTGACAAGTGACTCCGACAACGTGGATGAAATTTTTATCACGTAAGATTAAGTTTCAGATGTCAGACAGAAGATAGAGAATTCGCACACAGTTTCGGAACGTTCTAAAATTTTAGTGTTGTTTTACAGTTTTTCGAGATATGCCGAGTAATAGCTTCATGTGCAATTTAATTATTTCATACACCGAGTGGAATTAATGTTTGAAAAAATAAAAATGATGACGTCGAATATTAACGTTTAGTGCCCGTTTCAGAGCATTCGGTGCGAAAGAACACATTAAAGAATTTTTCCAGTTTACAAATGTATAATTTAACGAAACATTAACTGAATCAAACTAACTAGATGATCCCTTCTAAATATATAAGACCATAATTACAAACTCAAAATATAAAATACTATCACTTAGAATCTGTTGTGTGCTGGGGGGGGGGATAACGCGCAGCATTTATCGGGGTGAGTACTTTGGAATTTTTGTCCTGTACGATACTCATTTGGAAAAAAAAGAAAAAAATGTTTGGCAAACTTTGGGTTTAGGTCTGTCCAATACACGGAACCAGCTAATGGAAAAAAATGGAATTAATAAATATCTGTTTAGTGAAAATATTACTTTTTCTATAAAGTTACATATAACATTCACGTTATGCATAATGTACTTTTTCGAAACCATGAATTAAAATCATGTGCTATCATCTATACAGTCTTCATGTCAAAATAATTTTTAATGTAATATTGTGAGATTTGAAATTTTTTGACATGAGTTCAACTCATTTTGAAACTCAACACGTATTCCATAACATTTCACACAGAGTTTGAAGATAACTCAGTAACCTGGTAAATAACGGTGTTTTTCTCTTGTTCTGAATGCACAATGTTGGGTACTTGATACAGTCAAAAACCACCAAGGGGAGAAAGCTTATGCACGATGATATTTTATGAGGTTTCATGTTTTTTGTCAAACATGGAGAAAAGAATGCCAATTCACATGTTGACGTCGTCCCTCGATCATGGATGATCACTTGATGAGCCGGTTGGCAACATTCATTGGCAGAAATGGGAACCGTACTGCAATAACCTACCTAACTGCTGCTGAAAGTCACTAACCGACCTACTTAATCTCATCTCAATGTGCGTTAATTTTTCTATTTTTCTATACCTGTAATCTGTTTTACTTATAGAAATAATAAATACCAGTTTACTTGTTTTTTTTTTTTAAAAAAAAAAAAAAAAAAAAAAAAAACTTAAAATATGACCTGAATGTAGAAAGCCTTATGTTCTACCTTTATTTGTTTTCATGCACTAAATCATGTAGTTTTTGCTTACCATAAAGGTGCCAATTTCGCCATTTATTTGAACATCCAATTTTAATACCTTTTTTATCTTTGTTCCAATTTCATTTTTTAATTTATCACAAATAGGTTCGTAGCTGGCAGGGCGTTCCAAGACGTTTATTTACATTTGATTGACTGTAAAATCAAGCGCTTTAAGCTTTAAAAATCTTAATGAACATAGTTGTATTATCAAAAAAGATTTTTTATCGCCTTGCTTCCGAAAGAGCTATTTTCAAAAAGAGAAAATTGTATTGTGTATGGAAAAAAAAAAAATGGAGCAATTTTATTGAAAATTATTTTTGTTCTAATTCCTTTTGTCCTTGATAAAAACAACATGAAAAATAGTGCAGTTCAACAGAACAATCTTTAAAAATCTCGCTACATGAACCGCTTTCTGAAATTTGTTAGAAATGCTCTGATTGTTCATAAAAATCCACTTTGATAGATTTCCTGCCAGCTGCATTTGCATCAACCTCACTTCTCAGGTGATGAGAGAACTCTCTTCGGGTTGGTCAATGAAACGAAGTATTTCACTTGACAGTCAACTTCCACAAGTCTAGCTTTGTTCTGGTTGAAAAGATTGTGAGGAAACTACAGTGCTTTTAAGTTAATAGTCTTCTGGACATAGCGTAGACGCAGGACCTAACGGCTAAAAACTGGTGTAATGCTTTTCCTAGCAGTTTATTCTATTTTCTAAGAGGAAATTTCATAGCCAATTCTTGACTCCTAAAGAAGGCAACCCGGAAAACTCACCAACTTCTAAAAGCAATCTCAGGTTGGAATCAAACTCAAGAGGAAAATTCGCGAGATATTTTTTGCCTTGCGAAACAAAATTATTTACGGTAAACAGGTCATTGGAAGTATACGTGCTCCTGGGCTTCAAAGTCCGTTCAGAGAGAGAGAGATGGACTCTACGCTACTATAAGTGGGGCTCAATCCTTAACAATAAATGAACTGGACCATTCAACTACTATTATAAAATTAACATGAGAGCTTCAAATGATGAAGGAAAGAAGTGATTGAATTAGATTACTCCTGTTGTTCACTGCTTTACTTCCCTTCCATAAACGATGGTATTTGACTTTGAAACATCCACTCATATTGCTGTGAATGTTATGATCAGTTCTGCACCAATCAACCGTAATTTCTCTGCAAGTCTGAGGAGAGCAAACTTAATTCTACCACCTGGTGGTGGATTCCTGGCAAAGCACACTGCAAAATGATTCACAAATCTGGCTCGAGTTTTAACAGATTCAGTGGTCAGCAAAAAGATTAGCGCTGTGGCCTTCGGTTCAACAGTTCGTGTGTTCGAATCTCGCCTTGGGCACGGGTATTTGTAGTGGTTCGGAATTCACTTTAAACTGTAGCAGTTTAATTAGCCATCGAGTGCAAAAACTCATCATTGAGTGACAAACCAAAATCAGTGTTCTTGGTTGAAATCTGTTGTCTATTGATATCTGGTTACACTTGCCTGAATGAAATTGCACGTCGTGGCTCTGCGTGATCTTCTTCTTCTGTGTGGAGTGAATAAAATTCTAGATCGAGAATTCTATTCCTTACACAAAAATCCTATATTAAATCAAAGACATAAGTATAGTTTTCACAATTAACAGATGCTTCTGCTCTTTGTTATGACTGTTAAAATAATGATATTATTATAATTTCTTCACTTATCTTAGCAACTAAACGTGCCACAAATGTTTTTAAATCTATGTTTTAAAACGCTCATGTAAGTACATTTTTTTAATAATTTATCATAATTCTTAGAAAACATGTGTTGAGAAACTGAATTTGAAACGATTTTAGTGGAACTTGCCCCAATTTTTCTGCATTTTTGCACAAGTACCCAACTATGAAAAGTTATTTAGCAACGCCTCCTTATGGGGAGCTGAAGCATGCCGAATACAAAATTTAGGTGTTGTTGTCCGAAAGGAGATAGCAGTGCGATAACCCGGGGGCAACAGTCGAACTATTTTTTATGTGCGTCATAGATCTTGACAAACAGATTTGACCTTGAATGTTAAATAAAAAATAAAGCCCGATGCTGCGAACGATTGACGGAGGGGAAGAATTTTATCTTCAGGAGTAACGGGCATGTGTGATGCAATTTCGGAATTAATTGGTGTTTCATTTCAAATTCGAAAAGATTTTTTCTTATCGCTGGTCGGGAGTGGAGAGTATCGGCTAAGGGTCACGTGACTCGTGTATTTCCCTTTTCGTCCCCCTTGCTCTGCCAGTTATTTAGAGTGCGGAATTTTCTCAGTCCCCAGCAGAGTCTGCTTGCTCTACGAAGCCGAACAATATGTCGCCTAAAGTGAGTATTTTCTCCCTTTCTCTTTTTTTTTTGAATCGTTATTGAAGTGCTATATAACCGTTTCGAAGTAAAAATGTTAAACCGTTCAGAGATTGGTTTACATTCAAATTAAGACAAGTTTTGGTCTTGTTTTTTTTATATACGTTGTTTGAGGTTACTTCCCTTTATTCTTAATCATGAAGCTGCTTGCCTTTCCTTTCCTCAATTGTTTTGAGTTATTTCCCGATAAATCTCCCAAAAATTCGAATTTCGCACAAATAACTCCTAAACAAAAGTATGCATAGTGTTTCTTAAGAAAGTTCTCCCCCCATGGATGGTAATTTTTTGATGTAATTTAGCAATTCGTAATACAATTTCATGGAATGTTCTCATGTGAAGTTGCTAAACAAATCAAGGTTAATAGCGAAGATATTTAGCTTTGAATATCATTAAAATCATTTCATAATCCATGTTGAAGAGTAATGTTTGCCGAAAGTCTGAGAGATTATAAATATTATCTAAAAATGTTTTGTATTTAATAATTTATTTATGAAAATGTTTTTGTTTGGAAATAACTATAGGATTTATTGCCAAGAGAACTTTTTATCTATTGGGTTGAAGTTGAAATTGAAATGAACAGTGAAGTAATAATGGATTTTAGTATTCGAGGGAATGCAGAGCAAGTTGATCTCAAATTGGATCAATTTTATGTATTATGCGTATTTTATATTTCATTTATAAAGAAATAAATAAAATAGTGGATAGTAATTTTAGTTTGATGCTGTGTAAAGCGATTAAGTGTAGTGTAGACTATTTCGAGAAATAAATTGGTTGTCCTTTTTTTGCATGTGGAAAATGTATTACTGAGGCGACAACATTTGAGGCGAAACGGAGCGCTCAGAATGAAAAGTGCTGCTTCAATGAGAAGCTCTTGATGAGACATCTTATCTTTTCCCATTCCTAAAACCCATTTCAATTTTGGTACCTCCAAAAATTTGAATTGGTGAATATTGCTTGCACTCACGCTAATAATTATCATTCAATTGCTTTAAAGGCACATTTTTATTTCACAAACAACATTTTAATTTCTAAAATTGATAAAAAGATCACTAGTTAGTTATTTATAAAATGGTTGTCAATAATTGTTGGAGCAGAATAATATTTCACAAACGTTGATTGTGTTTTCTCGTATGCATTTTCCTATTAGAGTTCCATGCTGAAATAACGCTTGCCTTTGCGTTAATTTATCACGAAGGAGTTGCTTAAAAATACAATGAATTTTTTTTGCACATTTATATTAGCATGTATTTCTAAATTATATTAAAAGTAAATTTTAAAATTAAAGTATTATTTTTAAACAAAATAATTAGTTAATAAATTTTTTTTAACAAATAAAAACATTAAGTAACAAAAGAAGAACTACAAACCACTAAAAATTTTTTTTAAATTAGAAATGTTTTTAGTAAGAACAGTTCAGTCAATAGAACAGCAAGTTTTCAATCATATGATTAATTATTTAGGAAATAAAAGATCTTCAGAGGAATAAAAATGGAAATGGGAAAAAGTACTTGCTAGGATAGTAATTTAGCCCCTTGTTCACAGTACTTCGAATTCATAAGGAAAAATTATCTACTTCAAAAACAAAATAATTGTTATCTGTAAAAGAAACAAAAAAATTTCAAGAAAAATTAACATTTTAAAGATACATATGACAATTCCTTTTTTAATATATATTCCAAAAAATATTTTTTAAAAATATTTTTTGATGTTTTTCTATGTTACATTTCCCATTGCCAACTTTTCTTACTATGGAAAATTTTAGCATTTGGAATCCTATTTATGCAGACTTTCGAACACTTGTCTACATGGTAAACTACGCAGTTAGGATTCATGAACTTAAAAGTTGTGAAAGGGAAAACACTTGACGGCAGTTCAATAAAAATTGAAAAAGTAACTTCGTTTTTTGATTGCGGAATTAAGAATACTTATTACACTGGAGAGTTAATAGGATTTTCAATACTTAAAATGTTGCCAAAAGTCCGTATGATGTCGTAATAACTCACATTTTCTTATTAAAAAATAATTATGATTTAAATATATTAAGAAACAGAAACTGCTCGCGAAATATTATAGATATACTTGCCGTGGGATGTATCAAGAAAGATTTCATTTGGCTAAAATAGAAACCGAGTTTCTTTGGTTCACTCCCCTCCCCCCCTGATAGCCATTGATGTAAATACATTCATAGATTTTGTTTTGCAATTGTTAATTCATTTCCTAATTTTAAAAGTCATTTTATTTTCTGAATGTATCAGACCATACTTAATCAGTTGCTGAGAATTTTCAGTCCAGTTTGGAATGTGTGTAGTTTCGATACAACAGTTATCAAATCTTATTGAGTGTTAACCATTTTTGTCTAAAAGGAGAGAGAAATCTCTCCTTTTACTCAGTGCTTTATTCTAAAGTTGCTTTGCGAGTTCCGAAATATGTTTAGAAAGCTTCTACAAATTACTGTTATTGAATTGGAATTTGATTTGGGCAATAATTCTGGCCTTTCAGTTCACATTTAATAAATATCATGTCATTGCTGTTTATCTAACATAAGAATAGTTCCCGTCAACTGGTCCGTGTCTGTTTGTTGCCAGCGGAACAAGACTTTTTAAACATGGAAGTCAGAAGAAAGACACCTCTTGTAACTAGCCTTGATGCTTTCTGTTTGAAATAAATAACTCAATGGCTGGAGCCATTCTTGTGTCACAGTGGTAATGCCGGTCTGTTTCAGGATAAACGAGGTTTATTGGATCGCTTGAAGGACGGCGTCGTGGTGGGCGATGGAGGCTTTGTCTTCTCTTTGGAAAAAAGGGGCTACGTCAAGGCGGGGCCATGGACTCCTGAAGCATGCGTGGAACACCCAGAAGCAGGTAAATCCCACTTTTTTTTAATCACAAAAGAACCGTTATCATTGCTTGTACCAATGTCTCTGATAAAAGCTCCACAAAACAATTTTTTCATTGTGATTTTAATTAATCGTTTTAGCCGTCAATTAATTATATACAAAAAAAAATAAATAAATAATTCTCAATATCACAGATTCATTGATTTTTTTTAGAATGCGAATTAGAAATCACAATTTCATTTTATGCGTCGAAATGGGAGCTAACAATATAGGTTAAATTATATAAAAAACGGTAATAACTATTTAGATACTTAAATTGTAAATTGACAACTTATAAAAAAGTACCACTTTCTCAAAATATTTGATTTACATAATTTGTTTCACATAAGCAGCAAAATATTTATAATTTGCAAAGAAAACGTGCGTAGTAATTATGCGTAATTATTAAAAAATAATATTTGGTACTAAATCAAAGCATGTAGCATTATTTATTAATTTTTCCATCAGCTGGGCACAAATAATATTAATTTAAGTAGGCTTTGTTTTAATTTATATAGCTGTTCATCTTTTGCGAGTTGTAAATTTCACTAAAAATAGTCTTTGGTGGAAAAATACAAATACAAGATTTCATCAAAGAAAAAGAAAAAGAAATGATTCGGGGTATTGAGCGCTTAAAAATATTTTTTAGCTGTGAAGTTAAACATTGAAGCTGGGATCATTTTCTTCAGCCTTTCAATGCGTTACCTACCATTGGCATACTGAGAAAAACGCAAACACATTCGTTGTAAAACAATTATTTTTATGAAATTCATAAAATGACAATTATAGTTATTTTTTTAAAAATTTATGTAGGAATATATAGGAGAAAACGGATCCCATCTCATAATATTTCTCCCAGCAGACAGTTTCAAAATTATGAAGTTCTTGTGTGAAGCGGAATGTTACAATACTTCAATCTGTTACATCATCAAATTTTACATGGATTTAGTTCGTCACTAATTATATTTTGATTTAATTTTATTTTAAGTTATTTAGAAATCACTGGTTTGATAGTGGTTGAACTCTATTTCGCGCAGCCGTTCCGACGAAACTAGCAGAATAAGGACTTTATCTATACAGAAATTTCCTTACTTTTTTCTCACAAATAAATAAAATATGACTGTGTTTATCACGCACAATATTGTAAACACGGATTATTTAATTTAATTTATTTTTTCTGGAGTATAGAGATGATTTATTTTCATTTAAAAAAGATTTACATTGAAAGATTTTGAAATTTTTCTAACAAAAAATTTAATAAAAGTTAACTAAAAGAACAAAAGTTGTTTGTTCATACTCTTAATATTTATATAGAAAGAAATCTGAAGAAGAAAATTTCGTCAAAATAACTCCAGTTTCCTTGCGAACACTATGAAGAATGTCTTCATTTTTAAGCTGTTATGATCTGCTTATGATAAATGTTTACCATTCGCTTTTACAACATAACTTTTTGTATGTAATTGCTTCAGTTGCTAACTTTTAAATATTATCAGATGCTAACTTTTAAATATTATCGAAATAAATATACGGAAACAATTATTTTTGTAGAATTGAGATTTAAATACAAGTCTAAACATGCTCAAGATTTATATTGCAAATTACATCTTCAATGATCCTAGGGTAATTTATAAGAAAAATGATTACTTGATTCGTGTTGTTGAAATAAGCTGAACTTGTGAAAAGGAAACAAAAAATAAATAAATAAATAAATAAATAAAAATAAAATTAAAAAAAAAATTACTTTGGGTGACATAACTCTATTTTCAAAACATGTATTTTGTAATATTTGATGGCATACCTTTAAAATTTCTGCATTTTAGATTAAACAAAATGGCGCCACAACAAAATTTTTAAATTCAAATAATATTTTAAAGACGAAAGATACGACTGCAAAATAAAACGAAATAGAAGTACATGAAAGGAACACTGTTTTATTATGTTTGATTAATAAATAAGTTACATTATATCATTAATTTTGATAACTCTATACATAATTAATTTATAAGAGAAACTTGAACCCTATGTCAATGCAAAGGAACACATTTTAACACGTCACGAGTACTGTTTTCATAAAAGAAACTTCCGGTCTTTTGCAATTTACAAAAAACAGTACTACTCTCACCTATAAGAAATTTTTAGCGTTAAAATTTTTTCCAAGTATTTTTAAAATGTCAAAATATTTCTAATCCGAATGAATTTCAACCAAATTTCATTGCGGCTTTATAAAATTTGGCTGAGAGATATCTCCAACATTCAATTTCAAAATAAACATATTTGTTTATTTTAAGGTGAAAATGTGTTTTTGATTGCATCAATATTTCGTTACGAATTTTTAGAAATCGATTAGAAATCAATTCACTCTTACAATTCATTAGAATTAGAAATCAATTCACTCTTATTTCTGAAAAGCACAAACTTTGCACACAACGTCCCAGTTAGGAAGCTGAAAACTTTTTAGCGCCAAACTTGGCTGATTTTCAAATGCGCAAACTCTTGAAGCAAGGATCTAATCAACTTAGAAAGATCAATGGTAAAAAGATTCGTAGTTGTGTTATTGAGAGACATTTTCATCTCTCTGTTCCTGCTGATCTCCGCTTGAATAATAAAGTTGACTTAACAGTGGAAGACTATAAGGCATTTCTCTCCACTGGGCTGTTCTAGCATCGAATCCATTACTTATATGAGAGTGAGGCCCTCCAAAATACCACGGCTTCTTGCTAAAATGTAGGTTTCATTTAACTTTAGGTGCAATGGAAGATGCAAACATTCTATTTTTCGTTATTTTAACAAATTTTTTCCTTAACGAGTTTCAACCTGTTTCAATTCTTTTTTTGCTATTTTTAATCTTACCTTGAAACTTGTTAAATATTCTCAGAACTTCGAAAATACAAGAGTTTTGATTTCCTCAATGAAAATATTCTATTAGATTAGTGAAATCAGCCAGTCGTCTGTGTGGGTGAATCTTGAATTCAGAATGAATCAAATGAAATTCTAGGAACGTAAACTCATTCCATGAATTTACAATGAACGTATTTGCACAACATATTGTTTCAGAGTTTTGCATTAGACAGAGCCGCATTTGATAAACTCATTAAATTTAGTAAAACTTCGTAAAATTTCTATTTGCGTATAAAAAATGGAGCAGAAGTAATCCAAACAAATTATTGTCTCTATACAAATGAAATCCTATTTTTAGACTAAAATTCATTGTAAATTTAAGTTAAAACAATAGAATAAGAATTGTTTGATAATTTAATATACTTCAAACAAATTTAAGTTTATGAATGTTACCTTATATTACCCCTACACTGAAGTCCTAAAGCACAAGTGCCAGTGAACACCTTCCTTATGCATTTAACAATCTCGTAGCATCCCCTATATAATGCCTCTTCAGTAATAAACAGTACTCGAAGATGTCTGCTAATATATATATATATATATATATATATATATATATATATATATATATATATATATTTGCAGAATTTCTTTTGAAGGCACTTTATTGGAGAAGACTTGTTTAATTTGAACACATCAGCTTAAGATAAATTTTTTGAAGTAACGTGCTAAAAGTAAACACGGTAGAATTTTAAGCTATTAGGGTCTTATCCCTCTAGATTTACCATTCATACTACAATGAGAAATTTTAAAAAAATATTTTATCAAGTTTAGAATTTTAGAAAAATTTATCAATTGGGAAATTCTGAAGAGACATGTAATATTTGGAGTGTGACTACAGTGAATCAGTTATGTAATATTTTACAATTGAGTAGTCACAGGAAGAAATTGAGATTTACTTTTAAATAAATGTTAATTATTTAAAGCTGTCAAAATAGCTTAAAAATCAAATATTGTTTCATCCTGAAATAAGGAAAAGGATTTGAGTTATTTTAGTGAGCAGGTTTATACTATATTTTAATGTAACTGTAATGCCATTCATTCCTTTGATGTTGAATATTTTCTCAGTGAAGAATCTGCACCGCGAGTTCCTGCGGGCCGGATCAGACGTGATGCAGGCTTTCACGTTCTACGCCAGCGATGACAAACTCGTCAACAGGGGCAATGAAGCTGGAATCCGGCACACAGTAAGTGAACTTAAACTTTGTTGATCTCTTAGGCTAAGCTTCTGAGGTAGTCCCTCCGCTCATAGATGATTACCTCGATAGTCTTCTATTTCGTTCAGGATTCTCTTTCCATTTCATTCGCTTCTCTCACCTCTCACTTTCATTAAGACAAAATATGAGTTCATCAGACAAAATATGAGTTTTACTATAATATTATAAACTTTTCAAGCGGAACATCGTTTTTGACAATAAAGAAGTGATATTACCGAATCTACAGAATTATTTTCTTTCTCTAAGAAAAGAAAGAGAACAAATGGAATAATTTTCTTTTATGAATTATTTTTTAATTACGATAGCTAGATAAAGTAAGAGCTACATTTTAGGAACATCGTTTGTAATGAATGTATTCTAAAAAGTTCTGATAATGATTTCGACCTAGTGCTTTATTACAAAGAAAAAACATTTTGTTGTTGTTGCTTATAACACTAAGACAAGCTAAGCTCGCTATGCCTTGGCTATGCGAATTTAAGTCAATAGGAAGAGTCTTTCATTTTAATCAGAGCACCACGAAGATTCGTGGCGCTCTGATACACTTTAAACACCACTACGTCTTTGCTCTTTTTTAAATCCTCCGATAGATGGCACCACTAGAGAACCCACTCTTTAAATTTTGACATTGATCTGAAGGGGGAAGACATTTTTTCCAGACCATTGCAACTATGGTAACTGCTCAATGACCGACTACATAGGACTTTCGATTCCATGGATTTAACGAGCACGTATATCGCATGAACTCAGTGGGTCTTTGGCGGCATTGGGAATTGAAACCCACCCTTTCAGATGGGTGGCCGATGCCGTAACCAATGGGCTACCATGGCCCTACCATTTTCCTAAATATAGTGCATATCCAGTCTTTGTTTAATACGTAAATGGTGCGTTTAGCCTTGACAGGGTCAGCGAATCAAATTCCATGTTGAATATCGCAAATGACGTGAATTCTTTACAACATATGCGTCTAATAGTGTATTAAAATGATTTCGTTTCTCGCACTTCGACTGCTTTTGGTGTTTCTTTTCAAATCATTCTTAGACCGCTCTGCAGTTCAAGGGCTTTCACACGTGCCGGCTCACCTGACTGCCTCCTGACTCAAAACTTTTCTTCCTCCTTGTAATGATAAGGAACAAAATCGAAGTGTCGCACATCGTGTTAGATTTTTCAATAACGGTCGCAACATGGACTCTTGACATTTTTTGTTCACGAATGGTAAATGAAATCTATTCATTCTAATTTAAAATCTGTTTGAAAAATGGTATATCTCAAACAGAATAAAAACCTATGTCTTAATAACAATTTGTTTTTTTTCTTTATATGTTTTATGTTTTCATTGAAAAAAGTCTTTCTTCACAGGGCATGGACATTAACAATGCCGCTTGTAGGCTCGCCAGGGAAGTGGCAGAGGAAGGGGGTGCTCTGGTGGCCGGTGGCATCTCACAGACACCCACCTACTTGAGCGGCAAAGGGAAACAGAGTGTCCAAGCTGAATTCAAGAAGCAAGTGGAGGTATTCGTGAAGAACAACGTTGATTTCCTCATATGCGAGGTAAATTCAATTATAACTATGTTCAGATCAGTAATTTTATTTTTTATACTGTTATATTTCCTTTCTAAAATTTTGAACGCATGTCTGATATTTTCATAAATTGAATGTTGCTCTGTATATCAGAAAAGATATAAATTGATCTTTGCTGAAGATTTCGAGCTTGGAATTTATTTTTATTTATTTATATTTGGTTGCTTGGTTGGGTTTTAGGGTTCAGATTCACACAAGTTGCCCTATATTTTAATTCTAATGGAATAAATTTTCATAAAAGCCAAGAAACATTCAAAATTAGTTTTAAAGATATATTATAAATTTAAACGGATAAGAGTAAAAGGCTAACTATTTAAAAAAAATTCAGCTGCAGAGTAAGCATGCATAATATTTAGAGAGAGAGGTCTTTCTATAAATCAGTCTAAATTATATACATACGTAAAGGTTCAAGACTGTATATACATAAAACCATTATAACATTATAAAATGGCATATGAAATGAAGCAAAAGAAATAATAAATCTCAAAAATTATTATGATGTGGTTATCAGCTGATTATAACCACATCATAATATTTTTTAATTATAGATTTGATATCATTAAAATGTGAACAAAAGTCAACCAAAAAGCAAAGAAAGGCATGATTAAAAGTGAAGAATTCCTTCCTCTGGAACTGGATGACAGGTATTTTTCGACTTCTCAAATGATTTAACATCCACTGAGGAATGTAAAGCGATTGCATCAGCCTTCAAAGATATGCAGGCGTATATTCTTCTACGGGTGGAAAGAGAAGGCTAACGATAGTTTTGACTTGCAGATTAAAGGCGCGCTTTCATAGCCTTTAATTTTATCGAAGGATAATCTTTTCTGCGAGCTGTAGCTATAAAAAGACTTTAAATTCTGGTAAAGTACAAGGGATAATTAACTTGGAAAAGTGGGAAAATGCTAGTTTGTGTGCATCTCGACTTGACGACTTTCTTAGCAGCAACGGCATAATTTTTTTCTAGCTCATTATGAGGAGCAACTAATGATTTCGCTTCACAATAAGAATACCTTTTATTTATCTCAGTCGTTGTGTTCAGCATCGATTGAGGACAACTTCAAGAATAGGAGAGTTGGTTCCTTTATAATTGACACATCACTACTTTAACCTAAGTTCAAGCTTTCATGGCTAAATACTTTTTTGCGGGTGCAAGTGAGTTTGCCTCTACTCGTAAATTTCAAAGGTTCAAAATGTTGGCACTGGAGGTATCACAGAAGATTTAGAATAAATGGCTGGATTGGTAAGTTCATGTACAGACATTTAATAAATCTGGTATCGCAAAGTTCAAAATGAGATGCTTTGTATCAATTAGTATTTATCTCATTATCAGGCGTGTTTAATTAAACTTTGCCAAAATCACAATTTGGTAGAAGTTAAATTTAACATGATGCTAGATAAACTTTTAAGTTAACTGACATGCCCATATTGAAGATATCGGCTACTTGTGTGTCTGATTTCACTTCTATGAGTAGCCTCTCTGTAGTACATTTTCTGAGCGTAGTACATTCACCATAGTATTCTGCTGTAGGACAACTCACTAACTTCCAATATATATATATATCTTCCAATATCTTGATCAATATATATATAACTTCCAATATCTTGATATTCCTTTTTTCTGGTTAAGAAAAAATGATATTTTTGTAACTATTCCTTTTCTTCTTTTTATGACGAAATATATTGGTTTCGAGAATAATTATGTGAGGGAACAGAAAAGGTTTTTATCATGTAAAACACGGAATTTCAAGTTTCCCTAACGTCACCACTTACTGACTAATTCAATAAAAAGATATTGGCTGCAATTACATCAACAGTAGCCAAGTCTTCTTTACGTTCTCAGAAGTGGTCACCACCTTCAATGTGTCATAATGTTGATGTACTAATCGCTTGATCCCTTCAAGCGGATTAATTTGCTATAGATAAAAACACACCTCCCATTTACCTGAATTATGAGCCAAAGTAATGTATTGGTCTCTTGAGGTCTCAGTTACCAGGATTTTGATTTCCAGGAACACAGGTCTCTACACTCTGCAAACGCAGGCGTGCTGTAGACACCAGGAGAAGCTAATGGTATTAGAATAGTGGCAACATTTTTAATACTTTTCTCAATTTGTTAAAAAAACAATCACAACTAAAGATAAAAGGAAAATGAATAAGAGAAGGTTATAAAAGGAAATATCAGAGATTACATCGAAATTGTGATACCTATGTTAACTTAAAGGAAATAAACCACCAGAGGCATTTCATAGCATTAAGACATTCTAAGTGTTAAAATGTATTCTATTCGATTGAGATTGAATTGAGTGAGATTTTATGCGCAGTGACATCCTAATCTTACTTAGAAACTGATTTATTGCGCGAATTTTTGCAGTACTTCGAGCACATCGAAGAGATGGAGTGGGCCATTGAGATCTGCAAAGGGAGCAACCTGCCAGTTGCCGCAACCATGTGCATCGGTGCTGAGGGTGATCTGCATGGTGTCAGCATCGGACAGTGTGCCGTCAGGATGGCCAAAGCAGGTAAGTGCTTAGAAAAATTATGCGTTACATGAAAAGTGCTCAAAGATCTACTAGTAACAATAGGACAAGGAATTACGTGCTCTCACTCTTTGAAGCAGATTCAGGATACGAAACTATCAGCAACAACACCTCTGCAACAGATGCCGCGGTGGCCTGGTTGTCTAGGGCGTCGTTCTCATTATCGGAAAGTAGTGAGATCGAATCCTGAATTAACCGAAGAATCCATCATGCTCTTGCTATAGGCGAATGGGGCACGTTAAAACTGAGCTTGCTCGCAATGTTCTCCAATTGAAATGATACCTCTGGAGGTGGCAGATCAAGTATTGGGGATCTTTTGCTTGGTTCCAGTTTCAAAATCACGAAGATTCCATCCGGCTGCTTCTATCTTAACTGGCAGAGCCCAACTCAGGGCTCGGTATACGGAAGCATGCTGGAGAAACAACACATTTGCAACAAAGGAAAATTACATCGGGAGTTGACTTTTCAAGAGACTTCCGATTATATCAATTAAAAAGCTTTTTAAGCTCCATAGTCAACAAAGGACTCTATTTTGAACCAATATCAAATGGCATTATCTACACCTGATACTTGAAACGACACCCCACTAATTTAATGACTCTATTAACATAACAATTTCAACGAGTATGTCTGTGATTGGATCAAGGAAGAGTTAATGAAATTATTTCCTTCCATGACGTAAATCCATATCATAAAAATCAGGTCACCGACATGATTGTTACCGCAGTCAATAATTGTTCAGTTTGATTGTCGAATACTACATTCACCGAATTTGATGCTTTCAAAAGAAATATATTTATAGTTATCTATCACATTTTCGAAGAATTTTAATTGAATTAACTTTTTTTTACTTATCATAATCGGAATGTATGTATCATATATCATAATCGGATAAAATATAAACATTTGTAGTTAGGCAATTACATATCTGGAGGTGGGATTCCGTTTTCTAATTGCCACTTTAAAAATACTATTTTAGTTCAATAAATTTAGTTTACATCTGTCTGCTTTCTTCGCTAAGATTTTATCAAGGGTAAACATGCATCAAGATTTTAGGGATTACAAGTTGTAAATTAGAAAAACGAAAATTAAATTACCGCGATGGAAACAGAAGCAGTATATAAATTAAATAATTTTTGCATACGAGATTTTCTAAAATAAACAAAACATAAAAAAACTTCTTTGATTAAGGTTTCTGTTGAATATCAAAATATGAAATTCTGTTGTTTAGCACATAAGCGTGTAAATATTAATAGTTCAATGAATAATATATTCAACCTGGGTTTTGCATCACAACATTAAGTGTTATTATTAAAATTGAATAAAATCAAGGTTGAGAGGGGAGTATAATGTTTGAAAATTCTCTTCAGTTACAAAGTTATTAATTATTGAGATTAATAATTATCAACTTCGTAGATTCACTTCATCTACATTTCAGTGAATTTCTGATAGGCATCATAATGGGAAAGTAAATAAGAGAATTCGCTGAACTGAAGAAAAATTACTACTTTTTCCAAAAATCAAAACAAAACAGTTACATTGTGAAAATATAAAAAGGAAAAGATCCAGATAACAATTTAAAAGAGAAAAAACTGCGTTTTTTTTTTTTTTTTTTGATGAGTTTTGGAGCGTTATGCTACGATTCATCATATCATGGCATAAGCAACTTTGCTAGGAATTGAGATTAGAATATAAATGTATTACATGCGCTATTTTCAAAATTTCATAATAAAACATTTTTCCTTGGCGGATTATATGTAACATTTAATAAACAATTTTGCTTAAAGTAATGTGCACTTATAAATGCGTTTTTATGAACGAAGAAACTGTTTGATCACAAAATGAAAAATAAAAACTTAGCGCTTATGTTACACAATAACTCTAGGTTTACATTAAATTCTATAATCTGAAAAACCCTCCTTATCTGTCGCACATTTTTTTCTCATTAGATCGTGAGTTAGAGTTTAGAGTAAATTCGTAACCTCTGAAAACATCTAAACCCGAAGTAACCCATGCCTTATTGAAGTGAAACCTTTCGATAGCCACTTCGATCTTTGCAATGTCCCTTCCAACTGTTTTTTTTTTTTTTTTTTTTTTTTTTTTTACTTTTGTCCTCTGAACATGGGGAGAGTCGCAACGGTAAAACTTTTCGGTTGTTAACATTTTATGACAGGTAGGATTTGAAGAGAAAATATTACGATTTTATAGAAATAAATAAAAGAAACTTTATAGATTTTTTGTGAGTGAACTGTATTTGGATTGTTTCATTTCATTGATTGCAGGGGCTGACGTGGTGGGCTTAAACTGCCACTACGATCCATTCAAGATGCTGGAGGCGGCTGCCCTCATGAAGCAAGCACTCGACGCTGAGGGGCTGAAGACATACCTGATGACGCAGCCGCTCGCCTTCCACACGCCCGACGCCGGCAAGCAGGGCTTCATCGACCTGCCCGAGTTCCCATTCGGTGAGATTCCCTCTCCGTTCCAATCTTTAACATGTCACATTGTAATATATCTATTTCAAGCAACATTCTTAGAATGCTCCTAAAAATGTATTAAATAGGCTGATAAAAATGTCACGAGTATCTGTATTCCCTTCCAAGAAGGTGCATGAGTAGAATCGGCTTTTTACAATGAAAAGTCATAGGTTTAATCCCAGTCGCTACTGAATAGCGAGTGATGAATGATGTCTTTCTGCACGTCAGGATGCCTTTCAAACAGAAACATTTCTGTTTTTTTATATTAATGACATAATGATTTCGTCTTTCCTACAATATTTTTTTTGTCAGTTCCTTTCTCGTGTTCCGTTTTCCAGTTTAAAGTTTACTTGGCATCGATTTTTGAAGTTGTTTAAGACTCAGAAACTTTTCATCCAACGAACAACAATAAGGAAAGCTATCATTTTACGTCACATGAGACACGTATGCTTTGGCGGAGAGCCTCTTATAGTTCACAGAAAACAACAAATACGATGAGTGGAGAAGGATCATTTCAAGATCACCCTGTCTTTTCCAGATATATAGCAACGTCCCATGTCCTTCCATCCTAAAGCAATTATATAATCGGACACCTGACAAACAATATTTATCCATGATTTAGCGCACACATTAACAGTATGCATAAATTTTCTTTAGATAAGTCATTTGTCGTGAAGTTAAGTTTGAGCCGTCACACCGTTTAATATGCTTTGTTAAAAGTTTAAAAAGAAAGAAGAATTTTCCAAGCACTTATAGGACTCCTGCAATAAGCAAGCCTTTGATACAATGATTTTTTTCTCAATAAATACAAAACTTTTACAATGTGCAGCTAAAGCCTAAGAGCTGAAAATTGTTGTATAGCTAATTAAACGTTCGCTACGGATTGTCTTCTGGGAGAACTATTTTTTCATTGACAGTGAGCCAATGTTCATGTGTAACGGTGAATATTTTGCAGTGAATGATAAAAGCGCGCTCACACACACCAACAGAGGTAATGCAGTATTCATTTGTGCCTGTCTTCAATAGCGGGCTTTCTGTCAGAGAGTGCAGCGCGTGCGCACACACACCAACAGAGCAAGAGAGTCCTACCAATTTTAAGAAATCCATTTTTCGCAAAATATGCATTTAAACAATTTCTTAGTATGGTTTACCACACCATATTATTGCATACTTCAAATAAGTATCGCTAGAAAGATGTAGTTAATTATATATTTTGTATTCTTCTAGCCTTGGAGCCCAGGGTGTGCACCCGGTGGGAGATGCAGGAGTACGCAAGGAAGGCGTACGAGCTGGGTGTCCGCTACATCGGCGGCTGTTGCGGAGTGGAATCTTACCACATCAGAGCCGTGTCTGAGGAACTTGTGAAGGAAAGGGGAGGAAGAAAACCCCTCTCATCAGAGAAACATGACCCATGGGGAGAGGGTTTGAAAATGCACACCAAACCTTGGGTTCGAGCAAGGTATGTTTGTTTTTCTAAGGCAAGCAGCAAACCTGTGCACCGCGTTGCTTGTGGATGGTGTTTCACTGGTGTCTCTTTTGTGGATCCCTGGTGTCTGGTACACTAGCCAAACATGAAACAATTACGTCATTAATGACGTCACTTTAAATAATGACCAATGAAAGTTAATACACAGTTTGATTTATATTATTCTTGAATTGTAAATATTTTCCTATTCGAAAAAACAGTCATGCCCAAAACGCCAGGAAATATTGTCTGTAATGTTTTCATTTTAATATCAGCAGCTAATATTATTGCTGAAGTATGTTTGGAAGAGGAAAAAAAAAAGTAGAACAAAATTTAAATAACATAAAACTTATTTCAATTGTGCCCACGCAGCTTATTTAAAATAAAGTTAATAATATTTCTTTGAAATGAATTTTTAAACT
The DNA here is from genome assembly GCA_030067965.1 of Latrodectus elegans. Classification (NCBI taxonomy): domain Eukaryota; kingdom Metazoa; phylum Arthropoda; class Arachnida; order Araneae; family Theridiidae; genus Latrodectus; species Latrodectus elegans. The sequence goes on from CM057819.1 coordinate 21,359,692, forward strand.
ATTATATATATATATATATACACACACACACACATATATATATATAAACACACACACACACATATATATATATACACACACACACACACACACACATATATATATACACACACACACACACATATATATATACACACACACACACACATATATATATATATACACACACACACACACATATATATATATATACACACACACACACACATATATATATACACACACATACACACACACACACACACACACACACACACATATATATATATATAAACTGAATTGTGAAATCATTTTATAAAATTTTTTCAGTACAAATATTTATGCATTTTCATTGTAATAAAAATCCTAATTTAATAAATAAATTACATTTCATTTCATAGTCTGCTTCGTAATATTTAAATAAAAAGATAAATATAATAATGATATTCAAATTAAAGTTTTTGCAGTATTTTAATTGCAGTTTAAATTAAAAACGCTTTATTCAGTTAAGTTTTATTAAAAATTAAAAATGTACAAAATCTTTTTCTAATTTTAAAAAGCAATTTCAATGAGGAAGATTTAAATAAAATTCAAATAGTTATTGAAAATCTTGTGAAATTTTACCAGATAATTTTTTTTTCGAAATTATTTCTAATTATTCGACTGAGATCTTTATATAGTTAATTTTTAAATTTTTATCAAAATAATTATCATCCAGTAGGTTCCACATGAACCTGTTACCCATTGAAAAATATTTTTAGTAGAATAAATAAATATTTATTATAAAATAAAAAAATTAAACTGTAAGATTGTAACTGTAAGATTAAACTGTAAGATTGTAAGACTGTATCAATTAAATTTAACATGCTTGTAAAATATTCAGTGATAAATTCCTTAATTTCTACAGAAAATTTAAATTCTTATACACAAACAGAGCGAATCAGGTAAATATTCACTTGTAGCTCGGTTGTGGATGAAAGAAAATTAAACATGCTGAATACATAATTTGGTGGAAAGCTCCACCTCAATTTGGTAATTCATGACGTCATTTCGTGGATGGCTTGAGGACAGCTGGTAGTCATCCACCGTGTCCGTGTGACGGTGACCAGGTTTGCTGCCTGCCTAACATTATCTTAATTCACTTCTTTATTTTTATCATAAAATCCTAAATAAGTGGTGAAGAAACCAAACATTTACAATAAAGTATTCATCATGTATTAAAAATCAAAACAGTATTTTAAGTTCAATATAAAGAAATAATTATATGATGAATAAAATTTAATTGATTATCGTGATGTCATAATGTATTTATTATTCAAATAATTTCTTATCTCATGCCGATGTAGATAAAGGACCGACAGAAAAAGCTGTTCTCAGGCAAACTTCTTTCATCGCCGATCGCCTTGTCAACGTTTGACAGAAGGTTGACTTGACATCAATTTCATTACATTACATGAACAAATGGCCATTAAAACAATGAATATTTGATTTGATCTGACCTTATATCTTAATGATGGCTTCTGAATGGGGTAGGATATATGAAGCAGGATTGTTTTTTTCTAATTAATTCCTTAACCCTAAGCTTCGAAAAACTACAGTATATAAATAAAATATCACTTCTCAAAAACTGTCTGATTTACTCGGATTATCGCCCTTCTATTGTTTCGTTTTTGCAGATAAGGCTCGTTCTACTGTAAACTATATTTTGAAGTAGATTCCGAACTCTTACAAGCTTTCATACCCATGGACTCGAATCCATGGGATATTGAATTAAATAATTTGAGAAATAACCCTTCAGGTATTTCCTTGTTGGAGATTTCAAGAACAGAATTTTTTTAAATGATGGGCTTTGTGCTATGATGAATGAAAAAATTGACTCAAGATATTTAAATTTATGGTAGATGATTTCTAAAAAAATATGTAATCATCAGCCTCAATAATGATAAATGAAACCGTTTTAATTAACACAATGTATTTGCGAACGAATACTTTGAAACATTAGTATTGCAGCAGTAGTAACGTTTCGAAATAAAATCTTAAAAGTTTAGACAAGGTGAGTCTAAGGCTTCTGTACGAAATTTAAACCGCGACATCTTGCCTTTCTTTTCATGTATAATAAAAACGAGTTACATAGGGATATACAGCCTGAAAATATAAATACATCTGGAAAAACTCCCAAATCCAAAACGACCTTCCATTATTATGTAAACCTAAATATCTATGGAAGAAAAACGCTTATTGTGATAGTGTTCAATCCTTATCAAAGAAGAGAAAAATAATGCCCTAAATTATTTGTAAATATTTTACTACTTAGTTTGGCGCCATTTCTCCCTGCTTCTGAAAGATTAATCTTCGGAGTTTTAAAGCATCCTTTATTTTTACAGGGCACGAAGAAGCTATTGGGAAAATCTGAGTCCAGCCTCGGGGCGTCCCTATAGCGCCGCCCTTTCCAAGCCGGACAATTGGGGAGTGACTGCCGGATCAGAAGAACTCAAGCAAAAAGCGGAATCCACGACCGCAGAAGAGCTCCAGAAGGTTTTTCAGAAGAGTCGCGTTTAATGACCTGTTTTATGTATTGGATAAACAAATCCTATTTTTCTTTACTTATGGACTATGTTTCACAATAAAGACGAATTAATTTAATGATAATAATTTAATCATTTGTACACAGTCACACCTTCAGAAATATATTGAAATATATAGAAAAGAGCCATTATTCACTCATGTTGTTTTAAAACCGGATAAACTTATATTTTATAAATATTATATTGTTAAGAAGAATATGCAGTTCGCCAGGCAGTCTTCTTCAAGAAAACTGTAGCTATGCTGTGATTTCTGAAAAAAAAAAATTCGTTTGATCTTCTGAAGTTTCAATTTCAAGTTATGCACATTTACTTGTAAACTTTTTGTATTATTCGTTTCTCTAAAATAATACAAAAATAATTCCATTTGAATTAAATAATTCTATCTCTTCCATAATAGTTCTGTTATAAAAGATATACATTTATTATATGTAAATCTTGTTTGTAATAAAATAAGTCTTTCAGTAATGGTACCATAGGTGACAACTGTAGAATGTATGATAAAAAAATAGAACTACTACACATTATTTACAATTAGTTTTTCCGACACATTTTGAATAAATGTCTTGAGACAAGGGTGAAATTCTTGCTCTGCATGATGATGGAAAGTTTCATCGTTATTCAATGAAGTCTCTTCGTCTTAAGAATAGAAAGTGAGCACGCTGGTCTGATTACCACGCACCAGCAGGAAGGGGGGCATGTCCTTGGTGAGAGTCTCCAGCCAGGCCATGTACAGGGCAGCAGAGCACGTGCTCTTCCTCGGCATGGGTAGTGTCCTGCAAGAATAAATCATGATTATAAAGCATGCACAACTTCATGCACGTAGATTCCATTGTACATCTTAATGATTTTATATATAAGTTCGTTTATATGTTTTTGATGGCACTGAAACTGAAATCGCCTTTTTCATCGTATTTCTCACACATCGCATTACTTTGATCTTTTCCTTTAAAAAGTGAATTTCCTTTTGCGAGACGTAATTGCTGGCAGGAAAACACAATATCGGAATAAAAATTTAATTTAAGTAGAGTACAGAGCTACATTTTTGTTTTATCAGATGACGATATTTTCTGCTGACACGTGAGTTTGAGCATAATCGTCATCTGTGGTCTCATGAAGCAGCAAACCGCGGAACTCGAGCAATCGCTTTTCTCACTCATGAAATTAAGTATATGGTGGCCTTATTTGGTAGATTGCATCAAAAAGACAACATACATTTTTTTAATTAAAAATCTCTTTTCATTTAAAAAATGGCAACCACTTTTGCTTATGATCTCCAAAGAAATACTCTCTTTATGTGACCTTCAGTTGGATAGTGAGAGATTCGCAAAATTGATTTCAAAAGAATGAAATGAAGCTTATATGCGCAATAGTAAAATTTTCTAAAAATGCAGTTATATTTAACTTTTGTGATTGGTTAGTGAAATTGGCTTGGATTTATGTGTAAAACAAAAGATTTAACATAACCCACTAAAAGAAGAAAATTGGAAAATAATTTCAATATATAAATGCAGGTGAGCATAATAGAGATTTAGCTGTACTTAATATTCAGTTTCCCATCAAGCGCAAAATTCTTTGTTGTTCTAAATTCCGTTAAAATCGCTTAAAGGTAATTCTTGTTTTGCAGTTTCAAAATCGTCTCTGTTAGGAATTGAGGAATTGTAATTTTAGTCACTCATTAACTGTCTGCATCGTAATCTGTAAAGAACCTTTGATGAAGCTTTCCATCATTTGGTCTGAAATCACTGAAATTTTGTCACATAAATCTGAAAAGTGAGACCTGTTTAGCACAACAAAATTTGCATTTCGAGTTTATGCTCAATAAACTCGAACTGCAAATTTTTGCGTTGGAATAACTTATGATACAAAAACCCTAATTCACCATCAATTGTTTGCTGTGATACCCATAACTTTTTATTCATGATGGTCACATATCAAAAGAACCATTAATTTGGAATTTGCAGATATCCTTAACCAGTGAGTTCTACACGGCATGATACATGGTCACTCCATCTTTCGTTGACTATAACCATCCTTCAGCGTCTTAAATAAACTTCTGAATATGGGCATAGATACAGCGTTTAAAGCATGCTGCATAGGCTAAGTAATCTCCTCCGAGAAAAACCATATGTTCGGCTTGTTTTGTTTTAGCAGACTTGATCTCACGTTCGGCTTTTTCCATCAGGAGTTTTTGATCCAGAGCAGCTATCATTCTCATCCGAGGTTCTAAGTTACACAAATCTCTGGGGAAACATTTCATTATTTATTTTTTTCTGTTAGCTTCCACACATGAGAAAAAGTACAGCAGCAATGGTATACGCAAAGCTAATTTTTCGGGATAAAAGTACAAGTGAGCTAGCTGAATTAGTATTGCCAAACCTAGTAGTACAATTTTATTTGACCAACTGAAAAATTCGATCCAATAACAGGCCCACTCTACTTGTAAATGACATCACTAACAACCAATCAGATTGCTGAAAACAAGATCCGGGTTATCCCAACACGCATGCGTCTCTCAAAACCCATTGTTGTTTCGATTCACAGAAACAGAAGCTTTACAATGTACATAGAAAATTCCCCTTTAAGAAAAATTTTTGCCATTCCCAGGAATAGAGACTTTTAACACACGTGGGATATATAAATAATTATTTCTGAAAAGTTGTTGCCATTCCCAGAAATGGAAACTTTCGATACACGTAGGATACATAAAAATATTTCTTAAAAGTTTTTGCTATTACCAGGAATAAAAACTTTACATACCACGTAAGATACATAAAAATAAACAAAACAACATAACAAACAACATATTCAAACAAAAGTATTAAGGAAATTAAACCGACAACTCAACTCCACTCAACGGTTATGCGATATAACATCACATCCTGTCACGTGATCAGCGTGTGTGCTAAAAGGGGCGTGGCGCTTCTGCCTGCCGGTTTACTCTGCTTACTACTACCGCAGGCTGAAATGCGAAAAGTATAACTCTGACAGATAATTTTTATAAAAAATCTTTTATACTTTTAGTTCATTTAACTGAATTAAATCTGCTTTCTTCAAGTAGTTTCATGCGAAACAGAAAAGTATTATTGAACATTTATAACAGGAAATAGACTAGCAATGTACATGTAAGAATTAAATGGTTGACGTCAAAATTAGAAAATATTGATAAGTTGGTTACGATGACAAAGGGACTAAATATATATCGAACTGATACTATATATAAGCGATACTCTTTTTCCTGGTTCAATTCTGTTTTCGTTCCGAGCAAAATAAAGGTCTGGTTTTCGGTTCAGTTCCAGCTCGAAACTCTGGAATTAAGAAACTGCATTGAGGTTTCAAACGTACATAACAATGAGGGTGGATGCTATGGAATACTTGTGCAGCAGCTCCGACAGTCTGATGTGGCGATTCGTCTGAAAGAGAACAACAAAGAGTGAGCAACAGCTTTTCACTTTTTGAGGAAAGAAAAAAAGGAGTGATTAGTACCTTGTCTTTGAGGGCATAGAGCTCGGACTCCGTGATGCAACCATCCCCCTGCCACTTGGTGATAAGTGCTTCGAATTCCTTCTTGCTGTAATCAAACACATGGTACATAATTGACACTAAATTCATTACCATGAATTATGAAATGAAAACACATGAATAATCATCGAGCATAAGCGATAGGTTTTAATGATGCATTTTTTTATTACAACTTCCACCGTAGTAAATCTAAGTTTTAAGTCACTTACTTATAGCTAACGGCCCGTTGAGTGTAAGAACTTCGCAATAAAGAAATTCCCATGCTTACGCCCGACTTAATTCTTTGGACTGTTGTCGAACAGCAGAGAATGACGTACTTGTTCTTCATAAATTGATCTCGACTGTTACTAGCCATTTCACATCTCCTGACCAATTAGAGAAAACTTTCGAGAAGCACTTTTATTTCATCGGCAGTTTTAACTTTTACTCGCAGATGAAGACTAACGTAAATTGTGTGAGTGTCTTGAAGCAGCATATGGGGCAACACACCCAAGGACCCGAGGAGTGCTTTTTATCAACAAAATAATACAGCGTTAAAGTGAATATATTTTTAAATTGTATCATTAACGAACAGTGAAAACTACACATTGGAAAGCATTTAAAACGATTTAATGAAAATATGAAGTTTTTGGAGTTAACACGCTGTGATATATTATGACTTTATTTTAACTCCAAAGCATTAAAAATAACTCGATAAAAGAACATTTCACCTTTAAAAACTAAAGAGCAATACGACTTAAGAAAACATAATATTTCATTGAAAACATTCGAAATGAATAAAAAAAAATGATTTATGGTATTTTAAAAGAATCATTATTTAACCCTTCATTTTTTGTGACGCAAAAATCAAAAATATCGAATTCAAGCATTTTAAGTGAGCATCATCATCTGCATTTCCATAATTACATTTCATTGCAAGGATGCAAAAGAACTAATTTCTTTGACATTAATTTAATTTCTGAAACATCATTTAAAAATTATGAGATTGGCAATAATATTGAAGTAGAACGTTTTTCATTTTTAATAATTAACGTAAGAGTAACATTTTTAATAATTAAAAATCACTGTATATATATGTTTCCTGTGAATAGACATTTTATTAAAATCATAGACATCTATTATTTTAAAAATTAGTTTATAACATTTTTATATCTAATTTATTACTGATTTTTTTTAAAAATTAGTTTCACTAAAGCCTTTAACCTTTTCGAATTAAATGAATACAAGTAATGCTCCGGCTTTCTTTTACAATAGCCATGTAAGAACAATTTATATGATTCCTAATCAAGCTGGATTAATTTTTTCTGTAATGCATTAGAGAATTCTGCATGCACCTCTGTCAGGGTTGGATGTTTTCGAAATTTCCTCATTTCCGGATGTAAACACGATGCATTATTGGTTAAAAGTATGCTTGAAAAGCTGTCTAGAAAATGTATTAGCCTGAATCCTGTTATTTATTGAAAAGTGTTATTTATTTTGAAAGAAGTTTTTTTTTCAGCGTAAAAATCAATTCATGAAAAAGAACTGCTAAATTAAAATGAAATAGATACTGCATAATAAATGAATCATGCTAAAAATGTCTTAATAATCCCATGTTCAAGTTCTGTATTTTACAAAAAGTATACTATATGTTTCCTGTGTATATATTTGCTTCTGAATTTGTGAAGAGAAAGGCACTTAAAAATGGCCTTCTGGTATTTTTGTCAAATGTTATTAAGCTTCTCGTTGATGCCGGTCCAAATTATTGCTTTTCTCATTTACAATAAGACTTAGCTACTTTGAAAATGACAAGTTTATTGGGAGATGCGCTGATTGTTTTGTAACTTTCCATTTTATTCTGAAACAGTCATGCATGTGTTGTAAGGAAATCAGAAATCCACAAAATCAAGTGAAGTTTTCCGAATTTTGCATTTATGTTGATTTCAGTTTTTGAATGAAATGATGAAGTACAATTTTTCTTTTATAGTATAATTTTATACATTTACAAATTTGAATTTGTAAGGCTTATTTTACCTTCATAACTATATATGAAATAAGAACTCAAAGAAATTTAATTTCAACAAATATGCCAAGCATTACGTTTGATATTAGTATTGATTTTAATTAAGATATTAGCTACATAAGATTAAAATTATTAATTTATTTTAGAAATTATTTATTAAAGAAAATTATTTGTAAAAGGGTCAATTTTTGCTCCAGGATGGATTACATCGGTACTTACAGTTTAAAGTGGATTCCTAAAAATTGCAGATAACTAGGTTTCAGATGGAAGTCGAACATATAGATTTGACAGAACGTTCGGGAACCAGTTCAGCCCCAGCGCCAGAAAAAATATGGTTTCTATCGTTATCGGAAATAACGAAATCGAAAATAAGAAATGCCATTGTCTTGAAAACGGTTTTCCAAGACATCTATTGCGAGTTGGGAGAAGCAATCCGACCGATGAAACAGCGTGTACTTGTATTCACTAAAGAGTCCTCAAGAGAGATTACCACAAGAAAAGCTCTCGCCATTTTGTCTGTGTTCGTCTGTTGTCGTGGAGATAAAACATGCTTCATTTTCGACAGTAGGAGGCATAAGAAATCACTAATTTTGGTTTATTGAACGATTTGAGAATACTCCAAAATATTGTCGATTCCTAATATTTTTAGCTCCCTTTTGAAATGGACAGCTCTTGTTACTTTAGCAACCGGACTTGTGACAAGAAATATTCTTGCAGTAGATATACAGAAAGAATTCAGTTCTGATACTTCAGTATCTGAGTTAAGACATTTTTAAAGTTGAGAGCTACATTTTTTACTTTATAAGCATTCAAAAGTTCCTCCTTTTAGCTCAACAACATATTATCTTGATTCCGTAGAAAATTTAAAAGTTAAACAGTACAACAATAATATAAATAAATTTTTGATAAAAGAAATAATAAATACCTGAAACATACAAAAGTGAAATTCGTAAGATAAAATTTTATTACCTAGATTCTTCAGGTGGTTTTACAATGTCTGGTATGACAGTGACATCAGAGTAATCAATTCTGAACTTATTTAACAGGGCTGCCATGCTGCAAAAAGAGAAAAGTGTACTTCTTAAATTTCATGAAACTAAATATCATTTGTATATTTCATTAATAAAAATATAAAGAAACCACATTTAAATTCTAATAAATCACAAATATACTAATTAATCACTAAATGAATAATTTTCGTTGTTAAAGCTTTCATCGTATGTATTGCAATGTTACGTATCGTATGTTATTGTATGTCACAAAAAATAAATAATTTGTGATACCTATACATGTAATTTCGGCTTTAATAAATTACTAAATATATAATATCTGTTGCATGTGTACACTAAAGCTCAGGGACTTTTGGATCTATTTCATATGGTATAATATCCCTGCAAGAACCCCTAACACGCGGTATGAAGAGACTAATAACTCAAGATAACCAAAAGGCAATTGGGTAATCCACAATTCATAAGTATAGGAGGCAGTAGAGATTTTTTCTGAATGACGTTGCAAGGCACCCTAGAAATACTCAAGAATGTACATGTTTGGGGATTTGGGTAACCAATGGAAGTATCTAAAATCAGCAAAGTGATTCTGGCGTTACTCGGAAACCAGTCTCGACTTGTGGAGTCCTAATAGAATAAAGCAATTCTATTGGATTTCACACAATGGAAATGAACGGATGTAAGTGATCAGACAGGATATCTATATATCTGTCTTCAATTCATTTCTAAATTTAACAAGAGTCTAACATCAAGTACATGACCCATATCATTGCAAATGTTTCACTTGCTTGAAAATTTTCTTCTGATATGTAGGATTCATGGATTCACAAAGTTTTCTCCATATCCCTATACGTCCACTCACCGATCCAAATTGGAAACGACACTTCTCAGATCAGGCAATATGTTTCTAGAAGCCGGAAGTCCAGTGGTAGTGCTGGCATGTCCATATTTTGTTCTGCGCACTCAACAACTGTATACGTGCGAGCCTTCGGCTCCGAAAGCCAATATTAGTGATGGTAATCATTTCTGACATCAGCTCTAGCAACCGTTCTAGACGATGTACTTTTGTTCTGATCTGATCTTGATGACTCACCACACTGACGTTATGGATAGCGTAGCCTTCCATAACGTCTGAAGAAGTCTTGACGTAAGCCAAGACTTCTTCAGTTCGAACAAAAAAAAGCAATTTTCATTGCTCCTAATTGTTCTTGATCTTGACTTTTATTGTCAAACGGACTTATTATGGAAAATATAGCTACTGGTGGAAATTCCAAACCAGGTTGATATGACTAAATGCAGAAGCTTGGTTGTTTGGATTTTATAAAGGAAATTAGGACCCAGCTCACGGGTGCCAACACAGAAGCATCTTTAAAAGAGCTTTATGGTATAATCGGTATACGAGAAGCACAGGAAAGAAAAGTCGCCTTCAGAGAGACTATAAAGTCTACCAGTGCAGGTAACTATAGTCTTGATTCTGATATGGCCGCCCCCCTCCTACTACAGCCCTTCCTGATGAGGGAATGTTAGCAGATAATAACGAGATAAAAAGGGATAATGTTGCCGTAACTAAGAAAAATAAAAAGAAATCAAATAAAACTACTAAAAAAAGAATAATGGAAGGTGAGGATGCTTTTGTCTTTTCCAGAAAAATGGCGAAAGATACGATTGAGAGCGTCAATACGACACCCGTAGCTACCTTCGATGATTTTCATGGACTCCACCCATCGGAGGAGGAGCCTGAGAGTATGGATGAGCAGTCTGTCACTGTAGCGCCTACTAAAATACCTCCAATAATTGCTCGTTATGGTGAAAGACACTGTAACTTTATGGTGAAACTTAAAAATGAAGTAAAAAAGATATTGAGGCCAAAAACTTAGGGGAAAATCTCAAACGAATCCCCAAGAGCCTTGGCGAACACAGGGAAATTAAGAGATTCTTAGAAATTCACCACTATGAGTACATACTGTTAAGAGACAAAAATGAAAAGCTCAAAAAATTATGTCAAAGGTTATGTCGTTATTAGAAATCTTCCCATGTCAACTAAATGTGAAGAAATTACATATGATTTGGACAAATTAGGATATAAAATCCACAAAATTAGTTTGATGACGAGCCGGTGAACCAATAAGCCCCTCCCCTATAGCTCGTCCTGTTATATGATAGAATTGATAACAAAAAAAGTTTATAGTATGGAAACCTTATGCCACATCACTGGCATTAAAATTGAGCACTACAGACGCCCCAAAACTATTTTACAATGCTTTAATTGTCAAAGGTTCCATCACTCAAGCCAAGTATGCAATATAGCACCTAGATGTGTCAAGTGTGCTGATAAGCACAATACTAAAGAATGCCCCAAGGGAAAAAAAGTAGAGAAACCTGTATGCTGTAATTGTCAAGGTAGTCACACTGCCAGTTATAGGGGATGCCCAAAATTCTCTAAAATCAAACAGGCGCAAAAAGTAAAATCATACTTTGTTAGGTAGAAAATCTCCTATGCTCAAGTGGCAGCTGGCCTTTCAGATCCCCCCATAGTGTGGCACCTGATACAGTTATCCCCATAGAACAAAACGCTTAAAATAATGAAGCAAATAAAAGTGAGCTAGGTGAACTCTTCACCCTACTAGGAAATCAGAGAAGTACTCTCTGGAATCAATATTTCAGAAGCCATACGGCGCATTCGAAACTGCAATAGGAGAGAGGACAAAAAGTTTCTCATCATGGAAATGTTCGAAAGTACTCAAAAATGAAATTTAATGTGTGTTGCAGAACGGCGGGAAAAACATCAAATGCTAGGATACTATCAAAAGCCTCCTCACCAAACATCCATGAGAATAAATTTTTAATATATAACTAACATATTGTGTATTGAACCAACCAAACTAACAAGAAATAACAAAATTGTAAATAAATAAATAAATAAAATTTAAAAAATAAATAAAAAAATAAGGAGTAGGAAATTAACCCTGTACATAAAATTTTTTTCATTTGTATTATAGTCAAATATGATAATTGTATTAATTTTTAAATTTTACTATGATTAACAAACTTTTTTTTTAAATTACGTCCTTATGTTGGCTCTTTCGAGCATAATAAGTCTTGCAGTCCAATAAAGAAAAGAAGTATCTCCAGGAGTGGAGATCGTCTTGAAATGTGAAGAAGTGCCGGCTTCCTGGAGGGCAGAACATTTCCAAAGATGCTCGCCATCCATGTCAATATGTTCCCTACATAAAATGCAATTGGGTGAATCCACAAGCTCTATGTGATATAGATGTTTCTGGAGAAAATCATGCCTAATAAGTAACCTGAAGCAGGAGACCCCTATAGATCTAGGTAGATCTCTGGGGATACATGAGCTCAGCAGGGTCCTCCGAAAGGCATCAACTGCATTCTCTTTGAACTAAATTTTTCGCTAGTGATGGATAACTCGTTTTAGAAGGAGTTTGACATTTCACAGGCCAGTAGGAGTATCTGGAGATTTTTAAAAAAAAGTTTCTTTCGCGGGATTGTCTGATTTTTTATTACCAGGCAAGCCGCAATGGCTAGGGATCCATTGTAAAGTAATTTCCTTTCCCGCAAACAGTAAAGTGTTAATGATGGTCTTACAGTTAATTTCTATAGATGTAGGTAGGAGAGTATAATTTGCCACTGTATGATGGCAGTCTGATAGTCAACAAGGACAAATTTCATTTCCGAGATATCTAAAATTGACTAACAAACTAATACTCATATTACTTTTTCTTTTCTAAACGTCTCTGTACAAGCTTGTATATGCATGTACTATAACCTCAATATTTGTAACTTATCTAATTCTAAATTTTTGTACAATAATTATTTAATTGATTGAATAACTAAAGATAATTCTAATGATAAATAATTTCTTAAATTTAAATGTAACTATGCAAAAAAATACTTGTAATTTTTCGTATATCAAATAAATGCTCCTCCCCCTAATTGCATTGAAATACTTTAAGCCAATAAGAATCAGCTATAGTTCCAGTATACTCCTGATAATAAAGAGGGTAGAGGATCGAAGATCCATGGACCTCTACAACCATCCAGTCGGCAACCACTCCATATTAGTGATCGTCTATTGTACAGCTCGCACACTACTCTTGTTGACGCTTTGGAATTGAGATCTCAGAGAAATTTGAGGAAATCCATCTAGTTTAATGATTTTCCTTAATCATCAATGTTCTCGTTCCCTCAAAGAATTTTTCCAAGTTTCACTGCTGTCTGAGATTTGATGTTTTACAGACCTAATCATTATGATGACATTTAATGGGTTCTAGATAGAAGCTGAAAAATTTCCGATGTAAATAGTTCTTTTTAATAGCATCGTGTCCGATATGAAGACAAAAGTGACTTACTTTCTTTGCTCTCTGTCCAATTCATCCTTCTTATTGGCGAGAGCGAAAATTCTTAGCTTACACCCACTCCACTGGGTGCGAGTGGACAGGATGTGCGGCAGTAACATTGTCAGACCTTTAAAAGGAAAAACACACAAGACTTATGAATGAAATATTTCTCTGAAAATATATGTACAATCTATCAATTTAAACTATTTCTTATAGATGAGTTGAAAATAATTAACTACATTTGCAAAAAAAAAAAAGCAAAATAAAAAAAAAAGTTCTTGTTGGCTTAGGAAGATTTATTTCCAATGACAAAATTGAGATTTTCTTGTGCAAATAAGATGGTTTTACATACTGGACATGGTATTTAAGAAGATCTATTTTGTAACATGCAGAGAGTCATTATGTTTTGCACCGTCACAGAAATATGATTGCACAATACTGTTTAACAGTCGTTTAAATGCATTTTTGAAAAAAATTTGGCAATTATTAATTTTCTATACTAAGCAAAAGCCCCCTCAACTGTTAAACATCACATTTTAAATTAATACATGTTTAAAGTTATTTCTGTTAAAAAAATAGAGCGAAAGATATCAGTTATAAATAAATTTTACAGCAATTGCATTCAGTCTTACAATATATATTACAATACATTATATCAAAAAAAAAAAAAAAAAGTTTTTAGGCTTTCGTAACAGATAAAAATAATAAATAAAACTTAGTTTTGGGAGTTTAACTAAAGTTTTGGAAGATTAAACACAAAAGAATTCACACTTTTTATATAAATACATATACCAGTTTGAAGTATACTGATGATAACAAATTATTAGCCATTTTTGCAAATAAAACCCTATGTATGGGATTACTGAAATAATCTGTGGTCATCTTTAGCACAGAATACTTTATGCTGCTGCACTTAAAATGCTGTAAAAGTAATGTCAGAATTCGTTTCATTTATTGTCAAAAACTTATTTTTCACTTCCTACTACCAAACAAAGAATATCATATCTAAAATGACATTCGCAATATTTCTGCGTCGCAATAGGTCCTTTCCATTGCTAGTTAAAACAGATAATTTCTTTTTTGCTTAAAAAACTTAATATTTTTCCTAAAATCTCAATACTACATCGTACGTTTGAGCAAAACATTAGTATAAATTTAAGAGAATCCATAGTTTCTAAAAAGATAATTTTCGAAATAAATAATAAACGTGTTATCTTGTTCTTTAAAGCTTACTGTTATAAATGTGTACATGTTGTCATTCTACTACCATTCTAGTATTATTCGATACTAGAATGAATCTGATTATATTTAGCATTAGAAAGGTTCCTATTGCCAAATAAATTGCTTCACTGAGAAAGGAATTAGGATAGAAAACATTTAAAAAGAATATGACTTATCCGTCAGAAAATTAAGCAGTTGTCTTTAAAATTATCCAAAGGAACGTCAGGAAAAATTTGGTAATTATAATTTTTAAATAGACCTTTATTACATACCATATGAATCATTTGACATCCCTTTATCAATGAAAGTAAAATCAAGGAGGACATAATAGACACAAACACATTAGTATCAAAGACCTGTTTTCACAAATTAATCCAATTTCTTTCACAAACAAAATCAATCAAGAGCCAATCAAAAACATTTTCCTAATTAGAAATCTGTTAAAGCAACTAGAATAATGAATTATTTCTCATGAAAAAGATCAAAGAAATCGTTATTGTTTCTATGTAGACAGACAAATTTATAATAAATTAGATTGATTGTGTTAATAAATATTCTTTGAACACAAATGTGAGAAAAGGTTTTACGTCGACCGTTTCTGGGAAACAATGCGATGCTGCTAAAAGTGGCGCAGAGTACTGCAACTTTAACATGAGACAGCTTGAACTGTGTATTGCATATGTTCTTTTTATTTTTAGCACAAGCAAGTTTTTAATTCATGATTCTTTTCCTGTATTCACACCGATACCTATAACAATACCGAAATTGCAACATGAATGAAAAATAAATTATATATCTATTCTTTGAATTGGTCTGTGTGGCTTCATTGAAGATATTGAAGTAAATAGATAAAAACTATTAATTAAGAAGTTAACACAGCTCTATTTTCCCCACTTCCATTTCAACTAAAGAAAATTATTGAAATTTGGGATCTGTTAGCTAGTTCTAATCAGGATTAAATAAAATCAGGCAAATAATTTTGACAAAAAATCACGACAATCGGCGACACACTTCTATGCTGAAAATGATTATAAGGATTATACGTACGTATCGAGAAAAACAGCAAGAAATTTTTCTTTAAAAAAAGTAGAACATTTTCTTTGGTTAAATTCATCAACTATGCGTGTTAATTGAGGGACACTGTAAAATCCCTGGCCTTATCATTATAACTGGTCAAAGAATTTACATTTTCCATTAAAGCGCATTATTGAATGACTGAAATTCCACAATTTTCAAAGACTATTAGAATTGAAGCACCAGAGAACGTGAAATAATTATTAACTATTTGAAAAAAATTGCATGGGTTTTCTCGGTGCCCTGCTGCCCGTGAATTGAAAACGTAGCATATTAGGTCTTTGAAACAAAGACTCATTCTTAATACTAAAATACATTATGGCAAATGCAAAGCAAATGAAAAAGAATAACACACTGAATCTCAAAAAATCAACAAATCGCAAACATTATCGTCCTCCCAATGTTCAGCAAACACTTGCTAATATCACCAAATCCACCATGTTATGCATGTTATTGTTGTTACTAATCTTCACCTAGAGTCTGACGAAGTCAGATCAGATCCATGAATCCGTTGATCTTCAAAAAGTCGAAGACAAGGAAAGGGGTAAAATATATTTATTCCTAAAGGAAACCCAAACATTCTGAAATGTGTTGATTCCAGGTGTTGATGGTATTTTCGAATAACCAAGTAAAATTTTTCACCCTCAGAAAATATATATGACCTTTCAAGTGGCCGGTGACAAGGCGCGGGAAGCTGAAATAGATTTTTCTGTCTCATGAGAATGTCCCTGAGCTTAAGACATATGCGATCAAATGATGGGTTTGTTGCTTATTCATTGTTGTGTGTATTGATGGTGATATTAAGATTATACGGACTTTGTGACACATAGCAAAGTATTTATTTTCGAAAGCATAATTTAATATTAGATTTTAAAAAAAATGATGTAAATAAATTTATCGAGTTAACGTTTTATGACTGAAAAGCTGGTAAGCATTAAATGTAAACAAAGCAAGAAGAGTTACATAACAATTATCTGATAACCGAGTTGAGGTTTCAAGAAGAAAGGAGTTAAAGTCAAAGTAAAGTGAGGCTTCACACAAACTCAATTGGTTAGTCTTGATATAAATACCACTGCAGATGTCTTGTTACTGGACTTAAAATTCAAATAAAAGTAATGCCTACAAAAAAAAAAAAAAAAAAAATGAAAGCGACCGGAACAAGTAAGATAAAATGATTGTTTAAATAAAACCATTAAAAATTAAGTTATTCGTAATTTAGCAAAAAAGAAATTTTTGTTTTGAAGAAGTGAATTTTAATGCATATTTTTACGTCAAAAATTGAATAGAAATATTTTTATCAATATTTTTTTGCATTTTTTGAAATTTAGAGCTATTGAAGAAATGCATATCAATAAAATACATTCATGGGAATCTTAGTATCAGATTATAAATATAATAAAATTAGAGAGAAGAGAGAATGATAATGAAATATATTAAAGAATAATTTTTAAGAAATATTCAATTGTTTTTTTACTTTTACGTTTTGACTGTTTACTTTTTACGGGTGCCGCAATGAATTCCAAATATATAAATCGTCAACATTTGAAGTAACTGGCAAAAATTGAAAATCAGCTAACATCCTATAATTACGCATTTCAGACTCCGTCATCATGAGTAAACATTTATTGACTTGACCACAATGCTGATTAGATGGAAAACCGTGAAACATTATATATATACGTGAAGTGAGGAAGAATTTTTTTTCGCAAAGTTCATGTGGCAGAAACCCTAAAAAGCCCAGACAAAGCTCTGTCCTCGCCAATTTGCAAAATTATGGAAATTGTAGACACAACGTAGAAAAATGGAAACAGGCGACAATGACTTCGAAAAGTAGCAGAGAAATTGACCTTTCATGACCGATGGAAAAAAAAAAAAAAAAAAAAAAAAAAAATTGTTTCCATTTGTTTTATTCTTTAGGAGTGAACCTGGAGAGGGTTGTAACATTTTTAATATTTCATAATGCAAGTTATTCTGTAAAAAATATTTACCCTCTTTATGGTTTTCAATACAAGATCGAAATGAAATATAGTTGTACAGAAATAATTTTAACAGAATTATAAATTTTTACACAAGTAGGGGGGAAAAATGCCCGTGGTACCCCGGTGGTTAGGTCAAAGGCCTTACATCCGGAAGAAATTGTTCGACTTCCATTGCCGCCAAATTATAACCACACTTTATTTGAACAAATATTAAAAACTTAAATAAGTTAAATGCTGTTTTTTGAAGAAGTTATGTTAGTGGAAACAATAAATTTCAATTTGAAATTATTTGGGAGTGTTTTCTAAAGTTAGTTATTTCTCTTTACAGTAAAACACACAATATTACTTAAAATTATCCAATTTCCTTTCGAGCGAAAAATTGAAGGTTTGAAAACATAAAAGCAATCAAAAGTAGATCATGCCAAACACTGAAAAGAAATCATTTTTGAAAGCATTAAAGAGGTATGAATCGCTGAATCAGCCAATTTTTCAAAATTAAGGTTTGATGATATTTTTTCTTTGCATAATATTTTTCACTCATCACAATAATCATGTATCATTGTGGGCCGATGTAGCCTAGTGGTTAGCGCAACGGCCTACCGTAAGAAAGGGTGAGATTCGATTCCCGTTGCCTCTAAAGACTCACCGAGAACATGCGATATACGTGCTCATTAAATCTGTGGAATCGAAAGTCCTGAGGTCGGTCATTGAGCAGTTATCATGAAAGCAATTGTCTGGAGAAAATTTCTCTTCTCTTCAGATCAATGACAAAATTGAGGGAGTGGATCCTCTGGTAGTGCCATTTGTCGGAGGAGTTTAGGACAAAATTCGGACTTTTACTTTCGTGATGCTCTGGTTAAACGAAAGACGCACCCTATTAACTTAAATTCGCATAGGCAACAGCATAGCGATCTTGACTCGTTCAAGCATTATAAGTAACAAACACATCAAGTAAAAAAAATTAAGTTGGTAAATTATCTTAAATTAAAAAAAGAAAATCTCTGATTCATAAAAGCTCGTTAAGGGATACGCGATGTTGAAGTTGGCAAAAACATTTATAAATCAAAGACCAGAATTCACATGCTGAGCAATAATATACGAACCTAAATATGGAACACAAAGTTTAATTTATCAAAATTACTAGTTAAATTTTAAAAAACATCATTAACGAATATTATTCATATATTCATAATTTATGGCATGCGAACATTATTTAAATATTGTACACCGAGAAGCAATAGGTTCCTGGTTAATTGAATGTGTGGAAGATATACATAAGAATTCTGTGAAATTGGCAGTGCTGTAATAGCTATTTAGCATCACACAGGTGGTTATAAAAGTGGGGAGGTTGTAGATGGAATCTCTTCAATAAAACTATGAATTCCTTATCTTGGAGGTGGTAAAATGAAATAAATTTGAGAAGTTATTACTTTTCGCAATATTTTCACAGTATGGTAAATATGCTCATTGTATTCAATTGAGTTCACATGGAAAGAGTATAGATTAAAATGCAATCTGCAGTGATACCATTCTCGTCGCAATATCTTCTAACCAATTATGGAGACCAACATGTTGTGTAAGTTCTCCAAATCAAAGGGGACGCTGCGACTCAACTACTTGGTTTCTAATTCAGGAAAACATTTGAGAGTATTCCCCTGGAATCATGCCTAAAAGTGAAATATTTCTGATAGCTGGGGATTAGAGAAAAAAATTCCATTTATATTTTAATAGAAGATGGAAATTTTATATTTAACGAGATTAGACAAATTCATTTTATGATATACATAGCATAAATTCATTTCAGTGAAAAGATACCCAGAAAAGTAAAATCACAAATCTGTTGCGATTATCTTTTAAAATATTGTCAGAGAGAGAGAGAGGGGGAAGGCAGAGAGACCTCCGTCATCATAGAGCCACCAGACGTCGATGTTGCCCTTCTTCTGCCTCCTCTGGAACTGCGTGGCCGAAAGGTGGATCTCGTCTGGAATGATGCTCTTTACCCCCTCATCGGGGCTGTCCACAAATCCCAGGTTGATTTGTCCGTGTGGATCCTGGCTCACCACGCCGTTCATGGACCTCAAGGTGGCTGGGGAGGAGGGCGGGGAGCTCTCCCGGGAACTGTCCATGGGGCACGAGGCCACCGAGACTGCAAAATAAAAACAAGATCTTCACTTGGCATTTTTCAATGTCAATTGAATTAGTTTTTTTTTCATCAGAACTCATTTATTTAAAATAGCTAGAAATAACGTCATTACTATTCAAAGGTAGCAATCATAATCTTTCTCCATATACATAAGTATTTAACCAAAACACTTTAGAAAAATTGAAAAAAATTAATTTTATTTTAGTAAGGCTCTCAGGCATTAATATATATTTATGATAAAAAAATCTTTTTTAACCCTTTGACTGACTTTGACGAGTCTGACTCGTCATTGATTTCCTGGGCCATCACAGACTTTGACGAGTCAGACTCGTCAAGCGCTTCTTTCGGCGGACGCCGTGCAAGTTACAATTAGATTACATAGTTGCTTCACTCGTTCGACGATTCTCATTTAAAAAAGCACACTGAAAGTAAGAGTTCAGTTTAGCAGAAGTCTCGCACGGTGAATGTTATACTAGCCAATATTTGAGTTTAGTAAAGATTATAAATAATCCCCGTAACATGTATAAGCCGGATGCATTATATGAAAGTGGGGATGATGGTGTAAATTGATGGTGTAGTTCAATTAAGCGAAATTAAATAGTTTTTTTTTGTCGCATCAAATTCCATTTAATTCGTCAGTCAAGGGGTTAAGCGTCTCGGCGAGATGTTTGCGCCATCAACTCTATCATTTGATGTTTTGCTTTATCGCGAGTAGGACATGGCGATTAAACTCTTCTTTAGAAAAGTTCATTTGTAATTGAAAGTACACAAAATGAAGATTTGCCACTGAATCACAAAAAATCAGTGAAAACATCAAAATTATTCAGAAATGGAGTAACTTGTGCATTCTTTTGTTAGAATACTCACACGAAATTTCAAACTCAAAACAGAAGTTCGGTTTTATAGCTTTACAAATATGTTTTTTTTAAAGAAATATCCTTATTATTTATAGATTATATTTTAATTTCAGTTAATAGAAATAGTTCGGTTCTATTTTAAATTTTAGTTCCTAAGATCTCCAACCGACTGTGTTTAATATTTCCATTAAGTGGCCTTCTTCAATCGAGATTAACTCTTTTCTATATAACATCTTTAATAAAGGAAAAGTTACTTAATTATTACATTGTTGTTACACAAAAATGACATGCACTATTTGTGCACGTTTTGCAATAAACGTTCTTACATTTGAAATACACGGCGTATAACTGAGGGGATAATAACTGCCACAGCGCTCCGGAGACAATGGGTCGTGTTCTAAAGAATCCGATAGATATGGTTGCTCGGAAAAGTAGAATCTCAATAAAAACTCCTTCGAATTTGAATCCTTTTATTCCAAAAAGTGACAGTAAATAAAGGATGGCTTCAGAAAATTGGACAAAAAGCTTTTCGAAACATAACGGAGAATCCTCCATCATTATTATAAACTTACTTTCCGAGAGCTCCGAGCAGGACTTGTTGCGAAGCATGCCATCTTGCTCCGTCCGGCAATCCATGGTAACCCGCTTTTTCCGTTCCTTCTTGGAGAGGAGAGCGAACTGCTCAAGGTGAGGGGCGAAGGCCGAGTAGTCCAAGCCCTCGGGTAGCCTCAGGATGCCGATGGACATGTGCATGTCCAAGGCGTTACTGTGGGAACGAGCAAGTCATTATTGCGCATTATCATTAATGAACTAAATTGAAATCAAAGTGAGATAATGTGTAACAAGTGAAAACAAACAAAAATGCAATGATATGTGACGAAGAACAGTCTAAATGTTACATTGTCTCCCAAATTATTTTAGATTTACTATCACTTTAAGTCTTTACTGGAAAATAAATGAAGGACAAAGTTTTTCACTGTTTATTGTCTAATATCTACCTGATTTAGGTATTCTAAATAAGAATTACTCAACTGAAGATGATGAAAAATAGGCATGTAGAGATTGTTTTAAAAATTAAGGTTTATACTTTCCGTTACAAAAGAAAATCTCCGCTTTGGGAATATATTATAAACAAAGGTTTTTTCATTTTACATCTTCCTATGGAAGAAGTGAAAAGAAATAATTTTACCATTTAGGAATAGGTAATAAAGTATGATATTTACCTGGACGACGAAGCATTTTTTAAAATCTATCTCATTTGACCAATCGATTGATATACATTCTCATATGTTTATTGATACGTTTATAAACTATAACATCTTAAGACTCGGAAACTTATTTCATATTGTTCAAAGTATAAACACCGATTTAAGGTAGCAAGAGTAGTTATGAGCCTCATTGATAATTCTGTACATGAAAGCAAATATTTAATGTGGTTGCAATAATTAAAGAATTATATGCTGCTTACACATTCATTAATTATTGCGAAAGTCATTAAATGATTGTGAAAATGTATCCGAAGTTTAAAAGTTTGCATTCCCTGTGGTGCTAAATAAGTATAATACTCTCGAAAGTGCAATTTTAAAAATGAATATTTCATAAATTATTTGTATAAAATTAACATTGACTCTGATAGTAAATATTTTGTTTTATGGAAATATTATAATAAATGAAATGCCTCGACTTAATAACGTATCACCATTAAAAAAAAAAAAAAAAAAAAAAACTTTTTTCATTTTTGGTTAGAAGGGGAGAAAAGAATTGATGCAAAAAACCGAATTGATCGTGTAAAAATGTGCATGACACTTTTAAATGATAGGGACAATAAGCAAAGAACAAAGGATTGTTCGAGCTCTTCATTACAGAATATTTTTTCATGTTGAATGGAGAATTGTGTAAGCCTGAAAGTAGCACGAAATGGCTTCATATGGAAAAGGTTGTCCACGCTTTTGCACGACCTCCTTGACTTCTCAATAATGTCCTTGATCTTCTTTGAGGCATCACTCGTACTTTTCCTCGCAAAATATATATGCCCTCTCTCTATCTCAGATAAAAGATAATTATAGAGTAAGGAATATTGTTTTTAAGTTTGAAATTCAATTGAAAACTTAAATTATTTTTTTATTTGTGTGTTGCAAGTGAGTGGCATGGAAAATGTGAAACTGAACTTCATTTTTTTTTAATTTTGCAACTTAGGAAGTTGGTTTCCGTTACGAGTAATGACACTACAGACCGTATAAATACGCTTACTTTTCTTTTTATTTCAAATATAAGTCTTTTATGTATAAAAGAATTTTGTCTGGTTAAATTAGATATCATGTGGTTATTTCGAAATACATGGCTTATAGTATTTAAAAATATTATATTTCTGTTCATTAAAATTGTTACACTAGGAAGAAATGAAATAAAAAATGATTGGACAAATATATTATGCTGGGAATAAAAAGAGATTAAATTTTTAAAAGATTTGAAAGCATAAATCCTTTGAGAGAGAAAAATTAATATCCAAAGCAACCAAAAGTACTGAGCAATAACAGCATTTATACACATTGAAGGAAATAGAGAATGGGTTGCAGATACAGCTCCCCATACAATATCAAAATGCAGTCGCAATTTATTGACTACAGTGACTGGTGTATTGGCTAGTCGTTCCACAAATATTAAACGATTTTTTTTTTACTGACGAGAGACTTGGAGGTATTGGTCAACGCAGAAGAACATTTTCTGTATCAAGACCAACTACATATGGTTGTATATTATCATACCGGAATGTATAGAGCCATGTGTTTCAGCATAGCAGAAATGTTAGAGCTACTGTAAAAGTACCATCAAAGGGAGCAACAGGACTCCGATCCAATATTAGACAATGCCAATACTTCAGATTATGGTTAGGATGTCGAATGCATCCTACAAAAAATACAATTAAACACAAAAACGACTAACATTAGGCTGCAAACAAAACTGGGATTCATTTAAAAACATTATAACGTCTCTGGTTCATCATTAATTATATCATTGAAGGCGTTCCTATATGTAACGCAACAAAGGGTAGTTAAAACCATAATCACCGATCTGATATTCTATACTGCTACCGCTACCACCGCACTGATCGTTGAAAACTACACCATTTCATGGCTCAGGAATGCATGCGGGATCCATGTGAGTAACATAAATGCCACCTCGGTCGTTAATAGTCATGTCCGCACAGAAGTGTGGCATTTTGTAGAGTCATTCTGAATGGACGGAAACAATCATGCAATCTCGGCCAACGGGATTAGCATTACAGGATGCAATAAAACGCAGGCCCAATAGTTTGAAATACTGCTTTTATTGTTACTGTCAGAAACTTACTGTTTTCTTCTCGCGCGAGGCATCAGAACAACTTTTCCCTTGACAACAATGCTCAAATTAAGTTGGAGTATGCATGCTGTAGGTGTAACCTATGTAACATAAATCATTTTCTTGGCACAATGTACTGTGGACTGTGTTGTGTGTCTGCTTCTAGGTGTAGGGTTTTTGATGGCTATCAGTGACGCTCTTATTCACGTCAGGGATTTTATGCAAGCACTCACAGTTTTAAAACCCTGCCCATCTACATGACATGAAATGTTTTTTAAATAGGTAATCTACTGTTAAGTTCATTAGAAACGAAATATAGAACAAGAGGTTAGTATGTATGTGATTGATAAAGCATGAATAAGCTATAGTTCTTGCGTAGTTATTTCGTGTTTCGTTTTATATTTCTCTTAGTACAAATTATTTATAATTTATGTAAAATTAATTTTCTATCATCTTGTCATGAAGTCGGTTTTATTGTAAATAAATATAAGGAAATATTCTAAATTATCGATCATATGTGAAATCGAAAACAATGCGAATTCATTTGATTTCGGATTTTATATTTCGGTTGGCGAGAAAAAGAAAAGTGGCTCCAAACTAGGACCAAACGGCTAAGCATTACAAAATTTTAAAGTTAAAATTTTCTCCTACTTTGATTTTTATACACACAATAATGACATTATGTTGAAGAGTTAAATAAAGAAACGGAAAATTGTAAAATTATGTTCAAACTTTTAAATTAAGCATTATTTTTTTTTAACTAAGAATATAGCATGAAATATCTACCTTATTTAAAATTTTAATCAAAATAGTACAGAACAGTACATTAACTGCAAGTAACAAATGAGTACATACTGAATGACGTGAAAATATTCCTGAATTTCTTCTCTGCTGCACATTTCCCAATTGTTCTTGTATCCCATCAGAATCATATTAGGCCTCAGCTTTCCCATTCCGGAAACCTGGAAAGAGCAATTATAATCTACCATTATTAATGACCAACGTCTCATAACTTTCTCAGTTTATTTAAGAGAAAAAACTGATTTGTGTGTGTGTGTGTGTGTGTGCAAAAAGAAGTTAATATTCCCGTTTTCCTTAAAAGCTTTTGCTGAATTACAGGAAAAAAAAATCCAACATGGGTGCATTTTAAGACTGGAGGAATAACAGCTAGTTTCTCAGCTATATTGATACTGTTGCCAACCATCAATCACAAAATAGAAATATATGTAGCAATTTTTTCTAAGGTTTGGATTTCTTTGGCACCATCTGAGTCCTGACGTTTATTTGGGCATTGAGAAGCAAGTAATTTTGGCTTCTGATCAAATGTTATGTACAATTAGAAATACTACTCTGACACACCAGTGAAGATATATTTTAACCACTGTGGAATATAATACAATTGAATGCTTATAGAAAAAATTCTAGCTAGAAGGTTTGATTTTTATTAAAAATTATGTACAGTAATCCTATCCTAAAACGCGGCACTCTTATAACGCGTTTTCATATTACACGATTTCATCTGTCTCCTCTAACACGTGTTCCTCCCAATATAACGCGTTCATTCCCCGCTTTATATTTCTGTACTGCGAAATTTATAATAATTTGTACTGTTCACAATTCATTTCGTGTAAGTTTGCAAATTGTGTCAATTGCATCCATATAAAGTTAAATTAAAATTTTTAACCTTGAACATTCTGCTAAAAAAAGATGTCGGTGGAACGTTATTTCAAATAGCTTTTAGAGCGAATAAACATGAAGTAAAACTGTTTTTGAAAATATTTGATTTATTATATATGTTTTTATAAAATATATGTTTTTGATATATGCTTTTACATAAATATATGTTTTTGATATATGCTTTTACATAAATATATGTTTTTGATATATGCTTTTACATAAATATATGTTTTTGATATATGCTTTTACATAAATATATGTTTTTGATATATGCTTTTACATAAATATATGTTTTTGATATATGCTTTTACATAAATATATGTTTTTGAGTTACATTTATACGTTTTTAAAACGTTATACGTTACATTTATACGTTTATAAACAGTTTTTTATTTACAATGTTCTTAATTTGATTTTAATAAAACTCAGACATTACGTTCACATTACATAGTTTTTCCTTAATATTCCATTTAAAAACCGGTCTAAAGAGAAAAGTTGAACGTGAAACACTTGTACACAACACGTTATACGGAGTTATACGAGCGCGTTTCACGAGAATGCTCGTACAACGCGTTTTCTTATAACGAGGAACTAATATATCGTGCTATATGGAGGATTACTGTATTTGATATTATATTAAGGGTATAAATTATTTTTTTTTAAATATAACTTACATGTGTACTTTTCTATTTCCCCGGTTCTAGTGATAATGTTGCCAATTTCATTTTTTAATAAGTAAAGCCAAATATTACAAATTCTTACTTTTACCATTATTATTTTTAACTTATTATCCTCTACAAAAATTTTAAATATGAATGAAATAGTTGAGCCTTTGAAATAAATTTTTTGCTACTGACAGTTGGTATTTCTTTATCTGTTGTTTTTCGTGAGTAGTCTCTGAAAATGTCAACACTCTAAGGTTTGTGTCGGCGAAATGGAATAATACCCTTACAATATTTAAACGTAAATTGAAAATACTCTTATTGTAACCTATATTCCAGGAGAGAGAACATATTATTGACACTAGGAGCAAAGTCTTGAAATCACAAAAGCTGCACAGTTTACCGATAACCCACATTATCTGCGAGTACTTTTACGTATTATGTGCCAAAGGAAATTTCCCCTTATTCTCAGAGCATAATATCAGTGCCAAGAAATTTATCAAGATAGGCTCCAAATACTCACCAGTTAATTCAAATGGTATATTACACTACTCATTAATATCCAGTTTCTAGCCCCAAAAGAATCGACTCACTGACGCAATCCTGACGAGAAAAATTAAATGAACGGTTCAATCATTCTTAAAAAAAATGGGAGGAAGGAAATGGGATCGAAACCAAATCAATGATTGATAAACGTCAACAGTTGTGGCTGAGCAAGTAAGATAGTGATATTACTGAATTTGTATTTATAAATGTTCCTTAAAATATGATGTTACGTCATGGTTAGATGTAAATATCTTCTGCTAAAATCTGTGTTGTTATTTGTATGAAGTTCTGTGCGATTGTTCAGAGAAGTACCTGGATGAGGGAAGATACACCCCCGGAGAAGGATTTATCCTCAACCAAACTGTAGAAGGCTCTGATATTCCGGTGTTTCAGGTACCGGCGGCCGGATTCCGAGATGGCTGTCCGGCTTTTGTGGCTCAGCTGCTCCTGTAACAACAACACAGCTATTATTTTTAAAAGTATTTTAAAATCCATAAGTCTTTTTGAAAGGAGAGAAGCGATGACACGTTCACTTCATTATAAAAACTACATTTAAAAAATATGTAATTAACTATATTAATAAAATTAATATTGCCTTTAAGTCCCCCTTCAAATATTAGATTCAAAACTGGTTTACGAAAGGCATGGATAGTTCCATCTATGGTTGCTATGCGTTTTCTTTTAGGTTTCATATCGTATGCGCCAATGTCCATCTGTTCAAGAGGGTTTGAACAGACTACAGACTATTTTAAAAGTTCCACATGTTGGCTCCAGTTATTAATGAAATATGAATAAAAAAATAAGCCAAACAGGCACGGGATATGTCAAGTTTAGACTAGTGCTTTCATTAGTGTCGCAAAGTGAAAATTCAGAATTATGAGCATTCAGAGATGTATGTAAAAAATCATTCAAAATAGTGAAATAAGTGATTTTACACCGAATCAATTTTGATTACACAAACATGTGCAAACAAAATTACTGAGAGAATGACTGCTACAATGAAGTTCAATAACTGCTACAACAAGAGATTCCATTGATTTCCCAAATGAAGTTTTCTTGGAAGCAATGTTTTCATATCTGGAAATTGAAAACATTTACTTATCAAAATGCACTGCATTTTATAGGAATGACTTTGAAAAAAAAAAATACATTAATTTAACAATTGCACATGAAATAACTCTGAAGTATGTTTCATCAGCTTTTATGCCTCAAATCTTGTATTATATTTCAAATGTTAGAGATCTGAACTAAACCATTATACCCCTGCAACGCAGATATCAAAATTACAATTTTGTAACACATTTATTTACATCAAATATGCAAATGGTCTTGACCTCAAATTTTTATCTGCAAAATCTATCTTTTTTTTTAAGAAGTCAAAGGCCGTAAATTTTTTTCTGTTTGAAAAGTCGAGGAAAATCCTCTATTTTACAATAATAAATATTATATTTGCCTGATAAATACAGAAAAAAAGCTGCAGCTTTTAACGAAAAATATCAAAACTAGTTCACTGGTGCTCGAAATAATATTTTAAATTCCAATTAATTATTAGCAACAATTATTGTAATTATTTTAACCAATATTTTTAAAAGAAAATCAAAAGAATCAATAAAAAGCGATGTTAAACAAACTTCTACAGTTACACAACAGCGTTAATACTGAAAAATAATATTGGGGATAACTTAAACACAAAAGACTTATCACCAAAGATCAATAGAATATTGACATTAAATTAAAAAATCAATTTTTCTTTTTGTAGTCTTGTAATTTGTTCTGACAGCAGTAATAAGAGTTTGAGTACATAATAATTAAAAAAATCTAAAGACATTAATTATGCTTTTATTTTCATTACATACAAACTCTCACACTGGGTCAGCGGTAGTCTGGCGGGTTAAGGAACCATTCTCTTTGTCCGAAGGGAATCTGGACTCAGTAGAGTGATCTGTAGTATTCATTAGAGGTGGCATGAGCCTTGGTCTCAATTCTTTCGAGTGAAATGAAAGCTCTGGTGATGTTTGTAGTAAGCCAGGTGATATTTGGTCCCTACTTCTAAATAATGATGGCTTCTACCTGACTGGCAGAGCTCCATTCTGGACAGAAGAGCACGCTGTTGTTCAAGCACGAATGCTTGTAATTGCATATAATACAATGTATATTCACGATGATAGGATGCCATACATACATACGTAATATTTTACCTAATAGATTGGAATTCTATCTAAAAATTTCAACTCAAATATAATAATTTGATTTTTAAACGTTTTCGCTGGAGGATGTGTAAAATTCAAACCATTGGTGCAAATAAATATTCTGTGACCCGTTACAGTAAAATAAGAGAAATTATATTTATCTCCCAATCTCAAAAGAAACACAGTTGCCATACAACAAATTTAAATTGATGAGTAAATTAATGAAAATTGCAGACCACTTATGCTCATAGTTTTCGTATATGATTCTTTTAAAGTAATTTGTTTCTCATCATGGCAATGATAAAATTTCTGTTCCATCTTTCCTCTTTTTCTATTAGGTTAAAAAGAGAAGTAATAGAATAAACCTCAAAGAAAAAAATATGTGCTTGAGAATACGATGATGATGATATATCATATACAGAAGAACATAATAACATTTTAATTACGACGGTATACTAATACCAAGCCACTGTGAAAAATAGAGATTTTAATTACAATATCTAACGTCCAACACACACACAATAACAAAGCAAAGTTCGACTACTATAGAATAAGCTACAAAGACATTCGAAAACTTGGGTAAAAAATTAGTGTTCAGAAACACACTATTAATTTCGTAAGAGAAGGGAAATTTATATTTACGGTTTCGCCACTTAAAGTCAGGAAACACACCATGCATAAATAATATTTGTTGTTAACAGCCGACATAACGGTAATACAGTGAAAGTAGTAATTGGTCGTTGTTAAAGTACTGATTATATGTATGTCAGTAATTTTTACGACGTTATGAAACACTTCGTATAAGATAACAGCTATGCATACAATTGTTTTCTAGTGGTTTTATTTAGAATCACTTGTCCGTAGCTGGAAACCCAATACACACACATATATATGTCACGTATTACGTTGTTTCTTCCTTGAATTGGTAAAGTTGTTAAGAAGAGACATTATTAAAGAGGTAAATTTCAAATATAAGTTTTTTTTATTACAGGAAAACAATTTAATCATGTTATATAGATGTGACCATGCCATATTAACCATGTCATCTGCCATGGTTAGTCTTCACATTCAAGTAGTAGCACATTTCCTCGATAGGAGAGCACAACCAAGAAAAGAACTCGAAAAAATTTAGTTTCCTCAGAAGTGTGCAGTATATTGGTCTCTCATTCCTTGAGAATAATGGAGCGCGATGTCATCAACGGCCAGTTCGAAAATCCTTAACCATATTTAGTAATGTATACTTTGGAATTCGGCAAAAAAATAACTCATACATTGTTCATAACTCATAATAGTGTAACTCATACATTTTAAAAAGGGGCTGTATATATAATAAAAAGTATGAAAAAATACAGTGAAAACAAATATATATAT
The DNA here is from genome assembly GCA_030067965.1 of Latrodectus elegans. Taxonomy (NCBI): domain Eukaryota; kingdom Metazoa; phylum Arthropoda; class Arachnida; order Araneae; family Theridiidae; genus Latrodectus; species Latrodectus elegans. Next base: position 21,390,200 of record CM057819.1, read on the forward strand.
ATATATATATATATATATATATATATATATATATCTTTTTTACAAGTCTTTCATCAATTTTTTCTCTGAGTGGAAAAAAAACGATTAAATTTTCCAAGTCAAAACAATTCATTTTTCTACAAGGATACGTTTCCCTACCGCATCTATTCCTTTTCTGAACCTGAAAAAGTCCATTTCCATGCGAAAATGAGACATTACTTCATGAGAACTCAAAATGAGCTTGCATATTTCTGGTTGAAAGGAACCTAGTTTTAGAAAGTGATAGACTGCAATCTAACATTTTATACAATCTCAACAACATTTCAAATCCCAAACTGAAAAATGTTTTCATTTTTTTTAATTTTCAATGAATTATAATCACTAACAGTTTCAACAGCTATCATAAATATTACCACGCTAGAGATTTTTGTTTTATCACACAATACCCACAGCTACTTCTGTTTCGTTAAACCGGAAAAGAATAAATTGATGGTGTTTCGAATTGTGGCATGAAAAGATTGTGGCCCATATTCTAACAATTCTACGAGAAATTCCACAAGGAATCAGATATTATCAAATCTAATCGCATTAGGTCACCTCTATAGACCGGATGACCAAGAAAAAAAAAAGTGACTTTTCATAAATGCTAAAAAGTGAGTTTGACCTTTTCAACGGTGGCTTTGAGAAAGACCTCCAAGTGACCGGAGTTGAAAGGCAAAGTAGCCTAGCAGAAGAAGATGGCGGAAGCTTATTGAGACGTCTTTGGCAATAGAACAGGAACCATCTCGTCTTTTTGAATCACGCAATCTAAAAGTAAATTATACTCACGCAAAGAGTTCGACACCTGGGATAATACGCTGTTCTCCAAACTTCCATATCATGGTTCGCGGTATCATACAGGAATCCGGACATAATCCCTCCCATAATGGAGTTTTTTAGTGGGTTCAGGTAAAAATAGTTTTACCCCCTTTTTTTAGTTAAAGGAAGAACGTTCTTTTCATCCCACCTAAATTATATTCATGATATCATGTGCTTATATAAAAATTCTCAAATAATACGAAGTTGAAAAGATTACCTGAGTGACGACGTTTCCGCAGATGAGCAGGCTTACTTTCTTGGTGATGGTGTAGCTGAAGTCCACGAGGGAAGGTCGATGGCTTGGATGGCCGGTCAGAACCAGTATCTGAGGCCTTTCACAAAAAGAGACTGACAATTAGATTCATAAGAATAATCAATATGGAATTCATCAGATAAGAAATATCTATTTTTTGACAATGTATACATGAATAAGCTATAAAATTATTGGAGATTTTTTAATCAAGAGTATCACTCATTAAAATAAAATGCGTATAAAATGAAATGTTTTATAAATATTTATGTATATTTCTGTTCACCTTCCTTTTGATAGATGAGAAGTAATATGTTTAGATATTCACAATTAAAATATTATTTAAAAATAAAATTTTCTCAATAAATATATTTTTAAATGAAAGTAACTGAGAACCCCGGTGGCTTAGTGGCAGCATTTCACGCTCCCAAGACACAGTTCGAAATTCAGTCCTCTGGTTGGATAAAGTCAATTCAGCCTTTCATCCCTTCAGTAGATTGATAACCGAGTACGAAGCATGATTGGGAACTAAACACTAGGAATTTTGGATTAGGCTGACCATGAGACATATGCTTAGCACCCCAGAGCCTTTCGGTCATGAAAATAGAGTTGGGCACTTTAGACCTTGGCCTACATGAGCTGCCGTGCCACAAAAGAAGAAGAAAGTAATTTAGCAAGCTTTTAAGTGATGCAGAAAGTTTTTAATGTTTAGTCAAAATTATTCATTTTCTTGATATATAGTCCTTTGCGGGAAACATAGGAGTCTATCCAGAAAGTATGTACGCATTTCTACGAAATTTAGTCTTCAAATGTGACCTATTTTTGACACAGATCAAGCTTATAAGCATGAAAGTCATGCAACCTCTTTGTAAGTAAAAGAAGCTTTAATACTATGAAGGTATATATTTACCACTATTAAGATCAGTTTTAATGGGAGATATCTAAACATAATATCTCTGGAAGTTTCTTAACAATTCATGAGTAGAGTTCATGAATAAAATCCATATCCATATTCTTTACGTTCATAAATAAAATGCTGAGTTTATGCTGGAAGAACTGGCAACAATAAAAAGGAAATTTAGAGGGAAACTAGAATTGTTAACAGATCAATAGTAATGCTGTCTGATAACCACAACAGCAAAGGCATTCAGATGAACTTAGCTAATTTATAACAATCCAAAAAACACAAGCTTTTTGTGCCATCAGTAATACCATTAGTATTACTTTATGGATACTAAGAATGAACCAACAAAATTCAAGTAGACGTATCAAACAATTTGGTCAAGAAGAGGAATATGAAAAGACGAACTTCTAAGGTTAATGAATGGTAAAGTTTTAAAGTAAATTGACATTTTCCATGTGGGCCATCTGATGTTTTTGTGTCAGGTGAGTATACTTCTTTCTGAAAGAAATGCGGAAAATATCTGAACTTCATGCAGAAAGTCATATGGTGGATTTAACATACATTTCAGTTCTTCGTAATACCATTTTATTTGCTAAATATATTCCTCACAGTCTCTTCGTAATACCGTTAGTATTACTTCATGGATACTAAGTTCATGATGCAATAAAAGACTAAATTTCTTCTGCTATACTTAATACAATAAAATTTACTTTATGAACAATATGTGATGAGCTTAGCTTTGAAACGGTGTGCTTCGGAATAGAAGCTCATGCATTCGATTCTTGCCACTGTTGAACAACAGAAAACGAATGCCATCTTTCGTTTGCAAAAGTGTGGGTGGAGTGCACAAGAACTTTCTGATTGGATAACTGAAAGTGAAAAAAGATGTGACATACATATTATTAAATTGAGTACTCATGCAACGTATTAGTTCATTATTCTATCACAAATAGAACGTGTCACCAAGGATAAAATTAATGTCTCCTAAGATAAAAAATATGCGTCTAATACTTATGGTGCCTCCCGAGTACCTCAAGTATTTTAAGTTCTTCAAAGACACTCCATAACCAGGACAACCTATTTCACACTTAAGTTTTTATATTCACTTTGAATATATTTAAAATAAATCTATCTTTTCTTTCAAAAATGAAAACAATTGTGACATGATACATCTTATCAAACCAAGCAGAAATTATATTTACTTACTTAGAGTTTAAAATGATAAAGGATATTACTCAATTATTTGAATTTTTGATAATGATTTAAATCTATTGGATGTGTTCATCATTGTGAAATAACAGCAGTCAAGGTTGGGTTGTGTCGCCGCGGAAGAAGCAGATTATATGTATTATTTTAGAATTATTTGAGGCATTAAAGTATAAATGCACAGTTGTTAAAAAGTGTGTAAAAACTTTGGAAATTCATAAGATCCGAAAATGTAATCAAAAATAAAAATTAGTTTGCAGGCTTAATATTAGTAGGTCATAAAAAAATTTTAAGACAAGATAAATAAAAAACAGTCGACAGATGGCACTGGTACAAGCAACTTAGTTGGAAATATGCAAATGAGACAGATGACTATGAATATTCTTGCTCTTTGTCCAGAACCAGTTATGAAAGAGGATGCGGAGTTGAAAAGACAAAGCTCCATGAGTGCGATTGAAAAGAGGCTATAGCAGTGTAATGCCTCACAGAGCTTATTCAATGATTTGAGGACACACTGGAGGATCTGGTAAAATACGGACGACAAGGTCTAAAAAGCAGACGTGTTCGCAGAGGGAGTCAGAATTCGTTGCAGAAAGACGCTTACCCTTCTCGATTGGGTGGCATTATTTGTGTTACTTGCATGGCTTTTCTTTCACTGACGTACTAAATTCCACCTATCGATGGTTTTTTAATTTTTTCTTATCATAAAAAAATATTTATATCCAAGGACTTGTCGATGCTAAACTTGCAAATTATTTTTCACTCTGTTAATCTTTTCGGGTTTTATGAATTTTTAAAATTTATACTGATTTTTTTGCCTATTCTGTATATGAAGTTTTAATCAAATTCGTCAAAAAAATATAGATTTGTACGGGATAAGAACCTGTAATTCTTGACATGGTCTGCAACTTCGTTGAGCTTCATCACTGCATTTAGAGCCAGGGAATAGGTCTGCGCCTGAGTAGAAGACCCCCAGTTGACGTCTGCAGAAACAACAAAAATGATTGCTGAGAAAACATTGCTTACTAAGTGTGGAAGAAAAATTTTAATAAAATACATGCATCAATACAAAAATCCATGCAAATGTGCTGTAAATTTGGTGAGCGATTTAACTGTTGATCAATAGGTACTTACTTTGAAAATAAGTGCATATGCTTAGAAAATGTGGGGAAGCAACCATTGATGCGAAATATTGTACTTAAGTAATTATTGTATGCATCTTAAAGGATTGTAGAAGCTTTATAGCTAAAAAAAGTTTTCCTTTTTTTAAAAGTGCTATTACCATTCAGGAAACTATGCGCATGAACTGTTTCCTGAAATTTTGATCATATGCATTTTGTTGTGGTCTTGTGCCAGCTAGGCTGGCATTATGGGGTGCGCTGCTCCACTTTTCGACAGGAACCATATTTTGATGTGGAGTCCGACTACTTCAGTAATCACATGCCGCAGGTACCCGTTTATAGGATAGGCCATCATTCACAAACAATTCATACAAAAAAAAGACAGGATACACAGAGAGAGAATGTATCTGCATGCCAGAATTGGGACTCGAACCCAGAACTTCCCTATCCGCAGTCAGGCACTGTGACCACCAGACAGGGTGGCCAGCTGCATGTGCATTTTAATGACTTTATATTGCTTTGAAAAGCATTGCTATTTAAAAAAAAAACTTTTTAGAACAAGGAAATAACAATAGAGTAAAAGATAATAAACATAAATATATGAGTAAATTATGTGGAAAAAATATGAGCGCAAAAATAGCTAATTATAGATTATATATATGAAACATTTTCTTACAATGATAACAAATTGAATACGAATACTATTCTATATGATTAGAAATATATACTGCTGATCATATTATAAATGAGCTATGGCGTGTATGTATATGGATATTTAATTAAAAAAAATTTTTTTTGTAGCTAAATAAAGGAATGACATTTCCCCCATATAAATGTAATTTATTCATTAAAAAATGGAAATCGTGATGATTAATTTCAGGAATGAAACAATTAAAATATTTTTCATATTTTAATGTAAAAGAAATGTGAATTTTGGGTGCAGTTTACAGAGAAAATATTATTCTTAATATGAAAAAAAATTTACTTCGATATTTTAGTTCTATAGAGCTCCTAAAATATGCCTTTTTGACTTACATTAGTTTGGCTGAATTTTAAATCAATATTCTGAAAATACTTTCCAAACAAGAAAGCTTCAAAAGGACCTTAAGTTATTTACTAATATATAAACATGAAGGGAAAATAGAACCAATGACCAAAGCACTATACATTCAGCAGGCAGCTCAGGATTTGAAACAATGATATTATGAGTGAAGTAATTTGTCTTAAATAATCTTACTTTTTAGCATCAATTAAGGTAGACATCTCTTAGTGTAATTTATTCAAATATAAAAATATTGTTTTATTTGTTGTGGGCCGAATGGAATCTTTGGTGGCTTTGTGTTGATGGCAGTTTTCTCATCTCTTGCAAGCTACTTTCGCAATTTATGAAACACCGAGCGTGTTGCATAGAAATAGGAAAGTGAGAAAGTCGACATTAAGTTTGGAATTAAGTCGCAAATCTTTACGCTTCTACTTTAATACAATTTAATTTGGACGTTGTATTGAACGATAAAAGAATGCTTGCAGTAAAAAGGCAATTTTTTGTTTAAATTGAATGCATAAAAAAACTTGTTTTAATAATAATGAGAAAGTCCAAGACATGATGTGCTTCTTTTAGTTCTGCTTACAATGTTTTATCTTAGAAGCGAGTTATGATATCGTGCAACGAACTGCCTGTTTGGGGGATGAGCTTTACTGGCTATTTGCACATCTTCTCTCTATTATTTTAAGTGGGAACTCTAAGCAGTAATGGTTCCATATTCAAATACCGTAAGAAAGGAAACCCGAAGGAATTGTTTGCTCACCTTGAGTCAAGCTGAAGCCCTTTTGGCAAGAAAGGGCGAAGGGGGGAGGTAAGCATTAAAATGATCAGAGTGGTCGAGATCAATATCAGATTCATAGCATTGTTGATCAATGATAAACCTAGATGTATTTAAACTCAAGATGAAGGAATTTCCATTCAATAAGCAAATATACGCGATCAACTTATATTTTTAAAATTCAGCTAATACTTGCATAAAAATACACGCTCGACGTTACGTCTAGCATTATTTTCAGTCTTTTTTTTTTTTTTCCTCAAAGGAATGATCTATTAATTTTCGCTAAAAAGTAATTTTATATTTGTGATTTTCAAAATTTATTTTATCGTGTTAGAAGAAACTTAATTATGAGAAAAGTAAAAATGTAGAGATTTGCGTTTAAAATGCACATAATCTGCAATAGCAATGTAGGTAGAAATCTCTGGACAATGGGCACTTTTATCGAAAGGCAAAGTTCGGAGCTCTGGATGACTCCAGGAGAGTGAGTACCTGGCTTCCTGTGGTAGATGCAGAGGTAGAGGAAGGAGACGACTGCGAAGGTGATGAGTGATGTCACCCAGTTAATGACGAACATCACCAAGAGGCACAGCACGGCCCCTAGGAGCCCCAGCCACATGCTGTAATATCGGAAAGCCGGGCGAAATCCTGCAAACATAAATATCAGTTCATATCAATTTGCCTGAAGAGAATTGTTGGAAACTTGAATTCTTCAGACATACTTAACATAAGCAAAAACGAAATATATTTAATTAGACAAGTTTAATTTTCAACAGTGTGTAAAGTATTGTACATTCAAAATAACAGCGCGTATTCAATTCTGAATATGGCAGGAGGGCAGCCGAAGCTCTGTCTATGGTTCAGATTCTGGTTTGGGAATGATTTTTTGAAGTGGTTCGGAATTCACTTTAAACTGTAGATCCCTGTCTAATTAGCCCTCGTGTACAAAAAAAAATATTTTAGCGACAGATTAATCAACAATGTGTAATGTTTCATTATAATGGTGCCTAGAGAACGACCTATTTCCTGCATTGATAAACACAACCTAGAGTCCAAAAATTCTCAATAACTATTAAAAGCAGGATGTGTTAGTTAAGTAGGTACATGCACAGTGTATCGGCGCCACGGCCGCCGCTGCTCTTTTACTTTTAACTTCCGATTCAGATGTCTTTCTTTGTGTGTTGCAAATAAAAGTGTCCTGTGCTGCGATAAGTTGTATTAACTTCCTTATCGGTTAGAAACCCTTTTTGTATTAAGTATCGTATGAATAAGTAGGAATCCTCCTAGCTCAGATTAATTTTCTGCAAAGAGACTCTCACCTGATATGTAATTGATCAATTATTACTGGAATCAAATCCAGGATCCATTGCTTAAAAAAATCATTGTCTTGTCATCTAACCGTAATGAGGTCTTCAAACATTTCTAATGAATTTTGTCGCAAATATTTACCGGGCAGCATAGTACATGGTTACATAATGCCGAAAGAGGCCATTTACATGATCTGATGGCAAATCTCTGAAACAGGCCACATAATTTACACATGGGAAAGATATCAAGCATCATTTTATTCACCTTCAATGAATGACCTTGAATCACTGCCGCCAGAAGGAAGGTCCTCACAGCGGATGTAAGTTCTGTTCTGAGGAAGTTCACTTTATGCTTTTATTTTAGATACCCATAACTTAAAATGGATTGCGAATGAATGAATACACAAACTGTTGGGGAAGTATTTGCAAATAATTACTTCTCATGTACAGCTGCTAATTTATTTTGGATACGTATTCCGAGTAATGCATCATTTAAATAAATTTATTTATTTTATCAATATAAGTGGGGCTATGTAGTTACTTTAAATCGAAAAGAAAAACAGCAAATAAAACAATATTTAAGAGTACAGTGACAGGCTGAAAGAATGAGAAAAAAAAGTTTGTCTTATAATACCTTCGGACACACTGCGTTGAAATTCCAAGCACAGTGTACATGGAGAAGTTGAGACGCACGATCTTGAATATCGTTAATCAACTAATTGTTAAGTAAACCTGAGGAGTGAATTTCGGAGCTCTAGGCAGAAACCAAAGCCTATTATACCCAATGATATTCTCTTAATAAATCAGAAATTTTTCTGCATTTTATATAATTTTCGAAAATAATCGACATTTGATGATATATTTAAGCTAGTATTGTTGAAGCCCTGCCCAATGTATAGTTTTTACAATCTTTAAAATTTAAATTTCTTAATAATCTTTTAATTTACAACACATTAATTGCAATGTTCATAAAGCATAATATTTTTCATGTGTGCAAAGCAAAGTTTTCTAAAAAAGAATTTACTGAAGCTCTTACTTACCAGGCGCACTCACAAATGTTGCATGAAAACAGGATAAGTTTATCAGACAATATGCGGCAAGGAAAAAATTCGATATAAGGGGAGCTATGTGGTTAAGGTCACCTAAAGAAAGATAAAAACTTGTAACACATTCATTTAAAACAAATAATCCTGAAAATAGCCCAAACAAAGGTCTGCATGTTACTTTGAAAGACCAAAATTTGGAGAATTTCGACATTCACCGATGAATGTCAACATTCTAATAGTCGCTTGTGATATGTTCAAGTTATTTGCCAAATACCTTTATTTCTGTCTTACACCAGAAAATGTCGATATTGTCGCACCTTCTCTCCTTCACTGGGTTGCTGGAGCTCCATGGGTTGGGGATGTGCCCACAATTAATATGCAACTCCATCCTTCTTTTGTGGCGTGAATATGTGGAGGAGGGTGCCAGCTAAGGCATGACCTCGTCACCCCACCGTGGTTCAAAACGACGAGGCACTTGGGTGAGAATGCGACAGCCGTTAACCAAAAGGTACAGTGCGGCCTGCACCGGTATGTGAATACGTCGGAATTGTGCTCTCCGTGTTTCAGGCTCGATATAACTTCACCTGGATAATGTAACCTATTCTCCTGGGAGTCGCTAAGAAGAGAATCCCTCTGTAAAACGTTTTTACTGCAGACATGTATCTTCGGCTTTTAATGTGAAAAGGGCTACTCGATATTACTGCCTTCTTAATAATAACAGCAGTTGTGCTCGGAAAATATTAATAATTTAGTTTTAAATTGAGTCAATAAAGAATTGTTTTTAATTTTACACAGTACACGTCAAAATAAGAAAAAGCTTAAGTAACAGCACATGTAAATAAACATTTGAACTTAAAGAGTACATTCTATGTGAGAAAAGAAATAGAATTAAAAATTTATCTAATTATGAAGCTAAAATATTATTTATTGCAATAACTTAAATTGAAATAAATGTGTCAACTTCATGTGTAACATTTTGTATTTACCTTGCGAATCTTTAAAGCCTAGTGTTCTCCCTCTATGCCTTATTCTAGTGCGAGGTTTCAAATAGTATGTTGAGCGATTCATCATTAATAACATAACATTGGATATTATTTTTTATTGATTTTAAGAGGGTGTAATTGAAATTTTTCTTCATCATTAATTTAAAACATCAAAACGTTTTAACTATCTGTAATTCAAAACTGTACTGCACTTAGTTTTTGACGAAATAGTTTCAGAAAATGTTAAATACTTTCTCGCGTGAAAAATGAATACAGTTTTCTTTACTCGCAATTAATGTATTTAACTTTATTAAAGAAAAATTCACTGCAGTGTCTGTTCTATATAAATTAGAATAAAAAACAAAGCTTAAGAAAATAGTACTATCAAACCTTGCACAAGACTGACAAGTAGGGTTCCGGAGTATAACAAATACCTGCCTTAACTTCCGTCGCATCAGAATAAAGGACTTGAAGACAGACTTTCACTCCTCTGTTGGTTTCTTTTTCGATCTTCACTTCAATATCTGTCGACATACTGGTCAGAATATACCAAAACATAGTGAAATATTCAGTCTTTTCCTGACGTATTTGGCATGTGTTGACATTCACCGTTCAATGTCGATATTCTCAAATTTCGTTTTTTCACAGTAAAATGTATATATTAAATGTGTTTAAAATATGTATGGTAATGTATTTTGTGAAACAATGTTCAAAACTGGAGAATCATAAAACACCGAAAATGAGTAAAAGCAAGATACATTGAGGTATAAAAAGCGAGGAGTTTATGGTAACAGTAGGCTATTGTAATTTTTAGTCTACTATCACTTTTCAGTTTTCCATTTCATCTTTAGTTCTTGTACAGCTGAATCAAATAAGACGAATTCATGCTGAAGAGATGATTCAATGACATCATTTCTTGAAAAAAATTGTAGTTACAACCTTACTAATACTTCTTTGAAACTATGTACAGAAATTTTAAGCAACAAAAAATATCAATAAGGTACTGCGTTAATATTACCAAAAATATATTACTTCTTATGATGATTATTTCGGAATATTTCTTCTTGACAAAAAAAAAAAAAAAAAAAAAAAAAAAAAAAAAATAAGTAACTAAAACTCTAAATTAAAAATATAAAATAAAAATTAAATTAATTAAAATAAATTTCTCTCAACTTGCATTTTTCTTTTATGAGCTTCATGTCCAAATTGATGCTTTTAATAATGAAATAGGAAGGAAAAATTCCAGAATATTTATTTAAAAGTGTGTTTCAAGAGAAGAGTTTCTTAATCTATAAAGGGGGTGATCAAATGAAAAGGTACGAAAGGACGTAAAAACGTAATAGTTAAATATTTGCATATTGCGCCATGGGAGAACGTAGCGAGACATCCCGGGATGTGATTGGAGTCTCTGACTGGGATCGGAGATTGAGTGGGAACCCGCATACGCAGGAGAGAGCAGTGTCTCTTATCAGAATCAGCGTCCAAATGATGCGATAGTCCGTATGAGGGATAGGATGTTTTTCGCATTGGAATATTCGACGATTGAAAAGAAGCGAGGTGTCATCTTATTTCTGACAGCGGAAGGTCAGTGGAAGCATGAGTCGTCACCTCTCCCTAAAATGTTCAAAAACCGTACCGTCAGCAGGAAATGTTTTTACACACCGTCTTTTTCAACGTTTAAGGTCCGATACTTGTGGAATTCCGCGAGCATAGAAAAACCATTAACTCCGATGTGTACTGTGAGACACTCGGACGCCTACACTGGTCAATAAAGAACAAAAGACTGGGGATGCTCACGAAGGGTGTGGTTCTACTCCATGATAATGCGTGTCCACACGTCTCCAGAGTCACACACATGGAACTGGCCGAATTCAAGTGGAAGACGTTGGATCATCCGACTTACATTCCGGACATGTCGCCCTGCGATTTCCATGTGTTTGGCCCACTGAAGAAATTCCTGAAAGGGAAGCGCTTCAATTCGGAAGACATAACTCAAGGACGCTGTGAAGAACTGAATAACGTCACGGCCAAAGTAATTCTGGGAACAAGGAATCCTGCAGCTTGTTCATCAGTGGGATCGTTGTGCTCAAGCCTATGGTGCATATTTTGAATAAAGTTTACATTTGTACCCACTGTGTCGTTTTGTACCTTTTCATTTAATCATCACTTACATATTGATGGTGATGCTTTACCTATGGCACAGCAGCCGAGGGCGATGACGAATGCAAGCAGGTAACCCCTCCTCGGCTCATTATTCTTCCCATATCCCTTGGCGAAGAAGTGAATGCCAGGAAAGAGCTTGTCTTTGCACAGTGCCTGAAGAAGAGAACGCATCAATAACAAAGGATAACGACTGAGTGACATATCCGAAAATGAAAGGGGGGCCTTACCTGAAAGATTTTGGGCGCACTGACGAGGCTCGCGAGGGCAGAAGAGAGGGTGGCTGCGAATATGCCAGCATAGATGATGGGGGAGAATGCAGACACCATCTCCATGACCTGCAACGAGCGACGGACTGAAACATTGTAAGCAGCTCCAGAAATTATTTTATAATCACATGACAGTGGAAGGAAATTTTACTTATATATCAAAAATAAAAGCTTTATAACAAAATTACTCGTTTTAACTGTTCATCCAGCCAACATGCACTGAGTAATCAGGAACAACGTGTTAAACTAGTAACATATCAAAGAGAGCTAATGCTTCTTAGATAGAGAGTTTAAAACTTCTGTCAAATTTTTGTGACTTACTAGGCCCTTTCCGAACAACCATTTGAACCCGAACTAGTTAAACAGCGAGCCAAAGATAAACTTGTGATTGCAAATGAATCGTTGATCGAAAGAGTGGGAATACTCGTTCGTGTGAAGAGAAACGTCTCGACTATTCAGCAAGCCTTTATTAACCACACTGAACATAAGAATAACATAACTCTAAATGCACTACATGCCAAAAACTGGCCAGAAAGAATTACAAAATAGTCAGGCAATTTAGATATCTTTAGCTTCAACTCAAAAAAGAAAAAAATTGGCTCAAATTTTCAGTGATTGCGAACTCTGGACCACCTACAATTGAAAGAAGGTATACGGTGGTTGGGTGAATATCTCTCTCTGCCTGCTGCAACATGCAAATAGGCGTCACAGAATCTGGAGACAGCAAAACGAAACGCTGACCTTCTTTGGTCAGGTTTCCAGTTTTTCGCTTGACTTAGATGGTGTAACGGTCTAGGACAGGGATGGCGAATAAATGGCACACGTACCACAAGTGGCACGTTTGAAAATTTTGATGGCATGCACAAAATTATTTTTTATGAGTTAACATTTTGACAGAAATAAATTAAAAATTATTAATCCACACTTAATTTATAATTTATGATATAAATTTGTAGTACTGAATACCTATCTTAGTATGTTAACTAGAACCGACAAAATATACATTTTATAATCAAAATATCGCATGAATTCTCTCGAAGTATATAAAGATACGCATTAGACAAAAATGTTTGCGTGTTCAGTCTCGCCTTCTACACTAGAACATGCATGTTGCATGTTGTTGCCGTCGCAGCACTCGAATCAGACGACAGACTGCATTAGTCATTTTTAGTAAACCGTCGTCTTTGAAACTTCAGTGACTTGTTAAAAAATATAACCGTTTATTGTAAATAGATATAGTGTCATTTTTAGGTAAATATTTTTATATATTATTTCATATTTTATATTCTGTATTCATTTGCAAGAACATTTTGCATCATGACTGAAGTTTTAACCTGTAATAAACTTAAGGTATTAAAAGCTGCTATAAAATTATAATTTATACGCTTATTTTTGAACAATAAAATAAATTCAATCTTATGAGAAATTATTTTATCATTAAATCAGTGTATAGAAATAAGTATTAAAATTACCTTGAATATTAATATATTATTTATTATTTTCTTGTGTCGGTAATATGTTTAGTGCTTTAAGTCGTGACAAAATATGTTTTGCAAACAAATTCTGATTTTGGTTATGGCGAAAAATGTAAATTTTCAACAAAAAATTCTTATATCTTGTAATTTTTATATCCATTTGCCTTGACGAATCTACAGAAGTAACAGACTCTGCTCGCTTAGCAATTTTTGTACGTTATTTTGTTCAAAACAGTATTAAAGAATTAATAAGTTTATAACATTAACAACAACAACAAAAGGATTAATTATTTGTAATGCAGTAATAGATGCATTGGGAGAAAGAGAAATATGTCCTTCTAAAATTGTTTCAGTTGCAACTAACGGTGCCCTCAGCTTAATTGGACGGTCAAATGGATTTAGAAATTTATTTACAAAACCTATTGGACACACAATTCTTGATTTTCATTGCATTATTCAACAAAACATGCCGAAACAGTTTATATATGCCAAAACACGTTTAAAAATGTTTGGTGATATTTTGAGTTTTGTAACAAAATTAATCAATTTTATATCAGCACGAGCATAAATAAAAGAAAATTTCAAGAAATGTTTAATGAAGTAAACTCGTCGTGCAGTAGCTTACTTTTATATAATAATGTTTGCTGGTTAAGCCGCGGAAATGTTTTGCTAAGATTTGTTGATTGTTTGGAGGAAATAAAATTATTTTTAAGAGCAATGAGAACATTACTGAGCAATACAATCAATTATTGGATGTAGAATGGTATATTTTTCAAAGCTAAATTTTTTTCACTGATTTTTATGTTGTTACTTAAAGGAATTAAATATAAAACTACAAGGTGTTAATAAAGCAGTCATTATAAAGTTTGACTTAATCAAAGCGTTCGAAGTCAAATTACAGATTTTTAATCGTAATCGTCTTTCAAAGTCATAAATATTTTCCGAATACAAAAAATTATTTTCTGAAAGTGAATGTCACGAAAAGCTAAATAAAGAGTCATTAACAAAAGAATTTTCAATAATTATTCAATCCCTGGTTCAGGAATTTTTTGCAAGACTTACGCCGCTTAAAAAAATTTGAAGAAACTTTAAAGTTTATTTTATATTCTGACACAATATCATTTGAAAAATTAAATTTAAAAGTCCTTGAGTGGTTAAATTTTAAGGAATTAGAAATGGAATTAGTAGAATTTCTGTCAAGTACCATATGGAACCAAAATATTTGTTGATTTAAGAAATGATTTAGAAATTATTTAAATTAATCAAGTATTGGATAAAATAAATAAAATTGCAGAATATGAAATTCTAACTACATGGAATTTTCAATTCCTGACACGTCTAATTGTTTAAAACTATCAGCATAGACAATTTTATGAATATTTTCATTGACGTGAGCATGTGAATCTCTATTTTTAGAATTAAATTTTATAAAAAATATAGTAATTGAATGACGGATGAGTCGAGCTCTGCATGCGTATTGTACAAATTAACTAAATATGAACCAGATATTAAATCTTTATTGTCTTGTGTACAGCAACAAAAATCACATTAAAAACAATTGTTTTTAACGGGAACTTTTTTTTCTAGCATATTGCTTCTTGTAAAACATTGATTAATAAAAAATGTTGAAAGAAGAATTGCTTATATTTATTTATTTAAATATACTCTTAAGTTTCACATTGCTAACATTTCGAAGGAAATTTTATTGTGGCACGTTACCTATTTAAAAAAGAATTTTTAAGGCTTTGTGGCTTGGACATCAAAAGAGGTTTGCCATCCCTGGCCTAGGGAATGTTTTGCTTGCATACTCTTGATCTGCTGAGACCTGTAGAACAACACTCTAAGTATAGGAATTGCGTCAACATTATTACCAACCATGTTCCTCATTTTATGTTTACCGTATTCTTCCTTTCATTAAAAGAATACTTACAGCAGGACAATGTTCCCGCCATAAGATACATATCGTCATAAAATAGTTTTTGGATAAAGGTAATGAATTCTATTTACTTCACAGCCCACTACGGAGGACATATTTGAAACCAATGCAAGATCTTTAAAATGATGTAGAATGGATTTTTCGTTTCATGGATCCAGCACCACCTAATAATCATCAGTTGGGAACAGCAGACACAAACATCAAGAATCGATGATTTCAGAGGCTAATGCAATCCGTGTCTCAACGAATTCATGCTGTTATAGGTGCTAGGAATTGGACAACACATGCATCAATAGGATTCTCTGGTATAGCGGATTTGACACTTGATTCCATCGAAGTCCGATCATTTATGTTTATCATATATCAATGATTTTGTATTATTGAATCCTTAATTATTTTTAAATCTTTGAATATTTCCGAATTTCATTTATATGCAGAATGATCAGATTTCAATAAAGTACTGGTTGTTAAACCAAGAACTCGTAGATTGGTAAAAGTAGTTCTTAGGAATGAGTGGTAAAAAAGAGAGTCCTTCAACTGCTAACTAATGTTTCTCTTAATGAATCAAGGTGAGGTGCAGTGATCTAAAAACTACAGAGAGAGATATTAATTTTTCAAACAGGTACTTTGGTTGCAGTGTGCATATTTTAGTCTTTAATCAATTGGTATTTGTTTCAAAGAAAATCGCAGCATTTTTTTTCTTTGAAAACTGCTTAAACTCTGGTCGTAAGAAGAGTGATACCATAGGAAAATGCGTTTCACTCCACAATTTCCTTGATACCTTGATTTACATTACATACATTGTTCAGATCAAGTATATTTTCATGAAATTTAATTGAATATAATGAGATCGGTTCCAAAAAATGTTACAAAAAATACAAAATTCGTAAAATAATAACCGCGGAAGAAATTTCCTGTACATGAGACAAATGACATGGTTGTTTTACAGCATTTATGCTGGTTAGTAGCTGGGAAACTAATCTATTGAAATAGAGTTTTAAAAGTCAGTCTCATTAAGAGATGTAAGCCATTTTTATTTGTTAAGAATCCTGATTTTTTTTTTTTTTTTTTTTTTTCACTAGAATGGTAGCGCCACGCCTCAAGATGAACGTCAAACCGAAGAACTGCTGCTAAAATCAAGTGGGAAGTCTAGCGTCATCGCCCGTACATCATTTGAGAGCATATTTCTTATTAAAAAAAATTTAGAATAACGTTATTTTAGAACGAAATTCTCTTAAAAAATGATGTCACAACAGCTACAGAAAACTGACTCAATGGACAAGAAAGAAATTTCTGGTCAGACTTGTTAAAATAATTTGTCTTGTATACAGAAAAATGCTTAAATAGATTTCGTTTATTATATGAAAAAGTGATCAACGAGCAGGTGTCTGCCTACTCTTTTTTGGTCTAGTGTAGATAAATAATTTTTGATGACTGTAACCGATTTTTTGGAAGTACTTACTTATCAAATTCTTTTAGAATATTAGAACAGAGTCATTGTAAAAAGACCAAAAGGAATAATGAACCTGGTAATCATTGAGAAGTCCGTATTTGCAATCGGAACCTTCGCTCAGCGAACAGTTGGACAGTAAGTGGAGGCTGCCATTGGTGACCAACTCTACCACTCCGTTGGCGTCCAGGAGAACTGTGCTGCCGGACACCACCACGAACAGTATGTAGGAGAGTGTCGTTATGACGATGGCTAACAAAGTTCCCTTAGGTATGGCTGTTTGAGGGTCCTGAAAAATAACAGCCTTTCTCAATTTCAAAATTTTTACTACATTGAAATTTTCTTCAAATACGAAAGTTTTCAAAACAAATAAAAACAATTTTGATCGTTTTAATATGATGGAGAAGAAATTCTTTTAGGTCATTTCTTTTTTTATCTCAACTATGTATATATACATAAATATTTTAACATTTTTTAAAAAAATTAAGTTAGATTTTTTTTTTTTTTTTTTTTTTTTTTTTTTACAAAGAATTACTTTCGAATAGATTTGCCTTAAATGAATTTTGATGTCATAACTTCTGCTTATTGCCAGACATTTAAATGTTATTCCAAAAGTGTATTAATTTCTATTTCAGAATAAGACTTTTTTCAAGTGACATACGTCATTAGTAGTTTATTACTCTGAAGAAATATCTTTTTCAGAATAATGTATTGAAAATTACTTTTTATTTTTTAAAAATAATATATACTATAATATATTATTTTGTATGATAAAACATTAATAGTTTTCAAGCAATCACCATTGTTTAAACTTTTTTTCGTTAATGTAACATATTTATGTAAGCAGTTAAGAAGTTTTTAACAACAATAATATTCAGCAACATTATTTTGTCATAAATAGAATTATTTATAATCAAAATAAAATATAAAAAATGACTCACTACGAATGCATTAAGAAATCTCACTATATTAAAAATTTGTACCATTTGATAATTTTTGTCCAATTATGTGTATTTTTTCCATATAATTTATATACAAAATATGTAATGAAACTTGTACAATATAAATAAAAACAATTTAACTAATTTCAAACTTATCTTGACTCAATCAAATTCCAGCTTTCAATTTTTTGTGTATTTAGTAATATATGGCTCCATCTAGGGTCAGAATCTACAATTAGAGAAATCTTAAAATGAGCCGTCAGCTTTATTAAGGACGTTTTAAACTCTATTCTGTAAGCCATTATATTACAACGTTTCCTTGATTTAAGTTATTTAATGAATAATGAAGCAGAGTAAATATATTTTTGTTCTGCTTGATTATAATTCTTCAATCATAAAATAACTTGTATCATATTTACATATTTCTTACTTCTCACATCACCGAGACTTATGATGATATTTTCCAGTAACACAATGTTTCACAAGTTTTATGTGTACTATTTTACATCGTTAAATATCCCGAAAGTAGCGGCCACATTTAAAAATATTAATCGTAGATTTTTTTTTTTTTAACAGTGTGAGATACCATGATTGTTTAAAAAATAATTGAATTCTATTTTAATTTCAGTTCTAATATTTATTATATTAATGAATTTTGTTGTGGTTAAATTTAAAAATCATTTGTATGATATTTTTTTTTAAAACTTCAGGATAACACGAATCAAAATCAAATTTTATTATATGTGTTTATTAAAGCTAATTTGTGAATGACAAGTTTATACATGTTGACGTACTTATCGATAAAATTAATCAAGTATTCTCGTTGCCCCGAATAAATTATGTTGATGCTAAAATTTAAATTAATTTTTTTTAAAAAAATTTATGTTTAAGCCAGAGTTAATCAGTATGGAAATGTTTACATTTAATGCATGTCGAAATGATGTGATTAAATAATATATGCTCCGAACACAATGCTTAACCTTTAATTACAATTACTTGGTACACTCTCTGTGATGAAATTCAACGCACATTAGGAACTCCTATTATTTTCTTCTAGACTTGTGTATATTAGTAAATTTCAACTCATTCATCGATTTTTCATTTATTCTTAAAACGTCTCTCCTTTCACGCATAATATTTCAGAAAATTCATAATTAAAAAAATAAATGTAGATAATTTAAATTTTCTTAAGCAATTGCTTGAAATATTTAAAATTGTTGTTAAAAATTAAATTTTAAGAAAAAAAGCAATGAAGTACTCATTTTCCATAAACATTATTTTACTACACATGTGTCCCTTCACGAGCAATATACTGGGCTTAAAATATACAGGCATTAAAAATTCCAGAATACAGACATTACTGCTTTTCTATTCTTTTCGTTTTCAGAAAGCGAATTCCTGTTATTGACTTTAATTTTTTAAAATGTTGAAGCAGTATTTTCTGGGTATTTTTTTTCTTTTATTAAACGATTTTAAAGAGGCTATTTTACTGGAAAATCGCGTTCCAACTTGGGCTGCTACTTTGTCATTCGCGCGAAATAAATGATTTTGTGTGAAGTCTTACCTTCAAATCTCCGGAAATGTTTGCTCCGGCGAGGATCCCAGTGGCTGCAGGGAAGAAGACAGCGAACACGGAAAAGAATCCCTCCCCCTCGAAGTGCGGTTTCAGGTTCTCCAAGAACACCTCCACTATTCAAAACATTAAAAAATTTTAAGAAATGCTGCTTATTCAATCGAACATTCCACTCAGATTGCAAATGAATTGTAATATTTAACTTTTATATATATATAAAAAAAGTTATTATGCAGTTATTATGTTAAATTTCCGTCTTTAAATTACTTGTTTTATTGATTTGTGAACAGCTTTAGTCAAATAAAAGCAAAGAACTGTTTGCAGCGTTTATGGAACGATTATTTATTTTGACCATCCACATCAATTAACTATAATTCATATTAATTAATTACATCAACATCACAATTAATTAGGCCAAACTCTAAAAATATGACTTTGGCCTTGAAAATCTCAAAATGTATCTGTTCGACTATATTTTTTCATGCTACTCATAAAAATTTTCACCGAAATTCAGTTCTTAAAAGATACTACGTCCGTGAAGGAAGATAATTGTTAAAAAAATTACCATAAGATTGGTATTTCTTACAATTTTTTTTTTTTTCTGGCTGGAGATCTAGCGAGCAAATGTCGGGGCAGTGATTCTGCTGAGTTGCCACAGACATTCGGATCAAAAAGTCACATTTCTAAGAACTAAGTATGAAATGCTTTCTGCATCTTAAAATAATTAAATTTAGCAGCTGCTCAAACTCTATCACAGCAAAAGGGACCAGACATGCGTGCTGGCACAAAGGGAAAATCATTAACAAAGTTTACAATGTAAGTTGTGATGTCATTATTTGGTAAGGATTGAATCAATAAACAAATCGAATGGGAAAATATGACAGAAGAGGAATCATATCGAAGTATTCGGACTCTTCGAAGATTTTCTAGACACAGTGACATATATAGGAGAGAGATTATGATGTAATCGATATATAAATATTGAATTCAATAACTTATAATTATTTAAACTGTATCTGGCAACAGTGGGTACTCGTTGTTAGAGAATTGATTGATATGTATGGTCATTAGATAGCTTATGGAATTCATAACTAACTATTGTATTTGTAAATAATAAAAGTTATGTTTAATCTTTTTATTATATCTTTTTAATAAATAGCATTACAAAGACAACGGTGAGCGATTTGCAAAAAAAGATTGGATGGTCATTGATATTGAAAATTTTTTCAGAAAATTTGGTCATTAAAAAATAAAGAAGAAAAAAAAGATTGTACTGACTTAGAAGGCTTTAGTGTTAGATTTTATTATTAAGTATTTTTGGTAAGTGTTTATATGATTTCATATTAAACAAATATAATGCATGAGAATATTCTTGCCGAAAGCAGCCTCTACATCAGATCATAAGTGAATTAATTTTGTTTATTTTGTCAAAGGTGTAGTGTGAGAAAGTTCTTCTCGCCAATACTGGTCATTTTAATGTTTCTGCTACAAAGAGGGATGGAAAATAACACACAACTAATCAACCAGAATTACACACGAAGAGTATTAGAGGCACAGATTAGGCCTAGTAGAGAAATTAAGCAATACAGAAAGAAAAGAGAAAATTCCTTCTGAAGAACTTAGTTCATAAGAAAAATATCAGAAGAGGGAATACGTTCATGTTAGACTTTCCGATGATTTAAAAATATATACCCATAGACGCCCGAATTATCTCCTGCAAAAAAATCAGATCATAATAGTGTCATGTTACAAGTAAGTTAGGAGTGTTAGAAAGGGGATAAAGGGTCCTTTCCATCCATAAACATTATAAAGTATGACGGAAGATCTGAAGACGTACTATTCTATCTTGAACAGATCATGGATTCCGGGCGATAACAGAAATGTGGAAGAAAGCAATGGAGGTCTTATAATTTTTCTCCAACTTTAAACTCACACAGAATCGACGTATTGTTCGAAAGTTCAAACATTTCACAGCACCAATCTTTAAAGAAGTAGCACATCATTCCCATCAAGAACATTGAAATTACATTTATCAGAGCCAGACATCATAAAACCGAAAAGATCTCAATAAGTAATTTCATTTAAACATTTAGCTTTTTTTCCCAGCTTCTTTACGTCAGCACGCTTGGAGATCTTAGGTAGAAGGAAACGAAGGAGAAAATTCCGAAATTAAAAGAGGGAAGAAGACACGTACGTAGCTAGAACAGTAACTCAGTGAATCTGGCAAATAGTACAGAAAGCGGACGCTGCAAACATCCGCTGAAGAAGCAAATGGGAAAAAACTATTGAAATGTTGACGAATACAAGACTTATGTAATGCAACATCTCAATCGATGAACATCTTTCAAATCAATATTGATAAGCTTGGAATTTCTTAAACCAGTTTTGTTACTGACATTCTCGTAACATTTCATCACAATAAATTTTAAGCGATATTTCAAGAACTATTTCGTTTTTCCATTTATGATAGTAAAACGGTTAAATATGGTGAATATGAACGCTTTAGTCATTCATATTCAAACTGCTGTCAAATTTCCAAAATTAAAAAAGTCGCAATTTATTTTTTACACTGAAATTTTAATCGTCATCTATCAAAGAAGTAACAATTCTATGAGAAATGCTTCAAGTGTTTAAGAGAGTGGCTTACTGCCGTCGTCTGTTGTAAAGAAAGAATGAAAAAAAATGGAATAGCTTTTTATTTAATCCAACAGTTTCTGACTGAAATCATACAGCATATAAGACATTCTGAATAGCTGCAATTCTTCCTATTTTTAAGATTTATGTCCATACAAACCAATGTTTACATAAATACAGTAAAGCTTAACGCAATTAAATATTAGTTGAACTACGTATATATAGATTAAAACAACTGATGCAGCCGAAACTAAGTCAGGAATAAACTATGTAAAATGGAGGAATAAACTGTGTGCTCTGCCTTTACTTGGCTCATTGGGAAACTCACCTTTCCAGCCGACGAAGCCTTTGGCAGTCTGTTCTTCTGAAGGACTCAGAACAGCACCAGCCAGGAAGTCAGCCATCGCGGCTAGTAAAATCAGGAGAAGGATCACTTGTGCCTGGAACAGAATGGTTAGGAGAGTGAATATCTGACGAAATCATTTTGACCATCTTCAAAACAATTTGTGTTATAAATTATCAATCTTCAGCAGATTACGAGGAAATTTTATTTATAAACTGAAATGTTTTGACACCAAATTGTTAAAATTTTGTTTATCAAAAGATGCCAAGAAAATTATCGTCACATCGAGTATTTTTTAGTAAAGAACAAAGAAAGAGTTGTTCTTTGAGTATTTTCTGAAGGATAGCTACGCAAGGCAGAAATTAAATTTATTGTTATTTACGAGAAGCATTACTGATTTTATATTTTACGTAAAAATAAAAAGCCTTTTCGTATATAAAAAGTGAATATTCGGGAGCAATCGATTCGAAGTTTGCGATTGCATTTTCGGGGTCAGAGAATGTGTGAAGATGTGAGAGCAACAAATGAGATCTGATTCAGTGAACTCAAATTATCGAATGAACGACGTTAAAATTATTGCCGTCGTTTTTCTTTTCTTCAAGTTTTATTTCAGGGGATCGTTGTCAAAATCACTTTTGTCAAATCAACAAAAACTAAGTATTTATATTTTTACAGGACTATACAATTTTATTAAAATAGGTTATAAAATTTTTATCATGCGATAATTTTTTTTTTTTTTTTTTTCATAAAAATTTATTGCAAACAGTTACCAAATCGTGAAATTTGTAGCAAGCAAAACAGAAATAACGATCAACAAAACTTAATACTAACTGTGGAGAATACTTAATCCCAATCGGGTTTTTCACCGATAAATGAATACAAACCATCGCAGCACAATACATTTATAAACAAAACATACAGAAAGACATCCAAATCTGAAGTAAGTTAAAAAACAAAGAGCAAAAAAGTACACTTGAGCTCTAAGCGACGGCAGCGGCTCCGAAATACTGCACATGCGTGGGAGGAGGAGGCGAAAACTCGTGCTCTTGCCGCTCTGTGCAACACTAACAATAAAAAAACAACCAAATTCGGAGAATACGGGTCTTCAGGCAAGTAAAATAGGAATTCTGTGCTGGAATGATAATTATTTAGTCATTCGTTGGAAATCAAGCGGGAATTTTTTCTGCATTGGATGGCGATTGTGATAGCGATCGCTTTCGAGTTTCCCAACACCCTTCGCGCTCATTTCTGTGGTATTTTCAGTTTCTGTAATCTTATAATAATATAGAAATCGGGTACAAGACTTCGTTACAGTATAGGAACCTCTAAACTGACTTCTTAACAGAATGAAAACTCATAAACATCGTAAATAAAATTATCATTTCCTTCAAGTTGTATCTGCTTACGGTACCACAAAGTCACCAAGCGCTATTTATCGACGTGGGACTCTTTGAAGGGTAAAGCAATTTGAAAATGACCCTAATCTTGAGTCAACAATATGACTATTTTTAAGCACTCTTTGACGAAGATATACAGGGTGTCCACTAAAGTTCCTTGCCACCCTCTTAACTTCGGAACGGTTGCTGCTATATTCATAAAAGTGGTGTCTAGGTATAGTAAAGCAGCCGTGCGCTATTGAATAAAACAGACTAAAACACCACCTGGTGGAAAACAGCGAAGTTAGCATTCCTATCTCGAAAACGAAACGGCAACCTCGATTTGGCAGACCAGCTAAGGTAGGACGGCAAGTTCAACCGGATGAGGTATTAGCATATGCTCTCGCATATCTGAAATGCAGCGTAAGAGAGATTAGTCAACACTGTGGTCTCTCCAAAAGTCAGGTTTGGAAAATCCTAAGTGAATCAGGTGCTCATCCATACCGACCAACGCCTGAACAGGTTTTAATAGACGGGGATGCCGAGCGACGCTATGCATCTTGCAATTTCGTCATGAATCAGATACAGGTCCAGCTAACATTCTTGGCAAATATAATGTGGACGGATGAGGCATGCTTTTCACGGAATGGTATATACAATAGGCAAAACACCAATTACTGGGCCCTGGAAAATCCTAAATGTTTCATTGACGTTCAACATCAAATGCGGTATGCTATTAACATTTGGTGTGCAATTTACAATAACAAGCTGATAAGCCCAATATTCTACAATGGCACGCTAACGGGTGCACAATATTTACTATTGCTACAGAATGTATTACCCAATTTTGTGGAGAACCTGCCGTTGTTTAATATTAAAAATCCATGGTTTCAACATGACGGCGCGCCTGCTCACAAGACATCTCCAGTGAAGCAGTATCTTGTCAAGGAATTTAGCAACCAAATACTAGGTTATGGCGATTTCGAAGAGTGGCCTCCATGCTCGCCTGATCTGACTCCACTGGACTTTTTCCTGTGGGGATACTTGAAACAGCAGGTGTATGCGACCTCTCCACAAAATTTGCAGGACCTTAAACGATGCATTACGGTCGCGTGTTCCAACGTGTCACGCTGTATGCTCCAACGTGTCCAACGTAATCTTCAAGCGAGGATCCAAATGTGCATTGCAGCTGACGGTGAGAAGTTTGAACATCTTAAATAAAGTATATCGTTATAATTATTTCCTTTTTTTCTTCCTTAGATCGTTTTGTGACGTCACAGCACGAAACAGTAAATGCGTGTTTTAACCGTTGTATTCTTCACATTAATGCCTACAATGTATATTTTCGTACTAAATCGAGTATGCTCAACAATTTTGTAAATCACTTTTTCTTTCTGTCTCGTTCCGTTTTCAAGATAGGAATGCTAACTCCACTGTTTTCCTCCAGGTGACGCTGTAGTCTGTTTTATTCAGTAGCGCATGGCTGCTTTATTATACCTAGACACCACTTTTATGAATATAGCAGCAGCCGTTCCGAAGTTAAGAAGGTGGCAAGGGACTTTAGTGGACACCCTGTATATCCTGTATAAGTAACTTCTTTTCGCCGTATTTGAAGCCGTCAATTATTGTTAGACGTTAGAGTTGAATAACTGCATATTAACATGTTATTTTATGCGCTTTTATAGAGTCGAATAGCTGGGTACTCTGTATACAATTTATTCTACTTGTTCTAAATGGAGAGAAATTCCTAGTGTAGGAGTCTCAGTTTCTGAAATATTTAGCTTAACACTCAACATTCATTGTTAATTTCAAATAAGCAACCGCTTAACTGTTGTTAATTATTGCTATAGTTATAACATATTCAAAATAGAAATATGTAAATACTG
Source organism: Latrodectus elegans (assembly GCA_030067965.1). NCBI lineage: Eukaryota > Metazoa > Arthropoda > Arachnida > Araneae > Theridiidae > Latrodectus > Latrodectus elegans. Next base: position 21,415,714 of record CM057819.1, read on the forward strand.
TGCAAATTTAATTAGTAAATTTTATTTAGTTCCATTTTTAAAACTCTTATTTCCAGAAAGATTCACCAAACAAAAATATTGTTTATTTATTTCATTTTTAAATTGATTCTTATTCTTTCAGTACATAGTGAAGTGAGGAAAAGAAGAAGAAGAAGCATTGTCAGACTTTCCATTATTCAAAATGAATCAGTGGATTTCCAAACTGAGAAATCACAATAAATCCACTAAAAGTAATTAGGAAAATCTTGACATTTGGGCATGGCAGAAATAAAAATGAACTGAATCGAGGAGCAGCATAACAGACAGTGTCACTGCAATCTTTAATCCTAAACACGATAGAGTTTAAAATGCCGCACTTCGGTACGGTAATATTACGTTATGTTTTGTATTAATACGGTAATTCAACGAATTTGGGGACTAAATTATTAATTTTTGAGATAATTAAAGCGTAAAAAGGAATTCGGGGTAACATTTTTTTTTTATCGGAATTAAGTAGTGGAGTCAAAAGTCGCCTCGTAGAAAGTCAACAACGATTTGACGTTGCAAGATTGGTTTCACATCCGCCTCACCAATAATAGCAGTTTTTAAGCACTGGCTCAGTGTTCTCAGACCTTCCGAAGGTAAGCCAAGGGTTAAAAATTCTGCAGGTGCTTTAATGCACGTAGCAAAAGGAATGCAACTCCATCCCACCTTACATCTGGGCTGAATTCTTCCAGACATAGGGCAGGATTAGCCACTGTAATACTCAAAAGATAGAGAAGGTTTGTAAGCTGGGAAACCGATATAATGTCTATTTCCCGCTATAGGAAGGAGAGTTTCAGTTTTGCACGTAATCATGAAAATTGGATTGTAAATTTATGGAAATATGTTCTGTTCACAGACGATTCCCATGTTGCTATACAGAAAGATTAGTGAAGTACTTAAAAATGGGGAAAAGCAATGCTCAATATCATCCTTGTAACGTATGATAGAGGAAAACCTGTGTAGAAAGTAGTATTCCGTATGAGGGGAAGTATCACACCGAGACATGCTGCCAGGTGGAACTCTCAGTGCTCAGAGGTACAGAAAAGATATACTGGATCATATTATTCGTCTGTATGCTAGTAGAATTGGTGATATTTATTTTGCTAGCAGATATTGCTCACCTTGAGCAAAATATCTCGAAGAAGAAAATATAATTTACATGAAACGGACATCATATTCTTGGAATTTGTGTTTCTGACCTCCAACCCTCCAGACCATACAAAAACTTGGAATTGTTTTAAGCTAGCTATAAGCATTTCTACCCATGGAACTCATTGACAACATCACAGAAAGCATGAGACATCGATTTCTGGCCTGCATTGCTGTTCGGAATGATCATACCCACGGCTGAGATATTTTTATAATATGTAATTTGCATATCTGAATTCAAAACATTTTACGATCCAAGTCATATCATCAAATATAAATATTATAACTTTCTTTTCTGATCTTAAGTAACATATTTGAGTATTTTCGTTTAATTTGCTTGTTTCAGCTATCATTAGTTTCCGGTTTTTTGCTTAACTTTTGGAGACCAGCGTAAAAGTGTTAACGGTTAATAGGTTATCAACTAAACCTAATAATAAAACAACTGCGATAAAGTCATCGCTCTGGGTCCTCACTAAAATTATTAACCTCGATTTTCCTAGCTCTTATTATCAATACGAATATTAAAAATCAAATTCAAGCAATGCAAATAATAACATTACAAAAAAAAAAAGTGCGGCTTCACAAATTTAGCAAATAGAAATCCAAAAGGTAAGTGCTTAAGGCGATAGCTGAGCTGTCATTTTAAGCATAATTTGGCTGTTTTCAACTGATAACTGGATCCTGAAAGTACAATAAAATGGTAGCATTACCAAGATCTGTTTCTACAAGTTCTATGACATTTCAGGAAACTTCTTCGTACAGAGAAATTTTAGATTATATCAGCAACATTTATTCTTAATGACATTAGAATTAGTAGATGGTCTTAATGAAGCACCTTAAAGATTATCCGCTGATCTTAGTAAAATATCATAAGATTATCTTTTTTTTTTTTTTTTTTTTTTGATGAAGCGTCACAAGATTATATTTAAACTCGGTGAAACGTCAGGAAAATTATCTAATGATCGTGATGAAGAAAGATTATTCATCTCGATGAAGTGTCTTACAGATTATTTATTAATATCAATTAAATTTTGAAAATGTACGAGCGTTCAAGCATATTTTAAGTAAAAATTTAAATAACGAGTGCAATTAGTATTTTAGGCAGACAATCTATGCATAGTTACTTTAGTTTCCCATTCTGTTCCAACAATGGCGATTCCCAGTATTACAAAAACTGTAATGCAACTGATAATTCGGATGTCGTTAATTCCGTCGTCAACCAAGTGCAGTTCATTATCCTAAGGAATGAGATAAACATTTACTGACATTAATCATCGAAACTGAAAAGATCTAAATACATTAATTTGTGAACACGGGAAATATTTTTCAGCCAGCCGAAGGCAAAAAACAATTATCAAACCCCAAGCAAAATTACTGTTAAAACTAGCGCCAAATTGATCAATAAATACAGAATATTCAATGATTCTATAGTCAAGGATGATATTCGAATACCCATAAGCATTATCAAATACGCATCATAATATTCTTATTAGTGCCCCGGCTAACTGAAAAATGTGCAAAAGAAAAATATACTTATTATGTAAAGTTTCTTCAGTTCATTTAATTATTTCCACGATAAATAAATAAAAAAACATACTAAGAGTAGCACTTGTACTGTCTCTGCAAATCCTACGACGTACATGGCAACTGCTACAGCATTCGCTACAGCAAAAATGAAACCAATGGAGCCTCCGAACTCGGGACCAAGACTTCGGGATATCATATAGTAGGTCCCACCTGCAATAAAAAGAAAACGGAATGAAATGGCTCCCGCAGAGACTCATTTGGGGAGGAGAAAGAGCGATACTCACCTCCCTTCACTTCCCCGTTGGTGCAGATGGCCGACATGGAAAGTGTGGTTAGAACAGTCACGGCCGTTGCTAGCAAGATAATGAGACAAGCCAGCCCTGAAAGAGAGTGCGACTCATTAGACAATACCTCGATGCAGTTCAGCAGAATCAAGTACTGAAATACTAATTTACAGCATGTAAAACTTTGCAACAAACCTTAATTCACACATACGGATGTCTTTTTCTGTCGGCAGCAAAGCCAAAGCCTTCATAGTGCTTAAAAAATTTGAAATCATTTTTTTTAATTAAGAAGCACACTAATTTTTCAACTTCCGAGTGTGCTTATTGAAACAGCACTACTAATAATTAGATTAATATATATTTTTTAATTTATGAACTATAGCTTCGTCTTACTAAGTTGTTTAAAGAGAAATTTTCTAGATCACAAAAACACTTATATCTGCCATTGAAAGTCAAAATTTAAGACCCTAATATCGTAAAGTATCTGAAACGAATAAGATTTTAGAAATAGCATAGTTTACATTATTTTTTACAATTTTTAGCAATGAAATTTCAACACAAAGGAGTGTAAAATTTGACCGTAAGGCCTCTTTCACACTAGACGACTTTAATCATACGATAAAAAGTCGTACGATATTTTATTGTGAGAGGTTACTAGAAAACCACACAATAGACTGATCCCCGATAAAATATTGCTTCTTAGTGTGAAAGAGAGCGCAGTCTATTATGTGGTTTTCAAATAACTTCTCAAGATAACAATTATATCTGAGAACAATTATAATCTGAGATCTGATCTAGATCTGAGAACAATTATAATACATTTAAACACTCTTCACAAAGTAGGAATTTTCTTAGAAATAATATCAAACGTTTCATTGAGAAATTCTAAAAAGCTGCACCGTCCACAAAGCGGAAAAGCAGTCTCCATTAATCGTTGTAATTTAATGCGAGACACGGTGATCCCAGAAAAATCCATTTTGTAATAGCTTCTAGAGGTAATAATAACCAAGGAAAACTTAGGGAAAATATCCTTTTCTAAGCAAAACGGTGAACGAAATTCAAACTAACAGGGTTATTTGGGGGTGTTGAAGAGAATGATAATCCGAAAAGTATGTTGTTCATACCTAGGGAACAACTTATTTTCAAACCTTTTAAAAAGTCTCTAAAAAAAGAACATATTAACTTATGTCCTTTTAAAAGCAATTTTCACTATATTCTGCAACCACTGAAGTAGTAACCAACCCAAAATCGTTCGCCTCATAAAAAGAGGGTGGTTTGTGGATACTCCTGAGAACACGAGTGAGGAGAACATGCTGTGTTAAATAAGATGTTAAAACTATATTAAGAGAACAATAAAATAATAAGAATAGGACATGACGTGGAAAGATATACCGTGACAATGCCACTCGGATCTCCATAGGGATTTCTTTGGAAACGAAAAAAAGTTTACCTTCATATTCCTCAGAATTATACATGAAATTTGACAAGCATTTCCTATCTGAGAAATGCTTGTAGAAATTTTTGAAATGTGCACCTGTTTTTTCATTTGTTTACCCAACGCTTGATGCAAATTGACATTCGGTAGTAACCACCTACTGAGGAAAAAGTTAGCGTTCCCTCTAAAGCTGACTATTCCACGGACTTCAGTGTTGGAGTAAGTTTTTAGCTGACGCGTCATTTTTGCTCTAACTACGCGGCAAAGGTTCACACTATCCAAATGAAATTTCTACAGTTGGGAGTCGTGGAACTTAATTATCAACTGCGCAAGTTTGTTCTTTTTCGCAATGTTGCCATCTCTGGTGGGACAAGTGGGACTTACTTTCTGAACGCCCTACATAATATATTAACCGTATTATTCCACTGAATAACTTCTTAGCACAGATAACTTCACACAGAATAACTACAGATTCTTAGCAGAGAATAACTTCTTAGCGCAGAATAAATTCTTAGCACAATATAACTTCTTAGCACAGAATAACTTCTTAGCACAATATAACTTATTAGCACAGTAATTTCAACTTTGAGCAAAGGAGGAATTCATTCACATTTCAAACATATTTATTTCATTTTCGACGATATTAACAGTAAGCCATATTCAGATATGTTTTCAGAGAATTATATTTAATTTTAAAAAAATTCGAAATTGAATCCTAAATAAGTTGTCCGATCATAGTTTTTACTTGAAATGCTCATTCCATGTATTTGTAGCACGTCATTACCAAACTTACCGATTCCAGCTTGTCCGACGACCCACGACAACCGCAGGAAGAGCATCACGCCCCAAATGTTGAGGAGACATCTCACCTGGAAAAGAAAGAGGACAGTATGAAAGGAGAGTACAGGGAAAGCAACTTTGATCTCAAAATAGAATTTTCAACAAGAACAGTTAGTAAAAACAGGACGTGAAAATTCTAAACACAATACCCGTGAGTACATCTCAAGCAAAGGAGCTTGAGTTCATCTTTTGGCCGCTTTCACCATTTTTTTTAGGAAAATGAATTTTTTTATTGCATGAGAGAAAAATAGAAAATAATGAAGATAATTTTCAACATAATATTTCCTCCTTTGTTGCTTCTTATCTTCATCAGACCAAATCAATGAAACTTCTTTAACATCCTCTGCAAGACGTCAAAGAAACTTCTTTGACGTCCCTTCTTCTGATGTCCTCTGCAAGAAGTTATGGATATCCTCTCTGTTCAATCCAAGATGAAATGCGGCAGTTGTATTTTAAATAAGTACTTTCATTTAAATATTCTTGTGTGTGTGTGTGAAGATGTTTCAAACGTATTTTCGTTTTTAAAAATCTTAATATTTCCTAATTTTATATCATTGTTAATAGGATTTTATTTACTTATTAAAATTACATTTACGACATCTTGATGGCATTTTTAATAGCCAAATATTTAAAAAATATGGCGAAAAGATTTTCTATTAAAGGGTGTGGTTTTGTCTAAGAAATTTTAATTGTACCTAATTTTACTAAAAAAATAATAATTTCATTCATAAAAATTGATTGTAAATTAAAAAAAATAATGTTTTAGTATTATTTAAATGAATATTTGTGTGTGAGATGGACTAAAATAAACATATAATCAGAAATATCTCATTATTAGAGAAATAGTAAGTCAAAATAACCTACTGTACTGTTTTCATTACAATAAATCATTTTCAATCTCCATATAAACGGTGGATCTTTGAAATTGAAGTTTTTTTATTTCCATTTTCTCTCACAAAAAATAAACAATAATAAAAGTAATTAAACAGAATCATTCCTTTCACTGAATATATTTTTTTAATTTCGACCATGAGTTCCCAAACTTTTTTTCTCGTGGACCACTTTCAAAATTTTACTAATTTTGGTAGACCCCCAGCTGCTAACAAAAAGTACTAACAAAAACTACTTAAACAAAAAAGTACTTAGGTACCTAAAATTTAAACTTTCCTGGCTTTTTGTTCTTTTTTCTAGGTTTAGAATAATCTCTAGTATTTGTAATTTTTGCTACATAACTACCTACTACACTCAAGTAGTAAAACAAATATAATATGATTGATAAATTACAATATTCAATAAAAATGCGCGTAACAAATGGCAGATACTTATTTTTTCCGGCACTGCAAACACTAACATCAATTCACTCAGTCACACTTTTATGTTTAAAATCCCGGAAATAAATGAGTTACGTTTTGTTCTTGACATTCGTATTTATACTAATGTAGATGGCAAGCACAGGGCAAATCGCATTTCATCCCTTGGCAGATCTAAACAAGCATCCCGAACGAGCGATACTTTGCAAGTCTCGACATGTGGTGTACACTTGTACTATTATCTATTGTTCTATTCAATTCTGTGTTTGAGCTGAGTCTCGAATATTTTTGAGTCCTGCCCAGTGAATGATACTATCTGCGTACGTTGATAGGTAAATCCAAGCCAAAATTGTTCCTTATTATGAAAACCAGAAAATTTTTCGTGGTCCCCTACTTACAACTTGTGAACCCCTGTTTTCTTTTCACGTCTACGTGGACCCTCGTGTGGTCTCCTATGAACCCCTGGGAGTCCACCTGAACCACTATGGGAACCTATGATTTAGACCAAAAAATATGACATACATATGAAACAAAAATCTTTTTGAGGAGTTTTGTAAGGTCCACTTTAATTCTACGATCTTTTTTCTCTTTTTCCCGCTACAGTTCTCAAAAACTGTAGTAACAGGTACAGGAGCTGTTGTAAATAATGTGGCCGCCTAAAAGGAAGGAAAGTATTTATTGGGAACATTTATTGGGACTTTTATTGGGAACACGCAAAGCTCCGGAGCATTCGACCAGATTTTGATGAAAAGCTCTTTTATTTTTACAAACAAGTCCATCGGATTGTTCAATTTTATCAGCAGCATTACTGAAACAATTTGTAATCTTGAGATTCCGGATTTTATTACAAGATCAATTTGTGAATTTCAAATCGAATTTTTCTAACGAACATTATCGTTACAGTGTTATAAAATCTTACTATTAGAATGATAATCTTATCAAAAATACATTTCAGAGCTTGTAAACAAAGAACGTCTTCGACTCAACGAAGTCACACGCTGCCGGAGAGGAACGGAAACGTGGTTTTTATTTGATAATTGATTTGATTTTTAAAATGCATAACAAACACCCTTCAATCCAGTAACGGGGAAGAAAACTTGTAAGCAAGAAACTCAGATTTTGCATTTTAATTTTATTAATTTTTCAAATATTAATTTTTGATTTCTGATACAGTTTTATTCTTTTCAAGAAAATATGGAATTAATGGTGCAAAAATTGCGGATATTAAACACTGAAAATGAATGCACTCCTTTAAAACTCGAGTCGACTGGAACACGAGGGAAGTTAAAGCGCTCAGATGCGAAAGAGCTTCTTGCTTTCACATAAAAGAGAAAATCGAAATGACTCACTGAAAAATAATTATTTTCAAATTTTCTTTTTAACAGCTTGCTCGCTCGCATCATTAATACTGACCTTATTGTTTGACACGAAAAAAAAAAAAATATTATATTTTAAAAAATGATTGTGAAATATAAGTAATTAAATATTCAGCAAACTAGATTCATTTTCTTAAGAGCAAATTTACTTCCACTAAAAATCAAAATTCCTTTATGAAACTGATATGCTGTTATCACTTTTCAGCATGTTGCCATCAGCAAAAATATTCTTCAAGGATAGACAATTTTTTTTTTTTTTTTTCAGAAACAGAATTCAAAGAAGAAAAAAAAAACTTATCTACTGAAAAGGAGAAAAAATCAGTTTCTACTTAAGGATTGTTCAAACAAAAAGTGCTTAATATTTCGGAGTACTTATCCCGTGCAATTCCCAAAGAAATGTTGTTGCAGAGGTCTTCAAACTGATTAGTTTTTCGGTATTCATCAATGTTCGTTACCTTCAGCATAACATTGTTCATGCAGTGCCAGGCCGAGCTGACAGCCGAATAAGCGGTCTTTCGGTTCAACAGCTCATGAGTTCGAATCCCACCTTGGGCATGGGTGTTTGTAGTGGTTCGGAATAAACTTTAAACCGTAGCTCCCGGTCTAATTAGCCCTCGTGAGCAAAAAATGACCGTTGAGCGACAAACAAACGTGCAATGTCTGTGTTTGCGTCCTCCTGGGATTTTCCTGTGATCGCCGTGTGCATGAGAAGTCGTCATGGAAAGGGGAGTTGCATTATCTACTGAACCGTAGGAGTTTTTCCGGGTTTCTTCCTTATGCATGGGGCATGCTTAAAACATTTTTGAGCTATCCAATCTGTCCCCTATATTATGTTAAAGTATTTTTCAATGTTAAATATACTGTGAAACCGTATGTTTAAAGGGAAAAAAGTAAGAAATGTTGTGGAATTAAAAATGGCTAATGACACGGTTTTTTCCTGTCACTCCAGCTCACTAAATTTTAAGGTTGAAAAATGATGGCACAAAGACAGAATTCGGTTAAAAGAGCTATTACTTTTCATGTGTAGCAAAATATTTGCAAAATTCATTTCATTATTTCCAATACATAACATTTCATCCATATGTACACACATTCAATCGTGAACATTTGGCCTTTGTGCTTTCAGCTTTCTCGAGGCTGGCTCCCCTGCTTCGTTAAGCTGCATCAATTTCCTGGTTTTCACAATACCGATAAAGAAGTGGATATTTCCTATTGTACCGAGCTTCGGGGTTCGTGTGGATTGAGAGTTGAAGAAAGCAACCACTCAATGAACAAAAAAGACTTTTATTAGTAAAAAAATTCCACTAGATATACCAGCTGCAACAATCACTATTATACAGCTCCAATTCGTCAGATACAATAAGTAACAGCTTCCAATCAGAAGTCTCAAATACCTCAGGCAGAGAACAGCTTCTCTAAACTAGCAGTCACGACTAATCGTCTTCACTCACTGACTGATTTCACAAAAAATCAACTCCTTCTATGTCGGGCTGCGGTATTTATACCTGACTTGGCGGGGAAATCTACCAATTTCGCCAAGGTTTTGGAAGCTTCCAGGCTATCTCGCTAGATATTGGTCCTAGAGCTTAGGTAATGGATGTTTTCAGAAGTATCTATTTCTCGCCAAGTCGCCCAAAATCTCGCCAACTGTCACCAAATAGCCAAGTATTTTTGCCAAAACATCGCCAAGTCGCCAAACCAATAGAAAACCTGCTTTTAACGCATAACACGTCTAAATACCGCAATTTTTGCCCAAAATGTGAGTCCGATCTGTCTGAGATATTTTAAGACATACAATAATTATTTATAAATTTGTAACACTATTTGTTTCTTATTTGTGTCATGTTGATAATTATGGTATGATTTATGTAAGAAATAAATAAAATTCATTATTTTAGAATAAGAAATTGATTACTGACAGTACTTTACTACAATTATGTAAATGTTTCAACGCATATTTCAAATCAAAACTTGGGAGGGACGAACCAAAATAGTACATTAAAATGGTTCGCGTATGATTCTTGATAATTTCGAATTAATTATGCATGTGTTTCTTAGATAGAATTTCAGTCTATTTTTCTTAAAATTTCTATCTAAGATGTTTGATACTTCATTTAACAAAAGAAATGCGATGACTTGAGTTACTACTCAGCGCATTACGGCCTTTATTTAGATTGGAAAGAACTTCAGGTCTCTCGCGGACTTTGTAAGAAACGCAATGAGCTCCTTCCAAAAGACAGTTTCCTTCTTGTCTCATGAGTCGTCCTCAGGTTCGGGTCTTGGGGAGTCGTATATTGAGTGAGAGGGCTGTGAATGTATTCATGCTCTGTTAGAGCCTCCACACTCTACTGCTCCCGGAGATGGGTGCCTCTTACGAAGCAAGAGAAGGCCCACACATTTTACATCGCAGAAAGACATCCGCCCATGCTTTCAGGCCTGCAATGAAACCTGAAGGATGTAATTTAAGGCAATACAACTCATACCCAGCATCCGATGCGATGGATGTAACGTCAAAAATTTTTACACTTTATAAGCGTAAAAAAGAAACAAATAACCCCACACATTAACAAGCCGAAACACTGGATAAGTCGCAATACTTCAATTCTTTTTTTACATTTCCCATGGTGGCCCAGGAACTTGGATCAAACCCGGGACCTTCTACCCTGATGAACAGCAGCCTACTATCAGGCCAAATAAGGGTGTGATACTTCAACTGGAAAAAAATTCATATTCTAATTCCAGAAATTGTTTTCAAGTTTCGTGAGAGACCCTAAGGAAATAAAACTGAGGATTCAATGTGTGTTCAGTTTGCCCAGAATTCTAAAAATGAGAAGAAAAAAATCTTACACAACACTTCCTAATACGACCATTTTTACGAAGAAACTTTTGCAGTAATTTCACGCTATTATTTCCTTCTACATTTCTAAATAAACATATTTCATTCGATCAAAGGTGATTTATAATATTCATTGAAAAATTATGAATCTTATTCATTCAATTTTTTAATGAACCATGTTAATGACCTGCCATAAAAATAGCGTTATCCCTATTAATTCCTTGCCCTAATTTGTTCAGCTAAAATGAAATAAGGTAAAAAGTATAATACAAAGATGTTTCTATAAAATACGATAAGTAGTAAAATCCTTCCAACAAACATATTAGACTTAGTCACTGTCTTAATCAATATTTCATGTTTAAGATATCCCGTGCTTCTTTTCAGACAATGAATGCGAAATGATAAGGAGTTTTTGTTTTCATTACTTTCTAAACGATGATATCGCTGACAGCTTGCAGGTGACGTAAGCATTGGACGTCAAACAGCTGCTCATTCACCGAAGACTTAAACATAAAAACAAAATAGGATATCGTTGTAGCTCATTTCGGGGCCTTAGTAGCTTTCCACCTCTTTTAATGAAGAGAACTTCCATGCACTGGGACCAATGTTCATTAAACCCTACAATTATTTACAAATAATTGTGATCACTTTTTTCCTCATTATTTTAATAAATGTAGCTCAGAACTTTTTTGTAATTATCTTAAATTTATATATTATATTTATTTTAAATTTATCTAATAACAAAAGTATAAGTAGTAAAACATGAAAAAGGAAAATTATGAATCATTGAAAAATGACGCATAAAATATTGTTGAAAAATATATATATAAGAAATATACCGTTGCCCACACTATTATTATTAACGTTCAGAAACCAATAAACTTCTTTATTTTCTTTATCACGCATTTATTTTAATCAAATTTTGTTTTTCTTTTGAACGTGCAATATGATATTGAGAAGTTTGAATTGTCAAGAAACAGAATACGCATACATTTCAAAACTATAATATCTTATTTTAGCTAAAGAATGTTCATTACAATCATAACAATACTGCTTCGAAAGCATCTTCATTGGAACAATAATTCTTTACTGACTCCCATTAAAAGTAGTTTTGTCTACAGTCTCGTGTATTGAAAGCTTCCACTTGCTGTGCGGAACGGAATTGGATGCTTCATAGATTTATGAATCAGACAAGCGATGGCAACTCATTTACAGGACGATCCGAAATTCAACAAGATATATTAACTGGTGAACGGATTGTTATTCACAAACATTTCCGTTTTTTTTTTTAATCACTCCCAACAGCCGGGAGACCCTGCAATTGTTAATGTTCATATTCCCTCTGAAGAAAGCGCTCACTAGTTGAATCAGTGACTGCCAAACAAGACGAATCTCTGTGTTGAGAGTAGAACGTTTCTCTCTTCCGAAGTGTCAAATAGTTGATTCTATTGTTCTGACAAGAATGTGCAATGATTCTGTCCCTTCCCGTGTCCCTTGAGAGGCAACATTTATAAGCATGGATTGGAAAACGTGCAACTACGTCACAAAATGCTTTAAATTTCTATAGACGAATCTAATCTCTCTCAATAGAGCTTTTCTTAATCTTCTTTTTAGATAGAACATTTTTTTCAATCTTCAAAATCTCAAAAGAACTTTTCTTATATAATGAGCATCTTTTGCATTCGAATCCTTTTACTCCCCCTCTCATTTGGCGTAGATTCAATGGAATCGCGTTCTCTAATCATTTCCTTCTTTCGATATAGGCAGTGTCTGTGGGCTAGTCTCACGTTGTATATGAAATGATACTTTTAAGGGAAATAATTTTTCGTTCTCTAATGATGACCTCACGTGACAGAATGGAACAGCTCAACTGTGATTTGTAATGCTGGTGCTGCATTGATGGCTGGCCCTTTCTTATTCAACAATTTGCCTCTAAAGGATCATTTCACAAGTGATACTCTTTTGCCCAATATACAAAATATACTCAATTATCTAGACTCAACTAGCAGAGTCCAAGCAAGTAAAGCTCGGACGGAATAACTGAGGATCCAAAGGTTAAATTTCTTTTCAATATCAGCCAATCGAACGGGAAACTAAGTTGCAGCATGCTGGGGCATGAAGCCTCAGGTACTTCGGAATAACAGTTTTAATTTTATAATAATAATTTATGATAAGGAAATAAGTTTAACTACTTATTATAAATTATTTCACGAAATGTTATAAATTATTCCTTATTAAGAATAAAATCATGCTTTACACTTTACTTATATACTTCAATAAATTTCTACTTTTGTCAATACTTTCAATCGTAAACTCATTTAAATGGCGCACACAATCTGAGTTTCCTAGCCGTTGGCCAATTTTCTCTCGTAGTTGTTGCAGATGTGAGAAAATATGAATAGCAAGGATTCTCAACAATTATATAAAAACTATAAATACTTAAAAAAATTATAAAAATCCAAAGATTAAAAACAAAATTTTAAATAAATTGTCTTAATGATTAAAGAGTTTCAAAGTTCAATCAAAAGAGAATTAACTTTTAAAAGCTTTTTAAGGAGACGGGAAAGACAATTTTTCTCATGCCAATAAAGGCATAAACATATAGTAGGGGCGAAGTGATACTTTTCTAATATATGAGCCCTATATGGTGATTAATATTATTTAAGTTTAATGTGATGACAACAAGAGAAAACTAAAGAAGGAGCTGGGTTACATGTAAAGAAAATCATATGTTTATTCCCTTCAAAAACATGCCAAGAGCCACATGAGTCACTTGCAGAACATTTCTTTGCCTGCCACTCATAATAGTCAAATATGTATTGAAAGACCGTTGCAGTGAAAGCTAATGCGAATGCTTTTCCACTCACCAGAACTCCTTGAATCCATCCAAATTTCACAGCCGCCTGCTTCTCCGTCGACACCTTCGACAGCCTCCGATCGGGCAGCTGAAATGAAGAAAACTTCGTATGAATTCATATGCACATACATATACGCACACTCCCACAACCATATGTATGCACATACGGTTGTGGATAGTGGCGGGAGTTTGTTTTCGTAATTTAGTAGCAGAGACCAAGGAGAAAAAGTCGTAGTTCTTAATTTTCTATTATGGGAAAATTTAGAAAATAAGCATCAGCTCAGTTGTCCACCTCATCAGTTGACCATGGATGAAAACAACAAAGTTATTGTCTGCATTCATCGCCTTTGATAAGCGGGAAAAAAGCATCCAAACTTCAATGATAAGAACTTACTTAATTGGTAAAAAAATAAATAAATAAATAAATAAATAAAATTAGGATTTTGTTTTGCATACAATGCCACTCATGTTGTTGCCTTTCTAGAATAAGAATTCTCTCTAACATTGATTTAGTTTCATAATTCTTGATTAACAAAGAAAATATTGTTCGGACATTTAATTTTTCAAAAATATTTTGTGACACAATTCAGCATGTATCTTAAACACAGGTCATTTAGTAAGCGAATCGAAAGGGTACTCTGAAAGCAAAAGCAATTATGCCGGAAGAATGTTAAGCTTAATTCATAAAAGTTTGAATAGGTTATTTTAACTCCATAAAGGATGTATTTGTCATGTTTTCAAAATAAATGTAATTTTCAAAGTTACATGGTTACATGTAATAATTATTACTACCAAGAATGAGAGACTGAATTCGACAAGTTTTTATGTTCGACAAATAGAAAAAGTGCCAAAAAATTTGACTGAATACGAAATGATTTTTTTTTCTGGATTTATATAAATTATGATTGCACCAATGGTAGCTGAGCATTCCCTATTTCAGGGATAAAAATAACAAATACATTTCCAACTTGTTTATTTCGACATTTTTACCTACTCTGCAAATTTGTAATTTTGACTACTGCAGACGCTTTAACTTCAGATGCATACACATTTTGAAAATGTCTAAAAGTGACGGTTGCAGTTAGTGATATTTTGTTTGGAATAGCTAGTACCATTTGGTGAATTTATCGCTGACACTTACGAAATGGAAAATCGTGTTTTTCAATTTGACAGAAACATATTTCGGAAACTTTGAGAAAAAGTCTTTTTATTTATATAATAATAATCTTTGTATGAATGGAAGAAAGTTATTCTGAATATATTGTAACATTCGTTTATATACCGCTGCTTGATTCCCCAGTGTCATTTCAATCCTATTCAATTCTTTCTGAATCACAGATTCCGTTCACGGGTTCGAGAACCACCTTGCGCATGAATGCTCAAGAATCTTTTTTCGTGGCGTCCCCTCCCCCTAGAAATCGTCAGTAGTAGAGTAAGAAAGTAACGAACGCAAATTTGTTTAGTGACAATTCTTTATCCGTGCTTAATGACAATTCTTTATTCGTGAAATAATTCCGGAAAAGAGAGGCGGTGTTTGCGGGCATCCCCCACTCACCCTTGAATAACGGAAGAAAGATCAACATCAGTGGTTGACACAGGAATTTGTTGTTTTGAATTGAAAGAGGGACATATTTTCGGTAATAATTGAGAAGAATAAATCTTTGATGTATTCCCATTTTCTGAAAAATAAAAAAACGTCTATTTGAGGTATATAGGTGACTTTCTTTTATTTACACTTTAATGTAATTACTTTTAGCAAAAGTTTAAAAGAAGTCTTTCAATGATTGACAATTTTGAAATAGAAATATAAACCATAGATAGATTTTTAAAAAAAAATTACTTTTCGTTTTATACTTGGCTGTAAGCATTACTCACGCCATACTACCACAAAACCGTTTATAGGATGGGCCACATTCATACATCATCTCAGAAAAAAGAACAGAGAGATACACAGAGAGAAAGTAACATCATGCCCGAATCGGGATTCGAACCGAGTTCCCGAGCAATGGGAAACACAGGCGAGCCTTCTGAAACTTTTAATGTGTCTTTAAGCAAATCTATACCTATAGTTAAAAAAAAAAAAAAAAAAAAAAAAAAAAAACGGCATAATCAATATTCATGAAATTTTTCAAAAGCAACTCGAGGTTGAAGTTGGAAAGCTTTACAATAGGTGACAATTATGCTGAACATTATACTGCAGCATCTTTAGATGATTCATATGTTTGTGTAGTTTAGAAGACAAATGCATTTTCAAATATCGTGTATTTTGAAGCGTTGGGTGATATTTCTTAGTTTAAAACATCTAGCCCTAAGAATTAAAAATGAGAAAAATATATTAATAAAATCATGGTTCTCAACGTTTTTCATAAAAACTTTCAATTTTTAAATCGAAGTTTATTTCAAATTAAATAAAAACTAGAGTTAAAAGAATCAACTTTCTTGAATTTTCTTCTTTGTAACTGCATCCGTTGCTTCTCGGCTAGATTCGAAAACTCTTGTTGCTGGTACTGAAAATGTTAGTAAGTAGTAAGTTAAACCACCGACTAAGTACATATTGATCTGTGGTTAATCCAACACGAATAAATTCATTTTCATATTTAAATGATCACGGAAGTGATTACTTTCATGAGAATAATATGTCTAATGAAATGCTGGTTTAAATAAGCTGTTTCGGAAATAGGACATTTTCATTCAATATATTCTAAAGTGAATAAAATAGAAAAAATTAGTACATGTCCAAAAAAAAAATTATGTAATTTATTGCCTCATTAAATCTTTAAATTTTTTACTAGTTTAAACATTTAATGAGGCAATAATGACACTGAAGTAACAATTTGCATTGTTACTCCAGTGTTTCGATTATTTCCTCATCTTAAAAAAAGAATATCTTACTTTTTTGATGAAGAAGCGAATTTGTAAATTAATCGTTGATGAAATCGATTTCTGCTTGTATGGCACCATGACAATCGTTCCAGAACAAAGAGTTTTCTTTCGGGACTCATAATAAACTAGACCATACCAGTGAAAATTTAAGTTCCATAAATAACAATAATATACTTTAAACAACTAATGTGTGTAATACATTCAATGTTTGATGGGAAAAGATTTCCAATATTTTTAAATAAAATAAAAAAAAATTAGAGCAAAAATTAAAATACATTAACAAAAAGATTTGTAAAACTTTACACCTATCATTTCTCTATGATGTAAAGCTTTTTAACGAATAGCACATTAATCAATTTTAGATATTTATTATATTTTTCAAAAATGAAATTTAGCGTAAAATTTGCGTTTTGTCGAGAATTCTCTATTACAAACTCCCATAAAAATCAAACCAATATCTAGCAATAATTTTTCACACACACACATCTTAAAAAAAGAAAATGCATATTAAGATAAATACACACACAGCTTTTGATACATTATTAAAGTATTAAAGTGTATAAGCACAAGGAGAGGCAGTTTACCAAATATTATGAAATTATTATGAACATTTTAAAACAGTGTGTAATTTACCTGCTAGATGGCAGCACAAACAATTTATACTAAAAGTTTTTTTTTTTTTCCCCTTCTTCTTTTATATTTACATTGTAGCTTCACAGAAAAAGGTTTTAAATAATTTTGAAATATAACATAAATCTATTTTTTCTAATTTAAAAGTTAGATAAGAAAGAAATAATAAGAAAGAAAAAGTATGAAAGAAAGAAGTTTTATAATTTTTTAAAATTTAGTAATAATTAAAAAGTCTACTGAAATAGTTTTGATTTTTGTTTAAAATTTTTTTAAATAAAATGTTATGAGTAATAAACAAAACAAAAGCGTAATAGCGTAGCAAACATTTTTTTTAGGATTATTTTAAATTTTTTTCAATTTAATTAAATAATACAGAAAATAATCATCAATTGTAAATAACGACATTTAAATAAACATATTGATATATACAACGATAAGTAGTCAGAAGTACAAAATTTATCTCTGTGCATAGCTCTATTTCAAAGGATAATTTTTGCTAAAACTTTTACAACATTTTTATGAGATCCTCGAAAAGATATATGAAATAAAAAACAGGGAAATAATAATATCAGTAAAAATGGTATTCTTCAATATAAACTGTACAGTAAAAGTGGATTTTCTGTAACATAGTTTTATCACATTTAGGAGAATCTTTCCAAGTAGAAAGGCTTTGTTTTGTTCCAAGAATTTTATTCTATGAAATCACTCTTTGCAACAAAGAATCTTATTCTTTGGACCAACCAAAAATGTATTGTAATCTACAGATTCCCTGCGATATGTAAATCCATAAAAATAAAATTTGTCTACAAAATTTTCTATTTTAATTATGCAATTATATAAAAAAATTTCCCTTTAGATGATATATAATTAACTAATGACAACTTTTCAGTTTTTAACAATTAGTCTAAGTATCATATAATTATTTTATATGATATTTAGAAAAATCTGAAAAGTTGTCATAAATTGAGTAAATATATATTTTTTTTTTATTTTTAGATAATGAGTTCAATAAACAGAAATAAATATTATTAAAAAAAAAGCTACAATATGTAAAAAAAATTTTTACAGTAAAAAAAAAGGAAAAAAATAAATAATTTTTGAAATATGAGTTTTATGTAGGCAAAATTCTTTAGGTTAGAAATTCTTTTTTCATTCAATAAATTATTATGGAAATATAATTTCTTATGTTAAAGTATGGAAAATAATTTTCTCAGATTATTATTTCCATAGTAATATTTTTAAAATTGGTAACTTACAAGTAAAATTTTCTAACTTAAAAAATATTTTTAACTGAATTGATTTTTTTAATCGAAAATTTATATCTTTCACTATAAAAATATAAATGAAAAAAATGAACATTTTTATGCAAGGGAAAATAAATATAAGAATTCCTAACATTCGAAAGAAATTATTATTTAGTATAAAGAGAAGTAAATTCAGAGTTTATATATATCATTAACAAAATGTGGGATGATATTTGATAATATAACAAGGTAAAAATTTAAACCCCCCTTTTAAGATATAATTAATATACTTTATGTTTTAAAATAATGAAGTCTTATAAAGGTAAAATAAGCATAAATGTTCTTATAACCCCTTTTCATAAAAGTCTAAAAGAGAAATATTTCATAAAAGTCTATTACTTGTTAATAAAAAGTAAATATATATTTTATATTAATTATTAAATATTTTTGAGTACCATTTAAAAACTTTCACTACTAAAAATAAAAATACCATATTGCTTAAGTACTATGGTATTAAAAACACTTTAACATTGACCGTATATTGTTTTCCGAAAGGATGTTTCGGTGATTACGAATCATATTTAATTACCTCAAAAAAAATAAATAAATAAATAAATAAATAAAATAAAATAAAAAATTTGAAAGATTTCAAGCCAAAGCCCGACAATATGCGCAAGAAAATATATCTAGGTCTTGTTCAACAATATCCAGATTCGAACCTTTAATTTTCATGTGAAGAGCAGAATTTTCTCCCCTAAAAATTATACTAAGCTATAGCGAGTGTTGATCATTAAATTGTACTTTGGGGGGTAATTTTTTAAATTAGGATATAACTTATATTGTTATACTATTTATTGCTTATCAGCTTTATGGTATAAAATGTGTGGCATTATCAGCACTCTTCATTCAGTTGGCGGAACCCGTGGTCATTCCATTCTTTGAGTAGTTAACATACTAGTGGTGTTGTAGGGCTTTTTAATGTCCACCAAGTAAATTGTCCTCCTAGAGGAATTTTCGTTAACAATGAACCGTGTTCAAGTGAGGGAGGTAACTCGAAAAATTCCCCCTCCGACAGAAGCCCATCATCCTTCCTCATTATAAAACAATGGCTGGAATCAAACCCTGTATCTTTCTCTCTGGTAAGACTTTTCCTGCCCTTAGGCCATTCTTGGTAGAACCCAATTCAAGGTTACGAGCAAAGAAGTAAGCTGATTTAACTGCAACTAAGCCATGAGGACCCGGATGCAAATCTCCCAAACAAGATTCGAGCATTTTTATTCTCTTAAAGAAATTAATTTCTCATTGTCGCTTTGTCTGCTTCTAAATATGTCCAGAGAGAGAGTGTGTGCACGGGCAGAGGTCACACTAGACAGTGGAACAGTCGATTCTCAGTTCCAGCCTTTCTGAGCATTTTAACATTCAGTTTAGAAAACTTGCTTCGACACTTTCCGCATCGAATGGTGATTTCAGTTTCCCTAGTGTGTGCGACTGTTTCCACTTCAGGGCTTCAACTGTCACCCAGCGAAACAGATTCTTTTTTTCTAACCACTGATATCAGTAACCGATGCTCATGATTAACTTGTCGCCGTACGAAAATAGTTCATTTGAGAGACGTTTAATAAACATCTTAATCTATTTTCTGATGACGAGAAATTCAGAGCACACAGTCATTAGAAACGATAGTGATGATCGGTTCTTCAATGTTTGAGGACAGCAAGGTTTTACAAGAGGTTCTTGCACAGAGGCATTTCTCCGAATCTTCCAAAAATATGTACCCAAGCCAGCGGCAGCTAAATCAACAATACTCTGGCTTCCTTTTCAAAGATAAGATTCCCATCTCGGGATCGGAAGCTTGTAAGGGGTCCCACTTTAAACAGTCTCTCGGTTGGATTGTTTCTTGGATGGAAAAACGAACCTCACGCTGACAGCTAAATCAGACATAAGCGGCTGCCTCTAGTGTGAAAATACGGAGTAACTGTGTACATATTTTCACAAATATTTCGATGCATTTCTTAGAATGTAAATTTTGAACATTCCTTCATGTTCAGTCTTGTTTAAGAATTTCTGTTTTTAATTCCAACTTTAAAATTCACTGTTTTATTCTAATTTAAGAAATACCTCACTCAGGTTATAATTTTTTTGCAGCTTTTTATAAAATTTCTATTTTTATTTCTATATTTCAATTTTTTCAACTACTTTAAGTTTAATGCATATTTTTGTGTACTAAGGTGCTCTCAAACGCGCGAGGGATTTACCTTGCTTTTCATTAATATTACTTCTGATCAAACCGCGTATTTGAAAATGCGTCCACTATCTGCGCACGCAGGCAGCTTATATTTTAATGTGGACTCCGAGCAACTACGCATGTGCACTCTTCGGGTTCAATGCAGCCCTTGTGTAAGAGCAGAGATCCTTAGAAGCGTAAGGTGACGGCCCCGATAATTGTTCTACAATGGGATGTTGCACTTCTGCATACCTTCATTTTGGGGTGTGTAGTTGGAAGTTTGCTGAGTTTAATCTCTCTCACAATGTGTGAACTCTCTATCGATGAAACGTTCTTCCAGGAAGCTAATTACATAAACCTCACAACAATTTTTAACACGTGGGTTGTTCATTACAGGGCGTCAGAATCTACTTGAAAAAGGGAACATTACAGCTACTTCCAGATCAATCTTTCTGTTATTAAGAGAAGTTTAATATTACGAACTTGAGGATTTTATTACAGGGTATAAATGCATATTTTCTCTAGACTGCAGTGGCCTTCTTTGTAAGGACATCATTCTCATGATTGGAAGGTCATGTGTTCGAATCCCGGCTTAACCGATGATCCGTTGTGTTTACTAAAGATGGCGGGAGCACGATCAATAAATAATGATCACAACGTCTTTCAAGTGAGATAATATCGCTGGGGATGTCAAGTCACACAATTATTCGGGTGAGGGGCTTGGTTTCTGCTTGTAAACAACGAAGACTCCCAGCCAACACCTGACTGTTCGAGCCCACCTCTGGTACTGGGGAGTTTGCCGGTGCATACGCAGGGATTTTTTTCCGTCAGTTGGTATCAGGAATGTATGTGGAATCCTGATACTTGAGCCTCTTTATTGCAGCATTTTTGTAGACAAATAGACCATTCAACCGAGTTGATAAGGATTTTTATCAAGCAATCCAAAGACAACTTCTCAAAAATATCATTTAAATTACTTTTTGCCAATAAATATAGGTAAATTATCTATGTGTATCCTTATAAAGAAATTAGAGAGCTTACATATTGTTCCGATCACATTTTTGGCCACAAAAATATACATTAAGGCTAAATATTGTAAGTTTTGATTTTCTTTTTAAAAATATAAGGGATCAAAACAGCAAAATTTTATCTCCATTTAAATAAATGTATAAAAATTTTTTGGATATACAAAGTCCTATTGTATAATTCACAAGTTGAAAACATGGATGTATTAAAAAGTGCTTAATTAAAATCTGTTGACCAGAAAGCTGCTGCAAACTCAGCTTAATTGTCACCAAATCGCTTACTACTTTTCCTCGGTACAAATTTTAAAAGTTAAAAAATTAATTTTTTGAAGTGGTGTATTAAGTATTTTAGAGCATATAATGAAAAAAAATGTGACGTGATTTATTTGTTAAAATAACTAATATAAACTATTAAATTCACACATTAGTTTTAAAAAGGTTATTTAAATGGAAAACTGAAAAAGTATGGCACACACACACATCATACCGGCAGTTAAAACAATCGCCTTCAGATCTGCAGGTCTCAAATGTTTATAGTTTTCTGGTGTAAAAAAGAGAAATAATTATTAGAACAGAATTCTTGTTTTTAACGAAACATAAATGATTTATCAAAGTAATAACTATGTTGCACGTTTTTTTTTTTTTTTAACTGTTAGCAAAATAAATAGATAAATAAAATTAAAAAAAAATGCTTGGAGAGATTTTATTTCTTGTCAAAAAGATTTCACACATGCGCTCCAAGTAATTACTAATATGAGAACGCGAGCGCTCACTCAACTGTGACATTTGATATTCAATTGTAACCAGCGGCTACATATTTCGATCACAAAAATTGTCGACATAATACTTAAGTGCCAAAAATATTAAATTTTTTTATTAGTAATTTAAACATTTATTAAAGTCGAACTCAAATAATGCATAATCGGTTTTATTATTATTAAACGCTTTTCCCCACAGAGAGAGAAGCAAGCTTCGAGTGTGGACGCCGTAACATGTAAATATATATTTCAATGCTTATTTCTTAAAGCATCTGCGGAAAGGTTAGGGGAGCGAGCGCGCGGTTATGCAGGCACGTAATGGCCGGTTATTATGCAGGCACATAATGATCATTTCAGAAAATACCTTGAATCCACCGCCGCCGCACTGGTGAAATGGCCAAGGCAGTCCCGAGAGCGTGAAATCGACGTACTCGGAAAGAGCGCGCGCTTCGGTGGTTGCGCACAGAAATCTTAATCTCGGGTTGAAAAAAACAGGTCTGTTTAATCGCTTATTCTTAAGGACGCCTACTATAGTGGGGACTTTTTCTGTTCTTCACTCCAAGATGACGTGAATTAGTTGCGGAGTCCGGTGAAAATAGCACTACTGATTTTATAGGGAAACTCCTGACTTTTCATCGTTTCTCCCGATTTCCCGCTAATGTATGAAAATCTACTGATTTCTGGAAATTTCAGTGAGAAACAGCCGAAATTCCGCCAAAAGAAAAAAGTCTATCGAGTTGTTTCAGTCGCTTCGACAGTTGATCAGACGGAACTCCCGTGAACAGATCTTAGATATAAATTTAAACTAGTTCTAAATCTGTTTGTCTTAATAATTGGAGTATTTAATTGCAAAGGTGTTATTATTTAGCCTTTAATCTAACTCACAAGAGAAAATTAGTAGAATGGTAAATTAATATTTTTATGGACAAAGTATTTGATAATTTCTATATTTTTAAAAGCATTTGTCACAGAATTAAATTAATTTATTAATGTATTTTATGCTTTTATTTAATTTTATAAGTTTAGTATATTAATAAATGGCTCTAGTATAGTAAGACTTGCCCTGTCAAATAAATATTGGGACATAAACGTTGATGTTTATTTTTTACATACAGCATATTCTTTTATTTTTCAAGTTTCTTTTATAAGCTTAATGAATATTTTATTAAAATATCAAGATTAACACAAAATATGTGTTTAGAACTAATCATTCTCAGAGTGTATAATCTGAAGAGTAAAACTGTCTTTTTGCGGTATTACTGTTTTAAACATTATGTTTCAAGCAAAAATGGCGCTTGTAATTTCTTCTGATTTTTTTCAATCACATTCAGTAGAATCTACTGATTTTTTTCCCTCCAAGGTTGGAAGGTAGGGATTCTCCTCGCTTTGCAGAAATATTATGGCAGATATTTATAAATGTAAATCGCTGACAATATTGATTATATTTTACTTAAAATATGCAGAGACACATTTATTACTTTAAAATTTTTTTTTTAATATAAAATTTGCTTGCGTGTAATGCGTTACATAATTTTACTAACTGAAAAATGTGAACATAATTAATCCCCTCCTCACATTGACCCATGGTAAAGGGACGAGGTCGACACTCGTGCTCCAACTCCATATCAGTGGAAGGATATAGTAAACGTCATTTTTTCACCTGCTGCACTCACCATTAATAAGCAAATCGCATTGCGTTAAAAATTATGAAAAATTTTGAAAATATATAGGCCTGGAAGGTTATTTAAGCCTTTGCCAACCGTGGTTTACTCTGAATCTTATGAAATGACGAGGTTAACACTTGAGCTGGCCAGTTGCAGAAATGTTAAGGCATATATGATATGCAGTTGAGCCTTCTCAGAAGGATGGTCCTCTATCGCATCAAATGTCTTCTAGCAAGACATCTTGTCATAACGGAACAGTGTAGAAAACAGTTATATGCAATATAGATTAATTAAATACAATCAAAATGTTATTTTCGAGTTAAATATCGTCAGTACTGTGCGTAAAGAGGTAAATCGTAGGATTTCAGTGCAGTTGCAAGTTAAATACATGTCAGTAACTGTCACAGTATTGTTATCAACGTAAGAAAAATATACTTCCATCAAGAACTATGTACATTATATTCTCAAATTGTAAATACAAACCGCTAAGAATAGAGAAAATATTCGAACCATTGAGTTTCCACTTCTTCCTACAATGGAACTGTTTACGCCGTTTTGTATTTTTTATTTGTTACTCATGATGGGTTTATAGGAGGTACCTTAATGTTGCCAAAATTTTAGGGTTCAAACGAAAGAAAATTGAAAAAAATGGGATATAGGTGGAAAGTAGCTGATGTGGGGAGAAGAGCTCTGTGAAAAGATTCTTGCTCTCTCATTATTTTGTAGTTTTGTTTTGCCTTGTTAAATAAATTTGTTATTGGATTGTTGAAGAAGGTTGGTTTGTCTCATTTTTATCGAATAGTTGGAGCACAAACTAAACGCTTTAAATAAATTTAAGAAAGACATATGCATTGTATGGTCCGTCGAGCCGGAGAGGTCGTGTAACCAGCAGTAGCAGTTATGCCAAACTCTTTTGTGGACGGTTAAACAGAGAAGCTTAGCATACTGTCTGTTGCCGCGATAGTTTTAAATCACAGAAAGACTAATATGAAGGGATAAATTAACCAAAATAGGTTCTTCCCTTTCGGAAATTTGTGAAGAGTGTGTTTTGCCGGCAAAATGTGTTACAAAAGACACAACAAAAATTTGAACAAGCAAAAAGTGGCATTTATTTTTCAGTGAAAGATGAAGAATTCGTTGAACATGAGGTAACAATCGCAATGTTATTGATGAGGAATTTCAGAATTTAGCGGTAAAATTATTTAATATTAACTCAAAACTAATTAAAAATTTGCAAAAAAATGTAAATGATAATAATATTGAAAAATTTTATACAAAATTACCAGAAATCCTGCTCTCAGTATTTTATGGAAAATGTGAAGAGTTTCTAAAATTTAAAATTCAATTTGAACATTTAATACGTGATGATTGTAATCTTCATGATATTCAAAAACTATTGTTTACGTGCTTCTTTGAAAAGAGAAGCAAAGCAAATTGAAACAGCTGACGATACATACGAGTCTTTGCTTTAAGTCTTATAGAAAATAGATATAATAATAAAGAACATGTGTTGTAGAGAGAGATACTTAAGTAAAAATTATCTTTAAATCACATGAAAAATTAGTTCAAGAATCTGCTAGAGAATTGAGAAAATTTTTAGTTTGTGTATTACTAAAAATTTAAGATCATTTATAGTTTGAAAGAAATAACTTTTCTGATGTTTTATTAATGAACATAATTTTGCAAAAGCTTGAGCGTTGTTCAGTATTAGATAGTATTCCCATAAAACTAGATATGTAAACCATATGGATAAAAATAGTAAGTCTACAAACTTATTTATAAGTAATGAAAATGCAAATTGCATTTTGTGTCAAAAGTCTCACTTGTCTAAATGCGATCTTTCTTTATAAAAAATGTGAAATTGCTCCAAATGAATGCGAAACAAAGTCAAGTGAACAGCATACGTGAGAGAGTTCGTCCGAAATCCAAGCTCCTGTTTCGAATGGATTCAATTTAAACCTGAATCCATTTCTTTAGTTTTTCAAGAATAACCCATTGAAAAACAAACAAATAAGAGTAAAAAATTTATATTATTTATTAATTGTAATTTTATTTTTGTTTAAATTATTTTTCATAATTAGATCATACAATTTTTTAAAACAATATTTTTGAGAATATTAGTTATATTATAACACAAATAAAAAAAGTTTATTTTATATAATTGAAATTACAATAAATGTTCAAAGTATCATAAAAAAATTAAGAAGTTTAATGTACATAATCTCTAAGTTAAATGTGTTTTAGAATATTATTTTATGTTAGTAATAACAAAAAAGTTGCAAAACTTTCTTAAAAAATAATTCTAGAAAACTTTTCGTTCTTAGTTTTGTTGCAGAGTAAATATTAAGACAAAGTTTCGAAAGCTTTGCAAACTAGCTTCTTTTCCCTTATTCTGTGGAATATTTATACACATTAGATTAAATATGAATCGTACAGTATATATTGCGAGCCATTGCAAAAGGCTTGAAAGGTTCGAATTTTTTTTCAGGTGAAAGTCAGGCGTCATACAGAAGCAGTGAGAGGGCACAGCTTTCAACTCACCCAAAGCAACAATATGGGAGTTTTCTTTTCAGAATATTGGTTAAAAAGACTGTTTCATTTCTTGCTTACTTTTATTTTTGCATAACATAAAATAATAGCTTATAAATTATTCATTTATTAAACATGAGGAACTGTAGTCCTTAAACTAGAGTTAAGCACCAATTATTCACAAGCTATCCAAGCTGTCTAAATTCCAAAAAGTATTTCAATCCACAATAAAAAACGTTTCAATACAAGAAAAAACCTCTGATTTTCATAAGAAGTAAATCAAATTTGTAAAGAGTGAATAGTTTTATTATTATTCAAGCAGTATGAATGATTTTATTAGTTGTTAAGTACTTAAATTTTTTAAATGCATATTTGTCTTTTTTGTTTTTTTACATTTTGATGTTTTTTTCCCGATTCCTATTTCGGCCAAGTGAAGGGCTACTCAACACCTCCGATTCCTTCCCCATTCTGAATGACGGTGAAGTGACGAGGTCGACACCTGAGCAAGAAAGTTCCTTTCCAGCCCACTCTAGAGCATTGCAACCACGACTTATTTCACGTGTTGCAGTCGCTATTAGTGAACATGACGGATCTTCTATTCGTGCTATCTACATTCGTTTTCTTCCTCCGGTTAAGCCTTGCCATTGCGAGTAATTAGGAGGAGTTTACTTTTCTTCTCTCAGTTTAGACAAATAAATGTGATACAATTTATCGAGCGACTGCATTATAAAAGGTTATTTCCTTATAATGAAACAGTTCATAATTCTAAACAGAGCTTTTGGTATAAAATATAAAAAAAATTTATAAAAAGAAAGTATACTGTTATTTCCGATGAAATATTTAGTTTCTCTACTGTAAAATAGAGTTCTTTCACAAAAAATGTATAAGAATAACATATATTTTTTTTTTTTTTTTTTTTTTTTTTTTTTACTTTTTAATATTGCTTGGAAAAAATAAAATGATGCAAGACTGCAAGTTTTTGCTTCGTCACTTTTCACTTAATTTTACAAACATTTATAAATTTTCCTTTAGTCCCTAACTACATAATTGTCAAGTGACACTCTCACTTTATTATATCGTTTGCTTTCTCTATATTGTCTTCTGGTGGAGAATTTTTTTATTCAAAAGTTTTATTTCGAGAAGTATTGTTGTGGCAACACCAAGCTGGTTTTCGGCTGTTTTGTTCGAATTTTCAGTCTGGCGTGGCATCCGACGTTGCGATATAATTTTACTAGTGCTTTTCATTAAACATTCAGTGTAGGCTTTTTCGTTAAAAGCCGAATTTTTTGTGATATCTTTTTTGCTTTTGTAAATTTTTTTTCTTGTTTTTATTCATTTATTTATTTTTCCTTTTCAGAGATCTCAGAATATTTTTTCTTCAGCAACATTAATTAATAAGCAATAGAAATTAATATAAATAAATAAATAATTTAAAATATATAGAATTTTTTTTAATTGATTAGAAATTAGTCAACTGCATTTTTAATGTAAAAACATGACTTTCTTCTATTGAATAAGCTGAACTTGAAAATGGATTAAGGATCCTCAATCAGATATTGAGGATCCTTAGACCAAAAATCGTCTGAATGACTGTGGAAAGACAGCATTGCTACTCTGCCATATGACAATTTTACTGTCAAAAGAATTCGTAGACTGCCACTGTCAAAAGAATTCGTAGAGACAGGATGAGCTAACAGACAGACGTCCGAATAGTAGCCGTCCTGATTTTCGATCCGTTGTTTCGAACCCCTACTCGGGGGTGGATATTATAACGGTTCTGATTACACTTTTAACTAAAAGTCTCTTGGTTTAATTAACATAACGAAAAAAATTGTTGATCAATACTGAGCATGAATGTACGAAAATCGTAGGTGAAAGTTTCATTGAAAACAAAAGTACATGGTTTCAACACACTGATAACCAACATCAATAATTTTGTGACCTTTAAGTTAAAACAAGTATTTGTAAAAGAGACAATTAAGTCGAAAACGAGAAATCGGATTTCAAAAACAGCAAAAATTTCTTTTGAGGATGCCTCATTTGGGAATATTAGTTTATGAACGTTGCGTGCAAAGTGACAGGATGTAAGAGCCAGTAAGCATTTTGAAACATGGCGACAAATCCATTTTGGCAATAACAGGAAGCTCAAAATCAACATAAATACCCTTCAAATGAATTGATGATATGAACTAAAATCAGCAGGAGGACTTCCATAAGATTCGGTATGGTAATTTAAGAAACCTGACACTGATCACAGTTCCTTTTTTTAGTCATTGTAATGTCAAATATCACACAAAATAGAAATAGAGCATATCAACGCTGACAAGTTCTCCAGGTATCACCGTAATCTGGTTCTCAATGTCGAAGGTAGTAAGTTCAAATATCGACTTAACCGAACACCTGTCGTGTTCATTAAAGGTGGTTTGAGCTCGTTGAATTACGAAGATTCCTACTCAGCTGCTTCAACCAAATATTCAGAGATCAACTCTGAGCTATGTGCAGAGAAATATGCTTAGTTGCAACAAGTTCTCCCAGTTTACTAATTGCCTCCATACATAATAATCTACTTTAAGTGTTTTGGTTATTTTTCAACTTCCTCCTATTCATTATTTTGTCTACAATCCATTCATAAAATTTAATGAACCCTCTTTAAAGTACATAATCTTTCTTAATAATTCCGCCTTTAAAGCATTGTAGAAGATTTCTTTTCTTACTGACTATGATAAGTGACTTATATCGAAATATTATCCTCCAATTTCTAATTAACAGTCTTTGCTGAGACTCGTACACATCCTCAGATTGTAAATAGACAGGCAACAGAAGGCTGTTATAAGTCATTCGAACACCTAAAATCTGTTCCAAATCAAGAAGACTGCATTCGTATACGGCACAAGACACGGAAAATTTCCTGACGTGAACTTTGCGCAAACATTCATCTTCTGTTGTTCTACAGTGTCAGTGATTCAGTTGCTTCACTCCACTTACAGTTAAGACCAGAAAAGTGAAACATCACTTTCCCCAAGCAGTGATGGGGGAGTTAACCACATTCTTCCTTTGAGACCTCGGTGGCCTGGTTTCTTAGGGCGTCGTTCTCCTTATCGGAAGGTAGTGAGCTCGAATCCCGGCTTAACCGAAGATCCGCCGTGTTCGCCAAAGGCTGCTGGGGCACGTTAAAAGTGGGTGTGGTCTCAGTGTCCTGCAAGTGAAATGATATCTCTTATTGCAGGCCAAGTATTGGGAGTATTCTGTTTGGTCTCTGTTTCAAATTTACGAACACTCCATCTGCTTCTATTTAACTGAAAAACCCCAACTTAAGACTAGGTACAGGGAAGTATGCTGGTGAAACAGCATTTTTATTCATTGAGTTACTAGAGCTCCATAAGTTGGGGGCATGTCCACGTTAATCTATGACGTCCAAAATCCTTCTGCTGCTGTGGAGTAGATATGGAGAGGAGTTCAGATGTGACCTCGCCACTTGATCGTGGCTCAGAATGACCAGGCTCTAGGTGATAAGGACGAATATTCCAAAACCATTAACCGAAAGCTGCAGTCCGGAGCTCGCACCGCTATGTATGTGTGTTCAACTGTCCATCTACTGAGTTTACAACTGAATTATTAGTCAGCTTGGCTAATAATCATTCTGCATAAGAGTTTGTGGGTTCGAATATCATCAAAGACATGAATGTTTTTAATGATTTAGAATCCACTTTAAACTGCACATCCCGGTCTCTCTACCATCATGTACTAAAAAGGAGACCTCAAATAAATCTAACTAACCCCATGCACTTGCCCACCTCTGAACTCGGGGACGCCGTTTTTCAGGGTACAGTTCTTTACTTTGTTCCGCATCGTCCAACATTTCTGTATGTCCTTATTCAAGGACGCGAGCCTTAAATTTACACCTGCAATAATTCTGCTCTGGCACATTCGTTGCTCAGCGCAAGCCCTTAAAGTTTCCCCCATTTCGACCACTGTATCCTCTGATTCTCTCTCTGCTCTGAAGCTTCGAAATTCCTGTTATATTTCAATTATTATTATATAGTTATATTTCAGTTACACTGCAAAGGTAATTCCTTATTGATATATACTGGTAATAAGCAGGAGTTAATCTTTATTTACCCATTGTAGGTGGAAAGACCAAGACTAATAAAAATTTAATACACTTGTAAGTAAATTTTTAATTTTATTCACAATAAACTAAAAATGCGATAATAACTGACAAAATTTTATTTCACTATTTTTCTTAAAACCAAATAGAATTCTTTATTTTCTCTCTGTCTCTTTATATATATTGTGTGAGTGTGTGTGTGCATCTATATTATACGTATATAATCAATTCTACCTACTGGTAGGGTTTTTATATACAATATTACCTCGTCAGGAGAACAGATAAATAAAAAACTTAAAATTTAAAACATATTTGTGTTGTTTCTCAACAACAGATTGCATAGCTCAGGTTTTGGAAATGTTTAAATGAGCCAAATCGCTCTGTTATTATTATATACCTTTGATTGCGATGCCTGAAGATGAATTCGGAAAGGTTTCGATTCAGGCCGCAGTTAAAGAACTGAAAGTAGTACATTTGCATACAGATCTGTAGAATGAGTGCTTTTGGCATGCGTATACAATCAATCAACCAAAAAAGTGGATGTTCAGATGAATAAATTAAGTGACCGCAGACGGTATGGTATCTACGGTGCCCATAATTAGCGATAAAAATACTTTATTCCAGCAAAGCTGGAAAGTTGTTGGTGTAGTAGAGCGGTCGTTTTGAAGCCAAACCTCAAAATAGTTCCTTCATAACAGGAGATGAGGACTTTCTTTCAGTCATTTTCTTTTCATTACCTGCGAGTCACCAGAAACGATAAATCAAGCGATTCGAGGGCGGCCGGCAATTCTGTTTCGAGGGAGGTCGCGTGCCCAAAGTCCATTTCCACACAGAACATCCATAAAAGCTTCCAGGAATCACCCTTGTTTCATTCCCGTAAAGTAAAATTTTCCACAAATAAAACGATAAAATAAGCCGAGAGCTGAAGAAAACAAAGCAGCGGTCCTCCGTCATCAACGGTCTTGCTTGCTCACCTCTCCAGAGCAAAGAAAAAGAAAAGAAGAAATTCCACCGAAAATTTCTTTAGATATACACTGAATAATTCTTTTAGTTATTTTATAAAAAATCCTCTGATCATGGAAGAACACCTGTCGGTTCAACTCTGTCCGGAGGAGCTCCTGAAGCTGTACCCTTCTGAGACTTGGTGATCTTTTGGTTGAGTGATCTTGGCTCACAATCCATAAATAGACCTTACAGAAAACATTTCACGCGATGATTGTCAAATGTACGGCAAGACGCGTAGTATGAAATTTATACAATATATAATAAATACATTCAACTATTAAGCTTCCAGCTTCATAGTGTAAAAGCATGACATCTTTCTTTCGGTGGAAGATTACATGTTCGATTCCGATCACTGATGAGCAACAGAAGCACTTCTGTCTTCTTCACGCAAGTCTGTTGAGGTAAATGATTAGCGGTTTTCTTGATTATCTATCTGCAGAGAGACCTATAAACTCCAAACGTGCTGAGTTTTGAATATTTCCCACCCTTGGTTCAACTTTGCCATATTTATACAAATTAACACTCACATAAGAGGCACAAAGATTAGAACTCGTTTTATACACATGAACTAAAAATTTCATAAAACTGTTCACTGAAATATGTTTCAGTGAACAGTTTTATGAAATTTTTAGTTCATGTGTCTGTTTAGTTCATGTGTTCGTTTCGCTGAAAATTTTTTAATTTTATATAATTAGATATTGTTATTAAAAATATAGTGTTTAAAATGAAAATACCAACTTCACACCACAAACCTCTTATGACAAATACCACAGTCCGATTTTTTTCTATGGAAACACACACACTCTCTCTCTCTCTCTCTCTCTTTCAAAGAAATAAAAAAAAACTTTTCTCTTTATATTTTAATCTTCTGAAATGCTAACAGCTTAAAGAAATTTGTTTCAAAATATTGAAAAGAATTTTCAATATTTACAATTGTTGCAAGTCACCGCAGTGTTTTTTATTTTTATTTGTCGTATCGTCAGCTATTCATATATATATATATATATATATATATATATATATATATATATATATATATATATATATATATATATATATATATATATATATATATATATATAACTTATTGTGCGTAAAATGACTAGAATATATTACTTATCCTTATTTAAATATTACTTATTAAATAGTAATGGTTATTTATTCATTAAAGTAATGATTTAGAAAAATAAAATTCATTGTTTCTTAAAAATATTTTTAAGAGCATGACTGTGAAATTTAGGAGGAGGGTTAAGAAAACAACCAAACACCCATTTTTAGTTTTCTCTCGTCTGGTAGGTTACTTGAGCAGACCATTTGTACATATATTAAAGTTAATAGAAAAGTACAATAAGCGTAATGTGTGATAATTTATATACACATAATACTCAAGTTGTCCACCGAAATGTTGGCCGTGTATGATTTTTGACGATGGCTCCACACCAGGTCTCGAAACATAGGTTGTTTCATTTCGCAATTTCAATTACAGAATTTGTAATTAATTTAGAACGTAATGAATACGCATTTGATGTCTGTCAAACTGCTTATGGATATTCATTTAAACGATGTACCTCAAGTGCGGAGGTTCTATGTCTCCTTTAAAAGGTATCCTTTACTACGAGAGAAAATAAAATAAATTTGCGGTATCGGATCTTTCCTTCTTTCTATATGCCACTGTAAAATTCTTCTTTAAACTTAAAAATCTTCTTTAGACGTAAAATGCTATTTTTTAATGTATTGTTATCCCACCCTGTTGCAAATGTGATTTTACCCTTTTCTAATACGTCCCCAGTCAGATGAACAGAATTTCGGAAATTCAGTACTTCGCAAGTATTTTATTCATTATCACCAATTCTGCATCTAAGATTTCGTCCGTAATGCTAAAAATTGCACATATTTCTGAATGCGTTAAACTGAGACAGTAGTCATTTTGAGTGTTTGCTTATTTTGAAAGGGAAAGTCAACGTAAAGTCAGCTTGTCTGACTTTTCAATTCATAACTAGATTAGAATCGGAAATTGTTTGTAATATGTACACATTTATGTGTTAAAAATTTTCACGTTTAAATATAATTGTTAAAAATGTTATCACATCTAAATTCAGTCTAAAGGAATTTTTTTAAGTATTTTTATATTTTTGAATATTTCTTCATACCGCATGGATAAAAAGATCTAAATAAAAGCATTTTTAATTTAAAAAAGCACTTACGAAAGAAATTTATAAAGAGTGGACATTAAATGAGAAAAAGACACAAAAAAGTGAGATACCCGAAATCACGATGTTTTCAAAACCTCTGGCAAACTGGAACTATAAATTCATTGTAGTATATCAGAAAAGATTTAAATGGAACGCAGCACAAAATAAATGCACACATTCAGAGGTATATATATATATGTGTATACAAGCATTAAGTTTCCGAATATGCTTAAAAAATTAATGGAATATAATCATGAAGTTGTAAATTAGTCCAAAAAGTACCATCAAGACATTTTTTATTTCTATATTAACTATAGAAATAAAAAAATGGATTCATAACGTATGATCTTGAAAATATTTTTTAAAACAAAGATATTATGAATATAAAACCGGAAAGAAAAAGAAAAACACTGAGTTAAAAAGAAACCTCAGTAAAAAGCATTCGATTCTCCAATAACCTTGTCGCTTCTACTGAAATAATGAAATGGAACATTTCACACCCGAATTGTCACTATTCGCCCGTTCTGAGGGCTTCTGGGAAGAAACAATTCATTGGAGCCGAGAAGTTTAGTACAAAATTTAAATTTATAATAATATTCAAGAAGCAGAAATGAATGAAAACGTTTTCATGCGTAGGTAATTTATATGATTGTGATTCGCGGATAGAATATTAGACAATTTTTTTGGCTGATGATACGATTAACCAAAATTTATTTTGAAATATTCGATTAAATAAAATGGAAATAATAAACCTGATGATTCATAATGTTAAAGAGATTAAAACTAATATTATCCTTTAAGATATTAAAAGATTTAAAAAAAAAAGAATTATTGCGGCTTATATATATATATATATATATATATATATATATATATATATATATATATATATATATATATATATATATATATATATATAACTATGTGTGCCTGTTTCTATACATATAAATAAACAGAATTTGACTGATATTAGTATTTCATACAGGTTTTAAAATGAAGAATAAATGTCGTTTCAGCTGATAATCTATCTCAGCATTTTTACTATAAGTGTTAAAGCAAACATTTCCTCATTTTTTACATTTTTTTTTAAATTAAGTGTTAATATTTTATCATAAATTGGTGATATTTGGAGAGAGCAATTAAAAAAAAATTCAAATAGTAATAAGGATTGAATATTATGACTAATAATAAGAGATGAAAAGGAGAAAAATTTTATTCCACAAAATCTTGATTTGCAGTTTTTGCTGCTGTCTAATTTTGATAGTGAGAAGGAAATACTTAGAATAATTGTGCTGTAGGCACGCAATGTGCTTTACTATTTGGATCGCTTTACATATTGTTTGCTTACATATCATTTTGAATGCAAATCTTCTTTTTATTGTCGAGAAATATTTCTGACTTTGACACCCCTTAACATAGCGTTGAGGAATACTTTCAGAGCAACTCCGAATGGTAAATAACAGAAGCACATTTCATCGGCTCCAGAGTAACAGCAGAAACTCATAACAATGAATGCAATTGAAAACAAATCAGTGGAAAACAATTCCTAAAAACGTGGCGTTACTTTTGGCGTGCTCCATTAGAGTCACTCTGCGCGTTTGTTCAGATGTCGCTTGGCACACACGATCACTGCTCCGATTGTCTGGCGATCGCGTGGGCATCTTTTGGAAGGAGCGGCCTTGGTGCGAGAGTGACATGGTATTCCCTTTTTTCATTCAGTCACGGCACTCGTATTTAAATAAGAGCCGTCTGCTGGCACACCCCCGCTCATGAAACGCATCTTCATACATGAAACAATTCGCAAAATCAAATTTCCCCCTCGGCATTGGAGGTGCAACCTTAATTAGCCGTTGTACAGGCACACTTCTCACAGAATGTAAGTGAGAAACATTGCTACTAATCCCAACTGAAAGAGAACAAGTCTTGTACTCATTCATAAAAGGGTAACTGTCATAGCAAACAATTAGAGGTGACGGTTAACATGAACACTCTCTCTCAGGTGGACGACGTGTGCGGCAGACAAATTCTTCTTTCCAGAATTCCAAAGCTTTTTGATCGTTCTATATTCTTGAAAAGAATAGCCTTACATTCCGTTGAATTCCAACTGACTAGGCTTGTGTAATTGAGAACACATCATTTCACTTTCATTCGAGACAGAACCAGATAATTTTTGCATCGGAGCAGATGTAGAAAATTATAATAATTTCTTAGAATAAATATAGAAAATTATAAATATTACCGTAATCAGTTTTTGTTTTTTATGTGCTTCGGCACTTTTACCAAAAATACGTATACTTAAATATCAATAAGAAGTCCATGCTGCAACGATGGTGAAAATCTTGAGGAGGTTGACATCGTGGTAGTTTTCAGAGTCCACGGATTAGATCTCAGCCAATGCTTATGGGTGAAGCTATTCTACTCTCAGCATGCATGTCTGCCGAGGTGGATGCTTGGGATTTTTCATCAGTTACAAGATGGAAATACTGCTCCAACTTATAAAAAGTTTTTCCAGGAAACTTTATAAGAAATGGACATCAAAGTGCCGCACAACAGCCTTAAGTTGTCGGCTACATCTTGTCGAAGGTAAAAGGGATTTTTAATCATAACCATGAATTTAAAATTGACTCGGTAACGGAGCTCGGAGAGAGAGATATTTTTATTTTGTATTGGGCATGATGGAGAAAATACTCTTCCTCTTAAATGTGTGATTCGAAATCTCATTTCATGCGCTTTATGCAACCTTAAATGTAACATCATTTATATTTCGTTTATTCCCAAAGGTCAAAAGGCATGAAACAGCACTGCCGTCTTTGACCCCATTTTTCAGTCTTCAACGTAGAAAAGGCTACTCGTGTTACTTTGCATACAGTTAAGCAAATATGATATATACAGCGGTAATTTCCCAGCAGATACTCTCTAGCTGACCTTGAACACAGTTTAGTTTCGCAAACTTTCTTCCACCAACAGACGTCGTGCAGGTAGTTCGAACGCTCTATTTTTACAACCTCTGCTCTAACAGTAAATCTCGGGTTATAAATTCCATTCCGTGGCTATCTCTTGCGACGTTCAATAAAACGCTTTTGTTCCGCGGAAAACAAATCCACAGCCATCGACTACCGTTTGCTCGTCATTTATTGTTTGATAGATCGACTCTTATCATTTACAGCCTCCATTCGCACATCAAATAAGTGCTGTAAACACCTATTAAATGTCACTTTTGACAGCTTTATCATTGCACCCAGTGAATCGCATACTCCCGATGATAAGGCGGTTTCAAAGTTCTTCGGTGACATGCGGTCATTGTATAGCATCATTTTTTTCCTTGATTAGAAACCGATGGAAATGTTTTCCCGAACCCCCTGCAAAGACTTCCAAGTGGTACTTCCATCCAAAATTCCAAACTTTGACTTAAACTAATATTTTTAGAAACAAATAAAATCATGCTTTACGTTTTTATCCGCTTAGACACATCCATGCTTGTTTCAATTTGCTTCAAAAATTTCGAAATAAAATATCTATGTTTCAATTGCACCAAATTTTTCATTTTTTTATTTTTTTTTTGTCATACTGGTGTTACACACTCTTCACATAAACTGTAAAATATATTACAATCATTTTTTTTTACATTCATTCCTTTATAACTTGATGGGAAGAGTTTCTCTAGTTATTATCTGAAGAGAAGTAACTAAAGAGATTCTGAAATCATTTCCTGAAAAAATCCCACTCAAAAAATTCAAATTCAAAACAAATTTTAAAAAATCTTGAATTTACTGAAAAACTCCATTATTACGCGTACCTTATAGTTGGTACGCGTAAAAATGGAGTTTGTCAGTGAATCTGCAGCATTAAATCATTTTAAATATGCAATTGATTTTAAGTCTGTTTTAGATTCAAGTGCAGGAGATAGGCGAGTAGGATCAACACCTAGGAATTCTGAAAAGCGTTTTCCCTTTTATCTAGGCTTTCAAGCACAACAGAATTTCAAGGTTCGATGTAGAATAGAATACCATTTGGTTTGACAGTAAAAAAAGTGATAGTTAACATTTTGGCGATAAAATTTAATTTCTAGTAATCCTGGAAACCTGTATTTGTATAGCTTTTGTGTAGCGTCCATCTTGACACCTATCTTGGCGTCAAAAAAAATCACTAAAGAATCAAAAGGTATCTGATTGTAAACTTTTACTTAGCTTCATTGTTACAAGCTTGCATTCCCTCCTCCGCAACCATCCCGAGAATCACCCGCATAATCTGTCTAGCAAACAGAGTCTCTGAACGTGGGAGCCCCAGAAGTCATTGTGAAACAAGCTGGTCGGATAAAATTCAACAGATGGCATAGGTAAGAGAAAGATAAATTGCTGGTTAATTGAAGATGACGTCGTTTTCCCCTCTTCAATTAAAACTGAATAGCCAAGGTGATATATGTGTACGAGATATAAAATTTAGCTTCTGGAGAGCGAAACGAGTGAAGGTGAGCAAGTGCGCGACTTTCTGAGCTCAGAAATTTGCATTTTTATGTTTGAAAAGAGGCACTCTCGGTAAACACCGAAGCGTGAGCAAGAACTAGTAAATCACGATTTCAAGCACATACCAGGAAGTTCTGGAATTCCTGGAGAATTCTTTCGCGTCATTGAAAGGGAAAGAGAATATTTTCCATCTTTGAAAGATTATTAAATCCACATAAAATACATTTATGCGATACATAGATTTCTCTTAGAATGGCTTCTATGCGAATATCATTAAAATTAGAACAAAAGAGATGAACTTGATAATTAACTTTAGAAATAGTAAATATTTTTAAGTCAAGGGGAAAAACTTGGAATTTGCAAGAGGAAACGAAAGAGCGGAGAGTTAAAATAAAATATTAAAATTTACGTGGGAAAACAATGCAATGCAAAAAATTTGATACCACAATCTAGATTAATTTTTATCTTCATTATTTTTAGCAGAAATGCAGTTATTATGAACTAAATGTTATAGCGAAATTATGTTTTTTAAAGATCGATAATTAACCTCACCCCATGTAAAGACATTCGAAGTAAAGAAAATGAAATTTAAAATATCGCTGAGTATTAATGGATAGATGACATGTTGTACACTTGATAAATCTTAATTGAAAATCAAAAGCATCAATTACTACTAGATACTTTGACTTCGAGAAGAAGAAGGAACTAAAGACCGAAAACGTGGCGGGTTTATATGTTTTCTATATGTTCCAGAAGACCTTTTGTGGTCCACGAAAACTGAATCCTTAAAAAGAAATTTTTTTTTACTACATGCGTAGGATCTCAATTGAGTATCCTTGCAGGTTCAACTATAAAAACTTGATCGGAACATTTAGGATTCTCTATAAATACAATTTCTCCTACGGTAAAACAACGGAATGTTTTTTTTTTTCCAACTAATAAACTTTAATATTTTTTCCGAAATCTACTCCTCTGATCTTTCAGAAATTTTGATCGAAATTTCACTTGTTTTTAAAATTTGGCAAATCACTTAAGTCTAAGTCAGTGACATCAAAAGACGAGTTATTCATCAAAAACATTGCAGGTGTAATCGCCATTAAATCTTTATTGTTTTAGAAGGTGTAAAGACAGGTCTATGTGCCATATAATAACTATCATTCTCAATTTCATCCTCTGGGACCTTTTCAATGATTTTTAATTTTTCACAAACTTTAAGCATATTTACTTACCTATCAATACAGTTCTTCTCATTAATTCCTTGACACATTCGCTTATATCGCTTCACTACCAATTTTTTATTACTAGGTAATTTTTTCTCAGTCTTAAATGGCAAAGACAGTTCAAATCAACCATCTGGAAGCACCTTTAAACTATTCCCAAAATAATCAGTTGCTTCCACATTGTATAATTTTCCTTTGAGACTTTCAGCTGGATCTCTAATACCGATAGTTTCAAGATCCCCCATTTCTTTTGTATAAAAAGTAGACAACTGCGTGCACAACACACTAACCGTGGATTTCGGTACTTGTTTTTTGTTTATAACAGACACAGACATATTCCTATAATTTCTCTTAAACCCTTCTTTAATTTTACCCATTATAGTATATCCTAACTTTGTTTCAACGCTATTAAATCACATTCAACTGCAATGTTCACACCTGTTAAGATAAGCCCTACACCATTGACAATAAGATAAGCAAATATCAAGCACTTCTATAAATTTTTCTTTCAGTTCTGCTATTAATTTTTAATTTTAGGCTAAATAGAACATATTTTGTTTGTGGAAAGAACCTGTGTATTGCAAGAAAAAATCACTTTTTAAGCATTTATTTGTATTTGATAGAGAGAATGTGAAACCCTTAGTGGTATCTTTTTACTCTCCTAAGGCACAGGTCTGAGATATGATATGCAAGGCTGACTCAGCCTTTCATACCATCAGTGGGTAGATAAACTGAGTACAAAAGCATGGTTAGGCGTTAAGCTGGCCACCTAATCTCTACATATGCTTCTCACCCCAGGGTCTGTCGGTCCAAAATGACAATGTAGGCCTTGGTCCACATGGGCTGTCGTGCCACAAAGTTTAATTTTTAGAGAGAATGTTTCGTGGATGCTGTCACCTTTCCCCAAACAAATCGCGAGCCAATGTTTGTTTTGTAACTGCAATTTTTCAATTGTCCTTCTAGTATTATATGAATTTTCACTAGCGATATCTAGAAGGCAGCGCTCTCTATCCGTATTACATATTTTAAGTATGACTATTTGCAAATATATATTTGTTTCTTCTGACTGATTAGAAACACTATTACCTATAATTGCAAAATTATTATCAGACTCCTTATTTTCTATAACGCTGGCCTCCGTTTTAGGACATAACAAAATATGATGAAATTTACCCCCACAAAAACTTCGCTTTATTATTTTATTGCTGGAAAATAGGGCTGAATGCTTTTCTGTAAAACATTTAAAAACAAGCTCCTTTTTTCATAAGAATATTCTCTCTATCATTTAAGGACATTTTATGGTCTAAAAACATTCAGAACTAACATGATTTTTTTTTCAAACAAAATATACACTTAACTTAGACAGGCCCCTCTCCCTTACATGAATTAACCAAAACAGCATTTAGTTGTAAAAAGAGGTGCATCAATATCACGATCTGATACTTTCCTTTTCGGCGCTCCGATCCCCGATTGGGCGAAAAATATCATTTCTTTACTCTGCACTTCCGCTTTTAGGAAATTCATTAATCGTTCCAGTGAACGAATGCTTGCTTCAGTTTCCTTACAAATGGATGATTCGTCTGTTTTACGGCTTCTTTCCCAAACTCGCAATACACGTTCAGACTAGCAGAACTTTATATGGGGTTCAAAGAAATCTGTGAATTTTTCCTTTTTTCTTCCCAAACTCTCCAGCACTATCAGTTTGCTTTCGAGTAAATCATACAGTTCAGGTAATCAACTTTTTCTTTACTGGCCGCATTTTTCATCACCTGTTTAGAAGGTCTCGAACACAAATTTGAACACGAGTAGATCTTCACAACCAAATCTTTCTTTAACACAGATGCCGTATAATCCAGAATGCCAAATTTTGATTTTGGTGACTTTTTGGCGAATTTTCTTATGTATCTGGCTACATGGTTTTTATTAGAACTGGCCATAGATATAGAAACCTATAAGAAGTATGCAGAAAATTCTATTTTAGCACCCCTAGTATTTACGTCATCGCGCACGTGACAGTACGTTATCTTGGCAACATTTCGATATCACCGAAAAAAAAAAAAAAAATCTGAATTACGCTTCCTGGATTATACGGCATCTGTGCCCTTTCTTTCAGTTGCAGAATAACTTTGGGATAATTTTTCCGAGTGGGTGGATAACTCTCTATTAGAATAGTTGCTCTCGATTCAGGTACTGCACTTTGTAGTAAATACTGAACTTTATCTTCACCAGGAATATTGCTGTCAATGTGGATTTTAGAAAATTTTATGTCCAAAAGGCTAAGGAATCTTTCTTTTCACCTGACAATCCTTTCAAATTCAAACGCGGAGTAATTTAAATTTTCGTATTTCTCCTGATGAGTCTTCTTTTGGTGCAGCTGAATTATTATTAATTTTTGTTTCAAGTTTCGTTAAGACTTAAAACAAATATTACTGAAAATCTATCTTGGTATTCTTCGTCCTTTAAACAATCATCTTCATATTGTATCTCCTCGCTTTCATTTTTTTAAAAAGAGATTGAGAAATCATCTGTTTCACTGTCTCCATAAGCGAGAGAATTTATCCAGTAACTGTTTTTGGAAAAACATATTTCATCTAATGAATTGTCTTTTTTATCCAAAGCTGTTTCAACATTATTTATACAGTAATAGATTGTCTTAACACTTTTCTT
The DNA here is from genome assembly GCA_030067965.1 of Latrodectus elegans. Classification (NCBI taxonomy): domain Eukaryota; kingdom Metazoa; phylum Arthropoda; class Arachnida; order Araneae; family Theridiidae; genus Latrodectus; species Latrodectus elegans. The sequence goes on from CM057819.1 coordinate 21,457,964, forward strand.
TTCTTCATTTCTGTCTCCATAGTTTTTATGTGTCACGGACGCCAGAAAAATATATAGAATCTCAATTCAGTATCCTTGCAGATTCAGTTATAAAAACTGTAACAAAATATATATTATTACGCGGGTTATTATTATATTATAATAATAATCTATTATATTATAGCGTTATTATTAATATTACGCCTCAAAGTCCTTCACATTCACAAATTTTACTAAGCAGAGCTTTAAACTAAAAAAAAAAAAAAAATTTACAATCGCTATACTCTTTCTCTCTTCTAAGTTAAACTTAATTACAAAACTTTTTGGCTTAAACTTTTATTTTGAACGACAAATTTTAGGATTTTTAAATGGAAAATTTGAAGTTCCGAAAATAGACAAAGTTGAATTGTTTTTCGATATTCAGCATCATACAGTTAGGAGGACGTAACACTCTGTGCAATTCTAATTTCTATTTCTCTTCATTTCAGTATGTACACAATTAATATTAATTTATCAATGATTATTGTGTACATTTCACAAGATGAATTGTAACTCTTGTTTACTTTCAATTTCCCTGTAAACAGTAAGTAAACAATTTCGTCCACAAGGATCTGGTGACATCATAGAAAAATATCAAATTTATAAATGTAGAATTCCTTACGTTAATTATTTCACTTAAAGTTCTAATATGTAATTGATCGTATGAACTATTTCAAAAGATCGGTGGCAAGTTTTGTATCAAATCCACTAAAAACATATTCAACATAAAACGTTAACAAAAACTATGAGATGCTATTGCGAAGTAATTGAAGAAGTTTTATGAGATTTTCTTATAAAAGAAAACGAGACAACATGCTCTGTTCTAGTGGCGCAACTGAGGACAAGGAGTCGTCACATTTGCTTTATCACAGATTTGTTCTCGTCTTATTATGCCTTTACCACAGATCAGATTGCCACATGTACGTTTACTCAAAAAGCTGTTGCGTGAATCTTCGGGACGTCGGAGGTTAGAAGTCTTCTGGGTCTTTCCTTGTTTGCTGCTGCTGTTGATCCAACCAGTACCTAGCCTATAGCTGAGCTTTACTAGTTAGGTGGAAGCAATCGGATTTCGTCATTTTGAAACATGGACAAAACAGAAAAACTCCAATGTTTGACCCGCCACTCTCAGAAATATCACTTTGGTGGACATTGCGACCAGGACTTATTCAACGAGCCGCAACCACCTTTAGCGAAAAGGACGGACCTTCAGTTTATTCGAGTTTCAAACTCGCTACTTTTCGAGACCCTCAAGCCATTTCACTGCGGCAACCCCATTGCTTTTCCGTTCCCATACCTTGGTACATAAATATTATTAATCAATCAGGATATTTACTTTTTCAAGACATACTCTCTTCCATCTTGCGAACTTCGTCATCTAACGACATTGTTTCTGCCAAATCTTTTTTAAGTGGTTTGACAAATTACCACATAAAATTTACCAAACGACTTCCTTGGTGCTTACTGTAAGAGCGTCCTTTAGTTGCATTTGCAAATCTCCAATAAATATCTAGTTGATATAGCAACAAAACTTAAAGTGCTCTTGAAAAAATTTCGAAGTTATAGTAGCTGAAACACGCTTTTAAATATTGCATTTTTTTTTTACCTAAAGTTATTTCAATATAAAATAACTTGTACAACATGTGACAATGTAAAAAATTACTATTATTAAACTTTTGTATACATTTTTACTATTATTTAATATAATGTATGTTTTGCCGGATTGCGAACTATTATATATATATTTTTTGTAACTTTCATTGCAGAAATAAAGATATGCCTTGGCTTATGATATAGATACTTTATCTAAGATATCAGAGGGAGAAAAAAGTTGCAAGAACGTTTAGAAAAAGATTAAAAGAGGTCTTATAATTTATTGTGTTTTGTGATCTCATGGATTTGTTAAAAACTCTCATGGATCTCATGGATTTGCTTTCCGAAACATATTGGAAATACTTTGTTATCTTCTTATTTTTGTGTACGCAAGGTAAGAATAATGAAACGATACTCTTTTAATCAATTAAAAGACAAATTTAATAACTACTTTTAACGTAATCTAGAGAAGTTCTTTTTATATCTCATTGTTTGTGTTCCTTATTACCGAAAAATTTAACAAATGTGAACGATGATCATTTTTATATCACTTATCACGTTTTGTTTGAAAGATACATGATATGCGTTTTATTATTCGCAACAGCAATGTATAACGTGTTATGAGATATATTTATGATTTTTGTTCTCTTCTGTTGAAGAATTCAATTTATGTGAACTGCGAGAAGTACATTCGCATATTTCATGAGAAAATCGTATGTTTGTCATAAAAGATCTTTCCTCATTTTAGAAGATCTTCCTCAGTTCATTTTCCCCTGCCGTCATGCCAGAACGAACCGTTAACAGATCGCCAGGGCTCACTTTACGATTTAAAACTCATTTCGAATCAGAATCCAAAATAAGAATCAGTTCCACGAATTGAAGGTCAGAACATCAATCACTCAGAATTATTGTTCGAAGGACTTGAAATAGTTGTCTCTCTTCACAGTCTCCTTTTCTTTCAAATCATTTTCTAAAGTTTGTTCTGAGCTGTTACAAGTATTCACCCCTGAAATTGGCATCGAAGCCACAAATGGTTGAACCAGGGTATAGATTCATGTATTTCGATATATAGGGAGTAACTATATACCTAGGGGTATATGACTTTGGAACAGAAGAATGCATCATCATATGCTTATTCATTAGCGTTTTTGAATCATTTTGCAGCTTACTAAGAAAAACTAGGGTAAAAAATGGTGCAGGTTATTAATTTCTTAATTGATATTTTTACTTGTATGTGTGTGCTAGTCTAAGTATGTACTATAATCGGGAAAAAAATCTTTACAAAAGTTTATTTTTTCAAGTTCCTAGATTAGGAAAATGCATTTTCTATTTTCATCACTGCATCTGTTTTTTGACGTGTTAAGCGATGTAAAATATTGCGTACATATTAAATCATACCTCATTGGAAAATACTCGATTTGGCTGCGTACAGGTGAGTACCTTGAAATAAACTACATGTGATGCTGCTTACTTAAAAATTTTTGCAATCCGAGGAAAGTAAGTAGACAAGTAGCCAAGATTCATTCTGGCTCAGAATAATGCAATTTTGGACAGTGAAGAAGTAGGCCCGGGACGCAGTGAAAATACTGAAATTTACTTTGTATGTGTGTGCTAGTATGTATAAGCATTTTTGTCTTCAATAAGGGAAGTAAAAAAATACATAAGCGTTTTATAATGAACAAAGAATTACATTTGTTTCATAACCATTAATTACGAAACCAGAATTCGTATTAAATATAATGATACAGTCATTTTATGAACATTAAGTGTTTTGTTTTATTTTTAAAAATATTCCTTTTTAGACTTGAAATTCTTGAATGCATCCGAATAAGAAGCTATTCATTTACCTTTCAACACAAAGACTGTATTTTATATTTTTCATTTTCCCATAAACATCTATTTATAAACTTAGTAATTTTATACATTTGAGATATGCGTCTATAACATGATAATGCTTTAAATATTAAAGCTGGAACACCTTATTTTAGAAGAAATACTTTGATAGAGTTTGATGCTGTAGACATACGTTTTTATGAATCTGTAATTGGTGAACATTCAGCATTTTTCGAATAGATGGCTTGTCGAAAAAAAAAGTGGTCCGATTGATGCAATTATTTTAATTTCAACTGACTAACTGAAACTTCGAAAATATATCGTTTCTTTAAACTCATTTTCATGAACATTTGTTTTTGCGCCTTTATTTCTTTTACCATCTAGACATCTTCCGTTTTTTTATTTATTTTTTTATAGTTTCATTGAGAAAAAATTGGTTTCCACTGCAGTATTGACACTAATTTCGGATTGCAGGGCTTATATTAAAATCGCTGATATTTTTAAAGCAACTTCGCCCATCTTTCACCCCATCCATGGAAGTATGATCAGTAGCTTGCATGCTTTGAGGTACTTTTGCTAGGAGTCAATTGGAATCACCTCAAGTTGACATTTTAGACACTCGTCAGTTCTAAGTAGAACAAACAACACTCTGATGTTTCTTAAAATGCAAACTTAATGAAGGAAACCAAGAAATTTACCAGAAGGTTTGAGTGAAGATGAGTCGCTCATCCACGAGCTTAGACAAAGATACTCGAATTTTCATTACTGAACATTTTGAATGAAGAACTCAGAAATGATTTTCATGTAAGATAGATAGGTATTAAATAATTGAGAACAAAAATGAAGGTGGACATCAAACAAGAAAGACCGTCTGTAAAATAAACAGATGAATGGCTAACTAGAATGAGGGATTTTTTTTTAAAAAAAAATATAATAATAATACGGGAATGCTTTCCTATATAATAAAATGAAAGTAAGTGTTTTTTAACATGTTATTTGCTGCAGAAAAATATAAGGGATTATTTTACTGGATTCTCCCTCAATACAATGAAAGTAATTGTTTTTTAAGCATGAATATTATTTTGCTGTTTTTTCATGTATAGTACATATTAAATATTATTTTTCTAACGGTGCATTAATTATGAACAAAAATAAATTTGGTAAGAAATTAGTTCCAAGGTTTATAGAGTTTTTCCTATTTTAGAACTTCTGATTTTTAGAACTATTCCACCACTAGTTTGTAAAACCGAGTATCTGATACTATAAGATCGGCAGGCGTTAAGAATAAGGAACTGGATGCGTGATTTGTCGCCAATTTTAATGAACTTCATTGTTAAAACATTCGTTTGAGCAAAGACGATTGTCCACAGCACACATTTCTTCATTTAATAATGCATCTTATTAGCCGGGGGAATTTTTCTCCAGTAGGAGCTAGCTATGTCACAAAAAAGAAGAGTAAAATAATCAGTTACGCACTCAAAGCCAACTCTCCAATTTTGAATTCGATATTGAAAAGAATGATAAAATTTAAAGTTATATAATAATTATAAATATTTGCCTTCAAATTTTATATAAATTCGAAAGAAGTGAAATCTAATTTTGTTATGAAATGAAAAATCAAAATCACAATAACTGATGCATAAAAACAATTAACATTGAGTAGGAAAGCCTCATAAATTACTTCATCGTTAGATTATAATATTTAGTCATTTTTGTAATAAAAAGAAATAAAATTCTTATTTATTACTTGAATTATGATCATTTTAATTACCTTCAATTTGGTTTACAAATGTTTTAAAAAAGTGCACACACTCAGCTATAAAAACGACATAATATAATATCGGAAATCAATCTGAAAAATGAAACTGAGTTTCCTCAATTTTTTTGTGAACATTGCATCCAGATGGTGTAGTTAAACCAAGAGTTTAAGTTGATTTAAAACGCGCAGTTATTATTGATAACTCTTCAACAGCATCGATTATCAGATTCTTCCTTCTAAGTTATTTGATAACTTCCTTTACAATATAAATATTATCTTAATCTAATTCCAAATTGCATCCTAATTTAACATTAAAAATTGGGTTTCCTTCGAGTTCGGAAATGAAATCGCATTACTAACTGAATGCAAAAATATAATTTTCAGCCTCGCTTTTTCTCTCTAACTCACTTTTTTTATTTCATTATATGCTAAAAAATAGGGCAATAAAACTAAATAATTTTTTTAACGAATTTTTTAAATTTAAATAATAATATTTTCAATTGAATGCAGGAACTTTTCGTAGAAATCGGTTGGGGCATTCCTGATTAACTGCCAATCTAGTGCCATTTCCTCCTTGCGGTTTTGATGTGAACCGATTTTCCCATTGCAAGAACTGCTGCATATGTAATTAAGGCTGTTTAAATATGTCCTTCATGTGAAACAGCAGATAGGTTAGTGATCTATCGTGTTTCCGGGACTTATTTCGGAATACCACCTTAGCAAACAGTGCCATTGTTTTAAACCAGGATCAGGTGTCTATCGGGGTGGGTGCTTCGGAGTTTTCTACGCATAAATACGACTCACTATACAATTTACGAGATGGGTATTAAAATGCAACTGTTAGCTGTTAGGGTGCCCAATTCGCAAAATCGAATGTCTTCATTTTCATTCCAACCAGTGGACTAAGCTTGTGGAACCATGAACGTTTTTAGCATGGCAGCTCGCCAATCACAACCACTATACCTTACATCCAACATAAATCATTGATAGCAATGTGCAGAATAGTTTCTCCCTGCCGGCACACATCCTTTGCTTCAGATAAAAAGTATTTAAGTGAAAGAGAGATTAATTGTTTCACAATCATTTCCAGTGAATACCTCCTCTCATTTAAGTCTCATTCAAACTAACCTCTCATTTACTAACACTCGTGATTTTGCAAACTAGTAACTGTTCCGATACATTATCCCATAGATGTAAATGATGATGATTTTAATTCTCATTTCTTTTTCTACCATTAAATTTTGAAAATTTTTTTTTCTCCGCAAACTCCTTATCATGCCTTTTTTTCTTTCCTTTTTTTAAATCGTTATTCCACTTTTTATGGTTGAATTAGAATCAACATTTTTATTAGAAGACAATCACAGCTCCTTCAAATTGTGAATAGCTAATTACGCTGTTGGTGATGAAATTTGGGATTTCTTAAAATAGTTCACGTGGGATTTCTCCCAGAAAATCTAATTAGGTAATCCTTTCCCTATCTAGTTACCGTCTTACAGCATCAGAGTATAATCGGTGATTTCAAATGCAAATAACGTTAGGTAATTCTGCAAGGAGTGATCATGGCTTGATATTGCCTGATAAAACTCATGCAACACACTTGTCCCTATGTGCTGGAATGATGCTGCAGAAAAAACGATATCAAGCTTCATTTGACAAACTGCCTTTTTTTTTCTTACTAACGTAACGAAGAAAAGCAAAAGCAATCAACTGACGACTTGAATGAAGATGAATTGCTCATCCATGAACTTCGACAAAAAAACTAATGGCTGCCCGAAATTTCATTTCAGAAGCTTTTGAACGCAAAATCAGATGCAATTTGTAATTAAAAACTACAGGATAATTAAAGGGTTGAGGAGATAATAAGAATGAAAAGATTTTCTCCAGATATTTAACAAGAAGGAAATAGTTGTTCTAGTGTGTGTCAAAATAAAGGGAATGATGTCCAACAAGATTGAAGTTTTTTTTTTTTTTTTTTTTTTTTTTTTTGTGTTTAGAAAAATAATAGTAAAATTCTATAATACTATGAAAAAAGAAAAAAAATTTACTTTTAAAAAATGTAGCTTTGAAACGAAAATAATTAGTGAATACTTTCCACATTTTTCATCAATGAAATGAAAGAGAATTTTTTAAAATATGAATTTTATTTTGTACGTGTTTCTTATACACAGCGTATAGTAAATAATTTATATTAGATGGTAGTTTATTTATAAAATAATTACAATTTGGAAGTAACAAAGATTTTACAGCTCAAATTCAATTAATAAATTTCAGCTTCATTACAGAGAAATGTTTTTAGACCTTATCATTATGGTGGCGCGCAGTTTTCGTTTAATAATCGATTTGACTGTGCTTTTTCTTGTAATTAAATATCCTTTTTACTTTTAAAAAATGCTCATATTTAACTAGAAGAAAGGTCCAATCGATTGTTAAACAATTGTTCTCTTGTTTTCAACTGAGCAATTCATGCTTTAGGATCCCCTCCCCCATCCCAACCACTAATTCTTGCAGTGCTCCGAAATCTCAGTAATCCTCTGGTTCCATCAGAATAAGCTTTCGTATGTCAAAAGCGGCAGCACACTGTAATTCCAAACTATGAAGCATGCATCCCACGTATTATGTTTCAATCTTTGTTGCATGCATAAAAGTGAACAGCAGAAATGCTTAACATACGGAGCAGGGATGCCTCCTTCACTGTTGAAGGAGAGATTCATTGCACATAAGAGATTAATTATACATATCGGATTATAAAAGAATGAGATTGATCCTGATAAAACATTCGATCACTCCAAAAAACGCTATACTGAAAGAACAGGTCAAATTTCCATCAGGTATAATATTCAGCTACCGGTGAGAAACTTAAGAGGTGCAGGTGCCAACTCGGTGTTAAACCCATTACTTGATCAGGATTAAAAAATTATATGACTGGTAATGTTGAAGTGCTCCGGATATGAAATTTGGTAGTGGAACAAAAATAAATTAAAAAGCCATATGATTCATCTCACTTCATTGTCAGCTAAATTTCTTTCTCTACTTAATGGAAATAAATAAATTTATAAGCAATGTGCATAAAGTTGAATTAGTGAGCGTAGAGTTAGGTATAAGCAATTTGTCAAAGCATAGCGAAATTATTCAGTTTACTTTCATTTATAATAATCCTAAAAATGTTTTAAAGATCTAAAGTAATCCATACTTACATCAAATATTGCTTTGAAAAATTCTATTAATTGTCGCAGTAATGTTGGTACAGAAATGCGTCTTTTTTCAGATCCATTAAATTGTGGGTTTGAAACTGTAGTAAACTGGGGCACAGAAATAAAGACCAGAAAGTAATGAATTTTATTTAAATCCAGCCGAAGATTTGTTGTGTCACTCAGGACAAATGTACAATAAAGGGTAGATCACAATGTCCACCAATTGAAGTAATATTTCTGAGAGTAGCAAGTCAAAACTACAGTGTTCTACTTCATTCCAAGTAACGAGAGACACCCAATTTTGAGGGTTGCAATTTCATATCTACTACACGTAAGCCATCGCTTTGTCCCTTGCTCCAAGTGCTAGCAGCATAGACAATTCTTCAAGCATTAGAAATAAATAAATGTTAAAGGTTTGTCACCTCTCAGAATCGTATACGAAACAGAGCAGAACAGCCCATGTCTCCTCACTGGTGTGATGTGGAAAAGAAGCCACAGTGTTCTTTTCCTTTAAGAGTTGCTCAAAATAATGAGGCTCTTGGCAGTGCTCAGCAGAAAGAGTCATCCAGAAACATTTCCCAATAACGGATTCTAACAATGGTATGGATTCTTAAATATTTTACATCAAATTACATTTAAAAAATAAAGAAACACGGCATTTAGTGAAGTATGATGGGAAATATGCTATGTTTATTAGTTCTCTCGAATTTTAATTCTCTAAAATAGTAATGTTTCCCCATATTTGAATCACATTCAAAGTTAGCCTTGATGGATATGGTTTTGTCCGTTATATTTTGTATTGAAATTTTTCGAAGTTCGTTTCTCCCGGTTTGATAGTTTTTCCATGCAAGGTAAAGCTTTCTTTTTCACATGCGAAATGATCAGCTTTCATCCAGAAAGATGAGTGTGGCCACATAAATGTTTCAAGCAAATATAAACTTCAAGCAAATATCCCTACACCAAATATAAACTCATGGAACACTGAAATGTACATGCGAAATTTTAAATTCTGTATAAAACATATTTATTTTTTAATTTGTTTCCTAAACTTCAATTTTTACTTTATATGCGTTACAGCATTTTCAGTTCATGAAACTGACAAGCGATGATGCTCTCACATTTTGTCTCTTACATCGACAGCAACTCAAGAAATGGCTTCATTTACGCTCATCTGTGCCTAGTGGTAGGGCAGGTATCCTAAAAGCGAAAGGTCCAGGATTGGATCCCAACTATTATTGAACAATAGGAGATATATTTCGCCCTCCTGCTTGCACGTGTATTGTGGAATGTGTTTTACATCCTCCTTTGCGACAAGTGGATATTGCCCGTTATCTATAGAAAGCCATCCTAGAAACCTATTACATAATGGACGTTAAGGTGCAGCCACAGGTCGTTAGGTTGTCCACTTTGCTGCGTCCAAAGGCGCTTTTATTTATTTATTTACTTTTGGAGGTGGGATTGCTGAAACGGAATGAATGCGGGAGAGTTTTCCGAAAGTGAGGGGTGTCCATTACACATCAAGGATTGTTTCGCATTGTCAGTATGCTCCAATTACCAGTAACGAGAAAAAGAATCTGCAGTGAATGCAGAATACAGTCGCACTGCATATCTCTCCTTGGTTCATTGAAGATAAGCCAAAGTTTCATATTGGAGAAAAGGGATGAGAGGGAAAATGTCAAAATGAATTTATGAAACAAATACATCTCTAGAAAATGATGCGTTTCTTCGAAAATTGAAAGAAATTTGAAGAGTTGACAGGAAACCTAGTGATATCATTTGGAATCTCCGAATCATCCGTGACAAATGAGCAAATGTGGAAATTAAAAATTTCAAGTTTTATTTATTAAATTTTTTGTAAGATTTTATTTCTCTCTAACTTTTATTTTTATTTGTTTACATAAAATCAAGCTGAATAATATAAAACTTTTACAGGTAGTAACAAAGTTATTATTAGAAAAGCATAATTATATACTTAGTATATGGTTACTTTATTTAATATACAAATAAAAGAATATAAATAAATTTTTATCTAAGGTAAATTGTACATTTGTGGGTTGTTAAGGGATATTATTAAATATTTTTAAATGAAAAGCATTTTTAGTTGCCATAATACTTTTATTCAGTATATAATTGAATTTGATATAATAACCTTATAAATTTAATAAATATACTCACTTACATCGCATATCTAGGAAATTTTCATATACAATTACGATTTAAAAAATTATAAAAAATAATGGGTTGTAGAAAATGTGTACATTTTATTTTTTATTTTTTTTATTTTTATTATCAAAATTTGTTTAACCTCTTTCACAATATTCTGAAACATTTTCTATGTACTTCTGCGAATGTTTTTCTCAAATGTTTAAAACATGTTTAAAATTTGTTTTAGGGAGTAATCTTTAGAATACTTACCTTATTTATTCAATGAATGCAAATTAAACGATGAGCACGAGGATGTAAGGTCTATCGTGAGAATGAGAAAATATTCCACAGTACCATTTTTAGAAAATGCAGTGTTGGAAGACGTACTTTGAAGAAAATGACAGCAGTATGAGAGGGTGCAAAAGCCGTCAGTGTACAAAATCCATGTGCTTGCATACTGATGAGAAAAAAATCCATAGTGGCAAACCTACTAGTTTTCTTCCCAGATTTCAGGTAGTTTTCGTGGAATTACTTCGCCAAAGAAAACAACCTGGTTTTCGAATAACTTGTTCTTTTTGTACTTGCTTCCTCTTTCACTTGATTGCCCAGTTATTTCTGCATCAAGAATAGAAATTCATAGCCGGACAATGCATATTAAAAATCAAGTTTCATAACCGGACATGGTTTATTTTGAAAAGGATGCAAAAGCCTCTTTCGGACTGCTTGAAAACGTAATTGCTTTAGGAACTAATTCATCGTGGCAACATATTAAATGCTTTTTAACTGCTTGATAGAGAAACCCAGTGACAGAGAAAGTTCAACAATAATGTCTCCTTTACTACGGATAATCTATTTGGATCGATTTGTTAATCATTGATCAATCAGATTGTTAATCATTTTCGATGATTTTTCTAACATTTTTGAAATTTGTTAACCAATCAAATGTTATTGTTTTTGTTAAAAATTAGTGGGAAACTTTTCCCAACATTTCAAGTGCTTTTGTATCATAAATTTCATTAAGAAAATTTAATTTATATTCTTGTCAAGTACTTGCCATTTCGAAGGAATGAAAATCTTTCTCTTATTAAAAGTTAATGTATTTAAGAAAATTAAAATTAAATACCTTTCTGTTATAAAAATATTTGTCAACTATATCAGTTACAGATAAAATTTTAGTAACGCGTATTTCGGTTTCTTTTTGATACCAGTTCTGCGTGTGTGGTAGTAGATGGAAGGTAATACTGTTTCAATCATTCTTCAACCATTCATTCAAATTAAGATTGCGCTTCATAAATATAATAATATCATCAAAAGGCGTTACATAATTTTGTATCTAAATAGCATTAAATCCTATGGTGCATTTTAAACAATACCAATGTGCTTGCTTATTGATGCAAAGAAAAAATTTTGCTGCATATTTTTTTGCAAACCACGAATCAGGGGCAATGAATACAGGGAATCCGCAACAAAAGAAGAAAATACCTTCGGTACATATGAGCTGTGACGGCAAAATTTTTTTTTAAATACTTGGCTATTGTTAATTTTTGGGAGTAGATAGTCATAAAATTAAAAAAAAAATATTTGGCAATTTATTATATTCTTCAGAAATTATTTCTTCAAAATGTTTCATTAATATCAAACTTAAATGAATGAATCCGTTCAGGACAAAGAAATTAATTTTCTATCATTCACTAAGTTTTCATTCTTTTTCTTCTCTCTAAAGTTTGAGCTCAGTTGAATTTTCGGTGAATAATGTATGAGCTCTTTGCATTTTTGGCAAGAGCGTATAGTTTTATAAGCGTTTTCGAATCGTATGGGAGTCGAACTCATGAGTTAGTGAAAGGCAGAGAGCTAGTCATAAAGGAATCAGTTTAGTTTTCTAGGGCCACAGTTTGTAGGCGTAAATGCTATAAATAAGCTTTACACCTGGTATATACTAACCTGGAAGTAATCCAACGTTTTTTGGTGATAAAAGGATAAATAAAATTTTTGATGAAGATAATAATCTCTTCATCGGGGCAATATAAAAAAAAATGCTATACGGAAAGAGAAATCACATGATTTCTTCCGAACATTTTCCTTTTCTCATAAAAAAAATTAGCATTTTTTAATTAAAATTATTAATTATTTTAATTAAAATTATTAATTTTATTAATTATCATTTAAAATTAGCAAGTTTTTTCTTGAATCGGAATTTATTTAATACTTAAATCTACCATATGGTATGCAGTATTAGGCAAACATCTTATTTATTTACTCTTATATGTTACTGACATGCAGGATCTTTGATATATAATCCTGGATTGCCACCCTGACTGTGAGTTGAATGTGTCATTTTTGAAGAATTTACTTTCATCGTCTAAGTTATAAATGTAACTGTCCTCTATGCTACTTAATATGGTAATTATAAGGACCAAGATAATTTGTTACACTGATTTGGTAGTTTTGTAGTTTTTAATAGTCGACTACTACGCATTATCTACTACAAAATTATACTTCAGCAAGCACAATTTGTCCGTCACCTTGATGTGCTATAATTTTATCGCTTTATAACTTAACTGTGCCACAACATTATCGCAAAAATAAATCAAGCTCAAACAAGATGATGAAAAAAAAAATACAAAATTCACTTTAAAAGCCTACATTCACACTTATTTTCAAATAGTGTGTGTTCTAGGAATATGCATTTGAGATCAATGCACACTCGTTTGAATAGAGACATCTGCATGGAACACCGGAAGGATGAAAAAGGAACCTCGACGTGGGTCAATGAATTCTTGACAATTTCCGATGGACAGTCAATATTGATTTAAATGATCTGCGATTGAACTTTTCTAACGATATCACGGCATATAAAAAAATCATTAATTACTTCATCCGGACCGCCAGTTGTGAAGTAAAAATTCCCAAACACATGTAGTTCATTGATATTTTGTGAGAACACACACACACACAATCTTCGACTTTATTATTTTAAGTGTTGGAGTATTTCGAATTCGAAAAAAAATCACGTAATTTTCTTCATAAATGTATTTTCCAATAGCAATTAAAATTACATCTTTCCTTTTCCAGTTCGTTAGATAAATTCAAATGTGTCTTATAAATATGTATTGTAAACAATAATTTATAATAAACATTTATTTTAAAAAAATGAATATTTCTAATGTTATTCGAAAAACATTGAATGGGAAGCAAAATTATAGTTCTTGGTTTTATAAAATCAAACTAGAAAAAAAAAATTTAAAAATTTAACAAAACTTCTGTTTTGAGTGAGAAGCAATAGTTTCATGCTGGAGTGCGTAATGTCACTGCATCCCCCTCACAAACATGTGTTGGAAAAGGGGTCTTTGGAGCTTCCAACCTGTCTTGGAACTCCCCTTTAAACATGGCAAGATGAATTACAATGGTTAGGTTGACATCTACACTTTTCTTCAATCAACTTTGTCACAACAAATCAAGGATGAGATTAGTGAGTGCTTATCAAGGCGAGCATTTGCCCATTTCTAAACAATTAACTAATTTGAAAATATATCCTATGTATCATTTTCGCATGTATTTTCAAAAACTTTCGAAAAAATGCTAGTATTTCAGAATCAATTTTTAAATAATTAATATAAAATCAGTACTCGATAATCTTTGATGTCAAATAATTAAAAAAAAAATCGTTGGTTAACAGTAAATCTTTTATTTTTTGAATGAAATCCTTTTGATGGAGGAACTGCTAATGTAACAAATAAAGCGTTGATCCCAGACCAACAAAAGTAGGTCCAGTTTTTCAATGAGTGTTGGAAATTCTGCAGTTGTGCTTAAAAAACTTACTTTATTTAAACGATTTCCATCAATATATGTAGATTTCTTTGAAAAAATGTCTCACATTAAAAAATATATATTTTAATGCAAAACAATTTTTTGTCAAAATTGTAAAAATATTACGAATTTTTTAGTAAAAGCTCATAATAGTTTCATATTTATCAAATTATCAGCGTTCATATTTATCATAAAGGGGACATTACAAAAATTGATAAAAAAGCTCTCTCTCTCTCTCTAACCTCTCTTTCATATTATCTTTATTTAGGCAAATTTGAAACTATGAATTGCTTGCAGTTAACAAGTATATCTCAGTATAAAACTGTTCGATATAAAGAATAATCTGATAAAATATAGAATAATTTGTTGACAAATTTTTACGAACTATTTTATACTTAAATTTTAAAGTGGAATTTTAAAAATCAGTAAAAAGTAAATAAAACCGAAAATAAAAATATTTTTATTTATTACAATAGCTATAATAAATTTAATTTAATATTTATTTAATGTTATTTTATAGCGAAAATGACTATAATTTTTTTTTTCCAGCAAAGGAACGAGTCATTACATGGGAGATAATTTGGAACATAAAGATAGTGAGGAAATACAACAATGAGAAAATATTTAGAAATGTCAAAACGGTATACTTGATTTAAAAATTTAAAAAAAGAACTTAGTTTTAGTACCTTTATTTGTCGCTGGAGAATATAGATATGCGTGTATACATTCTAGTATAACCATTGCCAAAATTGAAATAATTTTTAAACATGAAGAGGAAGAATAGTTATTGTTGCATCAAGTATTTATGCACTTCTGTGTGAAAAAAAAATGTGTGAAGAATGAATATGAAGAACTGTTTTAAATGAAAATACAACGTCGAAAAGTTATGCAAATTCTTTTGGTTAATTGAGTCAACTTCATAATAACAAACCATTGAGGTCAGACTCGCTAAAGAACAATGGGTCGTCATTAAAATCAAAAATAAAGCAAATTGAAAGAATAATTTGCTATGTCTTCATTAAGAAGAAAATGCGCACTTTCACACTATAAAAACACGTTGTATACATGTACTATATTTTAACCTCTCTTTTCACGCATTGTGTATTATTATTAAAAAGAACTGGTAAGGAATAAATGTGTTCGGTATGGTGCGTTCGTCTTTGCTGACATGTGCATGATCGAAACTCTCACTAAAGTATGTCTACAACAGGGTCTTAAGATTGCTTACATAAAATAAGATCTCTAAGCGGTCACTTTTTTTCCTCAAGTTTGGCTGAAAGCTTCAAAATTGATTACAAACTATTCTAAAACTGAGGCAGCAGTCAAACTGAAAGTTTTGGTACTATCTATTCGATTGCATTCTAAGGAATGTAAAGATGAAGTACGCCGTAAAGTTGTTTGAACAATGCATCACTGATTCTGTTTTGTTACTTAACCATGTTTCCGCTCATCAAGAATATGGGCAATAAGTAATTTTTCTATTTACAAGAGTTCATTGTTTTCAATAGCTTATCTATCCTCTACGAAAATGTTAAAAAGAAAAACACGCTAATTTAGATCAAATCTCTATAACATTAAGCTCTTTTATTCTCATGTCGCTAGCTTAAAATTGTATTCTGCGTGCGGCATTGCTAGATTAGAATTTCGTCTTATTCTTTTTCACTAAATATCAAATGCACTGCGCATGCGTGAAAAATGGCTTAATATATGGACACCTCTTTTGCATCGCGGGACGACAGAGGCTAAATCCTGTCGCTCATTGCGTATTCCTAAAATTCAATGAGTGGAAACACGGGGAGACAATTTTGGTTAATATATATATATATATATATATATATATATATATATATATATATATATATATATATATATATATATATATATATATATATATATATAAACGTATGGATACTATAAATAAAAATAATTAAACTGACATTAAAGTCACTGATTTCCCTGCTGGATTCATAAAATTTTATTTCATATATTTACATTTTTTTACTTTGAGGAAAGAGAGCGTTGAAGAAGTTTATATTGCAAAGATTCTGCAATTTTCAATCCACTTCTAAATATAAATCCTATTTCAAGGCTTTTTATGGACTCGATTTATATTTTTATGCGGCTGCGAGAAGGGCAAATAAATGCGCGGGAAAAGAAAATCGAAGAGCCAGCCAGCCTGTCATCCTCGAAACAAAAGGAACTAAACAAAGCCTCATTAAGTACTCAGCTGCTTCTTGCTGAATCCCGTCCGCTGGAGAGAAACGACGCTTTCGGAGGCATTTTGAACCAATTACAGAAGCTGCATTCATTACGGAGCACTCGGGAAATTTACGGAAACTTGCCCCTTTTATGAAATTCGTTGAAGAACAGTAATTGGAACACAGATGAAATAGACACAACTTTAGCACAGAAATATTGACACACAGTCTGCGAAGTGTTCATTACATTTTATTGAAATTCACATTAGCAGATAAGAGGTATGCAGATAATCGAATTGCACTTAAATTAAAACAAATTGAGAGAAATTATTTAATTCAAAATTATAAATATACGATTTATACTGGTATAGATTGATTTACTTAGTAATTCACAAAGAAAAAGTATTTTATAAAATAAAAAAACTCCTCGGATAAAAAACGGACGTGAATTTCTTGAATATTTCTAGAAATGAATCAAGAAATATTCTCTGTACTCTTATAATCCAACCTAGGTAGAAAATGAAAATCATGAAACATTTGAAATTTGTGGAGACCGGGAAGTTTCGTTGGTATTTGTGACCTTGAAGTTCAACAAAAGGAGAAGCTTTGTTTACAGGACAGAGGCAATCGCAGGTGCAAAGAATATGCCCTCTCATTTTTATGAAACCCTAATAATTCTTCTGTTGGTGTGAATTGTCGTCGAATGATGAGATAATATTGATTGTCCTTTTTTTGACTGGTGCAACTATGATCGCTTGTTTTATAATCTCACGAACATAGATATAGTTATATGTACTTTAGCTAACATTTATTTTGGGTGTGCTGCTTTTCTATAATCACGAGCTTGAGATAAATATAACTTTACCGTCTGAATCTTCTGCAGCTTCTCCGGAATGCACCATGGTGCATTGCGCCTTTCTATTGAAGGATTTCGGGTTCAATTCCAGTCAGTGATAAACAACGGAAGATAGATGTTGAGTTTCTGTCTTCTGCGTGAGCA
Source organism: Latrodectus elegans (assembly GCA_030067965.1). Taxonomy (NCBI): domain Eukaryota; kingdom Metazoa; phylum Arthropoda; class Arachnida; order Araneae; family Theridiidae; genus Latrodectus; species Latrodectus elegans. The sequence continues at coordinate 21,475,505 of CM057819.1, forward strand.
TCTATCGAGGTGGGTGCATGGGAGCTTTTCAGGATTCCTAACTTGGGAAATGCGAATACGGCCCACTGTTCAATGAAAAATATTCCCAAAATGCAATTTAAGCGCTGAATATAAAAATGCCTTACCACACCCTTGAATCCTTCGTTGCCAGCTTTGCGACTTCTAAAAAACGCTTCCTAAAATTCTCTAATTTTTAATTAGACCTTTCATTTGCCACAAAAACAATTTGCGTGAGTTAATCTCTACTTGATTCTGTTCATTTTTTATTCTTTGCCGTTAGACCGTTGGGTAAAAACCGTTGCCTTGGGACGAAACTCAGAGCATGAGAAGGACTGCGTGATATAACCATTTGTGGAAGGACTTGAAGGAGACCCAATTGACTGATTACGTAAGAATGAGTGAGACCCACAGAAATGCACCTAAATTCCCAAATAAATGTAAAAGGGGGAAGAAAAGAAACACATCTGGAACTTAAGTAACACTATTATAAAATCCCCTTTAATTTTTCAGTGCCGAAACTTCTAACTTGCACCGTGGGCTGCACGCTGGAGGTCTTTATTTCAGAAATCACGAAGCAAAAGAATCCTTGGCTTTAATCAAGATTAATTGAAAAACATTCTTTATGTATTTTCAACATTAAAGTGAATGAAATAATTTAAGCGTGAATTTACAACACATTACTCTACTAATTTTCTCATTTCTTCAAGAGAAGTTATAAGTTTATATTTCTTTCGCAGAAATCAGGTTTCTTTACAAATTCTTTTCGACATTTATGTGCGGAAAATTTTTTTGTTAATTTTATTTCCTCTGCAGACGAAGATGTCGATACACACATACATAAAGTCACTGCAGTAAATTGTGCAAGGATAACGCCAGAGAATTTTCACTTCTCAATTTTTAGGCGCTTTGTAATGAAATTGCTTTATTTGACGGAAAAGTTTGAAGTCCCTTTTTCTGGCTTCGACTGGGCTATCGCGTTCTATTGGGAAAAAGCTACAATGTATAAAAGTTTCTTCAGAATATTTTGTAAACATGATACTGACTAAACTTTCATTTTTATAAATTTTGGTGAAAACAATCTGTGTTTTGACATTTCAATTTTCTTTAAAAATAATTAATACTTTTTTCTGGTTTTACATTCATGAAGGAAGCTTAAAACTTCAGTAATGTATTTTATTTTCAAAATCTTTTAAGAAGCACCGGGAAATTTTCTTTAATCTTGCTAATAATGGTGAGGCGTTATTTACGTAAAAACATCTCACATTTTCTAAAAAAGAAGTATAAAACAATTACAGTTTTGTAGATCAGTTCGTGAAAAATAGTAGTAATAATCATCTTTCTTCTGGCCCCTTAAGAATCTTATTTCTTCGCTCTCCTCCCTAAATTGAAATGGTTGCCAGGAATTTTGCGACTCTTGAGCTATTTACAAAATAAAAGCATTTTATATTTTTCATGCAAATTGAGTTCATAGTAGAAAGGGAAAAGTAGTGAATACTATAGTACCACTATTTTTGTCACCCCCTGCATAATGTGATTGTTAACAGAAATTTTTACAAAATAAAAAATGCTCTGCTCAATATTGTATTTTTCCCTGTATTGATGAAATATTTCCTTTTTGTTGCATTTTTTTTTTTTTTTTGCCTGTTTTAATCACAATATCTTCCATTAATGAAAAATATCAACTTTAAAGGACTATTTTTTTTTTTCTGTTTCAAATTTATTGTCTAACTTCCATTTTGATATAAGTTATAAAGGCGTTCTATAGGTGCATTATGCAAATAAACCAACCAAAAAAAAAAAAAAAAAAAGATCTTCACAACGTTCTTATGAAGTAAAAATAATTTTTTAATAAAGAGAATAAACCGCAAAATTAATAAAAATGTTTTAAATTTACTTGAACAAATAAACAAGTATTCTTAAACTAAAAAAATTCATTTATTTTAAATTAGAATATAGATAATGTGTTAAAAAATTTCAATACATTTTATTTTTTATGTTTTTTTAAAATTTTATTGATACAGAGTCTTAGAAATTTTATCTACCGTAATTTTTAAAAAGAAGCATCATTTACGTGCGTTACATTATTCAGAGCTGAGGCAGACACCGATCCAAAAGAGTTTGCTCCACATACTATAGTCACTGATAATATCAGAATTCAAAGATACCAGGAGCATCACCAGAAAAAGAATGCGCAGCATATGACTTGGATGACATTCAGCTTGTACATTTGCTATTACACATATATTTTCAGTGAAGAATCTGGCTTTTTTTAAGGCTTCCCAATGATTTTCTTTTTTGAAGAAATATCACAAATTAAGAAGCATTGGTATTACAGTTAAGAAGCATTGGTACACAAACTCATCTGGGGTAAAACCTGCAGCAGCCTGATATGCCTTACATTTTCTGACGGTTTCCTATCCTCTTAATCCAAAATGCTTCTAACACCAGGGCTTCCGCTAAATACATTTTAGAGTTTTTGGTTCTCTTTTGGGAAGAGATTTCTTCTTGTCTTCTATTTTTGAATAATTCAAGGATCTGGTCTAACTTCGTTATACTGGGTTGGAGATTATCAACAAAAAAAAATTTTTTTTTAAATTCGATTTAGCATCATCTTATTGTGTGATAATTTTAAAAATATGATATGAGCGGATAAGCACATTCGTAAAAGTAGGGCAGTCTATAGTTCTTAATGCTTTTGGTTCAGCGAAAGGGTTTTGAAATTCATTGTACAGTTCTGAACCCGCGAAGAGACATGAGCAACGAGTGACAAATTATCTGTCTTTCAAAACAATTTTTATTTTAAGTTTTCATTTTATACATTTTTCTTAATAGATAAGTGATATATCATAAAATATGAGTTCAAGATTTAGCCGCTGTGACGTCATGGGGAAGCTACTCGCAATTTAACTTAGCGTGACTTTTCCAAATCAATTGTTTTCCAATGATTTCTCTTATATGACGCGTCTTTTCTTCCAGAAAATATATTTCTCAACTAAATAAAGAAGTTCGAGACAATCTGTAAGCTTATCATTTAAAGATTTTTCTATGTACTGGGACAATATCGAATTTTAAGTTATAGCTGAGAAATGTAACATAAATATACAATAAAATCAACTAATATCCGAATAAAAAATAGTATTTCTGCTTTTTTTTCCACCATAAATCAAATTCTCTTTTTAAATATCAAACTCAGATATTTAAATATGAATATTATAAGCACTTTTTAAAAGTTAACTGATAAAAAAATTTTAAAGTTTATTTCGTATCAATGAATAAGATTTCATTCTCCAGGAAATTTCTAATTTGGGTGCTTTACTATAGTTATGCCCATTTTTTCGCCCCGTTTTTTTCTCCAAATCATTTTTAATATATCAATAGTAGATGAAGAATAAAAATTTAATTTCCTTAACAAAAAGAAAAAAAGTGTATTTAAATTTATATTTACCTTAAAATTAGACTTTTTTATATTTCATATTAATTAAAAATCTAGTTTTTGTACGAAAAAATAATATACATCATTTTACTGTCATTCATTTATATTTATAGTACATCATTTTATGTGTTTTCAATAAAACTGTTTATCCCGGTGCATTTGATAATTTTTTTATGACGCAGAAGTGACATTTTTTTTTAAAATTTAAACAATTAAAATAAGAATTAATTCGATCTCTATACTACTTTACTATTACTATCTATAATATTAAATTAAGGTGCACATCTGTAAGAGTGGATTGTTGATATCCTGATGGGTCCGAAAAAACGTGTTTGCATAATTTTAATAACTCCTAATTAACGCTGAAAATTAAATACGAATAACATTTTTGAATTAAATAATGCTTAAAAATGGAAAAAAATTTTAAAATTGTAATTTTGAGAAAAAAATTGAATTGATGTGTACCTATTAAATCAAATGTATAGCTTTTGATGTAAAAATAATGGTATGAATGTGTGTGTGTGTGTGTGTGTGTGTGTGTTTTTGATATTTATACAATCATAAGAATAGGAATGCCGCAATTAAATAATGGATGTGAGGTACATGCTTCTTCCCACAAAGAGAGAAACGATGGAAAACGTGATACACAATTTTATTTTTTGAGTAAAAAATGCATCGTGTGAGAATGAGATACTCTAAAATATTTCGTGAGTTATTTCAATGAATTGCTTACATCTTTTAGAAACTAGTTGAAAGTATGGTGTTACTGTCATGAAGATATACCCTCTCTCTCTAACTCCCTTAAAAAAAAAAAAAAAAAAAAAAAAAAAAAAAAAAAAACAGTGATTTTAAAGTTTTGGACAATGTTTTTGTTTCCAAAGTAAAATTTTTTGCAGCACATAAATATATTTGATTTATTTTATTAATTCTTTAATTTTGTGATCAGTCAATAAATGAAATTGTAAATTTATCGAAGAGATTATTTAAAGGATAAATTCTAAGAGGGGCCGTCTTTTGAATGTGTGTGATGTTTGCAGGCTACCCAAGTGGTGTGCGAGGGTTGACGGGGACCATCACTGAAAGGGAGGAGAGATTATTCCTTAAGGGTTCCTTAGAGTCAAAATACGATACCTGCTGACGCAACAGTACAGTACTTTCACATAGCATGTGCTTCTCCATAAGTAGAGAATGAAGAAAAACAATCCAGTGGTCAACAGAGTTCTTTATAGAGAATAAATCTTCCACTAATTTAAAGTTATAATTTAAAAACCCAAACAGTTTAGAATACTTTTAAATTTAAGAGTATTAATTCTCTCTAATTTATTTTATTATAGTTAAAGACGAATCGCGATTTCATCTATTCAAACCACAACAAATTCATTTCTAGAACAACCTTTTCAGAACAGTCAATTTTAACACTCATTTTTGATAACTTTGCGGGTACTAAAGCCGTTTATATACACATTACCTCATGTGTCTATAATTGATCGATAATTAAAACAATATTTAGATAACCTATATAAATTCTACATTTGTAGCCATGCATGTACCAGCAAATTAACCGGAAAAAATATTTCTATGAACAAAAGGGCGTGTCATGTGTGATCAATCTAAATAAAATCACAAAAAATTGAATCGATTCTCTTCAAGATTTCAGGTAAATTATTTAAACGCATTCAAAACAGTGACTTCAATTTAACGCGTGTTTCTATATACAAAGATTTTACGCGAAAGCCATGTTGTTTATCTAATAATCATGTTGACAATATCTTTTGCCGATTATTTTTGTAAGGGATAGATATTGTTTTTCGGCCAACAAGTGAACCTCTTAGAAAAAAGCGAGGGCTTCTCAAGGCGTCTTATGATATATTCCGCGATACTTCATCTCGTGGCGCGATTTTGGATGTTTTGATCGGCGGCATTCATCTCCTCTGCTGATGCTCCTGCTCATTGTCCAGTAGCAAATATTTCAGTTTGTTTTTCTTCGAAGCACCAAATAAAGCAGGGCTCGAAGGAGCCGTCTCTCCCCATTTGCATAAAATACGCCTGTAAGCGAACGATTTGGCGACATATAGGATGAACTGATAGAATTCATCTTCAAACTCTAGTTAGCTTGAAGCTGCTTAGGGACAACTTTCAAATAAATGTAATATATATACTTGTAAGAATCATTTAACACATTGATGTTTTGATGTTGTGATAATGAATGTTCTATAAATACTACCCGGTTTCCTGGATGGGCCAAACAATTAATGCACGGGAGAAGCTGGCTAACAACTACAAAACTGGAGAAATGTAATACATTACTAATAAAAAGCAAAATGCACTCAATATTCACTATTTTTGTGCAAACAAAAATACAGGAAAACGTGTCAGGTTGGAGTGAGGAAGAAATTCATTATTTTTCAGTAGTTCTCATAGATCCAACAATTTCGAATGTATGCTTGTTGGAAAGGGAGCATTTCGCATTATATAATTCTTTTTCTGTTTATTATTTAGTGGATTCAGATGTGAGTTACAAGGTGTTAAGAATGGAGGTCAACGAAGAGAAAATCTGGTACATTAAAATTATGGATGGCGTTTGTGGCCTCGATAACAGCTAACTGCGAGCAATTTTGGTTTTCAACGATTCCGGTCAGACACTTTTGATATTAAAAAATTCTCTTCAGGTAGGTGGATCCGTCGTCGAAAATGTCAATAAAATCACAGAAATGATCAAAGTTGACTGCTAAGTTACCAACACTAAAATGCTAAACATCAAACTAAACTTAAAACACTTGCGTAAAACGAAACATGTTAAATAAATTCTTGAAGATTATGTGAAAATAATGATTCATTTTCTTCCAGTTTAGGAATTTTCTTAATAATTTTTAATGTCGGCCTATAAAATAGTAATCGAAACTCCGAGAAAATATTTTTAGTTTGTTGAGAAAGTCTTCCTGCGTGTTTTCGGCGAGAAAGTCGTTTATTGTTTGGTTCAAATACCGAGTGGAATGAAATTCGATGAAGTTATGAAATCATTTCATCCACTTTCCGATGCATTTCCTATCCTTTCTTTTAAAATTGTCGCATGTGTGCAATCCCGAGTGGTAAAGGAAAAGCACGGACGAATTCACATATTTTTCAACAATAAATGGCGAGGAGAATAAAGGCGTATACTGCAATGTTCTATATCATTATATTTTCCAAAATCATCAAAAAAGTAGGAAACGGTACTTTTTGAAAATAATAAACGGAGATATTGTTGAAAAACAGATGAACCCGTCCGTTCTTTTTCTTTACCACTCGTGATTGCACACATACGACAATTTTAAAATAAAGATAAGAAGCCCAAGCTTCTTTCTTGAGGCGAGAAGAGTTCCGGAGCGGATCTCTTAAATTAATTTCATTGCGTCAATCAAAGTTAATGAAATTTTGAACTACGGGCGTTGTCATTAAGGATACTAAGTGAAACATCTTTTCATATTAACTACAGCTCAATGTCAGTTTCCTTCCATTCCAAGAAACGTTTTCTGTTCAACTTCGAATAAAAATATAGCGAGTGAATAAAATAAGGATTTTATTTTTATGAATATAAATCAAACATCCTTACATTGTGAAAGAAAATATCCTTTTATGTGAAAGGAAGTTCTTTTGTAAAATAATATTTTAAAAATTCCTAATTAAGCAATCTGTTTACCAATAAAATCACTTAGAACTTTCGATGAAATAGTAGTCTCAAGTTATGCATTTATTAACAGAGATGGTGACGCAAGCAATTATTTTGGATTTCCTTTCTAAAAATTCTCAAGCTTATTAAAATACAAACTGCAAGATGTTTCTCCAACGTATAATAATTTCGAAATATGCATTTCGTATGTTCGGCATAAATTGTTCCAGGAAAAAAAACATTCAGTTCACTTCAGAATTAGGATTTGCAGACAGAAATCGCCTCCCAGCACAATTTGCTCAGTATTTTCAAATGATTCTCTTCATTAGATTGAGAAATCTGAAAATTGTGCTTCGTTTTAAGGGTAACATTACTGAATCCAGCATTTAACGGTATTTGTGTGATATAGAGTTTCCAATAAAAATTTAGCGAACCTCACATTGAATTAAATTTGTATTGCGTATTGTTTTTCCTATCCATTTCATTTTCTTGTTCAAAGAATAAACAAGGTATAATTTCGAGAGTTATGTCAATCGAGTGGTTAGTGCTCTTGCCTTCAATTCAACAGTTCCCGAGTTCGATTCACTCCTCAAGCAGTTTGTAGTTTAGCGAAATCCACTTTAAACTGTACGGCCTAATATGGTTAAATTTAGAGTGCAAAAAAGGATAGTCGAATGACAAGCAAACAAAATTTCATCTATATGACACTTCAGGTAACGAATGTATGAGCAATTAAAAGGGGTTGAACATCAGTCGCGCATTGTTTTGAGGAAGGATATAATATCATAGTTAGAGGGCCATATTTACGGCTTGAAGAGATTAAACACGAAAAATTTTGAAAGAACTTACACGGTTTTCAGCATGGAAAACCTTCTTCAAATAGAAAAGTCTCGTGCTCGATTCCCACCACTGTTGATTAACAAGCGATAGATATGTGCTTTCTGCATAGAGTTGATACTTAATAGTTTTCTTAGTTGCCTTTTTTGTGACACGTAAATATCGTGTGAGTTAACTGGTAGCTTTACACCGCTTCCCGCTAAGATAAGCAAAATGAAGCATCATTTGTCTCGGACAGTGATTTGGAGAGTGGCCTCTCTCTCTCTGTACTGCTGGAGTTTTGTAGGCTAGGGACGTATCCTCTTTCATATGGGACGTCCAAAGTACTTCCGCTGCTGTGGTATGGGTGCGGAGAGGAGAAAGCCAACTCAGGTGTGATCTCGTCACCTGACCGTGGTTCAAAATGACGAGGCATTTGATGACTGGCAAGCATTTAAAACCCGTTAACCTAAAGGTACAGTCTGGGGTTCTCTTGCACCGCTATGCGTGCATGTATAAAGACTGTTCCTTATGTTGCAGGTGCCTCACAGCAGTTTCAAGATCTGGCGCGCAGTACTCATTGACTGGAGGCGCTTGAAAACAATGGTTTGCACAGCTCCAATCCGGCCATTGTTGAACAGCTGTGTTCCTTTATGGATCGATTCATGAGCTGTCTGATAACTAGCCAAGGGTGCTTCTGCTCTCTGGTTCTGTTCAAGAACTTTTCTGAGGAACTGAAATTGCACTTTGAGTCAGTTGGAATCGTCTATTTGTCTTACTCTCACATTTTGAATTGATGATGCGAGAATTCACCACATCTCCCATTTCGTCGTAGTAGGGATGACAACAATGAAATATATTTGGAATGCCATTTTTGGAACTGCCTGACGATTCAACTCTGTGGCGCAGCAAGAGCTGGCTAAGTTTCTCACGAGATTAAAGGATCAATTCCTAATCGACACCAGAAATTCTGATGTCAACCGGGAATTGATTTTTCTGATTTTAGAATTCATTGAAAGGATTGAAAATTTGGGTTCGAATTTAAGATTTTGGATAAATTTTCGTATTTTTCAAAAACTCTTGAGTTTCTAAGTCTTTCTCTCTATTACAAAATTAATTTCGATTCAATATCTTACAGTAATCTCATGATTACTTTTTTGTAGACTTTTTCAGCTGACGCGTAATTTTACACTGCTGTCAAGTATGGTGTTAAACCTCTTTCTGGACTTCACTCCGAATTTCCCCACTCTCCAACATGATGGACTCTACTAACATATGTAGGCTGTTTTCATTTTCACTGGAGTCAGGCATCGAACATTCGATCTCATGCACGAAATGATCGTCTTTCAATATTGGATCCCAATAATAGAAATCGAATAGATATTTCAACAGAAAAAAAGCTCTAGCTATTGATTTTTATTGACATTTTTTTTTATTTTGATAGCTCAAGTACGCATTTATAGGAATGAAAAAAACAAAAGGTAGATGGTACTTAAAAAAAGAAAAGGAACGGTTCTATCACTGAAAGACAGGACGTGGTTTCTCGAAATTGTGTCCCCCGGAGAGTCATGAAAACAATATTATCTCCGCTGGGCGCATGTGAATGAATTCTTTCCATTGGATCAAAGGTGAGCCACAAACAATGCAAGCGATAAGAACCGCTCAGAATGTTTTCGAATTCAGTCTGTTAAAGTATTGAAATTCGTAATTACGGTAACTGTTTTAAGCGATTATTGAGTGAAATCGCAATCCTGTCAAAAAAAGGGAAACTGATTACTATAATTGTTAAAGAGTGTTCCCATTAACAAGCTTAATAAGTGAAGTTACTTTGAGAGAAGCGCGGATGTCGCTGGTATCGATTAGGATATTTTCCCTCACTGGGTTGCTGAAACTCTGTGAGGGTTGGGGAAGGGTCAGAGCTCATCTGAGGCGACCAAACACTATCCGCTGATGTCGTGTGGAGGTGGGGAGAAGCATCACAGCTCCGATGCTATCTTCTTATCTGACCGTGGTTCAAATGTATGAGGCACTTGGTGACACACGAATATTTTAAACCCATTAATCTTAAGGAACTGTCCAGGACTGTTGTGTAGGTCGGAGGGTTATGAGTTCGATACCTTACCCACTGCATGATTTATACGCATTAAAAGCTCTTTGAAGTATAGTTTTATGGAGTCGTAGCTTCATTGTTATTCAGGGTCGAATAACAACAGAGGGAGGTGGCCGGACGTGTATTTAAATTAAGAAATCATTTGTCATTTTGCTTCCCAGCATAGATTATGGAGTTTCTGAATAATGGCAATAGAATTTGTATAACTTCCGTATTATGAAAACATTTGCTTTTGAATAATATTTTTACTATCAATTTTGTCTTTAACTAGTTCAAAATTAATTTATTGATTCCGTTGTTCTTGCCTCTTATCAAGTACAAATTTTTTATCCTTTTTCCTTACAACTGTGTGAAAGAGAATTTTTATAATGGTTAATGATTACCATTTATCGTACGCAGCAAGATTAATGACCTTGAAATCATATTTTTTCTCCCTTTTTTTTTTACTTGTATTATAAAAATGACTTGCATAAAACGCATTCATGTGTCTATGTATTACCCAATCATTTCTATTCGATCTAATATGTTTCCAGAATCCTAACTCAGGAAGGAATAGCTTTCTAGCTTTCGCAAGAACTGCCTCATAACTTGTACATGAATGCGGATGTGTACATAAATAATTAAAAGAAACACTAGATCTGATGGATCGAAAATATCTAAAAATGTATTGAATCCAGTGCAAAAACATATATTATGCCCTGTTAAAGATATTTGCTTCAGCATTTTGATTGGGATGTTGTCACACGGAAAACCATTTCTTTCGTTATCCAAGCTCAGACATAGACGCGGAAATCATTCAAAGTACCCAAATAAAAACGCACCCAAAATGACTACGAGAAGTATTTCAATCACGCCAAACTTTTAAGAAAATTTTTAATTTCTTTCGATGCAATAAAATTAATAACACGGATATCCTAGAAAAGTAGACTGATGTCCTGTTTCAGTAAGCCTTAAATTTACAAACAATTTTCTTCTGTGTCAATAGTTTCTTTGTACAAATTATTGTAGGCAGGAGTGACAAGTCAGCCGAATATAACTATTTTCTAATGAACTCAACGACAGATTTTAAAAGAAATCATTGAGAATAATTAGGTACAGTACTCCACTTTTTTTACATTTCTCCAATGGAAAATTTAAAAAAAAATGATGTTAATTAATTTCTTTTTCTTAAATATATTATTTTTTCGTTACCGGGATGTATTTTTGCTTTCTCCAATATGCCGTCGATCGGAAATGCACTGGAATGTCAATGAAAAAGATCTCGATTTCATTTTTTAAAAAACTTCGCAACAAGAAAAAATGTTCTACACTTTATACTATTTATTTTTAACTGATATATAAGACTGATATATTTCGTGGTACAAAACAACGTTTGGAACAGAGTTAAGCAAATATATCTTTAAAAATATATAATAAATATAGTTTTTTTTTTTTTTTCACAAATTTCAGTTTTCCGGAAAAATTCAACTAAACACTACAATTTTTAATTCTGAAAATATTCGTTACATAGCGACTCTCTAAAATGGGCTCCGTTCTTTAGATGATTCCTATATTTTAATGTGGAAACCTATGAGTTTCATGGAATCAAATTGCACAGCCGAGTTAAAAGTTCAGTTTGAATGTGAGCGGTTGCTTCTGCTCCGTTCGAAAGTGAAAATCCTCAGCAATTCCAGGGCACACTTTCATTTTTGTGTTGCCGTACGACTTGTGCGCATTGAAATTCTCACGCTCAGTGCATTATCTTTTTTTTACAAAATATCATATTCCTCTAAGCATATCCTTGGAGTTTTATTAATATAAAGTTGACATGATCGCCCTAGCAATTCATGAGACTGTCCCCAAGATAAATTTCTTTATTAGAAGTGTCTTCATGATATCTGATGTCAGAGAAGAAATACTTTCAGAGCAGTGAAATCACCTACGTAGCGGAATTCCCTCTCGTGGTATTTTAATGAATATGTTAGGCGAAGTGACGCAAAAAAGACAGTATTGTTTTGTTTTTCCAAGAAAGTTTCCTTTCGAGATTTCAACTGAAACGCTGAAAGAGTTTCCAAATTCTCGTTTACTTAATTTCACTTTCTAAAAGTTTTAATATAAAGTAATAAAAAATCTGATTTTTTTTTTTTTTTTTTTTGATTTTTTTTATTTTTAGGAAAGCATTTTAAAAATTATATCAATCTACATATATTAATATCAGAAATTTTAATTACTAAATGTAATGTAAAACACCGTCACAAGATTTTGCAATTTTGTGCAACTATTGTATTTCAGATTAAACAAAATAATCATTACTTGCCACCACAGTCCTTTTCCTCAGATTTTCAGAAGACTGAAGAAATTCTTCTCCTTGAATGGGTTTTATGTCGTCATCTTACTATTTCTCACAATCATTTAAATTGAGAACTTTTTGTAAAAGTTTGCAAATCCCATATTTTAGACAACCGTATAGCACAGTAAGAAAATAACAGTCATCGTCAAATTAATTTCCAAATTTAGGATTTTTAAGTTTTTATCGGAAAGTAAAGGTTATTAAAAAATCCCTTAAGAAAAGGGATTAGATTTCTTACTGTGGTAATCAGTTCAAATTAAGTAAAAGGAGTAATATCTCGTTAATTATTACAATTTCTCTTTCATTAAATTACACGATTTCTTAAACATTAATTTTTATTCACACACACAATTACTTAATAATAATTTATTTCCTAAATAATAATACTTTCAGCATAACTTACAATGACAGAACTAGACACTGATTTGGTAAGCATACTTCACGGTGATTTCCAAATGCACATCCTTTCAAACGAATTAAAAGAGCCTTTCCTTAGAATAGCGCTTCATTTTTAGGTGCAAATAAATTCATGCAATTTAATTATATGAAAACAGTATTCATTACGCTTCCGAATTTATGTTCCATTGGAGTTTTCCTTAAATTTAAATTAAATTAATCATTCAAAATCGAAAATTTTCAAATTAAATTAAATATGTTAACGATTTTTTTTTTTTTTTTTTTTTTTTTTTTTTAAAGGAAAAAAACTTTTTTCGAGTAAAAAATTTTAAAATAAGAAGAAAATTTAACGAAATGTTACTCTAGGAACCTGTGGAAAGTATAATATTATGATATTCAGAATTAGATATTAAATTATATCTTTACCTGGCGTCTGATACAAATGAAAATATCACCGGCAGTTGCGAAAGCAAAAACCGGATGAAGAATTCTTTTTTGAACTGGTATCAATAAAAATTAAAACAAAAAATTAAATAAATCCAAACGCATTACAAAAAATAAATACGAACACGGCATAAAATAGAAGAAACACAAGCGATCAAAATATCATTCATTTCGCGTTGAGTCTTTTCACTTTGAAGTTGGGGCATTCTTGTAATAAAGAGGTCGGTGGGACTCTCGGAAAAAATTCTATCCAAAGACTTGTTGCATTCTTTTTCTCTTCTGCCGCCGAATACTTTTATATTGGGTTAATCAAAATCCCTTTGAAACGATTCCCTTCACTGTAATTGTCTCTCGCAGAAATTGTTATTCATCAGGTTGCTTTTTCTCTCCGTTCTGGAATGCGCCCCTCTTGGATTGTGCGCGCCTCTTCTCTCATTACATTCCACCTCTATTTCTTAGAGCAGCGTTTCGCCTGTCGCAACAACCGCAAACCCAAGCAAAAAGTACGTTTACACGTTTTACATGATTTCTTTTTATGTAAAACATTCCATGCTTATGTTACATTTCCGATTAGTTACTAAATGAGCTATGCTTTGAATATTATAATATGCATAAGGCTCGTGTGTAATTCAGATCAATCAGTGCCACTCTGTCAAATCGTGAAATTCTTACAGAATTTATTTCAAACTTGTTTTGCGAGATTAAATGTAAACAAATAAGATTAAATATAAATAAAAATAATTAATCGTTTTCTTATAGATACTGCCATGGTAGCACTTACAAATAAATTGCAAAATCGCTTGTCATAAAAACTATTTCAATGTTACGGCAAAAGGAAATGTGAGATATTCAGCTTCACTACAACGAAGCGCCCTCGTATTCACAAATATCAGGCTTCTGATTATTAGTTTTACTTTTTCTCTCATTTAAAAAAAATAATTATAAAAATTAAAATAATTTTAAAGAAGAAAATTCGCTTATAATTCTTTAAGTAGTTGTTGCCATGTGCTATCTAATAATTATCATCAGTATAGGCCATAATATGAGTACGCGTATTTAAAAGTTTTGATGGATATAAACTAATTTTAAGAGCGATTATATTTTCCTAAAATATATTATTTCTATTAAATTCAATTTATGAAAATTGTATTGCATTATTATGATTTTAAATATGCAAGTTCACACAATGGATCTTATTTCACAATCATGTTACCGTGATTTAAAAAAAAGAAAGGAGGTACTCACCTGTTCCTCTGTATCCCCGTTGTGTAGTTCGTCAAGAGTGGGACGCGGGCAGTGTGCGTGCAGGGAGTGCACGTTCCGATAGTGGTCGAGGCGGGGGAGCGCCTCCTGCGTGTAGTGGCAGAGGGAGCGGACGTTGTGGGTATCGTACTCGGAGTCTTGAACGGGCTCCACTTGAAACCGAGAACTTCTTCTTTCGCCTTCCATGGCGCTTCTGGACGTGGCGGGAGCGAAGAGACCGCACTCAGTCGTATGGCTGGCGGCACCTGGCGGTAAAACACCTGAACGAAGGGGAGAAAGAACGATGCGCGGGGTGTGTTTGAACACATGGAAAATGAACCCAGTGGCCGATGAGATAATGTTATCTTCTGAACACAATTCTACTTTCCCCTTCCATTTCACACATTTATAGAAAAACAAACAATATTCTTAGGGGGGAAAAAAGTTAAGAGTTAGAAGGTATTTACCAAAAAGTCCATTACAGTCATAGAAAAATATCATAAAAGAAAATAAATCAAAATTAAATGTATTATATGATAAAAATTTAAAAAAAGGAAAAAAAAAACTTCAATAAAACGATTTTAATAAACAAAAAGTAACGAATAGAATGAAAAATTTCGACTCAATAATTGTCAGCAGCAATTTGTTTCCAATACTGCCATTTTTGTTGATTTTCAAATTTATATAAAGTGATTGATTATATCAAAATGACTGAAAAAAATTAATTTTGGGTTTCCTAAATGAAACCTTATATAAAAAAAAATTTAAATATTGTATGCATAAGTCGCCTCATTTTACTAAATCATTCAATTGGCACTTTGAGTAATGGAAATTTTAATCGGAGCATATATTGAGCGGAAATAAAATATTGCTTAAGGTACTAATTTTATTTGTTGGAACTGTGGCAGTAAATAAAAGAAATTTAAATACTCATCTTATTTTCAATAAAATTCATAAACCTCACGCATATACTATTAGAAGGTCTTCCACTCTTAAGAACGCCCACATAGAGTGATCGTTTTATTTCGGATATTCTTTAATTAAAAGTATTTTCCTGTACCCGGCTATTAGCAGTGTCACCTTTTGATACTACAAAAGGCGAAAGTAATGGCACTTTTATATACTGGGTATTCAGTCGGCGTGCCATCGTGACTTCGAAAGAGGGGGTGGGTTAAAACCAGATACCCATCAGAAGACTTCCAAACATGGACTGCCGCCCTCAAAAATATCAATAACATGGAGTCCCTGGTGACCACGATACATTTTACGTGCCTCTGATACAATGAGCGAACACGACGGATCTTCAGTTGAGTATGGATTCGAACTCGCTTCCTTTCGTTAAAAGAAGCGACTCTCTCGTCCAACAGGCCACCTCGGAATTCTTTGATTACAAATAAGCATGAATTTCCAGTCGTCTTCGCCATGCATCCGTTTTAACTCTTAACATTTTTATTTGTTAATTTAAGTAAATTGTTGTATTCATATTTATTCTTAAATGGGTCATCTTTGATTAATTTTTTTAAATATTCTGTTTTTGAACTGTGAACTAACGCAACTAAAAATCACACTTTATTGCTATGTCACTGCTACAGGAATTATTTACATGTGTGTGTATATATACTTTTTAATAATAGCAGAAAGAGAAAAGAAAATTGCATACATGGCAAATTATTTTTTCATAAAAAATAATAAATTACTTATATAGAAAAGCCTCTCTTAATTTTTGTAGTTCATTAAATAATAGAGTTCACACACACACATTTTGATCACAAATCACGTTCTTTAAAAATGAAATCATAATGTAATGATAATATAAAGAGTATTCTGAATTCACACACACACACACACACACACATTTGATTTTCACTAATATAAGGAGTTTTCCACGAATTTAAATGAAGGAAAAATTAGAAAATTTCCTAGTTAATAGAAGCACTTTTAAGAACAATTATAACGGAGTAAAAACAAATTTAAAAAATTGGAATCAATTTATTAGATCCACAGACTTGAAATCCTTGACCACGCCCAAATGCGGAAGTTCCCCCGAAAAGAGCAGGTTAAATTTGAATATTCATCAGTACGAAATACAAAATCAAAGCGAAGTCTTTCATATGGAAAAATTATCCAATTCACTTGCTGCATGAAAAGTTATCTAACAAACATTTTTATTTTCAAAATATTGCATCATATCCTTTTGCTAGAATTTTGCAAATTCTAAATCAGAATAACCATCTATTAATTGCTCTCGTAAGAATATTTATAATTAAACGAATCAACATAATTTAAATCTAACAATTTATTAATTTTTTCTCACATCTCTGTCAAATAATCTTGGCACATTTTTTAATATTTTCAGAGACTAAAAAACTGTTGCCAAACTGACGTAACTCTGTCACATATTAACTAGGGTTATCAACATAGAATGTTGGTAAATATCTGTAGTATTGTCCATATTTTTTGTGAGTAATACGAAATGAGCTTACCAGATAAACAGCAAACTTTGCCAAACAATTAAAAAATACGCCAAAAAATTATATAGTAGTTAAGCCAATTTTCTTGTTTGTGACTGGAAGTAAATACCTTTCTTTTGTTCCAAGAAACTACATTTTTTTTTAATTCTATGTTTAGAAATTTGGAGTTAACATGTACGGGGTTGGAGAGAGAGCGAAAAAGTTAAGAAATTTAACAAAAAGCTTTTTTAACCGTTGCAGAAACTCAGAATGCCATTACTCGGATCTGTCGATATCTCAATGATTTATCATTTTATGTCAGTTTTGCTTTGTGGTGCCAAGCAAAATTGTAATTCCATTTTCGTTTATTTGTCATTTATTCAAATAGAATATCTGGTAAGCCATCACTTATTTAAAAAAAAAAAAAAGTGTCACATACTGGTGGTGGACATTACTTGATTGATGTTTCAAAGAATTCTATAGAAAATGTATGAAATAATTCTAATGTGATAAGATTCCGGAAATGTAAAAGACAACAAAAGGCCTCCGCAGAGCGTTTCTCTAATTTTGACTCTTTCTCCAGGCCGTCTCAAGAGAGCTCAGGGAATGTTCCTGCAGGACAGAGAACTTATAAAAGTGGTTTTACCTTGCCTAAAAATAAACAGCATATTCATCTTTGAAAATAAGGAAAAAATGTATTGATTACTTTTTCGAAAAATCAAATATTATCCAGACTCTCTGCATTCGATGGTAAAATTTCAGAACATTGAATAAAACTTTTTATGTAATCAAAAAGAGGCATAGTGGTTGTGATATTAAAGATCAAGAAAAAGAAAATACGTAAGCATACCTTCATTTATTATTTAAATGATTGAGAAATGAGTCAAAAGTAAATATTTACCGATTTCTTCTGTGGTTTTTCAAGAAAGAGCTTATGAAACTGTGAAGAAATTTCAACAACGCTAAGGAGAACAATGTTTCGAATAACTCATCTTTCAAAAATGTAAGTAAAGTTCCCGCGAATGTTAGTCTCGATGTTAAATTGGTCTTAAATTCGGTGGAAAATTGGAAAAATGCTGCACTCATAAACATGTTAAGTCAATATTTGAGGGGGTAGGGTACTTTTTTTAATTTAGATTAAATAAATTTGTTTTACATAGTTTTTTCACATAAGACCGCGACATTTAACTGCAAAACATGTAGAGCAGAGGAAAATGTAGCTCGAGAAGCCTGGGGAGTGAGATCGGATTTCCTATTACACAAAAATATCAAATTTTTTATGTTCATTGTAATCAAATGCATAGCGATATCATTATAGCAATATTTTGTCCTGTTTTCTCTTGATCATTATTTATTATTATAGCTGGAATCAATCCCTTCCTATAAAGATCAATACACTTAAAATATTCGCCTTTCAAATAGAAAAAGAGAGTGCCTTAAAAACGGATAGAAAAGAATAAATGCAATAGTTGCTATGTTTTTGTAAGAATAACTCTCTTTGGCATTCATTTCTTATTCATCCAATGTTCGACATAGAGTATGAAAACTGAACAAATTATTATCTTTCTCGCAAAATCCTTGTAATTAACAAGTTCTTGATTCTTCCTATTTTGATTTCATAGTGGCCTCACTGTTAATTTTTTGAATTAAGAAAAGAAAATAATAGACAATTTATCGCTATTATTTAATAGTATCTGGAATCGAACTCATGATCTTTTATGCTAAAGACAATCTAAGACGACGTATAAGCCATAAAGAGCCAGAAGGACGCAAAATGTTAGATATGTGTCTGACAGTCACTGAATTTTTCTCCCTTGCAACAGATAAAAGCTGCCCATGAAATGTACAATCGTCTGGTGCAAACGTCCCAGTAAAGTGATCAGATTGAAACTCCAGTCGTTTCCTAGTGCGCTCCATTTTCACAATACTCTACTTTCGTACGCTCCCTTCAATTTTCGGTTCTCAGTCATAGTCAATGTAGATCACTAATCAAACTAAGCCTTACGATTGTGTATTCGTTCAATCGGTCTATTCTCCACGCTATTACCCCATTGGGGAAAAGAACAGCAGCTTTCACTACTCATAAAGGAGATTGTTGACCAACATTGTGGTGGCCGAGAAAAATAACGTTCACCATTTTTTGGACAACACATTTATTTATAAACACACATTTAATAGCAAAAACAAACTCGGAGCCTTTCGTTCCTACCAAAACTTAACAACCTATCGTGGACATCGATCCATCGATGATCCTATAAAATGCGTGATTTGCCTCTCTCCAAAGAGAGAGAGGCAAATCACGCCAAGAGCAGTTTGTTGATCATTAAACAGTCGCCAGATACTACACCTCCTCGGCAAGATTGATGTTTCATTCACGAATTAATCATCAATCTGAAAATGAATCGAGTAACTATTTGTGATCAATTTACACACAGTGCACATAAATAAAAATTCTCAAATTCCAATTAATGTACTGTTTAAAGAGATAATATACATGTACATTATAAAAGTCATTAAAGTATATAAGGAGATACACATTATTTGTGTTTCTGAACATAATTCTCCACATTACTACAAAAAAAACTAAGAAATATAATAAAAAGAACTAGTACGGTATCCCCCTCTATTGGCGATCATTGCGACTTTTTTCTTCACAACCCAGAATGCGTACATAAGAAATCGTTGTTTTCCCCGATTTCGAATTACTAGGCCTAATACTACATAAGAAAACAATAACAAACATGTAAATAAAATGAGGTATACCCCCCCCCCTCGATTTCAAATTGCTCAACCTAATATTATATAAGAAAACAGTAATTATAGTAAGAATTGATTAAAGATTCTATTTCAAATTATTTCAGAATTAAAATTAAAGGAAATAAAGTTAAAAAATAATTACATTTAATAACATTTAGTTAAAAATAAAATAATGATTTTCAGTGATTTAAGATCGAATGTTACAAATCATTACTACATGAAAGTAGACAAATCTAGAATAATTCCAAAAAACTAGAACGATTCTATAATTTCGTTTATTATTAGAAATTTAAATATTTAACATAGAATTCCAAGAATTCTATGTCTGCAGAAAATAATTAAAATAAAATTCTTACTTTTATTTTTCGTCCGGCGCTCTATATGCTGAGCAAAATCCAAACTGAATATAAAAGTCAGAGTTTAATTTCTGGCATGATATCCATAGTGAAATACTAAGCGAACATAAAAGACAGGATTGAAATTCCGGCGCTATATTCACAGCGAAATAAAATATGTGAATATAAAAGACAATATTTATATTCCGCGATACACACATCCGAAAAAACAAAAAATAGATATGAAAAAACATGATTTAAATTTCCGCGCTTTACACCCGATAAAAAAAATGAACAACTTAAACAGAGGTAAGCAAATTGTAATAGTAGTAGTAATATGACAGAAACAATTTTGGAACTTTATGCTCCATATGTATGCTGTATGCTTATTGATCCTATTGAGTAAGATTGAATTTTTTCACAAAACTCGTCAAAAATTTAGAACACTTTTTTACTTATCTACAAGTCTTTCTTGATTCTCCAAAAGCTCAAGCAAATTAAAAACTATAAATGCGAAGTGAAACTAAAAATGCTATTGCCGCGGAAAAGAATATGTATGACGTAAAAATGATGTAAAATACGAGAAAAACAAAATCTGGGTACTAAAAAATCTGATAAGTAGCAACAACTTAATTTGAACACTATGATAAAAACAAAAGCTCAAATTGGCAATACTACAATCAAAACAAAGGGCGCTAGATTTGGTGAGAAATTAATTTAGAGGGAGATACCATACTTACACCAAATGAGAGCGATTTCTTTCTAGGCAGAGAATGAGTAGAATTCAAATTGTGTTAAATTTAATATTATTATTTCTAAGATATCTAAGTATTAACAGTTTTATCTAATAGCAATAATATAAAATTTTAATTTAAATTTACTTCTAACGAACTAATTAACGTTTTTTAATTAACGTTACAAAAATATCATTTTTCACTTTATATCAAAATATGAATTGGCAACAGTAGAAAAAGTCAGATATAAACAAACAAAAAGAATGTCTTTTGTTCTAATTAGCAAGTGGTAATTATAAAATATGTTTAAGTTATTGTAAAACACAAAAATTGTTGTAAAATATAAAATGAAATGTAGTAAATAAATTTTAAGTAATAATTGTAAATATTCAGCTTAATAAAATTATTTCTCAGTCATCTTCTATTTAGTAACTACAAATGGTTTCGATATCATATTTTTGTAAGGCTAAGGCCCACCGTTGAAGTTTTGATGATTGGGGGGCATTTTTCACAGCAAATGATAGAGAATTGTGGTCTGTCGTAATCTTTACTGTTGATCCAAAAATTCATGATTCAAACTTTTTCAATGCTATAGCGTAAGCTTCACGTTCTATAGTCGGCCACTTTAGTTGGGGTTTAGACAATTTCTTACTTGCATAACATACAGGAAAATATTGGTTAAGTGGTTTAGGTACCCCTTTCTCGCCAAATCGGCGATAGATGTGGTAAGCGTGGTAACCCTGACTATTTCCTTCTAAATGCACTCCTTGTGGCAATCCTGTCTTTTTTGTTAAACAATTATATGCGTATTTTTTGTTATACAATTTGTATAAAAAACCATTGTCTTTGTTTTCTTTACCTTACCAACGGTGAAATTCGTTAAAAACACAGATTTCAGTTTCGTCGCTATAGAAACGCCGTTTTTGCGTAGTCTCTCAAGCATTCAACTCCGCGAGACAACACACAAAAACGCGCCAGTTGGCGATCTTTTGAAAATGCGCCAAGAAGGAGACCCAAAGCACATTTTCTCCAAAATATTTATCTTTCCTTACTTCAGGCAAGCGTGCACCTATTCCAATTTGTGATGCATCGGAGTGAATGATAAAGGGATCATGTATTGTTGAGATTATTGATTCTGTTGCTTACATTAGTAGGTCTTTCAGCTTCTGGAATGATACGTCGTGTATTTCTTTCCATTCAAGCATTTCCGGTTGTTTCTTTTTAGTGAGCTCTGTCAGTGGGTTGGCGATTTCGGCATAATCAGGAATGTAATTTCGGTAAATATAATCCTAATAAGTTCCTAAGATGAGTTTTAGTCTTTGATGTCTCCAAATTCTCAATGGATTTGGTCTTTGCGGGGGTCAGGTCTGTGTTTTCCAGATCCAATGATTTGTCCTAAATATTTTATTCGTGGTTTTTCAAACAAATATTTTTTTGAATTAACCATGAAACCAAGTGATTCCAATTTTGTAAAAACTTTATGTAAATCTTAGAAATAGGTGCTAAATATTGTAATGTCGTCAATGTATGATCTCGCAAATTCTTTTAGCGCCTTATTTATTACTCTCTGAAATGTTGCAGCAGCATTTCTAAATGGCATTACTTTGAATCGATACTGTCCTCGATGAGTTTTAAAAGATGTATTTTCTTTACTCTGTTCTTTCATAGGTATATCCCCGTATCCTTTGAGTAAATCTAATGTTGTAACAACACTTGCTCGTCCAATACTGTTCATAAAATCAATTGCATTTTCCATGGGAAAATCATCTAGATTTGTCACAGCATTCCAAGAGCTATAGTCCACACACACAATCAAATATTTCCAACCTTTTTGCGTACACATACTACAGGATGGGGAACTCCGCGTTGTTTTCTTCTATCAGTCTTGACTTCATTAAAACTTCTATTTCTTTATCAACTTTTCCTTTCAAAGCTTCAGGAATTCTATAAATCTAAGGTTTCTTTCTCTCTAAATTTGGTACTAATATTATCTTATATGGTTCTACTTTTGCTATTTTTAATTTTGCAGTAAATAATTCTTCATGTTACTTGATAAGAGAAATTAATTTATTCATTTGTAAAGAACTTAAATTATCGAAATTCAGGTTTTCTCCTACCTCTAAGATTTGTAATGTGGATTTAGGAATTCTTTACCGGACAAAGTTACAATTTCTCCCAACTCTTCTTCATTTTAAATATTACGCCAACTGCATGAACACTAGCTTTTTAAAATTTCTTATTTTATTTGAATGGACATATTTAATCTTTCCATCTCGTAATCTCACTTTTTAAGAACGAATTGGACAGTGGCTTATACAATCTCTCCTAGATCAGTCCAACGCTCATACAGTTTGTTGTTTGAATCTGGAAAAAGTCAATAAACTTGTTTCATATTTTAAAACTTTTCATCTCTGAGCTTCGGTTAAAATATTCAGCATATTTTTGTTGTTTGTCATTTGTTATCAAGTTGGATTGCTCTAACCTTAATGCTTGAAGACAATCAACAGCAGATTCACTTAAATTATTTGAGATGGGAATCTCTCATGACCATGATGACTTCAGCATTGCTAGAGGACCTCTTGGTTGTCTTTCATTCATCAGCTTGAAAGGTGAAACACCAGTAGTATTGCTTGGAACTTCTCTGTAGGCGAAAAATAAATATGGTATTTGCTTATCCCAGTTTTGCGGGTCAGTTCTTGTGATGTGATGCAGAATTTGCTTAAGTACTATATTCCATCGCTCTACTAATCGATTTGAAGCACTATAAGCAGGAGTGGAAAATCTGGGATAAGAACCAAATCTTTTCCTAAATTCTTGAGTTAATTTGCAAAGGAAGTTTTTACCATTATCACTAGCAATTACATGAGGTATTCTAGTTCTCATGAATATTTCTAATGTGAGTTTGACTGTCAAATTTCTTAATAGTATTGCTCCAGACCAACGGCTATGTTGATCCACTAAGCATAGTACATACTTATGTTTCCTTGCAGATGTAGATTCAATGGGACTGATGATATCAATGTTTACAATTTCAAACGGTAGTTCTGGCCTTCTGACATGGGTAATTGGTATTTTATCAGTTCTCTTCTCAGAACTTCTCAATTGATCGTTCTTGCATGCTTTGCAAAAAGATTATGCATCTGATGACAAATTGAGCTATATAATATAATTTATAAGAAAATCTTATCCTTTACATTGTTTTCTTTATTCCCAAGTGTGCTCCAAAGATTGAATTATGTGATAACTCAACCTTTTGTCTTCTATTGAGAGGTAATACTAATTGAAAAACATTCTGTCCTAATATTTTTTCTTGATGGTGTAACAAATCATCAAAGAATAAATAATTTCCTTTTTTCTGCTCTCCATATTTCGAAGCTTCTTTTAACGTTGGGCAACTCTTTAACTCCACCCGAAGTTTCTGCGCTTCCTACAGAGCAGTTGTCTTATTGCTCTTCATCCTCACAGGGTGAGAGTCGGCGTCCGCTGTCTCCCTTTCTCTCTCGTCTTCGTTTTTCGCCTCAGGCAATTCTCAGGAGGGGGGGGGGGCTCTCTGCTCTTTTGCTGCTTCTGTTTCGGCGGCTGAACTATGCAAATTTTCTCCTTCGGAACACCCGGTGCCTCCTGGAAAAATGTCGTCGGAACGGCTGCTTTCTTTTGAAAGATCAACAGTTGGATTGATTAATAATTCATGTATTTATGGTGTTATTAAACAAGGCACATTTAATGTATCCGTTTCTGAAATTAAAGTATCTACACAGTTAAATATATTATTTTCAGAGTTTTTATAGTAAATAGGCGTACGACAAACTTTCGCTTCAATAAGGTTTACAAATGCCGGTGTTAATATTACATTACCTCCTTCTCGAGCTTCTAAATCTGGAATTAACGATGAGTGAACTACGCAGATTTGAGTCCCAGAGTCTATAGTAGATTTAGTTTTTTGAGAGTTAATGAGGACGTCAATTTACTTTAGCAGTTGAATAACAGTTTCTTCCGATTCAGTTGAGATGTGGGTCGAGTCAGCTTAAGCATTACAGCATCTTCTTTTAGCATTCTATTTGTATTTCTCGGAGTTATAGAATATGCCTTTTCATTTTTCTTAGTACATGCTTTACTCTTTTCTGAGTACTCCCTTGCGATGTGTTGATAACTTCTGCAAGTATAACAATCCCTTAATTTCGGGATAAAACTCCTTACATTCTCTTCTCTTTTGGGTGGTGGAAAATATTTATCTTACACATATATTGTATCCGTAAATTTTGGATATTTCACTTCATTTTAAATTTCGTCAAATGATTTTCTCCTTGATTCAAAATAAATATAACATTCTCTGGCTAGTTCTTGTGGTTTCAACCATTTATTTCCTTGGCGTATAGCGATATGCGAAGCTGTTTCTCTTTCTAGTGTTAGGAGCAGTTTTTCAGATATGATTAATTTTTTTAATGTTTCAAAATATTTTACTTCCCTTGATTTACAATAATAGTCCCATGTTGATGTTAATCATGTTTCAAACTGAATATGTGATTCTCCAGAAGTTTAACATTTCTAAAATATTCTAATCATGTTTCAGGAGTAGGTTGATATTCATTTAGAATTAAAGTTTTTATGTTTTCATAATCCTGCAAATCATCTTCTTTTATGAAGATGAGAACATTTTCCGCTTTCTCTGCAATTAATTTCAATATTTCTGCCTTGAATTCTTCCGAAATTTTCTTGTTTTTAAATGCTCTTACTATGGAATCGAAAAATATATTCCAATATTCTGCTCTTTTTAGTAGTGTTATCGTCAGTGTTTCCACTCCCATTATCAACTTGTCGCGTGAAATTACGAATTCACATCCAGTGTTCTGATTTGAGACCGGCGACGGAATTCTGATCGCTATGTTTAGCGTCGCTCGGATCTTTGCTGATTCTAATTCGTGTTCTTTTTCTAATCTTAGTCTTTCTCCTACAAATTGTAATCGTTCATTTTCTTCTTTTATTTTTCTATTCTCTGAATAGGAATCAAAATTTGTTTTGCGAAATCAGCATTTTCCGGTATATTCTTTACTATTTAGAAGTTTGTGTTTCAGTTCGGCTAATTTCAAATCGAAAGTCGTTTCTTCGCCGATTTCCGGCAAGACTAATTAAGTCTTCCTTTTTCACATTCCTGAAAATTTTCTTCTGTTCTTTAGCTTTATCCACTACAGAATTTTATAGGCAGTTTTATTATTCGTTCTGCCATTCAAATTTTCCAAGGGGAGTCATTTCGTTCTTCTCAGCACTGGATCTCGAAAGAGAGCGTGTTGTAATGTGTTGAATAGACGAGAAAATTAACGATCACCATTTTCTGGACAATACATTTATTTATTTGCAAACATACATTTAATAACAGAACAAAATACGTAACTAAATCAGAGTATTCCACTCCAAACAAAAAATAACGACCGATCGTGGACCTCGCTCCGCCGATACTATTCTAAAATATGGTCACCTCTCTCTAAAGAGGTGCAAATCACGCCAAGCACAGTTTATTGATCGCAGATTATGTTTTTACAAGCGCAGTTTATGTTTTTATGGTTATTGACTGGACTTGAATAAGGATTATGAAGACTGCCAGTGGAACCAACCCATCATCAAGCCTGTTTAGCTGACCGACATCAAGAAACAAGGATTCGAAAATGTAAATGATTTACATGGCCATGTGTCGTAAGTAATTACGTCACACGGGCTGGCCCGACCATGCGCCGTAATCCCTTGCGACAGATCCAGCAGATCCAGATGACCTTACTAGATAGTATACCATACAATGCCGAGAAAAACATTCACAGCATAGGTTTATTGATCTGATTGATGACGAAATCAAGCTCTTCAAAGAAACGGTAAAGTCTTTAAGCAGAGATAACTATAGTCTCTATTCTGTTTTGGTCTCTCTCCCTACACCTTCTCACTCTAGAAAAAAGTTAAATGTAAGCGAAGATAAGTATTTAGCATAAAAATAAAAGTAATTATAAAATAGAAAAAAAAGCATTCAAATGAAATCGTGGAAGCTTTTATATTCCACCCCTCCCCTCTCTAAAAAAAACTTCAAAAGTTACGATCGAGTGTGTCATACCAACCTCCGTAGCTACATCTACAACCAACTGTGAGAAAAACCACTTGCAATGGATGATCAGCCAGCGGTTGAAATCATCCCAAAAGTAACGCCCATCATCGTACGTTATGTTGAAAGCCACTATGCTATATGGAAAAGTTCAAAGAAGTTTTAAGCAAAAATATCGATACAAAAAAATTGAGGAAAAAAAGCCAAGGAAGTTTGCCATTTGTGGGCTTCCCATATCAACAAAAAGCAATGAAATTACTGAAAACTTAATCAAAAAAAGGCTTTGAAATTCATAAAGTGAACAACAGAATGGTCAGTCGGCTAACAGGTAAGAACCTCCCCCTTTTTCTGATTTTGTATAGTAATCACGACCTGAATAAAACTTACAAAATAGAACTTCTTTGCCATTTGTCAATAAAACAGTAATAAAATGTTTTAATTACCAGCGCTTCCATTGTTCAAGCGAGGGCTGCCAAATGGCACCTCTCTGTGTAAAATGTGCCAAAATACACAACACATGAGATTGATCTAAAGGGGAAAAAATCAAGCAGCCAGTTTGCGGCAATAATAAGGGAAATCATCCTACTAGTTATAGAGGATGTGACAAATTCCCTAAACCCAAAGTTAGAGCAATTATTAAAACTAACTCAGTCAGTCAGGGAAGAAGTATACCAATCTAGTATGGTAGCTGGTTATCAGAGAATCTCCCCTTGTGTGGCACCCAAGTCTGATAATCTCTTAAAAACTAGTACTGTCCCAAGTAATGGGCTAGTTCATAGCTTTTCAGATATGACAGAAGCGTTTATACTGCGGGGCGAGATAAAAGAAGTTTTCAGAGGAATAAATATCTCTGGGGCTATCCAAGAAGTAAAAAATTGCAACACCAAATACGATAAAATGTTTGCAATAAGGGACATGTTTCAAGAGGCTGACAATTCCAATTAACGTGTACCACACAGCAGAAGTTTCTTATTTGTACCTAGAATTCTCGAGTTTTATGCATGAGCAATAAGATTAATTGCTTATTAAAGTGTAATTTGTACTTGTATATAATAACTTGTAAATAATTGTAAAATATAGATAAAAACAAAGTAAAAGAGGGAAACTTGTGTATATTCACATAAACCTAAAAGAGAAGTAAAGAAAAGAAAATAAATAATAAGAAATAAAAATATAAGAACTTGACATTAAAAAAGGAATACATTATCTTAATGAAAAAATTCAATGTTTATGTTTTTATTTGCATTTATGCTTAGTAAAAAAAAAAATTAAATGTTTACATTATAAGTTCTAAGCAAACTTTCTGTAGATATGTTCACTCATCCTGCAAGTTTAAGAGAGTTAACGAAATTCTGCTCTTCAGTTGTCTTGCTTAATAACTGTGAAAACTTGTATAGATACTGTTCTTGCACATAACTAAATCTTTTTTATTATTATCTAACTGTATCATATTATTATTTCCAGTAAATTAAAATAATAATTTAATCTAACTTTTAAAAGAAATAATGTGTAACTTTTTAACTATAAATTCTAACAAACCCTTCCTCTTAAATTCACTGAACATTTTTTGCCAATCAGAATCGAGCTATAGTCTACCACATTACATCAATTAATCAAATGCAGGTTGAGGATCGAAAGAGCCAGGAACTTCTGAAAAGCTTATCAGTCGGCAAACACTGCAAGTATGCTTGCTTCTCAGTTTATCGACCCACTAAGGGTCGTCCTTCCCTAGCTCAAGGATCGAAACTTAGATTTGAGTCTTGGAGCAGAGAGCTGCTACCAGTACGGCACTAAGCTTTAATTCCTATAATAATAAATAATATATAAGTATATATTGATTTTTTCCTACTAATGTGTTTCACCGTTATGGAAAAGATTTATTTGTAGTGATGGGATTTTTTTTATGCAGAAACAGCGAATTTGTCTTTTTGGTATTAAATGAAATGATGGCTTTTTTAACGATTTGTTTAACAAAAATCTCTACCATCGTATCAAACAAGACAGCCTGTGTAACTAACTGAAAGTAGTTTTTGATTCAAACTTCCTCAGGGAAGGAAAGTTTCATATTCATTTGTCGTATTTATTTAAATTTCAAATAGTATTGAAGTTGCAGTATAATTTCTTATGCTTAATCGTAGAACATACTTAGTCCCGTTCCGGAACTCAAAGTTGGCTCTTTTTACGTTTCCGATTGTAGAATTTTCCCAAGCGCGGAAAATGTTTTTGAATTACCTACTATGAACGTTGAAATGTCTAACTTGGAGAATCCCATTTTTCTTCGAGGGTCGATTAAGAATGCATTTCTCTTGAGCATAAAAATAGTGCAAATTCATTTAAGATCTTTCTGAGAGCGTATTCAGGGAAATGTATTCCTATAAATGATCTCGGAAGCAAAAAAATCGAAATGAAAAAAAAAATCGGAATACAAGAAAAATTAATGAAATGCTTTTTACTAGGGATGAATTGTTATTTTTTATCAATAAATGATTCCTCAGTAGCCATTACTATTACTGGTATTAAAGAAGTAAAGGATATTACAGTTGACAACCAAATAATCTCGATACATAGTTGAGCAGGCGAGCCGTGGACTGTACCTTACGGTTAACGGGTTTGACATCAGTTACCCTTTCAGAAATAGCTGAGAAAACAATGGACGAAAAAAGTGTAGTAGAGTTTGAACTTGTGTGATGTGATTTCTCAACAAAATAAATAAATAAATAAAAATAACACAAATACCACGTCGGTATTTATCACAATTCTTGGCACCACGCATTCTAAAGAGTTTGTTCTTTTTATTAAACAATTTATAAAATCCATTTATTTGTAGATAATCTTCGACTCTGCAATAACTGCTTCAAGTTTCCGCACTCTTCGTTTTTTTTTAGAATGATAACAAATTTAAAAAGTATTGGGATTCAAAACAAGAAAGCTCGAGTAGAAAAGAGAGTAAAGGTAAATTGTTCAAAAATTCATGGAGCTGATTTTCCCAACTGTATGAGTCAAATGCAGGATTAAATTTTCTATTTTATAAAACTACAATTTTTCATACTCTGAAGCTCGCAGATTTTTCTCTTCAAGAAGCAGTAACAGATATGAAAGTGACTACTTCTAGTAAAGATATGATTTAAAAAAAAAAAAAAAAAACATGGATTCCCTAACAAACACCTTAACTTCTACTTCCGGATCAATTAAAACTTTTCAATTTGAAAAGTTACAAAAAGTGGTTATCATTTATAAAAATTAATGATGACCAACATTTGTGAAATAATTATAAACATTCAAAAATAAACATCTAGAAAAGATCGTGATAATAATACTAGGTAATTCCGGGGATTCTTTCAGCCACAAAATGGATTTAAATTGTTTATCTACAATACATTGCAATGTTTCTGTCTCAGTAAACCTACCCGATGGATTACCATTGGCTGTTTAATTTTTCTTCTAGTTAGACCAGCTTTTGGACATTTATCGATGTATGTTACAGGTGTTTAATTTTTTACTGTAAGATGTCCAAATACCTTTTAGTTAAAAAAAGTCTTCCTTTTCCTATTTTCAAACATTTTTTATGTAATCTTGAGAGATACAAACAGCAGGAGTTTGTAATTATATTTAGTTCTATAATACATTGAATAAAAAAAAAATTCCAGAGGAATCTGGAATTTTTTTTTTTTTTTTAGTAAGTCGTATTTTTTTACATCCTAGTTATCCAAGAAAGTTTTTTAAAGTCTCATTAAAATTTTATATACCACAGAAAATAACGAAAACATAGGTTTGATCGAATGGGGAGTTAAAAGCAATTTTAACAAAATATCCTTCAAAATACATAGATATTTCTTTCCCTGTAGCCTTAAATAATGTAGTAATGTGTGTAAAAATAATAATTCCTAACCTTGTTCCTTATCTAATAAACATCTATTCACAAAGAGGTAAAGTAAAGGTTGGCACAGCTTGTCCTTTTTGGATCTTAAGCCAAGAAACCCAACCAACCAAGCAAAATAAAGGGGTTTCTTCTTTAAATTCTCTTCAATAGTATATTAAAGGTCTATATAAAATAATTGGGTTACTTTAATATTCAACATAATTATTGTGGGGTACTCCTTCAAGCACTGAAATGGGTCATGCGCGTTGATCATAGTTTAATGATTGTGTTTGTATCTTATACACGAAACAACACATCTGACTAAAGAGTCAATAAGAGTACGGATGGCGTCCTGAGGAATAACTCTCAATTCCCTCTCAACCGTTTCACAAAGTGTGTCTTATGAAGGAGGCAGTGGCATGATCTGCAAATGGGACCCAATGATATCCCAAACCAGTTCGCTAGTTGAGAGATCTGGTGAGCACGGTGACTAAGGAAACAGTACAACTTGCAGAGCATGTTGAGTAATGTGAACTAAGTGCGGTCGGGCGTTTATCTTGCTGATAAAGGACATTTGAGCACTTCCTATGGCAGGAAAGTGTCACCGGCCGCAATACATCAACCACGTAACTTTGGGATGTCATAGTGCCGTGAATACAAACTAGGGGTGACCTAGAATCTTACACAATGGCACACCAAACCATGATTGTTTATGCAGCGTTGTCACATGGTGAGGCGTTCCAGAATTGCTGCTGGATTTGAACAGTGTCCCCGTCGACGCCGCACTCGTACGCGGTGACTGTCACTGAAGAAACAGAAGGGTGACTCATCTGAATAGGTGATCCTGTTCCACTCCGTCGTCTACATCTTTCCAATCCGGTACCGTTCCAGATGTTGTCGTCTATACTGTGGGGTCAGTGGCAGTATTCTTAATAGACGCCATGAGTTCAGGCCACTAGCAACCAACGACTGCAAATGATTCTGCTCCATATGTAAGAATTCAGAGTTTCTTGCTCATGATGAAGAATTCTGGCGAACGTACTTTGCAGGTCCACCACCGCTTCCCGTCAGACACGTCGATTCACGCGTGCTGACGTCACTCTGGTTTCATTGACACCTTAATTATTTTCGCCACAGCCGGTGCACTGTGAACACGTCCAGGTGTCTCTCAGCTGCGATTTGCTGTATGCCCTTCATAAACTCTCTTGTCTGTTTGAATTGACTCCGTCGACGATAACCTGGCATCCTCTACAATTACAAGCATCCTTTGCAACAAGAACAAATTTTCAGTGATATTTTCCAAATAGCAATAACACTACGAATACTGCCCTCTCTGCCTTTATTTCACCTTCGTGCGCTGGTGAGCTACGTATTTCACATCATTTGCATAACTAGATGAGGTGCATCTATCCTGAAATTTGCATAACTTTCTAGCCATTCCTTCTTGGTATTGCATTTTCATTGTCGAGCAGTGTAGTTAGGTAAAAGTAATGCATACGAAGTATACCCCTACCCTGGTGAAACAGTTGTTAAAATAAATTTTGATTCTTGAAGAAATAATGATTCAAGAAAGTCAAAAATTAACTCGATAATATATCTTGGATCCATTTTAAAAAATTTTCAGCTAAGCTAAGGCAAGCAATATATGCTGCCAAGAGAGAATTTTGTGATAATATTTGTACAAGTTCCAGCAAAACCAATTTCTCCCGGTGTAAGTTTTTAATTTGATTAATCATAGTCCTTAATTCCTGAACTTCTATAGTGTAGCGATCCGCTCTCTTCTGCCTTACTATGTGCCATGAACCGCATATTTGTATAGGTTTGAACTTTGTGGCTCTCCCTCATGTACTCTGTGCAGACAACATCAAATTTTTGATGCTGCTCATCTCGACTCGAGCTCTGCACTTGTGTTTTTTAACTCTGTAGAGTTCAAGATTATTCGAAGGGTAGAGAAATAATATCGTTATTGCCGCCAAATTTCTGGGCATTTGTAATAAAAAAATAAATAAATTATCTAACGATTTAGAAAGACCACGAAATATGAAGTCTCCAGAATCACAGAATTTTTTGTTAGGATTATTTAATGAACACTGTGTGTATTCATCCTCCAATACATTTATCTTATTTCGGTCCACGAAATGTTGAACTTAATGAAACAATCGCCTTATTTGAACTGGAACACGAATCAAATCTTCAAAAATTTCTACCTAAGGACTAGATAGTTTCTAAATAAAAATGTTTAAATCTCTCTGTGTAAAATTGTTCACATTATTTAAAATATTTTCAAAGATAAGATTTCACTGGTTGGAAGAATGCCACTATTATGCCGATTCATAAACTATATAACACCAAGCATGACATAGCATCATATCACCCAATTTCCTTGATTTCAGTTCCAATGAAAGTTTTGGAAAGGATTATGTGTGTTAAAAAAATTACCATATTCATTATAAATCCTCAAAAATTTGAGAACTGACACATGGGATTTCTTCCCTTTTGTGACTCTTCAGAATTATCTGAGGATATGTAATAATGTAAGCGAAAAGAGATAAAACGCATGTCATTGGTATCTCATTAGGTATTCGGTCAGCTAAGGATTCAGTTTATATTAATATATTTGTTCTAAAATGCTTACAAATGGGTATCAATAATAATAATGCAAGCTGGTTACGATATTTTGAAGATTGATCTTCAAAATCAAATGGTGAAAGAAGATTCAGAAGATTTTCTTAAAACAGACTCCCTCAGGGCTTTATCTCCTACATTATTTTCTATTTTATGTTTTATTTCTTTGAGGCTATTTCGTTATGGGATTAAAAGTTTAGTATAAGTTGATGATATTTTTATATATGATATCCATGAAAATTATGAGTCTATAAAATTTTTTTATATTATTTAATACATAAAATGATGGCGTTCCTATTGCAGTTTAGATATTTGCCCTACAAATATATTATTAAATTCTCTAAACAAAAAGTCAATATAAATTAGAATTTTAGCATTTACTGAGGAACCATCCAGTGGAACAATAAAATTATTTTTCTGAAACCCTTAATATCTATTCAGAATCTTAAGTATAAAGCCCTTGTAATGATCAATTTTCTAAAAAGGCTTTCAAGTAAAAGATATGACTCTCTATTTAGTCATCTACTTCAACTAGTTAACTCTTCAACATTCAACGTAGCGTTTCTAGTACAGTAGTCTTATTTAATCCACTCTCAAGAAATTTTTCCTGCATCCACAGGAGATCGGTTATTCTACAACCTTTAGAATTGTTTTGAGCCTTCCTAGATAAGACAATAGGCATCGAAACTTTGTCTGAAGAAAAATAGCAGTTGCAGTCTCCATATCAAATAGACTTCAGTCACATAACTTCAAATTTTGGATTAAATACCTTTCCTCAAAAAAAAAAAAAAAAAAAAAAGTTATATTTTCTTTTTCCAGTCACAATGGAAGATCTGTTTCTTAAACGTCTTAATATCCTTCATTGTCAAATGCTTTAAATATCGAAGAAAATAATGTCAAACCAGACTCTTTGATTCAGTTAGTATTCTTTCCTCAATCTTTCAAATTCAATCCATATTACAGATTTTGAATTCCAAAATGTTTCTTTACCTTCATATTAAATTAAAACCTTGTTTATAAATTCTATCTACACAACAGATGGAATTTATAAACAAGATTTTTCTATATTCAGAAAATATAGCAATATGTCAGGCTATTGATGATTTAATGTCCCAAATTATATCTTTTTTGATAGTAAGCCAGTCCTTAATTCTACCATCGGAATTTATTTCGATTAATTTTTCTAATTAAATAATAAACAAGAACAATGTCTATAACCTTATAAAAAATCCTAAATATGTTATTGCTTCTTAAAAACATTGTTCTCCCTTGATAGATTCTAAGTAGATAATATTCCTGGGATCAATAGAGACAATAGCCATCGCTTCTGCTAAAAATCCTCAACCAACAAATGAAAGGATATCTGAATTGTTTCAGAATTTTGCAAAATCTTGTTTATTCTATACTACTGGTCATTAAAATTGCTACACCAGGAAGAAATGCAGATAACAAAATGATATTTATTGGACAAATATATTATACTAGAAATAACAAGTAATTAAATTTTCAAAAAATTTGGCTGGATATATATATATATATATATATATATATATATATATATATATATATATATATATATATATATATATATATATATATATATATATATATATATATATATATATGTGTGTGTGTGTGTGTGTGTGTATATATCTATATATATATAGATCCTGAGAAATCAGTACTCAGAACAACCACCTCTGGCAGTAATAACAGCAGTTATACACCTGGGCATTGAGTCAAACAGAGATTGGATTGCATGTACAGGTACAGATGCCCATGCAGCTTCAACACGATGCCACAGTTCATCAACCGTAGTGACTGGCGTTTGGTGACGAGCCAGTCGCTAGAAAACCATTGACGAGACGTTTTCTATTGGTGAAAGATCTGGAGAACGTGCTGGCCAGGGCAACAGCCGAACATGTTCCGTATCAAGGAATACCGGTATAGTACCGGCAACATGCGGTCGGGCATTATCCTGCTGAAACGTAGGGTTTCGCAGGGCTCGAATAAAGGGTCGAGCCACGGGTCGTAACACACCAGAAATGTGCACTGTTCAAAGCACCGTCAATGCGAACAAGAGGTGACCAAGACGTGTATCCAATGTCACCCCATACCATCACGCCAGGTGATGGACCAGTATGACGATGACGAATGCACGCTGCCATTGTGCGTTCACCACTATGCCGCCAAACACGGATGCGACCATCATGATGCTGTACACAGAACCTGGATTCATCTGAAAAGATGACGTCTCGCCATTCGTGCGCCAAGGTTCGTCGTTTATAACACCATTGAAGGCGCTCTTGTCTATGACGCAGCGTCAAGGGAAGCCGCAGCCATGGTCTCCGGGCTGAGAGTCCATGCTGCTGCAAACGTCGTCGAACTGTTCATGCAGACACTTGTTGTCTTCCAAACGACCCCGCTTCTTGACTCACAGCTCGTGACGTGGTTGCACAATCCATTACGGCCATGAGGATAATATGCATATGTTCTCGGCTGTTAGTGATAGGTGGCCGTTGAGGTCCCACATGGCGTTCTGTATTACCGCCCTGTAACCATCAATTCCATATTCTGCTAACAGTCATTGGATCTTGACCGACGCGAGCAGCAATACTGCGATAAGATAAACCGCAATCCCGGTACGCTACAACTCCACCTTTATCAAAGTCAGAAATGTGCTGGTACGCATTTCTCCTTACACGAGGCATCACAACAACTTTTCACCAGGCAACAACGTTCAAATGCAATTTGTGCATGAGAAACCGGCTGAACAATTTCCTCATTTTAACACAATGTAGGTGTCGCTACTGGCGCCTGCTTTGTCTGAATGCGCTGAAAAGCTAATCATTTGCATATCATAGCACATTCTTCCTTTCGTATAAATTTCACGTCTGTAGCATGTCGCCTTCTTGCTGTAGCAATTTTAATGGCCAGTAGTATATAAATGTTTCAAATCTCAAATGCTTAATTATGATAAATTGAATTTTGCATTTCTAATTTAAGAAATGTTGATTTAAAATTATTGAATTTTAAGACTTGAATAATATTTCTGACTTATTAAATAATGGAATTTAGTTATACTTATTTAATATGTTGTTTATGTTTATGTGCTATAATGTTATGTGATGTGCTGCTTTATATGTTTATGTGCTTCTTTTTATTCCCTCACATTTTATTAAAAAAATGTCTCTGTATTATACATGGGACAATAAGTTACTTTCTCCCAATAAACAAAATGTATTGCAAGAATTCAACCTAACAACAAGAATTGAAGTTCAAAAGTTTCGCGCGGAAATGATTTAAAATTCTTTCACTGGTTAATGAAATATCAACGCGCGCGCGCGCGCGTGTGTGTGTGTGTGTGTGTGTGTGTGTGTGTGTGTGTGTGCGTGACTAAAGATTCACATTTAAATTACCACTTTTATTTTGTCTGTCTATAAAGTACAAGTGCTTCTATCTAATATTATTTTATGTAGAATGATGTAGATGACTGTGTATGAATACCATGTCAATTTATAATGGCTTTGGAATCATACATTGATATAATACTCTTATACGGATGCTTTGTAGCAAAAATATATTTCAACAGCAAAAATCAAATATTTTAAGCAATTAAAGGAGATGCTGAATATCATTACATGTACACCATTGTTATCACCTAACCATTTGAAGACCTATAATTTTATTAC
Organism: Latrodectus elegans; assembly: GCA_030067965.1. Taxonomy (NCBI): domain Eukaryota; kingdom Metazoa; phylum Arthropoda; class Arachnida; order Araneae; family Theridiidae; genus Latrodectus; species Latrodectus elegans. Next base: position 21,512,458 of record CM057819.1, read on the forward strand.
ATTTGTACTTTATGAGAAGTTCCCAACTTCTTCCCGCTTGTCATTGTAATATGTTTAACTACTTGATGCTAAAGAAAGAAAACGTGTTAGGTATAATTTCTCTATATATTGTCAATTCATTGGAATTTTTCCCCACCACTGAGGTAGTGCTACCATCTTAGAAGGGAATTTTGTATATTTATTTCACACACATGAACGGTAATGTTTATATTTTAATACAATTGTTTACCAAACAAGCCTTTTACGAATATTTTTGATTTGTTCTGTGGATTATAATTAGTAATTTCTAACTGTATTGCGAGCATGGAACAGTTCATGAAGGGTCTAAAGAATCTGTAATTTTCAAATATTCAGTGTTGTGTTGGAATTTTTGTTGGTTTTCTTGTTATTTTCTAAAGTGTTGGAATTCTTGTTATTTTTTGGTTTATCTTCAATTGACACATTATAGTACTTCTTTTGGATGCTTCACCAATTGACTCCAAATACCTACTTATTACTGAGTGACGTTGTGTAATTTCGTAAGTTATTAGACGTTGGCATAATATCAAAACATTCCGTCACACATTGAGGTTCAGTCGAATTCATTAGTTACTCTCTTCTCCCTCTCATTTCAATAAAAATTAAATATAATAATGTGTCAAGAATAATAATTTTACCGATTTAAAATTTTTTTATGCCAAAGATGCAAAATAATATAAATTTCCTAGTAAATCTCAGGCGGTTGAAATATTTGCTTTGAGGTTAGAGGAATGCTGTTTTGAAACTTTACTTTCAAACATTTTGATTAATGTTGTGATAAAAATGTCGATCTTGTTAAAGTAAAAAAAAAGAATTTAAACCTCGATTCCTCGATTTGATATTAATTATGCAAGTGCCAAAGGCTGATTTGATTATGCATTCGGTTTAAGATGCTTAGTTCCGAGGAAACCAAGAGTTATTTTCTACACTCCTGACCAGCGAAAATAAAAATCTGTCTTTAGTATATTTAAATATAATTTTTAGGGCTTTTCACCTCGGGTCTTTTAATCTAATGCAATGTCACACTCATGGGAAAATTCTCTCGAAAATAAGGTTCACATTCGCAACAACTTTCGTCCGAAATGTATGCAACAAACTACTTATGTTTTCTGGTGACCTGACAAAATTATATGTGGTTCCCAATGAAAAGAGGGCAATAATAATATATTTAAGGGTTTAAAGCTATTTAGATATCTAGACAGAATGATTTCAAACATTAGCTACCTAAAAATTGAACTTAAAAAAAAAGCAAATTAGCCATAACTAAGAAATATTATTGTTTACTTAAAAACCAGTTAAAATTTTTCATGAGATTAAAACAAAAATAAGTATATGTTTGACCCTGATAAGATTTGCTGTTCTATAGGAGAGTGAATACTGAGCTAAAAAGAAAAAAAGGCAGAAGTAGATTGTTTATTGATTATTATAAAAAAATATTTTGAGAAAGATTTTTGGACAAATTATACAAAATACTAGCTGAAGAATCCATTATAATCACAAAATATACAAGAAGTGTGCTGAATTGGACATTCTAAGAGCAGCATTCTGATTCCGGATCCCCTTCTGGTGCTTGACTTTTTTAGGATGAATGAACTCATGGACCTGATCTAGCTTTGCTGATCACGGGGATTGGAAACAACAACAACAATATGTCGTATCAAGTGACTAGACCACACATATTTGAGTAAATTACCAATGTAAAGTATCCCTTCTTCCGATGTGATAAAATCTCCAGAGTTTCAAGTGGATGAGCAGGGAATCACGGAATCGGCCATTAAACTTCAAAAAGGATGTGTGACTAGGTGTTTAGACAGCAGATACTTTAATTTTCTTCCATGTGATTATTTCTAGTTATGAGTGTATTTGTACGTGGTGTGTTTATCTAAAATTTAATAAATAGTTAGCTTTAAAATGCTTCTTGTTTCGATATGCCACCACACATTTCCCACAAAAAAGTCCCCTTTTAAGTTAAAAAAAAAAAAAAAAACGATGAAAAATAATACTCTCAATTAAATGGCTTGATGAGATGGGGAAAAAACCTGTGAACAAAATGAATGAATGCATTGAAGGAGTGGGATCAAGTTATGTAGCAAAAATTGCAGAAACTGGCTGGCTTTGTGAGAGGCTGTAGTGCTAGCAAAGAAAAAAAAAGTAGAATGAAAAAGGAGGGAGCTTCTTCTTGTTAAAATAACTTTTTCAACATTTATCGAATCTTCTTCCTGAACATGAGATGATACAATTATAGATACATAGCTGAGCAGGCAAACCTTGGACTGTACCTTTAGGTTAACGAATTTGGAATACTCGCCTATCACCAATTCTCTAGATTAGATTCTCGTCATTCTGAATCATACTCAGGTGCAAGGTCACACCTGAGATGGTAACCTCCTCTCCACAACCACACCAAACCAGCGGAAAAATATTGATGGTTTTCTGCTTAGTCCTTGCATCAATATCACGAAGACTCCACTCGGCTGCTCCTATCTAAACTGGTAGAGCGCAACTCAGGGGTAGGTACATAAAACATAGCGATGCAGGTGAACCCCGGATTGTACCTTTATGTTAACGGATTTGAAACACTCGCCCATCACCAAGAGCTTCGTAATTTTGAACTACGGTCAGGTGACGAAGTCACACCTGAGCGTGCACCCTCCTCTCCACACCAACACCACACTAGTGGAAGATCTTTGGACGTTACATAATAAAGTGGACACGTCCCCAACAAACATGCTAGTGCAACCGCAACAACATAAGAAGAAGAACTTTGGATGGTTCATAGATGAACGTGGAAACGTCCCTAACACATCGAGCTCCAGCAACCTATTGAGAGGGAATGTGGTCATCCTCCCAATCACTGCCCACGGTAAGTGGTGCTTTACTTTGCTGATCTTTCGAAAGGAGTGGTGTTAAGGCCACTGGAACTCTATGATACAACTAGAAGAATCGAAAAATAAAGAGTCCAAATTCTTCGAATTTGAACTTTGCTTTCTTTTTCTCTCCTTATCATTTACCATTAATTTCAAAACTCTTAAATTTTGCTCTTAAATTTTTTATTTTGTATCAGATTCCTTTGAAAATGTTACAAGTTTCATTTTCTATCTTTTTTTCAATGTTCAAAAACAAATCGAAGGTATATAATACTTAAAAACTCTCACCAGTAAGGAAGTTATGAAATATTAAAGTGCCGAGACTTTTTCATCCATTTGATAATAAAGGTAAAATAATTCAGCGAATCAAAAATACTCCTTTTTCTGGAAATGCAATAAGGAATTATAAAACTGGTAAGAAATATTATAGAAAAACAAAAATATAACATTAAATCTGCTACTTTCTCACATCACTTTATCTTGTCAAAGTAATGACGTCACTAAATCTGCACATTCAGTAGTTTTTTCTCGGTATTTCGTAGGTAACGTCGTTAGGTAGCATTTATTGCTATCATGTCGGTGCTAACAACTACAAAGAGATCACATATTTGTACAACTGTTAAAAATTCGCTGGCTGAGAAAGAAATTAATTTGAAAAAAACTATTTCTGTAACAATTAGATGGTGTTAGAAATATGATTGGCAACAAATAGTTTCATTAGTGTATTCCATACAGACGTAAGACATCTGATTCTTGAACTCCACTTTATTATTCACCTGCAAGCCTTATATGTGATATATATATATATAATATGGCTATATATCTCATATATATATATATATCAACTTAGTCACACACACACACACACACACACACACACACACACACACACACATATATATATATATATATATATATATATAAAAGAGTGGTTTAACATATCTCTTGCTAACGTAATGGCGTTAGTTAGAAAAATATTCACTGATTGAGTCGCAGGAACGTACTTCAAAGGTTTGTTGACTGCATGGAAAGAAATCAGATTGTTTCTGCAAAATTGATGAAAAATATGACAATGAGGGAAAAATTATTTCTATAAAACAAGGAATAACGCGTAACACCAACAGTTGTTGGAAATTATGCGATTTTTAAAATTGATGTTTTATATAGACACGCCAATATTTCAATCAACTGAATATAAAGCTTCAAACCATAAATAAAACAATTATCGTCATGAATGATCTCATTCAGGTTTCTGACGCTAAACTGCAAGTTTTCAGGACGATATTATTACAAATAAATAAATAAATAAAAAATACAAATATTTGTAAACTTAGAACAAAATATCATAGATTTAGATGTATATGGCAAACCAAATGGAGAAGATGTTATTAAATTTATTTTCAAAACTGATTATTTAGTCAAAGAATTTTCAGCAAGTTTCTCAATTCAAAGCATTATCAGAAATGCTCATGTTTATTATGTACCCTGATGTGAAATCACTTGATGAACTAAACTTGTCTTCCATTGGTTAAAAATTGAAATATTTGAAATGTACTTGGTTAATTTCGAGTTTAGTTCAATATGGATTCAAAAATTCATTAAAGCAAGAAAAAAGTTGGAATTGGTTGAAACAGAAAGATTAAGTAATATAAATCAATATGAAGGTTACAAAATTTTGACAACATGTAATTCGATTCCAGACACATTTATTGTTTGAAAAAACTTGGCTCTTACTATTTTAACCACATTTTCATCTTCTTATACCTGTGACTAACTATTTTCAGTGATGAATAACATTAAAATCTCAGTTAGAAACCGTTTGGCAGATGATTCCAATTCAGCATGCATTCTGCTAAACGTAACATCTTACAACCCTAATATAAATTAATTGTCAGTTAATTCACAACAACAGAAATCAGACAAATGCTATTTTAATTTGAATAACATATATAACTATATTTTTGTCTGTAAATAAAGTGTTTTGGAATTGTTTTTATTTAGTTTTATTATTTTCCCAATAATCATTAAGTCAAAAGTATTTGACAAAAATGTTACTGTAAAAGGCTTACAACCCTTAGTTAAGATGAAAAATTAAGTATTAAAATTATATATAAATAAGTATATATCAAGGCATCAACAAAAATTTTAATGTTACCAATGAAAATTACCAAACAGTATCAAACCACTTATGAGTGTATAAACAAAGCTAGAAATACTCGGCTGAAAATAATTCAAATTCTAAATTTATAGAGGGATCTTGTGACTGGGGAATTATTTTGGTGATTAATACATAATCCGCAGACTTAGTGGGCTATACGAGAAAAAATTGCATATGTTTGAATGAAAAAAAATACATTTGGGTACAAACGAAAAAAAAATTCACACATGAGCTCTGAGCTATTTCCTTGAAAAAAAAAATGATTCTTACTAATCTCTTTGATTCATGTCGAGAATACTCGTTAGTTCTTTCATTAGTTGAATTCATCCACATGCTACGTAATTTTCAATTATAACAGGAAGTAATCTTGCACTATAAAGGACTACAATAGAAGGATCACAGTAGTTTTAAATAAGCAAAAATTTTAATGGATATTGAAAATTTTTTTTCAATTTTCACATAGAGTTACTTGCATTTAGTGTCGCTTTGTATTTCAGGCATAAATTAATTATAAACATTTCAATATGGCTCTTATAAAAAAAAAAAAAAGGAAAAGGGCTAGAGATATATAAAATTTACATAGCTCAATATTCACTATTAGGAAAAGAAAATGGGTAGAGAAATATAAAATTTACACAGTTCCATATTCACGGCTAGGAAAAAAAAATGTAAGATTCATATTACATTATTCATTGCTTCAATTTTTCAGAGGAAAAGAATTAAACTAATAATAAACTATTTGAATCATTGCGCTAGCTCTATGATTTTAATAGATTAATATCTTAAACAATATTAAATTTAATTAAGTATCCTAGGATAAAATAAAAAAATCAACTATGCACACGAATTCTAATTGTTGAATTCAACACATAAGAAAAAAAAAATCAACTTAAAACCATAAAAATTCTATAAAACTTGAAAAGATTTTAAATTTATATTTGTTTATATTTAATCTTGAGAACAGATTTCATTAAATAAAATTTAATTAAACCTATATTTATTAATTAATATTCAAACAAAATATTCTACTCAAAATTAGCTTATAACAGTTTAGCAAAACTGCCCAATTTAACATATTTTATACAAATTCTGAGAGCCCCAATCTTTTCCTTTATGTTGTTGGAAATACTTAGAGTCCTATAAAAATATAAAAGCATTTTTACTTATCTTAAGATAAAAATGTTTAGTTAGAATTTAAATATTGTTTAAATTAATGTAGCACACTTAAAAGGTATATATATATATATATATATATATATATATATATATATATATATATATATATATATATATATATATATATATATATATATATATATATATATATATATATATATATATATATATATATATATATATATATATTTATATATACAATTAAGCCTTTTCATACTTCTTAATAGCTGTTGATAGAACATTACTTGAAACACTACAAATTAGATTTATTTTGATAACTATAATTGCTTTGGAATTTATTTTTGGAATGAGACAAAGTTATATATGACTTCAAAATTATTTAAGTCTGAAAATAGTGAGAGTTTTCAGAATCCCGCGAAATCATTGAAATGAATTAAGAGTAATTTATTTTTCCATAAATACGCGTAATTAATTAATTTACAGCTCTCAATGCTTTTTAGATATCCGCAATCACAATGATAATTGTAGTTTCTTGTGGCTTCAACAAATACTTTAGCAGTACCATGATTTAAATACACCATCGTTATATTTAAAACAATTTCCTCTAATTCCATTAATTTTGATTTGTTCGTTTATTAAATAAAATATTCTAAAATATATTTTAAAATTTTTATTCCAAATCACATAAAACATCAAAAATTTCTACTTCTTAATTTGTTGACGACTTTTTGAGATTTTTTTTGCCACCTAAGCAGATGTCTTAGATAGCATTTGTTGTCTGCTTCCGCGGCCTGCGTTTCTTTGAATAAACTGAAAGCTGAATTTTATTTGTTGCCCTAAGCCAATGGGATGCTATTATCAGCGTGGTATTTAGACAAGTACACTAAACTTTAAAAAGTACTATCTTAAACTTCCTTTGTTTTGAGCCCTGCGTAACCAAGCAAAACTGAAGAAAGCATGGAGCAATTAGCTCAGGGTTTCCGAATTTGAATATTATAATAAAAATATAATACGTTCATGATATAAAAAGAGCATTTGTCTCAGGTCTTAGAGATTTCTGGGATAATACTGTTAAGTAACATGTTAGTTTTATTTTTAGTTTTTTTTTATACATGCTATAATCAAATTACTGCATTAAAATCATATATTTATTTCTTGATGGTGGACAACGCTCTCTTGTGATTGCGTTGTGAGAGAATTGTTTCTAAATATAGCAAGTTATGGTGGCAGCACATTATACAATCAACAATATTATTTACTGTTGTCTTACTCAAAATGATTTTCGTTTTCTCGAAATTTTTAAGGTAAAACAATGCAATTTTATATGAGATGAATTCATAGTGTGTGATTATACAGCGTATAACTTTTTTTTTTTTAAATCTAACTTTGAAGCAATGTGTACAACATAGCTGTCTGTTCATTCATCGTAGTGTGGAAGTGATTATTTCTTAGACATTTCGATCAAATTATATAAAATTTATCACAAAATAAACTGTCCAAGGTAACTTAAAAAATCTTATTGAATTTTTACTTCTATACCTTTATTTAATTAAAGAAAAACTTGAAACATTTTAGATTTTAAAATATTGTACATCACAAATTTTAAATTCATATTCATCAATTTAAGAGATGTATGAAACATAATTAATTGCAAATGTTTTATAGTTATTTACTTTTAGTATATTTTATATTAATTGCTTTAAGTGTTATTCCTATTAATTACTGTTGTATGCTATTCAGATGGGTTTTTTCATTATTAAGGACTAGAATTTCAAATAACACATTTTGTATGTGACTTTCTAAGTAACGTCTAATTATTGTTTTAAATTAGTCTGTTGAATTTATTTCTGAATGTGCACTTATTTTTTAGATCAAATTTACTAATCTAGTGTGTTAATAAAATAAAAATAATAAAAGTAAAAGACAGGAAACATTGTTGAAAGTCAACATTATGGTCTCAGCAAAAGCAGCCAAGAGTAGTAAAGTTTGATTTTTCTGGTTGCTCAATAAATTAAACAAAAGCAATTAATTGTCAAATGTAAATTGATGTTGGAATCGCAAGAAATAAGTCAATAGAGTTAAATAAATAAAATCTATAATTCTAATTTGTGCCAATTGCATTTTATTTTCTAATCAATTGCTGATTAGAAAATAGAATTGTTTTGTTTTGGAAATTCGAGTCTTCTGAATATCATATGTTGAAATAGATTTAGATTATATGGGATTAAATTGAACCAATTAAAACCCTGTTTTTGCAAAATGTATTTTTTTATTTATTAATCAATTATTAATTAGAAACTAAAAATATATATTTTTGCATTTTAATAATTTGCAGAATTCTGTCAAATATTATTTGATGAACCAAAATAATTTTATTACACAAATCTAGTAACAAGCATATAATCGATTCCTAAATTTATTGTTTAATTTATTTTTACAAAGTCATCAAGTGTAATTTAAATTAAGTATTTTTGATTTTATAATTAGGTTTCTTTATTTTTGTGACTATTTCCTGTTTTTCAGCATATTTCCTTTAACTGTTGCTTAAAAATATTTTTAAAAATAAAGTAAGTGATAAATGAATACTTATAATTTAATACTATATCCGGAACTAGTTCAGTATCCCCATATATTGGCGAACCCGGCGAATTTTTTCGTCACCAAGCTAAGCGCATGTTCATTAATATGGGAATTTTCCCAAAGTTTGATCAAAAAATAAGCATTTTAGAAAATTTAAAAAGGAAAATAAATATTATACTTACTTAATATGAAGTTAATCTGATATGCCAATTGGTATATTTATTTCGACATTTTGTTCATTGTCACGATTGTCACATTTCAGTAAAATAAAAGGCATGAAAAAATATTTTCCTAAATATATACACTTTATAAAATTTAAAAAAACTAAAAAAAAGGCATGCAAAAAATATTGTGAATATATAACACTTTATAAAATTAAAAAGCATGCAAAAAATATTTTTGTAAATATATACACTTTATAAAATTTAAAAAAAACATAATAAAAGTATATTTTTAAATATATATATACTTTTTAAGTAAATAAATATTAAACATGAATACAATAAAAAAATACATGTAAGCAATAGAATTTAAATAAAATGAATAATTAAAAATATGTATATAATAAATAAACCAAATAAAAAGAAATTGTAAAAAGAAAAATTTACGATGATTGGACGCTGGCGACAACGAAACAAAACTGAGGGAAAATTCCCTAATTGCAAACCGAAAACAAATGGCTTCCAATTGCAATAGAAACGTAGAATAAAGAAACTTGAAGTAAAACTTAAATAGATGTTGCCACTGAAAAAACACCTATATATCGTAAAAATTATGTAAAACACAAAAACTAATACTGGCAACAAAAAAAAAGAATAGTAACAAAAACTGAATTTGGCAACGCTACAATAAAAACAAAAACTGAAAGCAGCAACACTACAATCAAAACAAAGAGTGCCAGATTTGGCGAGAAATCATATATGGGGATACTCAACTTATACCCTGTATTCTTATATATCATTAGGGTTAATAGTTTAAACGTGCCCCATCTTAATTTCTATTTCTTATATGGATACTATCCTTTACAAAGAATCAATTAGTGCACATTAGGGCTGATAACTGTACTCAAGTACTTACATCATCATCAGCTGCTGAAAAGAATTGGCAAATGTCTCTTTTCTAACTGTAATGTTCATCTTTACCAAAATGTAAAACAACTGTCATGAATCTTATGCTCAGAGATATATGATTCTTTCTCATATATTTAAAAAATTTTTTATTGTTTAAAAATGTTTCCAAACTAAGGTAATTACTATGTTTTTTTTTTTTTTTTTCTTTCTATAAAAGTTAGTTGAAACTTGTTAGTGATAAAAAATTAATAAATTTATAAAATGGTTTTTTTTTTTAATTTTTATTTTAAAACAACGAATAATCTTCAAAAGATTTCGGCACAGATATAATATAATCCAGAATTACAGTTTTCAATTTTTTTAATGATGAACAAATGTTGCCAAGATGACGTATTGTGATGCACGTTATGACCCAAATACTAGGGTTGCCAAAATAGAATTTTCTACATAATTCTTATAAGTGTCCATTTATATGATGTAATAAAAATCAAGTTGCCAAATACATAAGAAATCCACAAAAAAATCACCAAATTCAGAATTTGGCACCTTGGATTATACGGCATCTGTGACTAGATTTCTAATGAAAATGTGAAATTAAAGCACTATTCTAAATTGCCTCACAATGAAAAACTACTGTTTCTGGAATAGAACGTTGTTGATTAGTCTCTTGATCTTATATCATTCTTTATAATTCTGTCATTTACAAATTCAAGTTTTGTAAAAAAAATAGTAAAAATCCTGAATGTGTTTGGCATTACTTTCAGTCACCAATGGCGAAATTATAAGGTTTCCAAAAGTAAGATGTCTAAAAAGCAAGTACCCATTAAATCTTGCAAGAACAACAACAAATCACAGTAAAATCCTTGTTTTCAAAATCCATATCATGCTATACCTCCAACATTTTGAACATTGCAGTCTCATTGTATTTTCGATTTCAAATATTGAATATTTTATTGTTGTTGCATGCCCCCGAGGCCAGCAGCGGTAGATCAGGTCAATGAGCGCGCACACCTTCATTATATTTTTACTATATTTACTACCTTTATTATAATAACTTATAAAGAAATACAAAGCTAAGGACTACAAACTTAACTGTATATATTTTACAAAACATATTATGTAACTTATATAAATCACTAAAAATGCAGATTATTATTCATTATTGGTCAGTAAAATATAATCATTCTTTTTTTTTAATTACTCAAAAGAAATACTTCATATATAAGAAAAAGAAAATACTCCATATGTAACAAAACTTAGCAGGTATTAACAACTGTGATATAAATTTAAATCAGTAATGTAAATAACATTCATTTTTTATGAAAACTCAGGCTTTTAATTAAATGAACACTGGTGTCTATCTTAAAATAACACATTTTTCTTGTTTTAGGGTATTTTTCTTTATATAATCCGCGGATTATGTGTTAAAAAGATTTACGAATTTGTTGTGCATATTATGCGCCACTGCAGAAAATCTGATAAAAAAATGTTTTTCATCAGATAAACTTACAATAAAGTTTTGAAAGAAATGTCATTTATGTATTTCATGAAATAACTAACAAATGGGGCCATGACACGGTTGAATAATTTAAGTATAATCAGTGTTGTGCAGTTATGTTCAAGAAAGAATTCAGTTCTTCAGAACGATATTAAAATTCCTATTCATTGGCATCATTTAACATTTTATCTTGACCTGAACTTTTTTCCCTCTGAAAATATTCAAATTCGTATATCGTCATAGTGAAGTAAAAATTAAGTTACTGAGCAAATTTTAAACTGAAAGATATAGATAAGATAAATGAAAAAAAGAATGTCGATCGTGTAATGTAAGCTGAGAAACAAAGCATGCGATGTACAAAAGAAAAATGTATTCCATGCACAGTTAGAAAATTTATAATCCATTTCTTTCATTTAACTATTAACCAAACAAATATAGTTTATAATATATCTAACCTTGTTTTAAAAGTTATTAAAATCTAAAAATTCATAAGATTTACTAGAATCTTTTCTGATCTTGATCAACATTTCAGTTAATCGCACCTTTTGTTGAGGTGGATTCAAACAAATCTTTATCTTTATAAATATTTTTTTCTGTAGATTTTATTATATTTTTAATCATAATGTATATTGTTTATTTTATCTGGCATCAAATTATCTGCAATATAAGTTTTTGACTATTCGTCAGATAAAACGCCGCGGACTATAAGCCACTGCGGATTATGCGATGCTTTTTCCCTTTGCTCGATAAACTGGACTTGCGGATAATACACGACTGTAGATTATGTAGAGGAAAATACTGTAATCATAATGCAATTTAACAACTTTATCTTAAATATTTCCACTGTGTTCTTTATAAACTATCCTTATTTTACTATATAAAATAACTTTAAATAGAATAACATAAAAGTACTTTCCTATAATCACCTAGTTCTGAAATAGAAATTTTTTTTGAAAATAACTTTAAGAAATATAAATTACAGTAAGATCCCGCTTAATGTTATTTCATTTAGCACTGTTTCAGTTTAGAGCTCTTTTATTTCAACCTAAGATTGTGCGTAGCACTATGTTTTCAAACAGTGTAGTTGTGTTTCTTGTTTGATGTGGTACTATAACGATTAATGATCTTTGGCTTTGTGACAATTATTATGATCTTTGGTTTTTATCATGGGTTATAATAAAAAACAAGAAAAGGAAGACACCAGAAAAAGTATTTCACTGGAAATTAAGATGAAAATCATCAGATGATTAGATTCTGGTGAATGTTGATCTCAAATTAGTGCTGCATTGAATTTGGTAACTTCAACAATAAGGATAATTCTTAAGAATAAAAAACAAATACTGTCGTCGGCAACTGCAACTATATCAGGCTCTGCGACAAGAATTACTCATTCTAGAAATAATATTCTAGAGGAAATAGAAAATTTGATTTCTATATGGTTTGATAATGAAATTGAACGTAATATGTCACTAAACCAATCTATCATAATGGAAAAAGCTAGAAGAATTTTTAATTACATTCAGGCTAATGGCAAGTGACATAAGTGAAACATTCTGTGCTAGTCTAGGATGGTTTAATTGATTTAAATATCGAAATAATCTTCATAACATAAAAATTACAGGAGAAGCAGCAAGTGGTGATACAAAAGCAGCAATTGAATTCCCAGTGACACTAAAAACAATAATTAAGCAAGGAAACTATCCTCCAGAATTGGTTTTAATGTTTATGAAACTGGCCTGTTTTGGAAAAGAATGCCTAAATAAAAAATTTCTTTTCCATGAAGAGAAACGAGCATCAGGATTTAATGCTGCAAACAATTGCTTAACACTAGAAACTGGGTGGTAACGGAGCGGAGATTTCAAATTAAACCCATTTCTAGTTTACCACTTCAAAAGCCCAAGAGCGACAAAAAGCATATCTGAATCAACTTTACCTGTAATTTAGTAGTCTAATAAAAAATCAGGGATAACTATGAAAAATTTCCAGGATTGGTTCACTGAACATTACTGCCCGTTTGTTAAATGCTATTGCAAAATTAAAAAACTTGAACAAAGAGCACTACTATTAATTGATAATGCTTCAACCCAGCCAACAAATTTATCAAACTTAACAACATGCACATCTCAGTTTAAGTGGTTTTCTTACCACCTAGCACAACTGCCTTAATCCAACCAATAGACCAAGACGTTATATTCTGTTTTAAAGCTTATTACTTGCGATGAATATTTTAGCAGATATTTGAAAAAACAGACAGAGAAGAGAAGCAATCAATAAGAGAATTTTGGAAAAACTACAATATCATGAATGCTGTAGAAAACATAAGCCTTTCTTGAAATGAAATAACAGATCTTTGAAAGGAGTATGGAAGAATATTTGGCCAGATTTAAGAGTGAAGACATTGGACACTGTTGAAATAAATGAAATAGTGGAATTTGCAAAACAAGCCAGTTTAAATTAGGTAAATGTAAAAGACGTCAAAGAAATAGTTCAAGAAACAGCAGCTAGACTTTCTAATGATAAGCTCAAGGAATTAACTGAACAAGAAGAAAACAAAAATATCGATAGTAGTGATTTTGAAGAAGAGCTAAAAGAACTTTTGATGGCATTTTTAAAAGGAAGTTTGATCATTATTACTGAAATTATGAACCAATTTGTTGAAAATGATGCAAATTTTAATAGGAATTCCAAAGCAAGATGGGGTGTTATAGATGCTTTATCCACTTATCAACAACTTCTAACAAAATGCAAAAGGAAAACGCAAACTGCATTAGATGCCTTCTTGACAAAAAGGCAGAATATTGGAAACACGGAATAAACTGAATAATCTGAGTGGCTTGGAATTGTATTTGTTTTTATGGTACTTATGTATTATCGCAACCATATTGGCGGCATTATGTAAGACCGGCCAATTCTAAAATGGAATATGCTGACAGGACTTGTAGCACAAAGTTGAAAAGTACAATGTGATTGAAACAGTATGAAAGCAAATAATATATGAAGAAAAGTAATAAGTAATTTTTATCTGCATAATTCTTACCTTTATTTGATGACAAATCAATTACGTTTTGGTGGAAAATATAGCAAAATAGTTTTTAAAATAGAATCAAAATTTTTTTTATCTTTTTCTTGGTTTTGTTGCCATATGAATACTGCCAAGTAAGACTCAAAATGGTGTCTTGCTGTACCCCGTTGTCTCTTATTCCTCCATTTCGTGGAATTCTATCGATTGTTTGGGTACATACACCCGTTTCAGGGACAACAAAATTATATTTGGGATTTACTTAGATTGATTAATTAGCAATTGCTGGATTATGATTAAATCCAGTGATTGCCAATTAATCAATCTGATACACTCTCCAACTGTCAGAATAAAGTGTACTCCCTACCTCAATGTTTTCAACAAAATTAACAAAAAATGCAGATTTATAGATTTCAATCATGAATGGTAAAATAATAAAGTTGATATGTTAAATTATCCATAAAATTTTTTGATTAAATTTTATATTAATGAATTTAAAGTGGTAAATATTCATGATAAATTAATGACAAATAGGGTTGCCAAAATACTAGTTTGCCGGGTTTTCAGTGAAAATGTTTGTCAAATTTTGCACCAAAAAAAAAAAAAAAAAAAACAAGTGTGAGTAAATTTTATCCTTTCAATTGAGTCAGGATAAATTTGTTAATTATTGAAATAAAGATTGAAATAAAAATTATTTAATATGCCTGGTGATAAGTGTCTTTTCGATGACCAATGAACTCTTGAAACTGTATCTAACATCTTAAAATTCTCAATAAATTAATAGACAGGAATCTATTGGAAATGTCCAAAAACTCTAAAACAACTCATTATTTTATATAATGTATAATTCAGTATTATATAGAATGTGGATTGTTTAAATAAAAAAATTGCTGTTATATCTGTAAATTCATTGAAGGCTTTTGAAATAATCATTAATGATTTTAACTTAAATAAAAAATAGTCACATTGATGTCTGCAATTATTTATTTTTACTATTTACAGAAATGAATGATAAATATTGCATGTACATAATTATATGCATATTTGGTTAAGAACAATTTTTAAAGTAGAATAAAAATTTTTTTAACATGAATGTTCATACGTCCTGGAAATTTTTTATTTGACTCCTGGAATTTGATTCTTGGAAATCTGTACGAACCCTGGGATATGGCTTCCCTCAAACCAATTACCACTTCTTGTTTCCGCATGTTAATTAAAGGTTGCAATGTTGCATTTACAAAAAATCTGTTTTCCAAAATAAAGCTTCATTGCTTGAGAGTTGGTACATTTCCTAATGTGGGGTGAAATGTTATATTTCTGTAAAATTGTAACAGCATCTTTTTCAGAATTCGGTAAATCCCAGATTCGCATTTTAGTATTTGACCTTGCTATTTTCAACGAGTTATTAGTCTGAAAAAGATGGCAAGTGGGAAAATTTGAAAAAAAGCACATGATTGCCAATTCAACACCTTAGATGCATGTGACATTGGGGTATCCAATTTGACAAGTTATTCCGGAGATTGGCATGGTTGCGATATGTAAGTACCGTTTTTATGAGTATAATCGTTAATATTGTTTTATTGATAAAAAACATTAAATTTAATACTTATCCAGTTTTCTATCCACCTTACCCTAACCCCATTATTTACGTGTTATGATTGTCTTGTTTAGTGCTGTTTTGCATTATACTTCACTTTGATGGAACATATCACCCGCATTAAGCAAGGTCTTACTGTACAAATTAAACATTACAATCTAATTAACTTTCAAATTTTAGGAAAATAATGAAAATTTCACACATATAACCATTAATAATAAAACAGCATAAGCGTCAAAGTTAACGTAAACTACAAACAAATCACACACATTAGAATATGTTAAAGAACCACCGAAATAATTCATTTTGGCAAATAGTCTACATATCTGGTACCCATATCAATTCTTAGGATGAGACCTAGAACGCATATTTTATTGTCCTTCCAAATGCCACCAATTTCAATAACCTATCATATTACATATACTAAGATTAAGACTCAAAATCAAAATATTTATTTAATTAAAAAAATATGGCAAATTGATTATCTGGCATCTATGTCCAAATGAAAATGGGAAGTATTAATTAAAGTAGGAACTATTCTTATATAATCCTGTTTATACTGTTTTGAATTTGAGAAATTTTTTGGCAAATTTTCTTCTTTTCCTGACAATATATATGTTCAACTGAATGATTGGGAGTATTAAGAATATTCTACAGTCTTATACTTCAGGATGTCCATTGGATTCTCTCTAATTTGGCATAGAATGGCTGATATTGAAGATAGTGATAAAAATGAATATTTGTTTCCACATTTTTATAAATGTAAAGTATCTTATTTTTACATTCATTAATATGATGAAAATTTGTGTAATTTTTTTTCAATTCTGGATGCATCATTGCATAGTGTTTTGTGCAACATTTTGTTTCTTCAAACAGATGTAACAACAAAAACATAAATAATTTTAAAAAATAGCAATTATTTGCCAAGGATCACCCTGAAATACATTTTCTTCAAGAATATTATGTTCTGATTTGTGTAGAAATATTACTCTGCTTGGATTTATACAAATGGTGAAAAATTGAGCTGTCTCCCAGAGAATATCATATTTCCAGGAATGTAAGACTTATTTTTTCCTTTGAAAAAAATGAGATGCATCATATGCGCTGATACTCAGTTTCTGATTTCATCCATTTCTAGAAATTTCCTTTAATCAGAGATACATTATTTTATTTGTTTTCTTGCATAGTGTGGAAATATTGTTACATAGGATATTCAGTGTGTATGCTTGCACTGTTATTTGCAAACACAGTTGACTTCATTTAAACTTTCCAGTTTTTTATAAATGAAATTTCTACTAAAATCACTACTGTTTCATAAATTTGTTGGCAAGTTAAGACTAAAACATAATGATATTGTTATACTACAGCACTTAAGCTGTATGTGATTGCATGTACTACTGGAAATGAACAATTACTGAATCAATGATCACAGCATCAATGATGAATTCTATCAATTCATCATTGATGCTTAAAAATGAGAAAGTTTTTAACTTGCACAAGTAGGTAACAGAGAAAGGTTCTTCTCAGTTTTATTGTGTATAAGGTGTTACTTTTTAAACTTCAGCGCAATAAATAATTTTTATTGATGTAGTAAATAAACTCTCATCAAGTAGTTTATTACTTCGTATTTAAAATACTGTGCATTCATCATAATGATCAATTAAGGTTTATCCTTTAAAATGTGTATAAGATAGGAGGTATATCTTATATGTGTTAGTAAATATACTATAATAACTCTTGGAAATTTAATTTTTTTTTTAGATAATTTTTTATTTGAAAATATCAGTATTGTATACTTTTCATTTTATTTATCTATTGTTTTTTTATTTTATTTTTTTTTTAATTTCTTATGATCAAGGTAAAGTATTTATCTCAATGGAGATTAATAATATTTACACCAAAATGATCATTAGTTTATTTAATAATTTTTGAATACTTGTGCTAGTTCATTGATCCACATTTAAGGACAATAGGAATATACTGAGTAATAAATGAAACAGAAAGAGCACTGGAGAATAGGGATCTTTATTATAAGTTTATTAATTCATGAGAACAAATCCAGATGCTTTAACTGAATAATACCTTTCTTTATTGGTACAAAACACTTCCTGACAAATTTACACAATTACTTTACATTCACTAATTTACAAAAAAGTAATACATAGAGAGGGCTCTTATACCAAAGATTTTATCTCTTACACCTATTCAGTTCAATTGAAAACTGATTGTTAATCATCTTTCAGTTGAACTGAATTGTTTTATAACCATCCAGTAAAATTGAAAATTTAGGTTATTCTTAGATTACTCAGAAAATACAAACTTTCTTTGTTAAGCTTATTTTTTTTCTTTATGATGGGTACATTTATTTGCATTTTCACTGCAAAACGAGTACTTTCCCTCTTAGTGCATGTCATGGGTGTATAAGTCTAATTTAAAATGAGATGTATATCCACATTTTCTTCCACCATCTTTAAGTAATGTCTTGATTGCAGAGGTAATTACACAAGCTAAATGAGCTGTCGTGTTTATTGCTTATTTTTCAAACATTTTTTTAAGAAATGTCTCCTGTCTTTATAATGTATTTATATTTTCTATTTTATACTAAATTCGAAATGATGCATTTTAATGGATTTATAAAAAATGTCTAGAAGTGTAAAAAACAAAAATAACTAAGGAGTCTAAATTTCTCAAATTATAGAATATTGCATTCAATAATTTAAAGCTACATTGAATCTAAATCAGGATGAAATGAATCAAAGCTTTGGGAATCTGCATTTTAAAGAAAAAATAATCTATTTTGATTTTAAAAAATTTAAAGATTTTGACATAAAATTATATAACTTGCTGAGTAACTGTATTTGTACATCTCTTCCTTGCATAATAAAGAAGAAACTTGACAAGAATAAGAGAGGAAAAATATCAAAACTGATCAAATTATTCAAAATCATTAATTTTTTTGTCATTTTTTGAAAAGTCATTTAAATGTATTGATAGTATCAAAAATAATTTTAATATAATAAATATAAAGAAGCATATCTGAAAAATTTATTCTTATGTGTCTGAAAAAATTATAGAGCATCACCCACAGAGTAAAGATGGCTGTGTTTTTATTACAAGTTTGCTTTAGCCCCTTATTCTAGTCACATTATATTTGTGTGAAAATTTTTGTTGAAACTTGTTTGTCATGCTTGGCTGCTTTTGTGCAAAATATGTGTGTCCACCTGCAGACTGACTTCCGATGATAGGGCGTAAATTCTCAAAACATAGCAACTTTCAAGAATGACAGAACTGTCTTCCTGAAATTGAAATACAATATTGGGAATCAAGAAGTATATACTACCTTCAAATGCTAGGAAAATACAGTTTTCTTTTTCTTGTCATCTGTGGCAAATATCAATCTTGAAAAGAAGACACCATCTTTTCAAGAGGGCAATAGTGGGCCTTTCATGTCAAGTCTTTTATTTTATACACTTTTAAAACAGAAAAGCAATAATTCTTGGTTTACTGAGCTCTTAATCAGTCACATAATACCTAATAAATGTATATTTTATGGGAAGAACTTGCATGATTCTTTTTCCTGTGATTCAGTAAGCATAGAAAATTAGATGGCATTATTTAAAGAAGGAATTAGCATTTTATTTGTTTTCAAATGGACACCTAATTTCGTCTTATCAAAAACTTTAAAAAAAAAAATGATGTTCATTTTGGTTTAAAATTGCACCCAAAAGATCTTTGCTACAGATCTTAAAATAATTCCAACAAAACAGCTTAAATTTCATAAAAAGAAGAAAATTAGGATATTATTATTAACTAGTCTTGTAAAATTGAAACTAAATCACTAGGTATTTTATTAGAGACTGCATCGGTTATTGCTCATTATAAAAACCAACAAAGAAATTGCTGTTTATTGCCTGACACAAAGGTGCAACAATGTTTTATCAAGAAAAAGTTTTCAAGATTGCTGAAATTTACTGTGATTCAGAAAGAAAGTATTTTAGTTTATTCATTTTGAAATAAGCCTTTAATTGTAAAAACATTTAATGTAGTTAGAATAAGATTATAAAATAAAGAAGATCCAAATTCATATTTGGAAATTGAGGCCTTAGAGACAGAAAAAAATATCTGCTACATAGACATTTCACTTTATAGCAAATATTTGAAAAACTTAAAAATTAGCTGATATATCAAATAAGGATGTTGAGATTTCAGTTTTAATTTGAATAAACAATTCTTATGACATCCTGAGAGGTAGAATATAACACATTAATCCAGTGGTTTCCAACCTGTGGGGCGCGCTCTCCCAGGTTGGCGCCAGACAGAGTTGCAAGGGGGGCATACAGCTGTTTCCAAAATATCATTTTCGAATATGAACAAAAAAAGTCGAATAGGTATCAAAAAATGAATCAGCAGTATACATAATCCACAATCCTTACCACGAATTTTTCGGGTACAAATGCTGAAACATCCTATCCATATTCTTGGAACGAAATATCTCGCTTTCGCGTTTGGAACCGAGCACCGGTGGGGCGTGTAATCAAAAGATAAGCACTCACAACATTCCGGGTATTCTCGTGCTTACTCGCGCCAAACTTCAGTAAACAGAAGCATCTGATTGTTTCTGTTTTCTATGAACAGAATTAGTTCGTTAGTAGTGCTTACGATAACCACGTTGATATATACAGGGCCGGCCCCAGGGTAGGGCGATAGGGTGGCCGCCGGGAGCGCAATGATCTAGGGGCGCCAAAATCATGGAAAATGAAAATAAACTGGTAAAAAAATTAAGTTACAGGCTTTTATAAAATGCATTAAAAAGTAAAGAATTTTTTTTTATCATTTTGATATATCAATAAATTATTTTTCATAATATTGCGTTATCATCAGATCCTTGTATTGTAAGTATACCAAATTTCATTGAAATCGGTTCACAGGAATTTTCGCAAAAACGCGTTGCAAGATTTTGACTGATAGTTTTGATTTTGATTTTTGATTTCTAAACCAAACGAAACAAGATCTACTTTTTAACTTCATATAAAAAGGAAGTAGACTTAAAACAATGCATTATTTGCCACTAATTAAAAACAATGCATTATTTGCCACTAATTAAAAACAATGCATCATTTGCCACAGGAGGGGCGCACCAAATTTTTTTAAAGGGGGGGGGGCGTCTGTACAAAAAGGTTGGAAACCACTTCATTAATCAGAAACTTCTTAGATTGGGTCTCTCTATGGAGAGTATTTAATTAGTTGATATTAGAGACATTCTGCCAATTAGAATGTCTTGGAATCAAACCAGTTAATGATTATTTAAATTGAATGGTAACAAAATTTTCAAGAATTTGAGGAGAATTGTTTTGAGATTGTAGATATGTAGTTAAATTTTATTGGAAGGATAACTTAAAAGAGTCACTTAACAATAATTATGAAGTGGTTTATGGAAAATTTTCTGAATTTTGTGATAGCTTTCAAAGTGATACTTCTTTATACAGTGAACATAAAAATAATTTGATTCCTCATAAAGATATTACTATTTCAAAAACAGTTGTTGTCATCATTTTGCTCTATGTCTTGCCCTGAGTTATTTCTTTCTGAAAGTGTTCAAGTTCATATATTGTCATGTTGGAAGCAAAAACTTTTAAATTATACAGAAGGTTTTAAACTAAAGTTTAAAGAAGGCAAATAAAAAATGGCAATAAATATGTTAAAGTAAGATTTTTTAAAAAAAATATGTGCACTAAAGAAAAGAAGAAATGTATCCAAAATGCAATTCAAAAATATATATATATAAAAATTATTCTATTTAGTTGCAGTGCAGTGTCTCTCAGTATCCCATATGTTGCAAACTCCTGTCATATTCTATCACTCCTTTTTCTTGAATTGCAAAGAGAACTGAAGAAAGTAACGGTCAGGTGTTATCTCAAGATGCGTTCGATTTTCATAGAAATATTTTGGGAGTAAAAGGTAAATTAGAAGAATCAGATCCTTCCACGGATAAAAACAGCCCATTCTAAAAACCTAAAAGTTCAAAGTTCTCTGAATTATTAGTTAGGCATGATCATACAAATAATTCTTAGTGGAATTAAGAATTATTTGTATGATCATGCGTGGTGGAATAATTCTTAGTGGAATTATAATTATTCTAGTAATGCTCCGAAGGAACTTTTTCACACTGAGAGGGAGACAACTCATCACAAGAATATAATTAATAAATGTCTGATTCATAGAAAATGCAGTGTAAATGAATAACAGCACAACCTCCAAAATACAGACTTTTAGAAAATCCTCCCTTTGAAATTTGTGATCTTGTCTTAACAAAACCAATACTTCATTAATGTGATAAAGAAATCAAAAAGGCTTATTTGTAATTTTTACATTTGTTGTAACTAGAGGAATATACTTAGAATAAGTGTTATTGGTACCTACAAAACATATCTTGCTTACTTTTTGGGGATTCATTTCCAGGTAACGTAGTTGTGTTGCTTATTCTGATAACATTAAACTGTTTAAAGTTGCAAATAGGGATGTGATGTATTTCTTCAATATTTTAAAATTGGAATTTAAGGATATCATTTCATCTTGTGCCATTAGTTGGAAATACATTGTTGAGAGTTCTCCTTGGTGGGGAGGATTTTATAAACGGCTTGAAAAGTCCGTAAACTTGAAAGAAAAAAAAGATCCACCCAAAAAAATTCTTGGAAAAGTTCTTCTCATGATCAAAAAATTGGCTACAATTTTGACTGAAATTGAATATGTTGTTAACGCAAGACTTATTGTTACTGGTAATATTTCAGAGCCCAATTCTTTAACACCTGAAAATTTCCTATAGTATAGAAAAAAACAAAAAACATGACTATCCTCATTATTTTGCTAGCAAACAGTGTCAAACAGAAAATCTTCAATCAAATGAAAGCAGTAACAACCAACTTTTTTGAAGAACTTCAGTACCAAATGGAAAGAAAAATTCCTTCTTGATTTGAAAAGTGTAGATCATTTTAAACCTCTGTGTTTTCACCCACATGTGAAAGTTAATGATGTTGTGCTTGTCAAAGGATCCTTGACTCCTATGGAACGTAGGAATAACTCAAGAAACTTTTCAAGATAGACTTGCAAAAGCAAGTTTGTTAAAATCGAAAAAGGAATTTTTAGAAAACCATACACCTTTTTGAACTGAATGAGTGAACATGTTTTATATATCATTTATAATTAAAAAATTTACTGAAAATAATTGAATTTGTTATTATAATTTTTTTTTTTTTTTTTTTACTTTTTTGATTGTAATGTGATGTTTTGATTATAATTTTGATAATTTTTGTACTTATGCAATTTTTAAGACTACACGATTTTTATACTTCTTGTGTTGTTTGAATCTTAAATTCAACCTGTTGATAAATTTTAGTGATTTATGAAATTGTTGATGCATGTTTCTTTTATTTTAGTTGAAGTAATTTGTTCGTGATAATTAATTTTAACATTTAATAATGTTAATGATTGTAAATAATTTTATATAAATATTAATGATTGCTCTTACATATAGTTAAACAAATAAGAATATCTTGCATGTAAGTTTGTAACTTTTGAATATTAATCATTTAATATTCATTTACTTTTGTTAGTTTGAAATTAGAATTTTCTTGTATTTGGTTTTACTATATTAATTCTATCCATGGTTATTGATGAACTCTTTGGAGAGTTCATGGTGGGCAGCTGTGGGAAATATCTGTTCACGGTACCCCTCTTGATTCTGCCTGAATGCAAGAGGGTACTGATTCTTGTTGCAATTTATTTTATTCATATATTTTTTATTTGATTTGTTATTTTGTTACCAATACTTAACACTTTATGTTCAAAAGTAGTTTAAAAGATCAAATATGTTAAATGTTTGTTTTTATTTGAATGCACATAAAATGTTTCTTTGATAATTATTTTATAACTAGCTATTTCAGTTTATCTAATAAAAGCATATTTTAAATAAAAAGAAATCATTCTAGAAAGTTATAATTGTTATGATATTAAAGTATCACAGTTTCTGCTTTTACCCTCTTAACATAATAGATCCTCCTGACTAGAATAAATGTGTGCCCTTTAGTGATCAAATGGTGCATATTTTGGTACAACGTCTTTCTGCCTTGCTTGGGAGTCGATGAGTTGACTCTCTTGTGTATCATTGGAAATGTCCTTAAATGTTATTATTTTGTAATTACTGGTGTTGTAATTGTCTGTTGTTATTAAACATGTCTGCTTGTGTACCACCGCCTTCTCTCTACTTCACTTTATACCTAAAAATAATGACATCAATCGTAATTAATATTTTACTGTTATAAATTTATTGAATGAAGAAGAAATATACTGTTGCACAAAACAACACCTTCAAAGTAATGCAGTTTATTTTATTAAGAATTATGCTTCAAAATTTCAACAAATATGTATTTCAAAATTTTAAGAAATAGTTTATTAAAAATATTAAAAAGTAGAATTTTTGTTTAAAAAAAAAAAAAAAAAAAAAAACTTCTCAAAATAAAATCATGAAATATGAATATTAAAATTTTTATCTGAATACATTTTGTTCCTGGTTTGGTTTGGTTTGTTTGTCCTTCAATGGTTATTTCTAGGGTAATTTTTGTTCCTAGATCAAGCTCATTATTCATCCATAGTTTCAACAAAGAAATCCAATGAAGTTATACTTCAAGACTTTTTAAACATGGATCCATTTATAATTTATACATAAGAAATATTGGATTATTAAATGAATAAGAATGTAAAAAAATTTAAACAACAAGAAAGTAAAAACTGACATAGTGTTGCCACTGTTTGCGAAACAAGCAGCTGAATGGGTGACGTGATTGAGGTATTTTATGGGAAAAATAGCTGTGGAATTTTTTTTTACATGTAAATAATAGGAATGACTTTTTAGAATGTTTTTAAAATAAGAATAATAAGTAGTCACTTTGTCCGATTTTTCATCAATAAAATGGAAGTTAAATTTGTTTTTAAATATCAATTTTATTTTATATTTATTTTATAAGCAATGCATGATAAGGTTTTTTTTTTTTTTTTTTTTTCCTAATATTATTTTTATGAATAGAAAGTGGCTAACAGAAATAAAATTGGTTTTATGGTCCAACTTCTATTTTTCTATTTTCAAAGCTTACAATTTTAATATCTATTTTACTAGTTTATACAAGTTCATAAAAATGAGGTCCTATTATGAAGTATTATTTAATTTTATAGTATCAAAAGCAATTAACTTTCCTGCGAAAACTATCAGCTTAACATCTTTCTTTCTAAAAGCAGTTGAAAAGCTGATAGGCAGATATATAAGAAAAGTTTACTTATTTTAAAAACCACTTTCTGTCTCAATATGCATATCAGCCTGGTAGATCTACCGATAGAATGATCTACAATCTATCCTTCATTTTGTAGAAGAACTTTAAGGCTAAGGAACTTACTTTAGCTGTTTTCTTAGTTACTGAAGGTGTCTTTGATAAGGTACCTATTGAGAACATTTTACAATCTCTTGCTAGAAAGGGAATTAATGATACAATCTGTTCTTAAATAAAAAATATGCTCAATAACAGATTTGTCAGTGCCTCAGTTTTAGTTGAAAGCATGATAATCGAAGTCAAAGCTAGTTGTCCACAGGGAGGGGTTCTTTTACCCATCTTTTGGTGTTGTATTGTGGATTCTCTTTCTGTTAAAAAAAAAAAAAACAGGCATAACCGCCATTGGGTATATAGATGATTCAGTTATTGTCATCTGAGATAAGTTTGGTGAAACAATCACTAGCATCATGTCCAACATCTGCAAACAAGTTGAGACTTGATGTGAAAAAGAAGGCCTTTCTGTGAATCCTCAAAACACCACTATGATTGCCTTCACAAAGAAACAGAATCTTTTAGCGAAGCTTTTTTTGGTTAAGAATTAATTTGCTCCAAGGAAGTTAAATTCTTAGGAGTATTTTTTGACATGAACTTAAGTTGGAACAAGGACTTCAACTTTTGTATTTAAAGAGTAAAAAGCTTTCTGATCATGTAAAAATGCATTTGAAAGTACTTGGTGTTTAAATCCCAAAGTTGTTCCTTGGATTTACACTATGATCATTTGTCCCATCATACCTATGGCTCAGTGGTTTGGTGGCTTAAAATCATCAAAAATGATACTGCTAAGGCAGAGTTAACAGAACTTCAAAGGATGCTCTCTATAGCTATCTCTGAGTGTATTAAAACTACTCTCACATCTACACTAGATCTTTTGCTTGGTATGCATACTCTTTACATGTGTGTTGAAGCAGAAGCAATACTTTGTATGAAGAGGCTTATAAATACAGGTCAGTAGAAGGACTATTCCAGGTTCTTTTCTTGGGAAAACTTTAATGCTGACATAACTAGTCATCCTTTTGTAAGTATGTTTACTGATTACACAATGGTTAAATGTGCTTTTGATAAGCCTTATACAATCAAATTTCTCTTGTGAGAAGACTGGAATAATGTTGCCATCAGTAAAAACTGTACTTACTGGTATTCTGATGGCTCAAAAATGAATTCCAACACTGGGGCTGGTATTTTTTGTCCAGCTGATAGTATGAAATTATCATTCCCTTTGAGTAAACACAACTGTTTTCCAAGTCATTCTCTTTTATGTGCAATAGAATATGTTTGAACAGAAACTATTCTCATAAAAGAATAATTATCTGTTCTGACAGAGTCAAGCTGCATTACTAACTTTACAGAAGTCTACTGTAACTTCTGTTCTTGTCTGGGAATGTTATCTCACTCTAAGCAGGTTGGCTTATAAAAACTCCATTACTTTAATGTGGGTGCCTGGGTACACTGGTGTTCCTGGCAGTGATTTAGCTAATGAGTTGGCTAAGGCTGGATCAACAACCGATTTTTTTGGTCCTGAACCAGTGCTAGGTATTTCAAAAGAATTGATCCGAAAGAGCTTTTTTGATTTCTTCAATAAACAACAGTTTATGAACTGGCACAATGCCAATGATCAAAGACAAAGCAATTAAATAGCACATGCCCTAGTAAAAGGCAAAAAGAATTATTAAAGCTCAATAGAAGCAGTCTAAGGAAAGCAGTGGGACTTTTTACAGGTCACTGCATCCTTAAAAGACACCTCACCATAATGGGAGTATCAGATGATCCCACTTGTAGAGGTTGTCATTATATGGAAGAAACTTCAATACACATCTTATGTAAATGTGAAACTTTTTTGCACATAGATTTGAACACTTGTGTCAGCACCTGATTGAACCTTGGATGTTGCTGGAAATTCCTGTAAAATGTCTGCTGAATTTTGCTTCAGCCATGGTCTCTTCAAATAGGGCTTTTTGAGGGGTATAGTATAATAGACCTGTGGTTGCAGTGCTAGGTTCTTTTGGAACCATGCAATTTTAAATCTAATCTAACTTTCCTGTGAGAAAGTTAACTGCTTTTGAATGTTATGTGATAAATTATTAAGCAGTACCTTTGAATTTTTATGGGACAATGTGTGTATTTAATTTTACATGATCATTAAAAGTGTAGAAAGATCTATTTGTGATGGATTCTTTGCAAATAATTGTAAGTTTAAATGGGTCTTTATGTGAAATGGTGTCTAAGAAACTTCAATTTGTGCCTCATAAAAAGTGAACAAATTAAAATTTTGTTTAAAAAGTTTTATTGTTTCTTTTAATATATATTAATAGTGTGCTGTAAATTATTTAATTATAATAAATTTTTATATATTGCTTACAATAAAAATGAAAATGTAAAATTATGTTTTTGTAACAATCTACTTTTATTTTTATAAAAGCAAAAACTTATTGAATCTATCTTCTATTAAATTTAAGTATGAAAAAACGTTTTTTAATTCTCTATTATATAGAAAAAATTATCAGAATAAAATAAACTAAACTTTCTTTCAAACCTAACTTTGCTGTATCTTTATAATATTAGGTAAGTTGTTATCTGAAAAATTTTTATTTTGGCCTTCTTTTTTAGCTTGTACATGCAACTAATAGGGACTTGAATGTATGTTGTATTTTTAACTATGAATCAAAGTCAAACTATTTTTCATATGTATAAAGTGACTACAGAGTAAAGGACTACCATCAGTTCTTATAGTATTGTGACATATACGAGGGTCACTCTGAAATTTTTGAGATACAACTTGGTTTTTAAAATTATACTAACAAAATTTTAGGTGTCTTCAAAGTAGTGTCCTCCAGCATCAATGCACTTTTGTAGGCAAATTTTCCACAGACTAAATGCCTCAAGCCATTCATTTCTTGGAATAGATGAAAAAAATGCATTTATAGCCACATCAATCTCTTCTTCTGAATGAAAACAATGTCCACATAAGTTCTTTTAGATTAAAGAATAACCAAAAGTCGCACATAGCTAGATCAGGTGAATACGGCAGATGTTTGATCACTTTAATTTGTTTATGTTTAAGAAACTCACTTGTTAATCCGGTTGTATGTAAAGACGCATTGTCATTGTGAAGCATTAGTCCCCTAACATTCAGTTCTTGTAGAATTTCTGTAAGACATTTAGTGGTATACCAGTTTGCTGTTACTGTCTTCTGTCCTTCCAACTTGATGGCTTTGACCTATCCTGTACTTCTGAAGAAAACAGCATACATCACTTTTTTCAGTGTGCATTGTTTTTTCACCATTGTTGACATGGAATCATCGTCAAAGACCCATACTTTGCTTTTTTGGCATGTTGGAACATCAAAAAACGGTATGTACGTTTCATCACCTATTCCAATTTTAGAAATGATACGATGGCTACCATGATTTAGCAATTTTATAGTTTCTTCACTGATTCTGACACTCTCCTCTTTTTTTGTGCTCAGTTAGATTATGGGGAACCCAACGGCAAACTACTTTTTTCATATGTAATTCTTCAGGAATGATTTTGTGTATGGCTGAGGATCCAATGTTAAGTTCCTTCTGTATTATTTGATAGGTACATCGATTATCATCCATTAACTTTTTTCGTATGGCAGATATATTATCTAGGATTACTGCCCACAGCAGCCTTCCTGTGTGTTCTTCATCCTGAAGAAAATTGCAACCTCTTCTAAATTCTCTAAACCATCTGAATACAGTAGCACAAACTGGAGATTCATCTCCAAATGCTAATTGCAACCGTTGAATGCATTCTTCTTAAGTTAATCCTGCTTTAAAATCGTAGAAAATCATAGCGCGAAAATGTTCTCACTTCAACTTTATTTTCTCTTCTGATTAAAATTTATTCTATGTTAAAGAAGTTGAAGTAAGTCAGTTAAAAATCTTCTTCTGTGTTAAAATACTTTGTATTTAAAAATTAAACCGTTATTTTTATTTTTTTAAATTCTTGTCTGCGCATATCTCAAAAATTTTATAATAACCCTCGTATTAATGATAAAATGATTTCCCTTACTGTTTCATTTATAAATTTAAATTGGCTAAAAAACTATATAATTATGATTATTTTCAAATTAACTTAAGACATTAGAAAGACCCAGATAATAATAATCCAGGCAAATTATTTGTAACATTTTTTTTAAAGAAATTTACATATTGAATTATCTTCGCAAAGTATGAATGTAAAGAAATTATCTATTTAATTTTTAGCAATTCTGTGATTTTAAGTTATTAATTTTATTAAAATAGTGTAATAATATTTCATTTTCTAATAATTTTTGATATATTAATTTCTTCAATATAATAACTAGTAATTTTGTTATAAAATATTATAGCTTGTGTAAAATTTATTTCAAGGCTTTAAACTTAACTTTGTGGACCAAGATTTGCTTTTGTTCAGACCAATGCAAAATAATTGTTTTGATTTCCTGGGAAATTTTAAATTTTCTATTAATTTCTATAACTGTATATATTTTATTATTTTTTTTATTTTGGTAAAATGGACTTCAAAATTTTGATATATATTTTTGTCGCAAATGGTATTGATCTGATATTATAAATATTAGGAAAAATAAAGAACTTTATGGAGTCGAGAAAAAGATAGAAGTAAAATTTTAAAATTACAAATCTTTGTAAATGTTTGCAAAAAAAGAATCTAATCTAGTAATAATTAAATATTGTTTAATCAGCTTTTAAATAAGGAATAGGCTTATATATTTATTTCTCATTGCTGTAAAGAATCTAATTTTCATAAAAAATTTTAATTTCATTTTCAGGCGTTATTTAAAAATATGCATCTGTTTATATAAACAAAATAATGAATCTAATAATAATTTTTTAACTCTAAATATCTATAGCAATGGAATCAACAGAAGAATGTCCAAGTGATAATACAACAGGGTCTGAACTCATAGCTTCATCTCAACAATTTTCAATCACAAGGTATGAAGAAAATGCATCAGATTTTGTATCTGAAAATAATGAAAATGTTGAAGATGGAGGTCAGCAAGTTTATGGCTATCTGGCTGTTTCTGAAGACACTGAAAATGCTACTATCATTATACAACCACAAGTTATTGAATGTGGTTCCCAGCGTCTAATCATAGCCCAAGCTGAAGAAAGTGATGAGATTTATGTTGTTGTGAGTGCAGATCAAGACCAAGATGTGCCAACCTCACAAAACTCAGTGGATCTTGACAATAATCCAAATTCTGAAAACATACAAGGAGAAGAAGGTACTCAGACTATTCAGTATATTCAGACAGAAGAAAGAATTGTTGAAAATCCTAATATCAATAATGAGGAAAATACTCAGACTGCTGTTTGGACTTTTCGAGAAGCTACCGCAATTCAAGAAGAAAGTACTGAAATGCTTTTTATTCCTGCCCAGTCAATTCTATCTACTTCTCAGATTTTGACGTCTGATGAGTCAAATCATAGAAAGTTAATGCAATTAGCATGTATTGCTCATGAAATGCGTTCAACTGATCCAGATCATAAATATGTAATAACTGACTCAGATGAGAATACAGGACTTACAAATGCCATTATGGAAGAACCAATCATTGCTATTCAACCACCTCTTAATAATGAGCTACAAAGTTCTCCGTCACAAAATAAATCTGAAGGAGACAGTAACAATTCTGTTCATGATAATTTTGAAATTTTGGAAAATCACAGTGGGGAGTTAAAAATGTCAAATATCTCAGAACAGTCTCACTCTAAGCCTAGAATAATTGATAATGCAGTATCTGTTATTCATTCTGCTCCTACTTATAGTGTTCCATTTGAAAATTCTTCATACACTAAATCAGATTTAATAAATGTCAGAAATAATTGCAATCAAGCTGAAGAGTCTCTTGCAAGTTCTTTTTCGGAAACATGCTCCAATGAACAAGCTCTGAATTTGAATTCTGGATGTGAACTATCAATTGATGAGGATAGCAATACAATGTCTTCACAAACGAGTGGGTTAGATCTAACCATAGATTCCAAGATTCGTTTTTCTTCTGGAGCAAAAGAAACAAATTTTATGGAAGAAGAAAGCAATACAAATTGTCGTTCTGAAAGAATGGTTGAAAAGGACTTAGAGTTTGGAGAAAATATTAATAGTGAAATAAAAGGAAACCATTTAGGCTCAAATTTATCAAAAAATACCTGCTCTATTTTATTAACAAATGGGGAATGTAAAGAAAAAAGTACCTATGATCAAATTTCTCCAGAAAGTGATTCTTCTTCAGAAAATACTGCTGTTAGGGAAGTATCTGGAAAATTGCCCGATAAATCATTCGTTGATATCTGCTCAAAATCTGTCCCAAGGATTTCTAATAAAATATTAAATACTTGCAAAATTTCAGTGCCAGATAATCCTAATTTGAATTCAGAAGTAAGAAGTGAATTATTTAATACAAAAATTATTGATGTTATACCTAAAGAAGATTTGAGTGAGAAGGATTTGGTTTTGGAGAAAA
The DNA here is from genome assembly GCA_030067965.1 of Latrodectus elegans. Taxonomy (NCBI): domain Eukaryota; kingdom Metazoa; phylum Arthropoda; class Arachnida; order Araneae; family Theridiidae; genus Latrodectus; species Latrodectus elegans. The sequence continues at coordinate 21,544,266 of CM057819.1, forward strand.
ACAAATTTACGCCAATTTCTCCAGAATGTCAGTTGCCTAAGAAAAAATTTAGAATTCAGCATGATCTGGAAAATAGAATTGCTAATGTCCATAATGTAATAAATAGTTCTCACTGTGAAAGAAAAGAATGTCTTAAATCTGTTGAAGCTCTTGGCTGCCAAAATATAAAAGTAATTCAAAATGTACAAGAAGAGTTGTCTAATAAAATTGATAATAAAAATATCGGAGAATATTCAAAACAGTCTTTAGTTGCTAAATCTGAACACATCATTCCTCTTCAAGATTCAATAGCATCCTTTAATAATGGGGATAGAAAAGATACAGATTCAGTAGCAAATGTGTCTGAAGAAAATCATAATTCTGTTGAACAGTTAATAAATTTAAATAAAAAGTTGCCTTCATCTACTCAAAAAGAGATTTGTTTTAAAGAAATTCCAATAAATTTTGTTGCGACCAAAACTTCTAGTACTATAGAGTTACTTGATGATTCACTTGAACAAAAAAAAGTTACTGATGGTGTTTTATCTGAGGAAGATTTAGTTAAATCTCCTAAAATTACTAATATGAATGATAGTTTTCTTGAACAAAAAAAAAGTAATGAGAAATTTGGTACATTGCCTGAAGAAGATTCAATTAAATCTCCTAAAATTGCTAATATTAATGATAGTTCTCTTGAACAAAAAGAAAGTAATGAGAGATTTGGTACATTGCCTGAAGAAGATTTAGTTAAATCTCCTAAAATTGCTAATATAAGTGATAGTTCTCTTGAACAAAAAAAAAGTAATGAGAGATTTGGTACATTGCCTGAAGAAGATTTGATTAAGTCACCTAAAATTAATATGAGTGATAATTCTCTTGAACAAATAAAAAGTAATGGTATATTTGATATATTGCCTGAAGAAAATTTTGTTCAATCACCTAAAATTACTAATATGAGTTCTCTTCAACAAGAAAAAAGTAATGATAGATTTGGTATATTACCTAAAGAAAATTTAGTTAAATCATCTAAAATTACTAATATAAGTGATAATTCTCTTGAACAAAAAAAAAGTAATGATAGATTTGGTATATTACCTGACGAAAATTTAGTTGAACCACCTAAGATTAATAATATGAGTGATATTTCTCTTGAACAAATAAAAAGTAACAAAAGATTAGGTACATTGCCTGAAGAAAATTTAGTTAAATCACCTAAAATAACTAATATAAGTGATAGTTCTCTTGAACAAAAAAAAAGTAATGAAGGATTTGGTGCATTGCCTGAAGAAAATTTAGTTAAATCACCTAAAATTACTAATATGAATGATAGTTCTCTTGAGCAAAAGAAAAGTAATAATAGATTTGGTACATTGTCTGAAGAAAATTTAGTTAAATCACCTAAAATTACTAATATGAATGATAGTTCTCTTGAGCAAAAGAAAAGTAATGATAGATTTGGTACATTGTCTGAAGAAAATTTAGTTAAATCACCTAAAATTACTAATATGAATGATAGTTCTCTTGAGCTAAAGAAAAGTAATGATAGATTTGGTACATTGTCTGAAGAAAATTTAGTTAAATCACCTAAAATTACTAATATAAGGGATAATTCTCTTGAACAAAAAAAAAGTAATGATATATTTGGTATATTACCTGAAGAAAATTTAGCTAAACCACCTAAGAGTAATAATATGAGTGATAGTTCTCTTGAACAAATAAAAAGTAACGAAAGATTAGGTACATTGCCTGAAGAAAATTTAGTTAAACCACCTAAGAGTAATAATATGAGTGATAGTTCTCTTGAACAAATAAAAAGTAACAAAAGATTAGGTACATTGCCTGAAGAAAATTTAGTTAAATCACCTAAAATTACTAATATGAATGATAGTTCTCTTGAGCAAAAGAAAAGTAATAATAGATTCGGTACATTGTCTGAAGAAAATTTAGTTAAATCACCTAAAATTACTAATATGAATGATAGTTCTCTTGAGCAAAAGAAAAGTAATGATAGATTTGGTACATTGTCTGAAGAAAATTTAGTTAAATCACCTAAAATTACTAATATAAGGGATAATTCTCTTGAACAAAAAAAAAGTAATGATATATTTGGTATATTACCTGAAGAAAATTTAGCTAAACCACCTAAGAGTAATAATATGAGTGATAGTTCTCTTGAACAAATAAAAAGTAACGAAAGATTAGGTACATTGCCTGAAGAAAATTTAGTTAAATCACCTAAAATTACTAATATAAGTAATAGTTCTCTTGAACAAAAAAAAAGCAATAAAAGATTTGATACATTGCCTGAAGAAAATTTAGTTAAATCACCTAAAATTACTAATATGAATGATAGTTCTCTTGAACTAAAAAAAAGTAATGATAGATTTGGTACATTGTCTCAAGAAAATTTAATTGAATCTCCTAAAATTACTAATATGAATGATAGTTCTCTGGAACAAATAAAGAGTAATGATAGATTTGGTATATTGCCTGATGAAAATTTAGTTAAGCCACCTAAAGTTACATATGCTGCCAGGAAAAGGAAATTGAACTTTTCTCAAAATGATATTAACTGTCCCAAAGAACCGAGATTTATGTTTTCTTCTGATGGAGAAAATGTTAAAAATGATATTTGTGATGAAAATGATATATCTCTGAAAAATATTTCAATTTATGGGACTGATGGTATGGATAGTGATTTTACTTCATCAAAGATTAAAGTATCTCAAAGCTATTCAAGGAAAAGGAAAAGTATATCTCCCTCAGTGCAAGAAATTAGAACTCATAGCTTACGAAAAAGAACTCGTTCTTCTACTAAGAAGGATTTGTTAGACACTGATTCTAAAAAGGATCCTAATGGATCTAACAATGAAGTGACAAATTGGGGAAATATTCTATTATCCACTTCTTTTCAATCAATAGAATCTGATCATTCAGCTTCTGTTTCTCAGGGTGTACCTACTCAAAGTTTCTCAGAAGCTTCTGAGATTCCCAAAAGTATGCCCATTAAACCTACTAAAAATAAAATTTCATCTAAAAGTGAAGCACAATGGCAGAAGTTTATGAATACTCCTTCTCCAAAGAAACTGAAAAGTTCAAGCAGAAAACTCAGAGATAAAGTAAAGAGGCAAGTCCAAACATTATGTAAATCTGGAAAATTTGCTTCTCAATTAATTGTTGATACAAAAGAATCTTATTCTCCCAGGCGTGGGAGAAAGAAAAAAGACAATAAAATATGTGAAAGTCAAAACTGTAAATCAAATGGTGGTGACAACATTGCATTGCCTCGTAAAAAATTTGGTATCAAATATTTGAATGATGGGCAACCATCCACTTCAAGTAATACACTTATTTCTGGAAACTCATACGCTGAAAAAGATTTTAACTGTTCCAATTGTAGTTTTTCCACAAATAAAGTGAATAATATCATAGCTCATATGAAACATTGTTCAAATAAAGAGACTATTGGAAGACTATTAGATTATAGTGTTGATGACATGGACCGCAGGCAAAGAATACGTGGTGAAGATATGGTGGTAAACTGGTATGAAAAAGAATTGAACTCAAAATTTACATCAAATGCATCTGTAGAAAGGTAATTTTAATTCTTTATTGATTCTTCTTTGTCTTTATTTTTAATTTTGCATTTTCTTATATGTAAATGTAATTTAAAAACTAGTTTGTTTTTTTAAAATTCTATTGTATAAAATTGTAACAAATCAAATGTAACTAAATTTTATGAAACCTAAAAAGAATATATATTTAAATTTTATCAAAAAATCTTTTTGAGAAATAAAATTATGCATCATTCAAGAATCGAGTGAGTAACATTCATAATAAATCATCTCAATTTTCTCTTCAAAAAGATTTGAGTATATTTTACATTATTAAAAATGTATACAGTGGGAACTAAAATTTCATTATATTGTTTTTGAAGAATTATATTTTATAAATAGTACCTTAAATAAAAGAACTTTGTGCTTTAAACAATCTTATTACCATTAGAAAACAAAATATAAGCATTGCAGCTATATTTTTTAATTCACGTCTTCAAATATAATTAGATTTCAAATTCAGTAAGAGATGAAAAATAATGAAAATTAAATTTGAAACTTAAAAATTGCAGTTGTGAACCAATTAAAAAAAATTTCAGTTTAACTATTTTTCAATTTATCTCATGTAAAAACCCTATGATTCAGTGTGAATTTGGTGTAATTTCAAATTTTTACACCAGGCACTACCATTTTTTGCCAACCTAAATCCCATTCATGATATCTACAATTTTAAATATTACAATCTCCCACAATCTTTAACTTGAATATTTTTTTATTTACTACAAGAAAGCTTTATGATTAAATGCAATATTTTTTCACACATTTTTATAAAATATTCATGTACTAACAAATATTAAATAACTAAAAATCAGTGCTTCTAATCATGTTTGATCAATTGTATATATACAATCATTTTTTGAATTTTTTTTCATTAATTAGGCTAACACACAATCCTTAAAAATACATCGTATGTAGCATTATTAGAAAGTAATTAATAACCAAGCAATAAAATTAGATGAATATCTTGAATAAAATTGCTTTTAAATTAATTGGGCAGTAATGCATACTTTTAAAAATACTAATTTCACAACCAGACAGGGGGCAAATATTTGGGCACTAAAGCGAAAACAGCACCATAAACAACATTGATTTTTACTTAACAGTTGATAGTTAACACTTTAAAAATTTATTTGTATCACTACCAAACTGTGGTAAAATCCTCAACATTAAACTAAATCAGTCATTTGAATAGCATTGATTTTTATTATACTTTAAATTTGGTTAATTGAAGGTGGCATATATTTTAAAAAGACTTTTATGTAGTGAAAGAAACCAAGGGTCAACAGTTGAATAACAACTGTATTGATAATATATAATATCTCAATTTCTAAAATATTTAACTTTTAATTCATGAAGCAGAGAATAGTAATAATTTAGAACATAAAAAAACAAATTTGAATCAATTTCATAAGTACTTATCTAATTGTCATTTGCTAAAATGCATTGAATTGGATTAGTGAGAAAACAGTCTTTTCAAGCAGAAATTCTTTCCAAATTATTAAAATAAATAGCATTGCATAAGATCCAAGATTTACTAAAATTCCAATTAACATTGTATCTTATTGAAAGAAAATCCTTTTTAGCACAGTAGTTTACTGGTCTAGATCATTTGTGGCTAATTTCTTTTAATTTTCCATGTTTAAATTTTGAATTTATATATATATACTGATGAAGAATTTTTTTAAATAGTACTATGTTTACAATTTCATTAATCTTTTTGTCTTCCATAAAAGCATAAAACTTCTCCTAAACTTAAAATTTTCAAATTCTTATGAGTCATATAAGTATTTATCCAAAATTACATGTTTGTAAAAAAATTAATATTTTTAATTTCTTCACAAATCAGTGTTAAATTAATCTTAAATATCAGTATAAATAATATAATCCTACAAGATAAGATTAGTTTTTAGTGGAAGTGTCAAAAAAAAAGGCAAAAATGTACATAAAATTTATATTTTACGAAATAGAAGAACTTTATTTACATAATTCATGATATTATATAATATATAAATATAACATTTTTCATGGAAAAATGACTAAGTTAAATTAAACTAAATATGCATAAACTCATGTATTCAAATTTTCAATGCACATTTTGTAAAAAATTCAAATTATCTGAATAATTATTTTTTATTTAACATTATTTAACAAAATAAAAGTTCAGTGTGTTTTCTAACAAAGTTTCTTTCTCCAAATGGATGAAAAGAAAATTTGAAGAAGTATTTTATTATTTTGTAGCAGAATAATCAGGAAAAAATTTAAGTGTGAAATCATTTTGCTAAATTGCTTTCATTCTCACCATGTGAAATTTGCAACAACTTTTAAAACACGAGTGGAAAACTTAGTTAAAGAAATACTTTGTTTAACTTAAAGAAATTCTTTTAATTTATGGATATTGCTTTTAAAGTAATTTGTGTGTGTGTGTATATATATATATATATATATATATATGAAAACAATATAAATCCATATATATATATATATATATATATATATATATATATATATATATATATATATATATATATATATATATATATATATATATATATATATATATATATGGATTTATATTGTTTTTGAAGGAGAATATTCTCATTAGTAATTAATATTTTGAATGTTGTAAATACACTTAATTAAATGTAACCTGGAGTTGGTTGATTAAAATGATTTTGAATTTTTTTGATATTAAGACTTAAATACTATCTATTTTGAAGAATAATTTTTGTTAATAATGTAAAATTACTTTTTGCAGAGAATTTTTATCTTTATTTTTTTTATACATTAGTAAATAATTGCTTATATTGTTGTCATTAATATTGTTGAAATATCTTTGTAAATGTTTTGAAACTAGGTGTAGTTGTAATTAAATTTTTATTAAACTTGTGATCACTGATTTTTCTCACTGTCACTTTAATACTTGCATTGTTAGGACTGCTTTACATTTTACTCATAAATATTTGATATAAACTTAATAAATAACTTTTATCTCTATTTATCATGATATAAATTCTCATTATGTTATTTGCAAAGGAAATGCTGGGACATTTTATTTTTAATTATGCTATGTTTACATGCTTTTATAAAAATAAAGTATTCAACAATAGTTTTTTTAGGGATTAGAAGTGTGTTGAAATTATTTAAAATGTTGTCATAAAGATTTTGTTCTGTTATTCTCAATAGAGGTTGGTTGTATAGCAAGAAAATGATGGTGATTTGCCAGATTTGAACTATACAAATTCTAATTTGGTTCAAAATTCTAAAAAAAAATAAAATAAAATAAATTATTTGAATGGTGAAGAATTAGAATTTGAAAGCTTTAAAGATATACAGTCTCTTTTCTTTAACTATTTTTGTCAATAAATGAATAAATAAATAAATATTTGTCCTTCAGTTAAATGCTTACTTATTTTTATATTCTATGTATAAGTATTATGCACAAAGATTTACTTTAGTTAAATAAATGCAATATTCATACCTTAAATGCTTATATTTTCAATATACATTCTCTTCCAAAAGTTAAGCACGTAAATTTAAAATGCCAAAAAATTTAACAAATACTGCTTTGATTGACACAAAATTCGTCAGGAAAGTAGCATATATATTTATGCATAAAATAAAATCAATAATTATATACAGAAATGTAAACAATATTTCTTTGCTAAATTTTTGTAAGTTATCAGATAATGACATACTGAAGCTTTAAGCAAAATTATGTATAAAATGAAAATAAACAGCATAAAATAAAAAAAGGACATTAATAGGGTGTGTGATCTCTCCTCATCTGTATACAAAGTTTACACCTTGTGACCATGCTTTTAATTAAACTGAGCAATAGCCATTCTTCTTGTGGAGAAGTTTACAGCTCAATAAGAGTGACTTGAGGGGAGAAACATGAAAATACAGCACGGCCGAGAGCATCCCAAAAATTTTCAATAGGATTAAAATCGGGCAAACATGCTGACCACGCCATACGCACAGTCCCTTCACTCTCCAGAAGTCATCAACGATGTTAACTCTATTGCGACATGTGTTATTGTCTATTAAAACAAAAGTAGGGCTAACTGCTGCAGCGTACTATCTCACAATGGATTTTAGGATTTCATCTTGATACCGTAGAGCTGTCACAGAGCCCCATTTAAAGATGTGAAAACCGGTGTGGTATCCTAATGAAATCCCTGCCCACACCATAATGTTTCCGCCTTAGAATGTGTGATGTTTTGAGGCTGATTGGGTGTTCCTTGTTCACACCATATCCTTAGATGCTTGTCGTCTGGCTTTAGAGCAAATCTTGACTCATCAGGAAGCATGGCATTTCCCCAGTCAGACACAGTCCGATTGGCATGTTCCCTGCACCACTTTAATTGTGCCTTTCTTGATTGAACGAATAGACAAACACAAACTCAAGGTACTCGAGATATCACCTTACCAATGGACATTTGAACTATAGATGCCACACTTGTGGGGGTAGCTCTGAGTTTCTGCTTGGCTAAAATCACAATATATGAATCTTCTACAGGGTTTGTAACCCTTGGGTGACTGGCTACAGGCCGTTGGACATCTGTCTGTGTGGTTTGGAATTGTTTCGATAAACATGAAATTACACAGAAAGATGAACACAGAAGAAAAAGTAACATCTGAGATCGACTGTCCTGATTCAATGCACTCCAGTGCTCAGAATCTTCCATTCATCTTCTGGAAGTCATAATAACATATATGTCTTGAAAACAAATTGTACAAAAGTTTTAAACACTTTCTATCAGTACTTACCATCAACTTCTCTAACCCTTCATAAGGTATCTTGTAAGACTGCACTTTTTGCATATTTCTTGACATGAAAATGCGATTGGCTGTTACCTAACATATTTGTATACTTCCATCTACCTCTCCATGCTAAACTTTTGGAAGTAAGGGTATATTCATAATTCTCACACATAATTTGCTTCTGACCCAAATTTTTATTTCATGCATTTTTTCCCAACTGATATGCCAAATTTAACAAAAGAAGTCTAGATTTTGCGACTATGTTGTTTATAGCAGTACCACTTTTTATATATGTATATTATATGTACCATTTATCCTAATGTGACTTTTTCTTGGAGATGATAACTGAACTATAAGCCTCCAAGTTAAAAAAAATAAGTTACATAAATAATACTATTAATAATAAATATAAATGTGTGCCAGCTTTCTGATGAAGATATTAGAGAGCTAAAGTGATATACATCTCGTGTGCATTATTTAAAATTGTTTCTCTAATCACTATTATTTAAACTATCCACAAGAAAATTTATTATATCATATTTTTGCTGTAAATTTCCTTTTTAATAATAAATTTTGATTAGAAAGAAATAGAATATGATTTTCATTATATATATCGGGCTCTTTCGCCTTGTAAAGCTGCTTCAGTGTTGTACTGGTATGCAAGACGCCTTATGTCTGAGAGGACGTTGGCAGGCGTAATTTAAAAAAAAAATTGAATGTATGCAGGTGTGCATGCATGTATTTAATGTAATGTAATTGGAAAATGGGTACCATTTCACTCTCTAGCTGCTGCAATACTGTAGGCTGCAATTAATGAGTCCTGCACACATGCACACTAATCTTCCTTCTTCACTGGCTATCAATTGACATCATTTGAATTGTTTATGTTTTATTTTCAGCTTACTGTGCACATTTAAATTATTTAAGACAATGATAACATCAACTGATTCATTCTGTAATTTGATTTTAGATTGTAAGGAATATGAAGCCTACTAAAATCTATAGGCAAAGATGTTTATGAAGAAATGATGCATAATGGAATAATAAGAGAGTGGGGTAGAATGTTTAATGAAGATCAAACAAATATCCACTATAATACTTGGAATGTTCAACCTTCTGTTGTCAGCAAGGATCTAGTAAAGAAAAAAAATCCATAAGGATAGATGCTGCACTCACTTTAAGATAAATTTCCAAAAAAATTTCATATCATTTTGTCTGAAATCATAACGGATTGCTTAGGTTATCACAAGTTGTGTTTCAGATGAGTTCCAAAAATACTCACTGACATTAGCTAAATCAAATGAGTTGGCAGTGTATTGACATTTCTCATGCGTCATAGTGAAGAGGGAGAGCATTTATTAGGTCAAATTGTCCAAAAGTGTGTTTTCACCCTTTCACACTAGAATCAAAACAACAGCCAATTGTGTGAAAACATACTCAATCTTTAAAAAATAAATAAATACAAAATGACTATGTCATCACACATGTGCACTATGTTCTGGGATATGAAAGAGATTTTACTTACTGAATTTCTCCTCAGCGACGAAACTGTCAATGCAGCATGATATTGTGATTCTTTTAGAAAACTAAGTCACGCAACTCAAAATAAAGATGCTGTATTGCTCAATGTTCTGCTTCTAGCTGCTCATAACAATCAAGTGATGATTTAGCAGATTCATTGCGAGAAGTTCGATAATTCGCTGTACTGACCAGACTTAGCATCGTTCAACTACCACTTGTTCTTGCATGTGAAGACCAAGCTCATTGGCAAGCGCTTCGAATTCAACACTAACATGAAAAATGCTGGGGAGTTGTAGTTATAATCATTCACGGGAAATATAGAAAAGCTGGTAACCTGTTATGACAAGTCTTTTAACATTGGCAGAAACTATGTAGAAAAATAGTTTAAAATATTTTTTATGTAAAAACAATTTTGTCTTGAAAAAAATTCTATTGCTTTTTTTTTTTTTCCAAAATGGTTCTTTACATATGTTTGTTTGTGTGTGCATGCATGTGTCTCCAAAAATTAATAATTTTTCTTAGTTAAGAAGCCTATCATATTCTCTTAAAGATAAATTGTAGTCTGTTTTGGAACCATTTTAACAAATAATATTTTATTTCTGGTTGTGTATTGAAAGAAAAAATTTTAAATAAATAATACTAATTTTTTATAGTTCAATTAAGTTTATACATTTTCTTTATTAATTGTTCCCTAAAAACAAAAAAGAATTTTAAATTTACTGAATCAAGATTTTGTTTATTTGCATTTTATATTCTTATTTATTGATAAAACTTGTATGTTTATATAAGAGTTGCCTAAAAAGCAAATTTAATTGTCAAATTTGATTGATATATAAATAGACTAAAATTGAGTTATTGTACTGATTTTATATTAAAAAGAATAAAAATAGAAGAGAATTATCAGGAAATTTTAAATTTTCTCCAAATTTTACTGCATTCCAATAACTGATTTGTATAGGATTGAAACAATAAAAATGTAACTATATAATAATATGATCATTTATTTCAAAGTAATAAGCTATGCTAATTTGAAATCTTCAGCAGAAGTTGTTCATATAATTAATTCATATTATATCAAAAGGGTAGCACAAGGTGTTTCTAAATTAGTATTAGGATTTTAGTGGTTTGTAATATTTATTGTATAGAACTTAAAATTATAATTAATACTTGATTTGAAAGGGCAACTCAAACAGTTATATTTTCAAATGTTTAATGTGAGCACTTACATCACACTTCACATATAAAATTAATAGTTCAATTCTTCCTAAACATTTAGTATTTGTTGTGTAATTGTTACAACAGCCTGTTTCTTAGGTCAGCTGGTAGTGTAGGCACATACACACAATTCCATATGAACTGCCTCAGTTAAAAATCATATTGTTTGAGATTCAATGATTTTGTAAACCATGTGAAAAAAGCTTTGTTATTGGATTCTTTGTGGTTAATCTTGCATTCAGTTATAGTGACATTTAACCAGTAGTGTATGTTATTATACCAGTGAGTCCTTGCTGCAAAATGAAGTTATTTTGTTCATGATTTTTCTAATTAAGAAATTAGCCATGGTTGTAGGAAGAGGAAGTACTAGTTACAGTTGTTTCTCCAAAACAAAAAGGCCCATTAATTTTCCACTGAGAGATGTGGTACAAAAAAACATTCAATTTAGAGGAATCTCATCTCATTACTCATTACAATTGGAGTCTCATTACATTTTGAGAGGATTTTATGAGTCCCAGGTTTGCAGCTCCTTATGAATGTCCACTGATGTGAAATGTAAATTCCTCTCTGAAAACAATTTGATCAAGAAAATTGTGCCATATTTCATGAACAAAAGTAGCCACACCACTAGCACATGTATACCCACAAACAACTGCTTGAGCTGCTCTTCCATTTCATATATTGATTATGATTTTAAGTTTTGTGTAATGTATACTATATAAAACATCTTATATTGTATCTTCTGTGTTTGTAATATTTCCTTTTGAGTATATTTTTTCCAGTTTCATTTATTATTCTGACTTCTTTATCTTTATGTTATAGTTATTCTGAGTTGTGCTCTGATTGACAGGTTGTTGTTCTTAAACCACAATATGTTAAAATGTTTATGCTCATAATTTGGTAATATTAAGAATAAGGCTTACATCTATTGTATTCCTTTTAGAAATGAGAGGGATTAGAAAATAGATTTTTGATCCATGTACTTCCTATTTCAGATACTTTTCAAACAATACTCAATACTTATAAGTTTTAGTTACTCTGAATTTTATATATATATATATATATATATATATATATATATATATATATATATATATATATATATATATATATATACAAAATTTTTAAATATTTTTATATTAGAAATTCAGAAATAAAATTATAATTTCATGTGTAATGCTTTTATTAACTGTTTATTATAAATTATTATAATTTGAGGAATTGCATTCCCTATTGACCTCTAATTTAAGATATCAGGATTAAGAATTGAATATTTTCTTTGAAAAATGGGTATGTAAATTTTTTGTTTACTATCTTCGTCAATCTCAAACAGTCAAAATGAAAAGAAAAAATTACATATGCTACAAGAAAATAGTAGTCCTAGTTATCTGGAACTTTGAAGTGTCTATTCAAACTCCAGATGTTTAAACATGAAAGTGTCCCTCATGGATTTCATTTTTTAACTGTCAAATAATTTTATTTGCCTAGCCTAAAAGAATTTTGTGATTTTGTTTCTTGTGTAAGATGCTTTTAAATTTAAAAGGTTCTCTCTTGTAAAGTTGGGGGAGGGGGAGTTTGACTCTTCTGAGTCACAAGCTACTTTTAATTTTTTTTTTTTATTGTCTTGTGGACACCTTCTATGGTGATTGAGGGTAAAGCAAGTAATATTTTTAGCTATGCAGATCATAAAAATCAGTATCAGCAATCATCCCTTAATGCCCATCCATGTATTCGAGGCCTAATAAATTATCTAGAGAATTAGATAAAGTTTGTATTAGATATATTAATTGATTTTATTATTTGAGAAAATATTTTAGTGAACTAAATGTATTGCATTGTTAGACTGAATGTATTAATTGTTACTCTAATTCTATATCAAGGTTAAGTTGTTAAATTTATAAAATACAATGCATCATATAAAATTGTATTCTTAAAAATTAAATTTAATATAAATTGCATTTTGTTTTTATTAATTTTCTAATGTGTCATTTCAAGGAGGTTCCCTGTGGAACCTTTTTTAATGTTGCCTCACTCTGTAATGTTAATAAAATTGCAAAGTTTATATAGTTTACATTTGTTAACTTTTGTATTTTATGTTAATTAAAAAATTTAATTGCATTTGTACACATTTTACATTTTTGTGTAATAATCTATTAATATTGTTTTATATATAAAGTTCTTTTTAATATATTTTTATAGTAATGTAGAGGAGCCTTCATCCTCTGGTGTCTCTCATGAATTTTCCGAGGATGATTCGGATGATGATGATGATGAAGAAGATGAAAATTTACAAAATGGAAATAGTAGGCATTTTTCTCAATTATTATAAGTATATTAAAAAGATATGTTATTTTATATTGAAAGAAAATTTGTAAAATATAATGATAATAATGATGATAAATATAATGATAATAAGAAAATTTATAATAATCTAATGTAAAGCTCAGTTTGATTATGAACTCCTTATTTGAATACTTTAACTTCTCTATTAAATTCTCAATGACTGACTCTTTTAAATAAAATATTTCCTCATTATGTATTTTGTTTTCACTATTTGCATTTGTATAATGCTGCTATATTTTCTTCAAATCTAATATATTGTTAACATGCAATTAGTAACTGCTTTATTTTAATTATTTTTACTGATATAGCTGTATCCTTTACAATATTTATTAAATACAGCATTCATTAAATATACTTTGTACTTTATTTCCATAAACAAGTTATTTCACTAGAAACTGAAACCAATCAATTTAGCAGGGAAACACTTATTACTCTCAAAATTTTAATTTTGTTAATAATAAAGAACGAAAATTATGTAAAATATATTCATTATCTACATTAACATTTAAATTATTAAAGACAATTTACGATATATATATATATATATATATATATATATATATATATATATATATATATATATATATATATATATATATAAATTATGAATTAACAATAGAGATTGAGCGAAGTTGTTACTAATTCCTTGTTTTATATGTGTCTATTTCCCTGAGTCTGTGTAATAAATGTAAACAAAATTTAAAGTAAAAGAAGTAATATCACTCTTTCCAGTTTATATATTCAATTGCTACTCATTCTATTTTAATAACTGTGTATATGTGTGTTGAAGAGATATTTGTGTAAGCTTATCCTTATGTAGAACTCTTAATTATACACTAGTTATTGCATTTACGTGCTTCAAAGAAATTAAATATATTTTGTACTTTAGTGCCATAAACAAATTATTTCATTATTTTTACATTCTTTATTGAAAAATTTTTATACAAAGTCAGGTTTGTATTCTCAATATTAAGGCTCCAAATTGTTGAAATTTTAGCAAGGATGAGGTTCTGCAGTACCCTACCTTTTTTTAGACTTTTTAGATATATTGACGTTCATGGGGATTGTCTAGCTCTGATCAAATGATAAAATTATGTAAGTTAAGGCAAGATGACATAATTCACATAATAGTACTGCAGCAAGACATGACAATGAAGCTAAATATCATTTTATTTTATTTATTTTTAATGTTGTATACTTTCATTTGCATTTCTCTATTAAAACATGTGGAATGGCAATTCCAAACATTCATAAATCTATTTTCAATTCACTTGCTGCTTTAGAAATTTCAAAATTCCAAATATTGTGTCTTGAAAGTCATTGTAAAACCACATTATTATTTACAAATTTTTTTTTTATTTATTTTTTTGTTAAAAATCTAAATTGCTGTTTTGTACAAATATACTTTTCTTTTTCTTACATATTCATTATAAATATTTAAATCTTATGTTTTTCAGTGGAAATTGTTTTTGACTTAGATTATTTTTTGTAAAAAAATATAATGTTGTTAAATTAAGTTTACACACAATGAACTCTTATAAAACTTAGAAACCATTTCAGAACCTAAATAAACTTTTGAAAGAAATGTTTTCCCTTCAAATAAAAAAAATTTTCAGAAAGTTATTTAAAATTATTTGTAAAATAGAAATCCATAAAAGGAAAAGTTTCTAGCTTCAATTATATTTCATTATAATTTAAAATAAGTAACTTTCCTACTTTTTTAACACTTGGAATATTTCTTAATTAAGAAATAATTTTTTTTTTCCAATTTGCATTGTTAGCTTTAAATTCAAAGCACTTTCATGAAATTTTTGTAATTTTATTATAATGTTTTTAAAGAATGTTTCAGGGTATTGATTTATTTTCATTTTGCAGATTAAATTGTAAAAAATTTATTGGTTGCTTTCTAATTTTGTGGAAAAAAGTTTTTTGTAAAATATATTCATATATATATATATATATAACTTCTTATTATATAGTCTATAAAACCTATGTATTCTTTTTTTCTTTCTTTCTTTTTTTTTTTTTGTCTTGCTGAAACATGCAATAATTTCATTAAAAAATGTTTTTAATACATAAAAATTTGACAACAGTGCAGTTAAAATTTGTTGTCTTTGATTTTAAAAAGAATATGAGGAAGATTTTGATTGCATGCATCAAACTATCTTGACTTTAAAAATGTATCAATTTATTGGAATTGTGCAATTATTATACATTTTAAATTAACAGTTTATATGAAAAAAATTTGAGAGTTCTTGTAAAGATGCTGTAATTAATAAATAAATAATAGAAGTTAAAAGTTAATATTCACTTCTATAATATCACAAAATGTCTTACCTTTATACAATATTATTACAGAAAAATCAATATTTGATATTTTCTTTCTTAGCTTTAATAACTTCACTACTGGCTACTCAAATTGCAGCTGCAAGAAAGACTAGAGATATCACAACAAAATTTTTTTTTGTAGATAACATGTTGATCAAGTATCCAATTACTAAGCACAGTGTCTCTAGGCTCGAATGCGACCATCATGGTGTTGTAAACAGAAGTTTGACTATTCAGTAAAGACAATTTCATTCCATTCTACTGTCCACATCCTTCTTTCATGCGCCATTAGTGGTGGAGACATCTGTGGTCCTACATAAAGGGTAGACAAAGCAATGGATGTCTTGAGGACCGACCACTCTGTTGTAAACAGCGTTGAATGGTGCACACAGATACTAGATGATGCGTTATAGACTGAATGTGCTGAGCAATCCATCACTGCCATGCACACAATTTGCCTGTCATTATGCGAAGTGCTACACTAATGTGGATGCGATGGGACATGCCGATTCATCTTACACTGCTGTATCCAAGGATCACATATCTGCATTACAGTTGTTTGATTTTGTCCAACACAACTATCAATTTCCATGAAAGATAATCCACAGTCTCAATAGGCCACTATCCTTCCTCTGTCAAACTTGGATACTTGATCAAAAAATAATCACTGTTTTCTACAAGGCAAAATTGATTTTTTTCTTTGAAAAATCACAAGAAAAACATAATTGATGAACTTGAAATTGTCGGAATCTCCAAGCCTTAAATGTCACTTTGAAGTGGCATCTCAGGCATGCGTGGTGTACTGAAATTCTAATCGTTTACATATCTTACCTCCACTAATGCATGTTGTAATTTTCATGTTATTTGCATGTTTTTTCAGGGCATTGCATTTATGGTGGGCAACAGTGTATTTGAAACCATCTTGGCATAGATTCTAAATAAGATTTTTGTAAGCTATTTTGTCTTATATCTGTACCAAATTTTCTTTTCATTTTGTGATTTTTTTCTTGGTTTTTCTGTGTGTTTTATTATTGTTTTTCATTTTTGTTCCCTGCAAATTATAAATGGTACTGATATCAAGGGATGAAGCAGTCACTTTAAAATATTAATACATCATTATCCAGCCATTTTGTTTTCCTTTAAATAAGTGGACTGGCATTGTCTTGTACCAAAAATCAGTCAGGATAAAGTGTATTGTAGGAGCAGATTTTTAGGTACTTTACAAATTATCCTGTTGACCATATTGATCAAAACAAATATGCCACCCAAAGTTAACAAACATTTTTATTGTGTTTTATGCAATCCTGATTCATGCTGACTTGTAGGTTGAAAATTTTTGTCATTTTCTTACATATAAGGGGAAAGCAGAACTTTTAGATGTACATGTATTTATATCTATATTAATAAAAAATGATAAAAACATTATTGTTTTGATTATTTTAATTCCTATATCAAAATCATATAAAAAACTTCAATATAAGTTTAAAATTTGTTTGCAGTACACGAAAACCAAATATATATTTAAACTTATGAAATAACTCAGGTTTTGAGCTTTCTAAAGTGCAACTTTTGCCTTTTTTTTTTTTTTCCTTTCTTTTCAGAAATAGTTAATTGGTTGATATGTAAATATTTAGAAAAATGTTTAGCTGCTGGTTTGATGCATCTATCTTTGCACTAAATTACTGATATGTTGCTGTAAATTTAAAAAGTAATCAAAAAATTTCCCTCCTAGTTCTAAGTTATCTTGGGCATATTTAACTTATCAGCCTTTTGCTGAGATATATTGCTTCCTGTTTTTTTTTTTTTTTTTTTTTTTTTACAGATATTGTAAACAATGCATTCAGATACAAGGATTGAGGCCTTCTTAATACAAATTTTGCTATACTATTCTTTTGTGCTGAGGATGACATTTTATGATTTATTAAATTTGAAAGATAAAATAAGAAGTCATCCATTCCTTGGTCTTATTTGAGACCCATTGTCATTTTCAGAGGTTTTTTCAAAATAAATATTAGCTCTATGCTTTTTCCAGTGGTTTCAGTTTTTGGAATTCATGAATACTCACGCTTATTAATGTTTCAAGTTTATTTCTATCTCTTTCTTGTTTAGACATAATTTTTCAATCAAATCAAGTTTTCAATGTAATTCTTAATAAGATGTCAATTTAAATGGAACAATTAAATTTTGTAATTTTTTTTTTAATTAAAAATAAAAATGTTAAGAACTATCAGCTATTTTCTCTGTATTATAATTTATAATATTAAAGCATTGTTTGTAAAATTTCCATTTAATTATCAATTCTTATGTACCATGTTTTCCTGTATTGTACAGATTATGTATTAAAAAGTTTTGAATTTTGTTGTACATATTATATTCTGTTGCAGATAATCTGATAAAAGAACATCTCCCTCAGAAAAACTTACAATAAAGTTTTGAAAGATATGATGTTGATGTTTATAAAATAAATAACAAATGGTGCCACCACTCAGCTGGTGTATTCCAGCCCTTAATCAGTTTATTCTACTTTTGTTCAGGAATGAATTCAGTTCCTCAGAAATATATTACAGTTATTATTAGCTATCTTCATGTCTTATTTGGCCTTGATCTGAGTTTATTCATTCTAAAATTATTTAAGTTTGTATATTGTCATGTGAAAACAAAAGCATGTAAGTTACACCGCAAATTTTAAACTAAAAACTAAAGAGAAAAGAAGTAAAAGAATGTCATCAAATGCTTATGTAAAGTGTAAAACAAAGCATGTGCAGTTTGGAAATAATTTCTTTCTTTCATTTAATTATTAATGAACATATATTATTATTTTAAAATATTTTCAACCTTGTTTTAAAAGTAATTAAAAGCTACAAGTTGATAAGTTTTACTAAAATCTTCTCATAGCTTGATCAAATCAGTGCTTTCATCTTAGTTTATTGCACTTTGTGGTGAGTTGGATCCAAACAAGATCTAATCAGATATTTTTCAGAATAAATGGGGTTTTTTTATTATATTTTTAATCATATCCTGTATTTTTTATTTTGTGAAACTGCATTATCAACAATATATATTTTTGAGTATTTGCCAAGAAAAGAAAATTGCTATTGTATACGCTTCTACAGATTATGTGACGATTTTTTTCTTTTACTCAGATAAAGGGTTTTGTGGATAATATGTTCTGTGGTCCACTGTGGATTATTACAAGAAATACAGTATATATAATTCAAAAATAATTTATTTTTAAATTTCAGTTTTATGTAATTATAAGGAAGTAAAAGCATTATTATCATATGATTAATAGATAAAATTCTCTACTTTTATTATTTTAGCATTTGGTTTTAAAGAAAAGTCAATAGTGTGGGTACAGAAGGAGAATCGTTATTGGCCTGCTTTGGTAAGATATGCTACAGCTTACAATTTTTTGCTTCATTGTCTTATAAATTTTAAAATACTTATGCGAAAATGGGCTAATGACAGTCATATTTAAAACTCTTTGACAGTTTCATTTTTCCTGTATAAAATTTGGATAAAAAAATGTCACATTTTTAAGTAAAGATATTTTATTATAATTAACATTTCTAATATTTTTAAGCATTTATTACTTTTTTTCTTTAATGAAAATAATCAATTTTCCCTGCAAGCTGTTTTTTCCCCTACATGAATGCAAAACAGGATATATTTTACAGTTAAAATAGTACAATTACTTAACACAGATATTTTCAATTACAATTCAATTACATTTACTATTATGTTTTGATACAAAACATACCTTCTTTTTTTAAAGATCTGATTTAGTGTGATATATCTTAAAGCAAGGCGGCAGGCACAGTCCAACATCACTGTCTGGGCAAAAATACCTAGTCTCTTTACTAATTCTTTTGCCATTGTAATTTTTTTCAAGGAACACACATAACATTGTCTTATGGGTCTTAGTTTTTTCTCTGTAGGGGGAAAACTTCTAAAAAAATGTCTTTCTATTAGCCTCAGTGGAGTTGGTATATATCCAGGATGGCCTTTTCTTTCTTCTGTCGCATGCCTTTCAATAAGTCGATGGTAATACCAATTGAAACTGTAAATTTGTATCTTTACCGCCATGCTTCTTGTACAAAACATAAGTGTTCCATAAACAGATGTCTAGAAGATGAAAAGATATTTTTTGTAGTATTTCTTTCTTCGTTTCTTATTACAAGATGATTACTTAGGTTCTGATCCATTTAATCAACACCACCCACTGTGTTATTATACTCCGTAACTACTTTAGGTTTTCATTTAATTTCTATTGTCGAATTAGATACTTGAACCATTTCTGGATTATGTATTGTAGATATGAGAGACACAGCTTTTTTGTCCATCCATTTCATAATGCAAACATTTGCCCTTTTTGAAATTTTTTTGTCAACATTGCTTTAGGAACTTCCTTTCTTTGAAATTTTAATGTTCTGTACATATCTGTTCAGTAACTAATGAGGATATATGCTATTTTAGGAGATAAATAAAAGTTGTCATTTGTCAGACAGTATCCTTTATGTAAAAGTAGTTGCATAAGTGTAATAACTACCTGTAAAGATTTGCTCAATTGTTTGTAACTTTCATCAGACACAGTTCCTATTCCAGTGTATATTATCATAGACCATTCATATTCAGACTTTGATTAACAAAGCATGTACAATTTTATTCCGAAGCATAATCGCTTTAGAGGAATATGCTGTTTTCAATTTCCTTTGAACAGCATCAGACTCTTGTCTAATGTAACACATTCAGGAATGATAATTTCTTTTAAAGGAGTTTTTAAATGCTTAAACACAGGCCATATTTTTGCTAATTTTGGACACAGATAAGAATTTATGTCAAAATTGACATTACTTTCGGGAAAAATGGTGTAAATATAGAATGCCTCTTGTTCCAATACCACTCAACAACTGGCTTTTTTACAATACCTTGCAGAATATTCAAAGCAAAAAATTCATATAATTCATCTTTCGATGTTAGTGTCCATTTTTTGCTCCTGAAATGCCTACAAAGCGGACTGTTTTTTATGCATTGCTCAGCATATCTGTTTCAAAAACAATCAGGTCAATCAAATAATTGTCTATAAAAGCATCATAGAACTGAGTTTTACCTTTAGTCTCATTGATATCCAAGTTAATTTTTGGAATTCCAGTGAAAGCAAATCTAGGAGGCGGATCCGAAGGATTATCATAATTAATTTTAAAATATTGTTTTGCTTGACTGATTCTATCTGTACTACTATCCAGTACTACTTAATCACTACTACTTTCGCTACTATAATTTACAGATAATTCAATTTCTGATTCCAAGTCACAGTTCGAATCACAAGAAATTAGCTCCATATGCTCTGAATTTTCCTTTATTTAAAAGTAAAACTATATTATTCAACTCTTACATCAATAAAATTATCAGGCGGCTAGTAAAATATAACCAGAAAGCTATACACTGAAAGATAACAATTCGTCTTCTGATACTAAACATGTAAAAAAAAAACCCAGCGCTTTTGACCCAATCAGAGTAGAAAATACAATAAACTTCAAGCTATCATTTATCATCTATACAAATAATTTGTAACTAAAATTAGAAAAAATCGCTCCAAAACAGTGCAAGCGAAATAGAAATCATATTGCCTGTATGGCGTACAGGCAAAACAGTCAAGGGTTAAGCTTGCTGTTCCTTTGAAAGTGATTAAATGTTTTACTTATATATCTTCATTATGGATGCTATTTACCACAAAATTTAGAATGTATGTGTGTGAAAAACAGATTTAATAATTCTCTTGTCATCTAGGCATTTTTTATCAACATAAATTTTTATCGCAGTTCTTTTCTGTGAATCATAGATTACGAATCTTGTCATAAAGTATTGTTGCTGGTTTTCCAATTTTTGTATAGACAAGCTTGCCATTTAAAGTTTCTTCATTTTTGGAATTGATTTCATATTCAAGAAGTATTTGGCTTTATTCACTTGCAATCAGAAATCTTTTCAAAGTATTTTTTGTAATGAGCTCTATGTGAAATAATTGGATTTCTTTCATTGTAATAATGATCATTTTAAATGTGAGTGTTCGAGTGATCTTGTTTGTTTAATCTCACCCTTTGTTCTTTAGTTTTTATTACTTTTATTATAGCTTTAATATATTATGTATGTTTTAATTTTTCCATTCTCTGAAATTTCCATATCTTGAAAATTTTTGTAATAGAATAGTAAAACATGTTACAGTTAAATCTGTTTAAGTTTAAAATTTAAAATATAACAAAAATTTTGCTATAATGTTATTTCTTTCAAATTTATGAGTGCTGATTCTTTTAATTTATAAACCTTTTGTAATTCCACTTTTTTTCTTTTTTTTTCATTTAAGAATTACTTAAAAGTCTATATTTGTGCCTGAGACTTACACACAAAAACTGGTATTCATTAAACTCCAATTTTGAAAGTTAAGATTTGTATTTTTGATATTCCAACTTTCTTCCTCCTTATTTGGAATTGTGTTTCTTTAATTGTTTAAAATAACTACAAACAAATATAGGGCTAGGGTAGCCTAGTGGTAAGAGCATCGGTGTTTGATTCCCAATACTGTTAAAAACCCATTAAGTACATGTGATACACATGCTTGTTAAACCTGTGGAATCTAAAGTCCTGTGGTCAGTCATTCAGCAGTTACCATGGGTGCAATGGTCTGGAGAAAATTCTTCCCTTTTCAGATCAATGTCAAAATTGAGGGAGTGGATCCTCTTGTGGTGCCATATATTAGATGATTTGAAGAGCAAAGTTGTACTTTCCTCTTTGTATGGCTCTGATTAAATGAAAGGCGTATCCTACTGACATAAATTTGCATGGCGAGCTTGGCTCGTCCAAGTGTCATAAGTAACAACACAACAACAAATCAATATTTTTAACTGACAAATAGTGATTCATTTGACTATAAAATGGATTTTAAAATGTGAAAATATAATGAAAATGGGGTTACTGTAATTTGAAATCTATTATTTTTTATGAGGACTTCTTATAAGAGCTATGTTTGTGGAGGATAGATGACTAAGCTTTGTCTTTCATAGTGTTAAAAAATTTATGGTTAGCAAATTTCTTCATTTTATCTTACAATAAACATGAATAAATAAAAACTTTGTTTAAAAAAATTTGTTTTTGTTTAAATATGCCTGTTAATCTAACTGTATGTTTTAGGATATTATAACATATTTAATTTATTTTTAATACATTAATGTGGTACACATATATCATGAATTTGCTTTTAGAAAATAGTAAAATGTTCATTTGCAATATCCCTGGTTTTTAAATTTAATCCTTTAAAATAGAGAAAATATTGGTAAAAATGATAATTTTGAAAACAATCTTTTTTGTGTGAATTTTTTACTATATGTTGAAATACATTTGTGTAATAAATATTCAGTTGTCTGTGAGAAAGAGGGGGGAGAATTACTGAATATCATATACTGATATTCAGTAATCTGAATAATAATATAAGTAATCTGCTTTTTCTTTTTAAAAATTATTCATTTATATACTATACTACAAAAATAATTTCTTTTTAGATATGGCGTTTTCATAATGGAAAGGCTTATGTGTATCTCATTGGGACACCTGTAACATCTGAAGTGTAAGTTTCTGTTAAATTTATTTCATATACAGAGTGATTTTAAACTGTTTTAACAAATTAAGAATGGTGATAGTTCCCATCCAGACAAGCAATAACTATACCGGAACATAGAGTCGTACTCCACTCTGAGAGGTAGAAAAGAGAGATTCTCATCTGAACTTACAGCAGTGTTAGATAAGCAAAATAATAATATCAAAAATTTCAGAATTATATTTATCATTTAATGAAAGTCTCACAACAAATGCTCAAAATGCTTACCATATGTGTCGCTACACAGTTGACAATGGTGTAGGAATGATTGATGTACCCTCTCCAAGATTCCTGGTTTCGTTAATTTTGTTCGCAGCAAAAACGATTCTAGCCACGAGATCTTCAGCTGAGTCCACAGGCATCTAATACACGAAAGATTTCATGTGCCTCCAGAAAAAAAAAAGTTCAGTGTGCGAAAAGCCAAGCCACAGGTCCACTACATCCAATCCATCGTGACGCTCAAAAAGTTACGTATCGTGATTGAAAAATATGCTGGAGCTGCATGAACCACATGTTTCTCTGAATGGAGAGTGAAGCAGCCTGCAATAAACTGAGAAGCTCTTGTTCCAAGTGGATACAGTATGTTACATTGGTCAAATGATTTGGCTTCATTTAAGGGCTTACCAGGTAATCCACCAAGGATACCTACCCAGATTTCACGGAAAATTTCTGCTGGTGTCTATGAGGGTTGTAATGTTGGAATTGTCAAACCAAACATGTTGATTGCGCTTGTTTGAAATGTCTGCTAAATGTTGCCTCATCACTAAATATATTAATGCAAGAAATCATGGATTGTTATTTTTCATTCTGAGCTTCCGCTGATCTAAATCTACCCAGCAGGGATAATCATCTGTCTGAAAAAATTGCAGTTTTTGCAAGTTGTATGTGTACACCGCCATAGCTTTCATAAAAATTTTCAGACAATATTATTCAGATAATACTTGAAGCAATGATGTTATGCCGTTTTTAAAGGGCAACAACTACTCTGATTATCATTTTTCAGTGAACAGTAAGAGCAAAATGTAGCATCATCACTGTAGAAATATGCATACAGTAAATTTGTGATAGTTTCTTGATGTGCTTCTATTTTCCTCTTTTCTGCCTATCAGGGTGCAATACGACCCATGGTTCTTATGTAATTATTTCTTGTATGGATGTGTATTTCACCCTGCTTAATTTTTAAAACAATTTAGAATTACCCTGTGTATTCCTATAAAGTAGAAATAGTATGCATAAGATTCGTGTTAATTAAAAGTAAATGATAAAGGCAGAAGTTAACAAAAGCATTATCATTTAGTATTGTAACCAAATTTTCTTGAAATCCTTATGGGAAAATTTAATGTGAAATAATAAGTAGTAATGATGATTACATCCAGTCTGAAACGGCATTCATTTATAAGATTTTGAAACCTTTTTTTTTTTTTTATCTTTGATTGTTGTTTATGTAATCTTAATTTTATTTAAAACATGTTGCTGGGAATTATACATATAACAATTTTCAGGAATATGTAAAGATTAATATTGAATTTTTCTATAAATTAAATAAAGACCATGATCAAAATTTAATTTTACTGTTACCATTAATAAAATGATTGGAACAGGAAATAAATTAAATGCAGAACTTCTAAAAACCATTTTCTTTGACCAATGACATTGACTTACTGCTGAAGCTATGAAATTAATTTCTTAATTAATTTAATAACATTTGTTATTTGTCATAAAAATTAAGTAAATAATAAAGGTGTTTAGTTTTCTTTCTTTATCCATTTATCATTTGCATAACTAAAATAGTTCTCCCTAAGTAATTCCTTGGTAAAATTTTGCCTCATAATCTTAAAATTTACATTTAACATTTTTTTTCAATATCTTATGATTAAGCAAGTTTTAGAGTGCAACAGATTTAAAAGAACATATTTAAAATCAAATATTAAATTTTTAGAATTTTTAAAATAAAGTAGAAGAAATAGAAACTTTTATAAGACTAATAAACTAATATTTTAAATAAAGTTGAAAAATTCTCAAATATACACTCAGAAGTGTTGTTATTTCGCATTCCTGTGACCAGCAATGCTAAATCAGGTCCATGAATTCATTCACACTGAAAAAATCCAGTATTCATATGGGGTCTTGAAACAAGTCTTGCCTGTTAAGTCCCAGACAAGATAAAATGCAACCAGTGGAGGCTTGGGCAGAAGAATACCTAATGCAGATTTTGAAGTTTTAATTGCCTCCAACAAAAGCCATTGATGACAAGTGGCCACTAATGAAATAGGTAAAAGCAGTTTGATTTCATCTACTGCTGCCCCTGAACAAGGAGCCGCTAGGGAACACTGGAGAAACACTGGGTGAATTATTCATGGGTGGGGTAGCTTCTTTGGTCAAAGACCTAAAGTACCAGCGATTGAAGACTGACATAGCTGCAGAGCCTACAGGCTTTAGCTGGACATATGGAGTGACCTTCAAGCCTAGGATTGCCCTACCAGAATATACTCCCAACGTACTTCACTTACTCTGTCCAGTGGCATTCCCTAGCCATGGTGAGGCAACACTCAGAAATAAATTTCTCATAGAATAGTTTTAATTTTGATTGTGACAAAAAAAATAATATAGATAATTGATTTTTGAAATTCTTATGATTTAATTAAAAATAAAGGAAAGAAAACATTTATCAAAGAAAATGTGGTTCACTTCTGATGTGAAATTACTTGAAGAAAATTTCTTCAAGTAATTTCACTTCCATATTTTTTTTAGTATTTTTAATTTTCTTTTCACTGATTTTTTATTAATTTTTTTATTGCAAGCATTCATTTTGTTTTGAAAAGTAGAGTGCATTGACCATTTTTCAAAAGAAACTGAATTGGAAAAAAGAAAAGAAAAATGGACTTTTGAGCTAATGTATGAGTTCCTTCATTTCCTGCAATATGAGCAGGAGTCTACCATATGTTAAGTCATTTCTTTCAAATTATATGCATACAGTCATGCCTTTTACTTTTATGTTTAGTTAAAATTCTTATTTCCTTCAATTCTCTGTCAAAATCAATGTGAAGTGGAGTAAGATAAATATAAAATGCAAAAAACTGAGTATGCATGACCTGAATGTCTTAGTAGAAAAGATAAAAAATTAAATACAAAAAAATTAATATATATTCTCTTTTGTAACTTCTCTAATCCATTTTCTATGTATTAATTTCTTCTAATTGTGAATCCTATTTCAGAAAATTCAGTTTACAGTATTTGGGATCTGATTAACATTTTTATAACATTGTGTTAACAGAATTATTGAAATCACTATTCACTTTACTAAGCAGAAGTGGTAATTTTTAAATAAGCTCTCTTGAATCAATGAAGTTTTAATAGATTACTTATGTTTACATGTAGGCAAAACAGAGTAAAATATTACACACATAACAAAAAGTTTTGCATTTTTAATGGTTAGAATAAACAGCATATATTATTAATTATATGTGTTAAAATATTTATGTAGAAAGTAAATTGAATCATAAATATTTGAAGGTAAAATCATTTGATTACATTTTAGTATGTATAATGATCAATTCATTTTCAATTTAAATTTTAAAAAAATCATTGCTATGAAGAATTTAATATAAATGTTTTAAAATGTTAAGAGAAAACATTAATTGTTTCAATAAATAATATGAGAAAAATAATTATGAATAGTGATTTCAGTAATTCTGTTTACACAATGTTATAAAAATGTTAATCAGATTTTGAATACTGTAAATTGAATGCAAATTCTGTGACTTATTAATGATTTTGCTTTAAAAAGAGAGAATGTTGTTACTTGCATTATAGGTAAAAAAAAAAAAAAAAAAAAAAAAAATTTAAATAATTGCATCTGAATGAACATTGTGATGTATAATGCACCAAAATTTTCTTAAAATTAAAACAAAGAATTATTGTCTTTGCTATCTTCCAGCCAGAAATCAGTTATAATTTTTAAGATTTTTATCTCCCTTTCATAGAATGAAAAATAATTAAATTTCATTTCTATCTTTGATCAATTTTAATATTTGAATATCTTGTGAATATTATTTTGTGATAATTTTTATGTATGCATAAAATAATTTTTGTTTGAAAATAAATTGTGTGAAGAGTTAAAACTTTGCTGTAATACACAAAGTTTATTTTAACTGATGAGGGAAATTTTTGGGCAGATATTGTAGAGAAATCAAATTGTGATGTATATTTATTTTATATTTACATTTTAAAATTAAAGAGAATCGGAAAAATTACAAATCAGCCTATATTTTAAAATAAATACTATGCCTTGTTTCCCTCTTATAATTTTAAGCAATATTTTAAATCAAAATAAATTAAAATTTATTAAATTTCTGTTATTTCTTTTTATTTTTAAAGTGTTCATTAATTTTGCCGAATTCAAAGTATTTAAAAAAATAATTCAGCATTTAATAAGAATTAATGTTTCATTTATGTAGCAATAATTCATTTAGTAATGAAAATTAGTTGCAAGAAATATTGCTTTTAGGTTGATAGACTAAAGCCAATTCAAAATCTTTTTTATATTTTAATTTTTTGAGTAAATTATTTATTGTCATTATTTAGAGTTTGTTTTGTGTTAATTTTATTTCTTTAATTTTTTTATTCTTTAATGTACTTAATAAGTCAGTACTTTAAAAAGTACTTTTTAATTCAGTAGTAAAATAAGCAAAATGTTTTGTTTGCAAATATTATCCTCTGGCTAATAAATATTTTTTTTTTCTTATATAATTTTATATTTTTTTTCCAGCTATTTTAAGCGCATCTGGAAAAAAAATTATTATTTTTATCTTGCTAGTTAATTTATTTAAATTTTTTTTTTTATTTCGACTCTTTTTATTATTTTTACTACTGTCTTTTTATCTATAATTTACTGTAGACACAATTAAAAGATCATATATCAAGTAAATATTTTTCATCAAGAAATGTGTTGAGACAAAAATTATTGCAACAGCTCATATAAATAATATATTTTATTATAGCAAACCCGCCAACTTTAACTCTTAGCATATTTTTGCTTGTAGAGCACAGAAAATATTGATAATTTAAAAATTCTCGTGGTTTTGAAAAAAATTAAAGAAAATTTTTTATTTAAGTTTTACAGTTGGCAAACAAAATATTAAAACAGTATGAAATTTCAAGATCTCAAATGAAGCTTTTGTCACATAGTATGTATATTCTGTAATACTTTTACATGATTACTCATGGAGTAAGAAACAAATATTTAGAATCAATAGGATTTAAAAAATTAAAATAAAAGAAGATTTGTGCTTTGCAAAAAAAGTATTAAAACATTGGACTTTAATATTAAATCATACGTAAAATAAAATGACTAAAAATTCGAATGTGATACTGATAATGATATTATACTTTAGCTGAAATTACAGCATCCAGACGTCTTGGCAGATTCCACCAAGTCTTTAGTGACATTTGATGACATGCTGGTGCAGGCGTCTTGCAAAGCTTACTTTACTTGTTATTGGAAATTTTTTTACTTTTTCATCCAATACATACCACAAATGTTTTATAGGATTCTTGTCTGTAAATGATGTAAAAGTTAAATGATGTCACCAGCACTGTAATTTGCATGTTTCTGCTTTTGTTCTAATACATTTTTTGCGATGCAAATTTTGTTATTTTTATTTTAATAATATTGTAGTTACTTTTAAATTTTATTTTTCACTTAGTTATAATTTTCTAAGAACATATTATCATTTATAAACTGATTATAAGTATTACTTGATTTTATTAACTTGAAAACTACAAATTTTTCATTGTTCTAATACATTTTTGCCAACTGTATCATATTGCACATGTTTAATGCATACCATTCTTGTTCTTCTATACTCACCAGACAGAATTTTGCTGCATTCATTTAACCATTGTGTTTGAATGGGCAAAGTTAATTTTGAAATGCTCTTGGGTAAATGAATGTATTTTAGCTTTATTGGGACTTGCATTGCTGCTAATATTTTCTGAACGATGACTAATAGTAAACCAGTATTCGTTTATTTTGATGTTTCTCATCATCTCATAGGTTCAAAACATATATAAGAAACAAAATGTTTGCAAGCACTTCTAAAATGGACATCTACATTAAAAAGGATTACTAAGAAGTTACCTGGTCAAAAATATTTTTTATTTTCTTAGTGATTGAGTACCAATCAATATTGCTGATCATTTGATCATACTGATCCTCTTTTTTTAGTAAAATGTTTCCTTAAAAATGAAATTGAAAGAATTTTAAATGTGTTGGAATTAAAATTTTTATGTTTATTAAGAAATTATCATCAGAAAAAGAAGCAATTTTTGTTAAACTGTTACAAATTTCATTATTTTCTGCTGCATGTGATGAGAGTAATTACTCATTAAAAATTGTACTCTATTGTCGCAAACTTTTTCAATCCTATTCACAATTTGATTTATTGTTACTTCCCAGATTAACAGAAGAAAATATTAAAAAACAATTTGTGGGATACACATCATTCAAATGTTTCCATTTTTGTAGCCCAATTAAAGATGATGAATTTAAAGATTAGGCTATCAAAACCAGTGGCTTAAGTATCGATTTTCTTTGTTACAAATGTAATACATGATGTAAATTATAAACTTAAAATGGAAAGATTGATTCACTGTGATTAGTAAAATTAATCAAATTAAGAGAATAAGTAATAATTATACAAATGTGACGGAATATTTAAATTCATTTTGTCTTTATTAGAAAATATTTGTACCTACATGGAATTCTAACTGTGTGAAAAAGAAATTAAATGAATTTAGAAATTTCACTATCAAATAATTTTATAAACTTCTTGTTGCAAAATCTTTAATTGATGGATTTTGTTATTAGCAAAAGTTTAATAAGAGTTCAATAAAAAGAATAATAAAAAATATAAATAAATAAAAGACTGTCACTGTTGCAACATCGAACAATTTGAATATACAAGGGTCACTCCAAAATTTTTGAGATACAACTAGGTTTTTAAAGTTATACTTACAAAATTTTAGCTGTGTTCAAAGTAGTCTCCTCCAGTGTCATTGCACTTTTATAGACGAATTTTCCACGGATTAAATTCTCAAGCCATTCATTTCTTGGAATAGATGAAAAAATGCATTTATAACCACATCAATCTTTTCTTCTGAATGAAAACGACGTCCACATAAGTTCTTTTTTAAATTAAAGAATAACCCAACGTCACACATAGTTAGATCAGGTGAATACAGTGGATGTTCGATCACTTTAATTTGTTAAAGAATTTGTTTAATTTTTAGATTTATTAAGAATAATAATTAATTTGTTTAAGAAACTCAATTGTTAATCCGGCTGTGTGCATTCTCAATATGTAGCATTAGTCCCCTAACATTCAGTTCTTGTAGAATTTTTGGAAGACATTTAGTGGTATACCAGTTTGCTGTTACTGTCTTCTGTCCTTCCAACTTAATGACTTTGATCAATCCCGTACTTCTGAAGAAAACGCCATACATCACTTTTTCAGTGCGCGTTTTTTTTTTTTTTTTTTTTTTTTTTTACCCCACCATTGTTGGTGTGGGATCATCTTCAAAGACCCATACTTTGCTTTCTTGACATGTTAAAACGTC
This sequence comes from Latrodectus elegans, assembly GCA_030067965.1. Lineage (NCBI taxonomy): Eukaryota > Metazoa > Arthropoda > Arachnida > Araneae > Theridiidae > Latrodectus > Latrodectus elegans. The sequence goes on from CM057819.1 coordinate 21,575,295, forward strand.
AAAAAATGGTATGTACATTTCAACACCTGTTATCATTTTAGAAATGATGCGGCGACCACCATCATTTAGCAATTTAAGAGTTTCTTTACTGATTCTGACACGCTCCTCTTTTTGGTGCTCAGTTAGATTATGGGGAACGCAACGGCAAATTACTTTTTTCATATGTAATTCTTCGAGAATGATTTCGTGTATGGCTGCAGATCCAATGCTAAGTTCCTTCTGTATCATTTGATAGGTACAGCGATTATCATCCATTAACATTTTTCAAATGGCAGACACATTATCCGGGATTACTGCCTACGGCGGCCTTCCTTGTGTTTTTCATCCTGAAGAAAATTGCGACCTCTTCTAAATTCTCTAAACCATCTGAATACAGTAACACTAGCTGGAGATTTATCACCAAATGCTAATTGCAACCATTGAACGCATTCTTCTTGATTTAATACTGCTTTAAAATCATAGGAAATCATATCGCGAAAATGTTCTTGCATCAACTCTATTTTCTCTCGCGTCAACTCCACTTTGTATTTTAAAATTAAACTGTTATTTTTATTTTGTAAATTCTTGTCTGCGCATATCTAAAAAATATCAGAGTAACATATGGAACGTAGTAGTATTTAAAAATAATATTTAATCAAGAATATAATTTTAATTATTTACTTCCTGTTTCATCTAGAAGATATGATAAATATGTAAATTAATTTTGTCCACCTTATTTATTTTTATGATGAAATTATTAAAATAAATATTTCTATTTATTGTAATTTTTTTCATTGTGATATGCATATTTTCTTATAAAGTTTTCTTTAATGTTCTGAAAACATAAATGATAATGTTACTGAATGTATTTTAGATTCTGTGTATTTAGTACAATTAAAGATTTAATTTTAATTAATAAGTCTTTAGTTGAATTGAATTCTTAGAACCTGTATTCTTAAATAGTTAATTATACAGCATTAATTAAGTTGATGTAATTTAATTAACAATCATATTAAGAAAATATGTATTTGGTAAACACATGCAATTGCATAAATTTAGCATGCAAAAAAGTTTACTGAAGCACTTTTCAAAAGTTGGCAGGCATGTTATAGAAATAAATCAAATATTTGTATAATCAGAAATAATGTATAAGAATATCAATGATAATTTACTGTTAAAAAAATTGTCGGATGAAAGGAGATTTTTCTTTGTGGAAATTACTAACAGGTTATATTTTTATTGATTTTACTCTTTAAAATTTGATAAATTAAGTAACTGTTTATTTTGGCCAAAATTCAAGAAAAAGTTAGCACATTTTTAAAGCTTATTCATAAAATAAATTTGAAATAATTTTTTGTGTTATGCATTTATTGTGATCTTTTGATATTATTGTTATTAATAAATCTAAATATGTTGTTTTGAAAATATTTTAAAGAAACAAAGAAAACTGCTGATTTAAATAATGGTTTTCTTCTTTATTTGTAGTCGAAATTGCTAAAAAATCTGTTATAAAGATTATATGTTAGTGTTTTAAAAAAATTTGAAAAAAGTGTTGAAAAGATATTTATCTGGATTATCTATTTTCAATTTCCATCTAGATTTAAAAATAGTCAGAAATAGGAAGTCTGAAGAGAGAGAAAAGTTAATTGTTTTATTTTTTAATTCTGTTAATTTTTCAAACATTTTGAATTAATTTCACTTCAAGATTTATTGAAATTGTTTTGAATGTAAGTGCTATGTTAATCTATATAATGGTTTTCTTTATGGAATATCAGTGCTATTATGATTATAACAAAGATTTTAGAATTTCATTAATGAAGTGTATCATTTGTTTTCTGTGAAACATGAAATAAAATTTTTACTTTAATAGATAAATTTAACATAGAATATAAAAAATTGAAAAGAAGGATTTTAGAAGAGCATAATATAATGCTTTTCTAAAATTTACTTATGTGTATTTTTGGTTTAGAACTTAAATTTATTTTTAAAAAATGTTTATTTCTGTTAATCTTGTGATTTTTCTTACTTTAATTAATAAATAATTTATCTTAGGAAATCAGATTTCTTATAGCATGCTTTTATATATTACATAAACTTGTGTGTAGTATCTTACATTCATAAAATGAAGTTATTTTTGTAATGCATTTTCAGTTTTAATGTTTCCATGTAAATAATGCATTCTTTTATTTTGAGTGGACTGTAACTGTTGATCTCTTTAAAAGAATGAACTATCCAATAATTTCAATTGAGTAATGATAAAATACAAATGAACAATTGGATTTTAAATGATCACCAAACAATGATTACTATTTATCCTTTCTGATCCAATTCACTCCTTATAATCCAACTGAATACTTTGCATTCACTTGTCTAACTATTTATCATCTAGTTCTTCATGTGATACCCTTTAAACTTTTTCTTTGATCTCAATTATTCTACTTTTTCTTTTGTTAGTTATTAATTTTCTTAGATTATTAAAACATATTCACTTTCATATGATATTTAAATCTATCAATTTTCAAGTATGATTTTTATCTCATTTATATTAAGTTAAAATAGTATTAAGTAGATGATCATAAAAATTAAGAAGGGAGTTAAAACTTTCTTAATGCATTTAAAAAAAAATTAAGTAAATGTTAAATTTTACTAAAATTTTGTAATTATTGATTGAAGTGAAAGTCATTGAACTGGTGGTTATCAAGCAAATAATAAATAATGCTCTGCAATTTATATAAATTTGTGTTTTTTTGCATCTGTGTAAAAATTATCTTTTTAAATTTTAAGTAAAAGCTTAAAAAAATTACAAGACACAACTTTTAAAAAGACTAAAAATATTTTATAAAGCTTTTGTTTTAAGCTTAAGAGAGCTTTAAAAATAACAAAAGTTATAACTTTTTAATGAATCAAAAATTTATTTCTTATAAAATAGTAATGATGGTTATTTTTTTTTTAATTTTAATTCTGCAAATAATTTTATTGTTATGGCTTTTATAATTAAGAACTTAATAGAGCTTTCATATTATGTGTCTATATTTATAAATCTGTACATGATTGTATCTGTAAATTTTGTATACTTTATATAAATATTTTTTAAATTTTTAATATAGATTAAAAGTTAACATTGAGCAGTTGCATTCATTTGATGATGCTAAGTGGAATAATCAATTACTTGTAAGTGCTTTTCCTTTTTTTATTTATTGCATTCAATAGAATCTTGATAAACAAATGTCTGTTCAATTTTAATTGAAATAGAATGTTACATTTTTTTCTATTAACGGAATTTATTTGATGAAACAAAAATTAAAGCATAAAAATTTAAATTAATATGATATTAAATTACTAAATGTTGCCTCAAATTAAATTGAAAATTATGTTTTTTACATGACCCCAGAGAAAGATTTTTGAAAAGAAAATAAACAAAATTGGAAAAAAAAATCTGAATGTAAAGCATTTAAAATTCTAATTTTTATAACAAATTGTAGATGGTATTTCAAAATTAGTAACTAATTGTTAAAATATATGCCATAAACAGTGTATAAAATATTAAATGTCATTTTTATCTAATGATAACCCTAAAGTAATGCAAGAAAGAAAAAGTGCTGCATGCATTATTGTAAGAGTTCTGCATGAGTTTTATGATAAATATTAAATGTAGTGTGATTTCATAATTCTTAACAGAAACAATTTCCAAGAATTAGTTCCTAAAATATCTTTAAATAAAATAGAGTGTCACTTTATCAATAGAATATGCAAATTGTGTCTTTAATTATCAGTCATTCTGGTGGATGAATGATTATCTCTAGCCAACAGTTCATAGGGTCAGAATCTACTTGAATTTGTTGTTACCAGTCCAATCAGCTCTTGTGTGCTAATTATCAACTCAATTTAAATAATCCTAATTCTAATGCACTCTGTTTATCAAAGCTTTGAATTCTTACCATTTGTACTAATTTTTTTCCTGTTTAGTTTACTTAATAAATGCTGCATTTTTTAAAAAGATTCCATATCTTTCATTATAGAAGGTAAAACAAAACTAGTTTATTGCAAATGATTTTATGATACGTTATGGTGGTGATGATTAAAAATTTTATTGTACTGTACCGAGCTTCGGGGTTCGTGTGGATTGAGAGTTGAAGAAAGCAACCACTCAATGAACATAAGACTTTTATTCGTAAAAATTCCACTAGAAATACCAGCTGTAATAATCACAATTATACAGCTACAATTCATCAGATACAATAAGTAACAGCTTCCAATCACAGGTCTCAAATACCTCAGGCAGAAAACAGTTTCTCTAAACTAGCAATCACGACTAATCGTCTTCACAAAACTGACTATCTGTACAAAAATCTGCCTAACTATGTTGGGCTGTGGTATTTATACCTGACTTGGTGGAGAAATCTTCTAATTTCACCAAGGTTCTGGAAGCTTCTAGGCTATCTCGCTAAATATTGTTCCTAGAGCTTAGGTGATGGATGTTTCCAGAAGTATCTATTTCTTGTCAAGTCGCCAAGTTTTCTCGCCAAGTCACCAAATCATTAGAAAACCCGCTTTCTTTAAGAAAACTTCTTTTAACCCGACATTACAACACGTCTAAAAACCACAATTTTTGCCCAAAATGTGAGTATTTCCGATTTGTCTGAGATATTTTAAGACATATACAATAGTTATTTATAAATTTGTAATAGTATTATAAATGATGTCTCCACACATTTCTTGTGACATAGTTAAATGATATATTTAAGCTCCATAAATTAAGTTCTAAAGCAGTATCATCACAAAAATTTGTTACTTAAAAATTTTTAGCAAAAGAAAATACTTTTGCGGTTTCTTTTGTTAAAAACTTGACATTTTCTTTCCATTTCTTTTTCAGAACAAATTTTCTATTTATCAAACATTATAAATTTCAAATCAAAATAATTGATAAAACAGCTTTTTTACATATTTTCTCATCAAATTAAAACTATTAGGTCTACCAGAAAGTTCTGTCCATTGATGGATGACAATGTTGTTAGAGCATGATCATTTTCAGATAACATCAGAAATTGCAGAAAATTTAATTCAGCTCAGCAAACTGTTTTAGATCATATTCAAAAGATAGATTGGTGTGAAAATATTCTAAATGAGTGCCAAATGTATTGTGGAAGATCTCTAGTTTTAAATGAATATTTGGAAATATTTGTCTTTGATTAACTTACTAGCATAGTCCTCTTTATCTATGATAAAGTTCTAAAAAATAAAGGTTGTTTATTGAACTAAAAAGTGATAAAAAATAAAGGTAAAAGTTGTTTTTACTCTCTTCCTTGGCTATAAAAATCTTCATTATAATTAAAAACAATTTACTCAAAACTAATAGCAAATGTTGCTGTTGTTGTTGGCTTTTCCTCTTTAAAGATCTGACATAATTCAAATCAACTCCAATTAATTGTTGATGGTTAGAAAGTCAATGACTAGTAGGAGATCTGAGAATAAATCCTCCCAGGAAAGTATGAAGCAATCCAGAATATGTTTCAGTGAGGCGGCATTTTTTACTAGTGGGATAATATTTTGTAACACATTTAAACAATAAGCATTTTAGATGGTCATTTGAAAATCTGGCTCAAGGCATATTAATATAAATTTAATATTTTTCATATTAATATGAAAAATATAAAATTCAAATATATATACATACATACATACACAAAATTTAAATTTTTTCTTCCATTGAAACTCTATGAACACTTTGTTAGAATCACAAATTTAGTTTAGTTTACTTCTATCTAAATGTAATATTTTTTATATTAGTCTATGGAGTTGTAATTGAGGTCTTTTATTTCTTATCAGAATACTTTCCTGTTCATTTTATTGCAATAACGCATTTATTATCCCTTATATATTTAGAATAATAATAAAAAAATACATAAAAGGTTATTAATATAGTTGATCAATCTTTAAAAATATGAAGCATTTCCTAATGAATGTTATCTAGACTTTCTCATCTCTTAGCAAATTTTACTGTATGATTTTATTTTTTTATAAATTTTTTTATTTGGATTTTTTCAGAGGCAAGCCAATAAATATCCTGATAAAGATAATTTTGTAAAGTCTGTTCAAAACTGCCAATCTTATCTTAATAAAAGATTGCTTGGTCAGCGACGTATTGATGTGCGGTCTTTTTTCAAAATTACAGATAAAGGTCAGTAACTATTCATGTATTTTTCATATTATAGTGTAATAAGTTCCATAAGTGGCTGTTCAGTTAAAAAAAATTTTAATGTATGTTTTAAATTAACTTTTTTTATTTCTGATGTTATGTTTTATTGTAAAATTTTTCAGTTTTATAAAAAATATATAAAGCAAAATTTATACATGGATTTTTTTGCAAATTGTATAGTTGTGGAAAAGCAGAATATGTAGTGCATTTAGAAAGTTTTCTAAACTTCAAACATTGGATTTTCATTGGATAGCCAAATTTTATATTTGTTTCATTAGAATTATTTTACAAATAATACATATATGAGCTTTAAAAGTTGAGTTTAGGATTAGATTTACCTTATTTTTTTCATATACAGATTGTTCTCTGTGGACATGTTTACATTTTAAAATAAAGTCATTAAAAATCAAAATTTTGATTTTATATTTGATGTGGGGAAAAGTTTTGGTGATAGACAAATATTGACCTTTAACACATTCTTTGATAATAAAATTTATATATCAATCCTCAGAAGCCAAATGTACTGTCCACAATATTTAAAAACATATAAAAATATTGAAACACAAAATTTAAGAACTGCACATTAAAATATAAAATTAACAATTCACTAACTTGTCTCAAAAACCTCTTTGTTCAATCTCCACTACTGCACTATAAATAAAATGTATAACTTGTTGTAGTTTTAATGCATTTAATATAAATCAATGTCCAAAATAAGAAATTAGCATTTCATTTAATAGGCAAGAAGTTTTTTTTTTTTTTTTTTTTTTTTTTTTTTTAAATTATTTTTAAATTTAAAGACAAAGAAGGATATTATAGGAAAATATTTATAGTATTAAACAATTCATGTTTAAATCCTTGATCTAGTACTTTAAAAAAAAATACTGAAACTTATTTTATTTTTGACTTATAAATTTAAAATTAACTTATCATAATGTGATTTTACTTTCAAAAAATTTCTAACTACATAGAATTCTTCATAAAATGGCTAGAGAATTTCAATTTCGAAAGTAGATATTATTTTTATAAAATTAGTAATAAAGATTATGTATATTTTTTATACTGTTAAATAGTTAAAATTATTATCATTTCTGAGTTTGTTTTTCCCCCTTTAAAGTATGATTTTATGAACAAAAATGAAAGAAAACAGACGTGCATGGAAATATGTATAAATCTGTTAAGTGAAATTAATGACTTTTATAAGAATCTCTTAAGTATAAAAGATCATTAAGTTGGCTTGGTAAATCTTTTAACAGGTAAGAGTTAATAATGAAAGGAACTTTAGAGTGATTGCAGAAAGTCATTCAGTACTGTTGGTATGAAACATCTTGCATACTATGTACTCAGGTTAAATAACTAATACAAGAATTATTTAAACTAACTAATTCACATACCCATCTATCTAGATCATCTTTACAAATCTCTGTATTACTGATGGAGATTTGTCTGCTTATGAATTAAAGATATGTCCATATCTTTCACTTCGGTATTTTTTTGCAGTGGAATTTTCTGACAGTGATGATGAAAGTAAATGTGAGGAAGATGGAGATAGCACAGTAGATGAGTTTGTTTCTCTGGGCACTGATGAACAAACAGGTGATGAATCACCTGAACAAAATCATGATTTGTAAGTAAATGTAACATTATAAATACATAAAACTTTTTTGAATACAGACTGATTTATTTTGTTATTGCCATTATTTACTACTTGATAAAAAAAAATTGTGATTTAAGTTTCGAACTAATCATAAATATCATTTAATTCATTATATTTAGATTATTTTTACTCATTCAAGCACATTATTTGAGTTGCTCTACTTGAATCATATGAAATGGATCTCTTTCAGTGATTTCTCAATTGTTTCTTCAATGGAATTTTAACAAAAAATGATATTAATTTTAATATGAATATTGAGTAAACAGTTAAGTAAGGCTGCAATGTCAGTGACATTAATTTTTTTGGATTTGTTAATCTTAAAATTTTTTATGATATAATATTTATAAACTGATTAAATATTTTTCCAGATCATTTATATTCATAAAAATGTAATTTATAATTATATTTATATGAATATAAGATAAGTTTATTAAATAAATTAAGAAAAAATGTCGAATTCTAATTTAAAGTAAAAAATTTCTCTGATTTTTTTTTTTTTTTTTTTTTTTTTTTTTAAAGCATTTATATAGTAAAAGATTTAAAAAGTTAGACAACTTTTATAAATTTTATTTTTTATTTTTAGGAATTCCCAATGTATTGCAGATTACATCTTGCAAGGTGCTTTTGATGTAAGTTTTGTATATTTTCTTGATATTTGATTCGCGATTGTTTCCATACTTAATTGAAGCAGCTTTAAAAAAAATAGATTTTTTTTAAAGATTCATTATACAAAAATCTTAATAATGTACACAGTTCTATATTTTTGTTTTTTATTGTTGTAGTATGTTTTGGTCATAATTTTCAAGAAAAGAACATAAACTGCTTGTCATACTTTCATCCTTGCTGGTTAAAGTGCATATATTTGCTTTATTTATTGCATTTCATTTTCATATAATTGTAGTTTTTATTTCAAATATTCTTTTTTATTATAGGAATCAAATTTAAAAGAATAAAATGAAGTAATGTTTTTAGCCTATAGAGTTATAATTACTTGAATTCAGTGAAATAAATATTGCACTTTTGATGGAGAAAACTGTATCCTACCCTTATCCAGTTCTACATAATTTAATATGCCACAAATTTTAGTTTCACAATAATGAAGAAATTAAGTGTATTAAAAAAATAACTATTTAGGGCAAATAAATGTGTCAGTCATTCTTTTAATAGTGATTTTTTTACTCCTTCAGACATATAAATATGAAAGTTTGCTTTTATAATTTATTAAAGGTATAAAGATATTTCATTAATGCTGATGGTTAAAAATTTTCAAATTTTCTCTGCTCAAAAATATTAAAAATAACATTTAAAGGAAAATTATAATGCATCAAAACTATCCTTAAATGTATAAAAGATTTGAATTTTTTATTTCAAGATATTTTTACCAAGTGTCACAAAATTCAGTTATGTAAAAATTTATTTTTACATAACTTTATTCCATGTGTTTTGGTGGTATTAATAAACATATGACTAAAATTCTTCAAACGTCTCTGAAACATAGTAATGAATTTCAATTATATTTGAAACATTAAGAGACATTGCAGATACAATATGTTAATTGTGAGTATTCTTCCCTCCCCCTCCATAAGAGTATAAGAAATTTCTTTATATTAATATTTATAATTTGGAATGTCCCTTTTATATATGTCAAGCATGTAATTAATAATACTTAAATCAATTCATAAATGTGTGTCAGCGGGGATACTCAAAAATTTGCTTCTTTTTGTCTTGTGTTATATGAATACAAAAGCTATCTATAAAAGCTCTATAAAGTAGATGATCGAATCTTGTACAGCAGTATCCATTTATCTATACTGCATCATAAATGCAAATTTTGAAGTGAATTCTTTAAATAACATGATTGCTTAGTATGTTTAGTTAGGAGATTTTGCTCATAGTTTTAATGAAAAATATGTTGTGTGTGTGTTTTTTTCCCCTTGACATTTTGTATTTTATTTATTAATGTTATGCTGTTTAAATAATTGACAAGAAGCATATCGAAAGGTATAGGAAAAATAGAAATGTAAAAGAAAATATTGTTTCCATTATATGAATTTTAATTAAAATTTTCATGTGGAAATTAAACTATTCTACTTTTTATTAATATCTTTAAATTTTGGGCAATTAAAATTAAAACTGAATAAAAAAGCTTTATTGTAATTACTAATAATGGAAATTATAGCAATAAAAAATTAACTTTACTAAAAAATTAACTTAAAAAATTATTTTTTTAAAAATTGGATAAAAAAATTTTTTAATGAAATTTATTTATCATAATATATTATAAAAGAAGAAAAATCTTGAATTATAAATTCATCAAAAAGGAAACTTTTTTCTATTGTCTTGTTACACTTTTGAAAATTTACTCATTTATGCAAGACAGAAATAAAATATAAGTCGTTACTTTCTATTAAGTGGAAATTAAAATTCATAATTTGTTTCTAAATTAAGGAATTATGTGAAAAATATTTAGAACAAATCTAATATAAGAATCATATAACAAATTTCCTTTTTTTAATGTTCTTATATATTTATATATCTTCATATATTTTTATATTTTACTGTTGTGTAATATTTCGAACAGGACGATCTTATTTCCATTTACAAGAAGCAGATAGTTTGTAAAAGACATACTGACTTTTTCAAGAAATCGTCAAAGGATCGATTGCATTTTACTGCTTCATTTGGGCCATTCAAGAAAAATGAAGACATGGTATGTAAATGATTTGCATGCTAATTAAAAGGGTGCATTTAAAATTGTGAAACTGTATTAAATTTATTATAGCTAAGGTATCACACACAAAGGGCCTACCTTGCTGTATCACACAGTTTTCTAACAATACCAGAATAGTTTGTAGAGGCATTTCTTTAGATCACAACATCCAAATGTAATTTCTGTAAGATAGATGATGGTAAAATATATTATAGATTCCAGATTTTTAGTTACTTTTAGAAAATAAATTGATGTAATTTCTTTACATCTTAAGAATCATTCATTTGTGCCAAATGGTTCCCTTGAATTTCCTAGTTTTTACTTATATTTGATGCATTTGTTTTTTGTTACAAATTTTTTTTTTTAAATTTTTTAAAAACAATTTTGAAATTGTTTGAAAACGAAATTGAGTATTAGCTGTTAATGTTACCACTAGATGGCAGAATGATCAATATTGATTAATATTTGTTATATATATATAACAGTTGAATAAAATAAAGATTCAGCTATGCCACAATAGCCAATTAAGAAACTATTGTTGTCACATGGAGCCAGAATATCGTCAGAATGATCTGATGTAGTATCTAGAAATATGTATGTGAGGTGAAGTAATCACCAAGATCATCATGTGATGCAATCAAGATGATTTTAATTGATTCTTTTTATATTTATTTCTGTTTTCTTTATATTTTATAAAATTCACTGAATATAATTATCTAAATATAAAATTTCTGGGCTAAAATATACTTTCCATATCTTCCTTGGGGAAATTTGTATATAATTTCAGTTAATCTGGATGAATTTTGTTTATCAATGAAATAAATTATTTAATTTGCCTGGTGGAAAATGTTTCTTAAATGACCAAAGGAATCAACAAAAGCCATACAAAGTTTGGCTTGGTGCGAAAGAAACATATGCTCATTGTGTTGCCAGTCTAGTTTACAAGAAAGACTTTTGCATTTCAAATATGGATAACTCAGTTGTCAAATTATATATGAAAGACAAAAACACACATTTATTAGAATTGTCTGTATGCTCCAAAAAACTCTAATTTAAAATATTATTTTCATTACTGCTGTTCTTGTTAAAGAATGTAAACCCAAAGCATGTTTTGAAGATACATTTTTGTTTTTTCAAAAAAGGCTGAATTTCTGTGATTCCTTAAAAATTTAACCTCTGGATTCAGCTACAGTTCTTATAGCAATATAAATTTTAGCTTTCAAAGAATGTTTCCCGGCATTGCTATTAGAAAGCAAATTTAGTTCTAGTAAAAAAATGTACTTATTTAACATTTTTTGCAATTGCACCTTATGTAAAAAACTTATTCAAAGAAGTTCAGAATGCTAGTAATTATTTGCTTTTCTCTAATGAAAGTTTTAATGACCATCTGCAGCTAAAACATTTGGACTGATAGGTAAGATTTTGTGATAATGATATTGTTAAAACATGGTATTACTTGCCTTTTCTCTCTCTCTCTCTCTCGTTGTTATACGCATCTTGAAATATTCAATAAATTAGGAAACAAGAATGTAATGAAAATGTTTAAAAATTCAAAATTGTCCGTTATTTTTTAAAATGTAAAATTAAATAATATGAAAATTTTGCATTTTTAAATACTGATATTGATTATTTGAATGAAATTTTTCTGTTGTAAATGTAAATTCATTGAAGAATTTTGAAGTATTCAGTAAATATAATTCGAATTTAAATTTAAAAAAATTATGTCATTAAATTGTATAATTATTTGCTTTGTTTATTATTTACAAATATAGTTGAGTAATATTGCATATACATAATTATATGAAAATTTTGTTAAGAACAATTAGTAAAACGAAGAAAATTTTTTATCATGAATATCGTTATTTCCAGGATATTTTTTGATTTGACTTCTGGAAAACTCCATAAAAATCGTGAACTTGATTTTTAGATAACTGAACAAACTCTGTATATTGTATTAAATTCACTGAATATCAATATGTAAATATAAAATTTTTTTGAATTAAAATATACTTTGCATGTTGGACCTAAACATATTGATGTTTATTTTTTTCACATGTAGTATATTCTTTTATTTTTCATAGATCCTTTATGAGATTAATGAATATTTTATTCAAATTTTAAGATTAACACAAAATATGCTTAACATGAATCATTTTCAGAATGTATAATCTAAAGAGTAAAATTGTCTTTTTGCGGTACTACAGTTTTAAACATTCAAGCAAAAATGTCACTAGTGTCTCCTGATTTTTTCCTTCAAAATCAGTAAAATCTACTGAATATTTTTCTCCATTTTTTCCTTCAATATATATATATATATATTGAAATTTGTTGAATCAAACTTGGATTAAATCTGTTTTTAGTTAAAGTGTAAGATAAAATATTAAATTTATATTTTCTAACATCAACTTTACAAATATGTGAATGATTCTTTTTGCATTAGTATTAAATTAAAATTTTATTAATTCCATTTTAAGATTTCCTGTTTAAAATATTTCCAATAGAATGTTTTTGCATTCATAAAATGAGCAACATAGTAATTTTTATTTTTGACCATCAGAATTTTCTTTTTATTAGGAAAGGGTATTCACCCATCTTGATGAATTGTTTAGAACCTATGTTGGTGATGAGCCATACAAGACTTCTTACATTTATGAAGTGTGGATTCCAGAGGTAATCATATTATTCAAATAAAAAAACCACATTATAATTAGCATAGTGTAATAAAATTTGCTTTATTTGAAAGAAATAAGCAAGTTTAAAGAAATTCTGCTCTGTGGAATGCATAATTTAAGTTTTGATTTGTTGCAATTAATTTAAAACTTAATATATTTCCATTATTTTACTATGTGAAATTTAGAAAACTATTCTTGATTGCATTTTTAAGAGATGGTGTTACAAACTTCTTTATTTACCAAATTTGAATAGTAAACCAAAATATAGATAAAATAGTTTGTAAGAAATTAAATCATTCGTTTATTTATCAAAATAACTGAGTGTTAAATTTTGTTATTTCAGTGTCTGTGTATAAAGAAAATGATTAATTTAGCATTAAAAACTATACTTAATCTATAATTATTTTGTGATGTTGGTGTTTATTTTATTAGTGTATTAAGGTTTCAATTTAGATACATATACCATATTTTTCTGTATATAATTCTGCAGCAACGTATAGTCGGCAGCAATTTTTCCAACGAATAGTTGAAAACTTATATTGCGGGTAATTTGGTGCTAAATGAAATAAAAAATTCACATTATGATTAGAAATATAACAAGTTCCACATAAAAAATATTTATAGTGATAAAGATCAGTTTGAATCCACCTCAACAAGAAGTGCGATTAACTGATATGAAAGCATGGCATCGATCAAGATCCGAGAAGATTCTAGTAAATCTTGATTGATTTTAAAATGAGGTTAGATATATTTTAAAAATAAATTATTATTGTTTGTTTAATATTATATATTGTACCAAGCTTCAGGGTTCGTGTGGATTGAGAGTTGAATAAAGCAACCAAGTTGAATAAAGCATCAATGAATACAAGACTTTTATTCATAAAAATTCCACTAGATATACCAGCTGTAACAATTACAATTATACAGCTACAATTCATCAGACACAATAAGTAACAGCTTCCAATCACAGGTCTCAAATACCTCAGGCAGAGAACCACTTGTCTAGACTAGCAGTCATGACTAATCTTCTTCACAAAGGTTCTGGTAGCTTCTAGGCTATCTCGCTAAATATTGGTCCTAGAGCTTAGGTGATGTATGTTTCCAGAAGTATCTATTTCTCCCCAACTCGCCAAAACATCGCCAAGTCACCAAATCATTAGAAAACCTGCTTTTAACGTATAACACTTCTAAATACTGCAATTTTTGCCCAAAATGTAAGTATTTCTGATCATCTGGATATATTTTAAAACAAATACAATAATTATTTATAATTTGTAACAATGTTGTTTGTTTAATAGTTAAATGAAAAAATAGATTATTTCTAACTGTGCATGGAATACATTTTATCATTTGTACATCACATGCGTTATTTTTCACCTTACATTACACGTTTGACGACATTTTTTTTCATTTGTCTTCCCTATAGCTTTCAGTTTAAAACTTGTTCAATAACTTAATAATTTTCACTTCACTATGATGATATATGAATTTGAATGTTTTCAGAGCGAAAAAGCTTAGGTCAAAATAGAACACTAAGTGCTGATGCATTGGAATTTTAATATCGTTCAGAGGAACTGAATTCGTTCTTGAACATAATTGGACAATGTTGATAATAGTTAAAATAAGTCATCTGAGTCATAGCGCCATCTGTTATTTATTTTAAGACGCACATGAAAAATATTTCTTTTATTAGATTATCTGCAGCAATGTATAATATGCACAATGAAATTAGGAACTTTCTTAACACATAATAAAAAGATTATATACAGGAGAATATGGTATTTAAATTTGTGCTTTGCAATGTTGTTAACTTCAACCATTTAATTCTTAAAAAATATTTTAGCAGTTGATAAGCAATTGAAAAAAATTGTGGATAAGTAAATGAAAATGGATAATATCTTATGCTTGTCGACAAATCTGATTATTATAAAGACTTAATTAAATTGCTACAGTTGTGTTAGAAATACAGTGGAGAGAATCAAATGGTATTTTTATTACTCAATGTATAAATTCTGAAGAAGGTTCATCAAACAATATTTCTCATTACTTCATTTGGAAAATTTTCATTAAGAACATAAAGTTTTATCAATAAGCTGTATTTTTTTAATTAAAATTTTATTTTTTAAGTTAATTTTATTGTTTGGTAGAAATTAAACAGAATTAAAATTTTATGTATAATTGTTTCATGCATTTATAATTTTATTCATCAAAGAACTATAAATATTCCTTTCAAAATCTTTTGGCTTTATAGTCTCTTATGTTTAATAAAACATTTCTCATATTGCTAAAAGGCCACTTTTATATCCTGAAATTTTTTTTTATAAATATTTTCCAAAATTAAGATTTTAATTGAAAAATTATGTTTTAAAAGAAATTAATTATGTATAAAATTCACCCTCAATAAATAATGTAAAAATAATTTGATTAAAGGTATTATTCAAGTTTTAGTTCTTTCTACAAGGATTATTCAGATTTATCATTCTCAATCTGATAATCTTGTTACAAGTCTTGTTAGACTAGTTGTGATGCCATCCATGGAAATCTAAAAACAAATTTTTTATTTTGTTGGTAATGTTCTTGAAACATATGCCTCAATTAATGAAGTGAAAATGGAAAATTATTTTATTGTTGGATTTGGATTAAAAATGCTAAAATATGGATTTTGAAATTCATTGAAAAATAAACTTTTTAATTTTGCTATTAGTAATAGTGTTAAGAATAAATATTTGAAAAAGATATGAATGAATATCTACATTAAAGTTAATAAATTGTAAAAGCCTGGATTTTACTTTTCATGCTCCAAAAACTTACATTATAGCACCTGTAGAATGAAATCATATCAAAATTAAAAAAAATTTTATGTTTACCAAGAAATGAAACTGTAATCAAGACATTTTTCCTGCACAAGTCAATTAATTGATAGAATTTTAGTATGTGATTAATCACAGAAATTATCACTCCTTTTTTGGGTGAAAATATTTTTAATTTTAATTTAGTTTTATTCATATATTAACTAATGATAAATTAGCATTGTCCAAACTAAATATCGGAAAGATTTGTGCTGAATATATATAATGAATTATGGACTAGCTAAAAAAAATAACAGAATTCATAATGAACAAATTAAATTATTTTCATTGAATTCTGATGAATTTATAAAAAAAATAAACTGAAATCATGAATGGTATGGTTAAAATTTTTGATAAGGAATAAAATAGATTAAATTTCTCTATTAGGTACTAAAAATTTATCAACTGCAATTTATGTACACTAAAATAAAAGAACTTTGAAATGAAAATGGGCTTAGTATTTTTAATGTAATAAGTTATGTTGAAAAGCATTTTCATGAAAAAACTAATTGTCTATACTTTTGATAGTAGGTGGGAATTCTGAGTAAAAGGAAATATCATTTGTAAATTGCATAGTGCTGCAAAATTTTCATGTGAGGTTTTGATGAAATTATTTGAAATTTTAAAAGAGGTATCTTATGATATTAGTGCAAATATCCTAGAACAAGGCATTGTCAAACTGTAGGCATTAAGTGCATTTCACTGTAGCAATTATAGAGTTATCACTAGCAAACATAATTTACTTAGTCATCTTGGGAATAAGTTTTTACTGATACTTCTTTATGTGAAAGATTTCATAAATTAAATGGTATATTGAAAGTTTTCTATACTAGTTTGTACTGTAAGAAGAAGGAGTTCAAAAAAAGATATAACAATATAATATAGATTAGAATATAGAGAAAAATTCAATATATGATCTGAAAAAGTCTCTTTAATCTGTGAAATAATTCTTTAATATTATTTGATCTACAAAAAAATAATAACAAACAATTGGTTTATATTCCTTAGTGCAAATTATTAAATTAGTGAAAACCTAATTTTTCATGTACTAACTGTTAATTATATGTTTTTGTTACCTTTTTCTCCTGAATTTTCGCTTTTAACACTTTGTGCAACATATTTAAAGAATTTCTCTTTTAAAGATCTTGTAAAGTTGTGCATTGAAAATTTCATGCGTTTTGGTACGTCTGTGTACATTTTGGTACATATATGTAATAAAATACGGTAGATTCAAGGGACAATTATTTGTGGATAAAACTATATTATGAATTCTTCCAGACAGCTTATCAAAAACAACTGGATACTTGATGAAAACTTAACTTGTCGCAATAGATGCTTGACGATTTTTTTCCTATTAGATTCAAAATGCAGAAATAAAAATACAAACTTATCTATATATATTAATTTTTTCTGTTTTACCTTGTGTAATCCCTGAATTACCGAAGATAAAAAATTCATTCTACAAATAAACAAAAATCCTCTGATTATTAATATCCATAGAATAGCTAGTAGCTAAAGCATAAGGAAAAAAATAATTTTACTAAGTATAGTTGTGCTAAGAAAACTTAATATTTTATAGGAAAATTATATTTATGAAAATATTTTTATAATCTAAATTAATCTTGTTATTGCAATGTGCATAAAAGATTCAATAAATATTTTAATTTGAAATTTTTAATCTTGACAATTTGTTAAAGTGGTAGATAACTTTCAAGTTCCTAAGACAAACCTGAAAAGCTGTACATTGAAACATGAATCATGCATAATTTACCAGTGAAGTTCTTAGATAAGAACATGTAATGTATTTAAAAAATTGTACTAATTAATATTGATACATTAAAATAATGATTTTAGTGTAACAATTTTCTATATTTTATTTTCAATATGTTTTTTTTTAATAGAAATGATAGTCAAAATATAAGTATAATATTATTGGCACAAATTCAGATGACAATCATGTTGACATGCTAATACACCTTAGATGAAAAATCTTTCTTCCTTTCAAAAAAACCTCTGAATTATCCCTATCCAAAAACTCTAATCTCAGAGTAATAAAGTGACTTATTCACATAAAAATTTGATTTTCAAAAAGATGAAAACATCTAATTCTTTAAGAATTGCTTTTTGCATTATTGCTTTAAGATACTTCTGTTTTATTAGATATATTTTAAATGCATATTAAAATAAATTAAAGTGATAATAAAATAAAATTTAACATGCAGTAAGCTTATTCTGTAAATTTTTTTCCCAATGCACTAAAATAAAACTATAAGTTAAAGGAATTTGAGTGATTAAAACTTAAGACAATATTATAATTATAGAAAACCCATCGGTTTTACTAATACAGACAAGAGCTCTTTCTCATTAGAAAGTAAATAATTTCCATTTACAAAATTTATTCATTTATATCAGTTATAACTAACTTGTAAAAACTTATCAAAAACAATAAAAACTGAATTAAATTAGCTAAAATAAATGTTAATAATTAGGAAAAGAAGAGAAATGGACAAAAGTAAACTAAAAAAAGGAGGCAAGTATTAATAGAAACTAATTTAAAGATATGTAGAAATTTAAAACTTTTGTGGTAATAAAATCGCTTAACTTAATTATCTTAAAGATTAATAAAATTAAAAGTAATATTCATTTTACGAACTTGTATTTCATTTCTAAAATAGCAAATGGAAAGATTATTAAATTTTAGAGTTTAATCTTGAGGAAAATAATCAATGTTTTTGATATTTGGCCTGAAAATCAAATTTAATTTTAACTTTCAAAGAAAAGACTTCAAGGTGTGGAGTTCGAGTCATTAAACTGATTTATCAATCCACCTATTACGGGGAAAGATGAGGAAGGTGTTTCTGCTATAAGCAAATATATGTTGGTGTATGCATTAGGGATGTAAATTTTCACTGTATTACATAACATCTCAGGCCACTTTTAGGCAGCGAAATTCTGATGGATCTCTGCTGCCACTGGTCGCTAATTGACCAGTTTGTTGTAATATAACAGATACATTGTGGACGCTCAATGATTAAAGTAGAAATTACTATAAAAAGAAAAGCCGTCTTAAGATGATCTCCCATTAATTTCCATACTTTTTTTTCACTTCTGAGTAAGACAGTTACAATTTTATAACCTTGCTGACTTTTGTTTACTAGTGTTACACTAATGCAATATAGAAAATTACATCGGAAAGATTTCAGATCCATTAAAAAGGATTGTTGATACAGCCCATGACAGCTAAGCAGAAAGCTCAAGTCAAAAACATGAATATTCAAGCACCAACCTTAATATGAGATTATTTTGGCTGGCTTGTTTATACAGAACAATATAAAATTCTCAAATGAGAATTGAGGTCAAAGAAATCTTTAAAGCATAAATTCAGCTTGGTTATCAAAGTGAACACTTTTTGTTTACAATCTTCTCAAAGTAAACTTTACTTCTCATTAAAGCAACAAAAACTTCAACTTAAAACACAGCTGTACAGATATTCAATAGGAATAATAATATTCAAACATCAATCAAAATAGAAATCAACAAAATCGGACAGCAAATATTAGTTGCAAAATATACCTCATAGAAGTCACTTTAACAGTCATGCCTTACGAAGATATAAATTAACTTAAGCAATGTATCTTGTCTCAAGGTATTGTTATTATATGTAATAGTTGGGGGGGGGAGAATCTTTCAGTTAAATGGTGTATAAGAACAATTAATGGCATTCAATTTAAGCTGAAATTTCTTAACATTTAATCATTCAGTAGAACCTACAATAGCTGAAAAGTCATTTTAATTAATTGAATATGAATCTATTCAAACACTTTTGCAAGATCAAAGTATGTCATTTAAATTGTTTAAGGTTTCTCTGTATTTATTTGCATCATCAATCCATTGTAGATTATCGACTGCATACCATTCAATGTGCATTCAACAACACATTTATTGTACACTTTTATAACATTATATAAATATAATTACATATTTATAATACAAAATGTGAGGGCTTATTTTGTTACATTAGCTTTATATTTTCAATTCTAATGTTTTATGTTTGTTTGTCTATAAAGCTGTTAATTTTGGTATCTCTTGTAGTAATATTTTGTTTATTTTATTTTTGAATAATCATAATTTTCCCTTAATTAACAGGCACTTACCAATGCCATATCTGCTACTAAACATGTTACTTTGGATGAAGCTAAGACTATATTTCATACCATTCAACCTAAGTGATACCATTCTTTGTAACGTATTGTGCATTTTTTTCCATTTGTTTTGACATATAAATAACATGTATTACATTCGTTTTCTCATATCTAAAACATGGTGGTAAAATGATGTATTGTTCATTTATAGTGTCTTAGGGACATCATCAATATAATTATCATTTTTGTACAATTCCATTGGCAATTTTCTTTTTCTACCTAGTGTTCTGTGGTTGTAGAGACACTTTTTGTGTGTGTACATTTGTAAAAATACTGTGTAAATGTGTTGCTAATTTCCTTGACTTTCAAATGAATAGATTTTAATTGTGCTTATAAAAAATGAAACTTAAATGAAAAGCATTATTAATGTCACAGTTTTAATTCATGTGCATGTACTTTTTCATTATATTTAGTAGCCTATAAATTTTTATAAATGATATTTTGTGTGAGACAAATTGAAACAAAAACTTTGACTAATCAAGTGAATCTTAATTTTTTGTTTGGATAATTCAAACTTATGTTAATATTAAAATTAATCAACCATTAGTAAAATATATTTAGTTGAATGCATCAAACACTATCATAATTATTTTTTAATTGCAATGCTTGTCTGATTTTAATAAATTGCTCACACAATGTGTTTATGCATTATAAACATTTTGAATTGGAAAAATGTTATGAATTTTTTTAATACATTTTGTCTAAAAATTCCTGTTGAATTAATATATTTCATCTTCAAGAAACAATAGCTGAAACCTCATCTTGTTTCACATTATTAATGATTATGATTTTTAATTTAATCATAATCATTTTTGGTTTGGCAACCAATCAGTAATCAATCATTTGCATTAGAAATTTATGCTTAATTTCATTGAAATCATTTTATTTGAATTTGATTTTTCTAATTTGCCATACAAAAAAATGTATAATTATTATTAAACTAAACATGGAATTTTTTGTTTTCTAAACTTTACTTATGATTCCTTAACTGACTTTTTCTTTAAAATATGATGGGTTGTCCATAATAGTTGTTAATTCTGTGAAAAATGATTTGGGGAAATTTAATGTATTGTCACCACTTGGGACCAAGTAATGCTAATAGTTTAACTCGAGTGATTGTATAAAAGAATTCTAAAATATTTGCAATAGAAAGATTTCTTAATTAGTTTAAAAACTTCATTTTGAATTGTAACTTTTAAAATAAATTTGATTCAACCTCTTTGTGATTAAAATGCAAACAAATTTTTTTTAATTATAGAATTTTTAATCTACTCTTAAATCTTAAGTGTACATTTTCTTGTGCCTTTTTTATTTTATATATTACTATAAAAATTCAAATATGTATTCAAATTTAATACATTCAATTCTAAAATTTTAAATGAGCATTTGCTATTTTTTAAAACTCTACTGATATAGTTCATTTTAATTTCAAAACAGCTACAAACTCATTTTAATCGATTTCCACTTACTGAAATTTGCTTTTTGTGTCTTTACATGTAATGGTATCTTTATCACTCCTTACCCATTTTAGACATTTCTCTAGTTCAGAAGTTAAATTTTGGTGTTTGATCGAGAACAACTGGAGTGTCATTCTTCATGGAAATGTAGATCTGAATATTCACAGAGAACCTGCACAAATTTTAAAATATTAAAGAAAAGTAAAAAAAAAAAAAATTGAGATTTCATGGTGCAATGCTGTTTTTTCCATCTCTATATTTTATATATTTATGATTCCTTAATTTATTTTTTTAATTGGAGAGTATCTAGAGTCATATTATAAGAATATGGATACTTAGCTACATTAAAATATTTATGAAACCTAATAGGATTCCTTTAGGAAAGGCTGAGCACATATTCTACTAGTAAACTTATTGAATCAAAAGAAAAATATCATATAATTTTTATGAAATGTTTGCAATCTGACAGTTTAAATTTGCTATATGTTGCAGAAGAAAAGCTGGCAAAATTAATTCCAGGCAAAAAAGAAACAAAAAGAGAAATAGAAACTAATAATCACAAGAAAGCATCAATGGAATGAAATTTTTGAGAGTGTTTATAAAGATATCGTTTTTCTATTTTTTTAATTAGGGTTTTTCAAAAATGATGTCTCAACAGGAAATGATGAAATCTAACTGCTTGATATTAATTAATAATTTTAACTAAATTTTATTGATAAAAATTATATTTATTAAGTATAAAACTGTATAGAAAAATTAATTCCTTGCATAGCTATACCTGAATTGAAACTAGAAACTTGAGTATTAAAATAATTGATTTTTATTCAATTACAAACATTTTACTTTTGATGCAAACCAAATCTACCTCATTCTGATGATTTTTATGCAGTTGCTTAAAAAAAGAAAATAAATAATGAGAGCTTATTTCTAGAATTATTGATATATTTATTCTAGAAATAAGTTTTCCTTTTTTAATTATATATATGTATTCAATAGATTTTAAAATGTTTATGTATAATAATGTATAAGTAGTTTCTTTCAGTATTATAGTTCATATTTTTTAAAATGACTGTAAAATGTAAAAGTGTATCATTACAAATAAAATTTCAAAAATAATATTTTGCAAATTTTTATTTGGTCAGTAAGTGAACAGAGTTTTTAAATTTAAGGAAAAGAAACGTTTATATACAAGGTTTTGTATCAATTTGTGTAATTCTGTTTATTTTGAAATTTTTACAGCTACTAATTTAAGTTATTGATAATTAATAACAAATTCTGTTTTCTTTGGATTTCAAACAGTGCTAATATTTGAAATATAAATAAGCTATTATATAATTACCTTTCTTATTTAAAGTATCCTTTATATTACATATGTATCATTCAAATTGAATAACTATTATAATTGGGAGTATGAAACTTATAGAAAATATTAGTTTTTTTTCCACATTCATCCTCGACTATCTACTGGTTAAGATGAATGGCAATTGCAAGTGAATGAATTTTGCTAATATTTTGTAGTATTGGAAAAATTGAAAATTGTTTTGAACAATTTGTAGCTTCAACAAGAATTTGAAACTCATTTTATTTCTTTTGCCTCTTTTCTGCTCTGTTGACTGTTCAACCAATTATTAGGTATTGAATTAAATATGTACTGATTTACATTCATGGACTGTTATATGTTACTCTGAGTCTTTGCCTGTTGTGGTGCATGCATTTCAAAGCATAACATGTATGCTTACTATATTGACACAATTTATTTAATATAGTTGCAGTTAAACAATTTAACATTTGGAAATTATTTTGAATTCACTTTTAACGAACATCTTTTTATTTCTTTTTAAAGAATGTGTTTGTTAAAATATTTCTTTAGGTTATTAAGCTGTCTATTCTCAGATATAAAAAGAAAAATTCTTGTGAAAATTATGCTGTAAGTAAATAATAAATTTTCAGTTGATTGTCGTATAGAATTATGAAGGGGCCGCTGTGCCCTGGTTGGTTAGAGTATCATTCTCATTATTAGATGGTAGTGAGTTCGAATCCTGGCTTAACCGAAATTTCGTCATGTTCGCTTAAGGTGGTTAGGGTACGTTATAATTTGGCATTGTCGCAATATACATCAAGTGAAATGATACCTCTGGGTGTGGCTGGCCAAATTTTGAGGGTCTTCCTCTGGGTCCGTGCTTCAAAATCACAAAGACTCCACTCAGCTGCTTCTATTTAATTGGTAGATCCCAACTCAGGGCTTGGTACAGGTAAGCATGCAGTTGCAACAACAACATAGAATTATGTAGTCACCAACTGTCAAGTTGGAAAACGTATTTTCCTCATAATTCCCTGAATCCAATTAAAAAATTTTCTGCTAACATTAGAATTGATAAAAGATAAATGATTGAATTCCAATTATCCATTTTTTTAATTAAGGGGCATCATAAGGAAACTAAATGATCGTTAATATTCTAATTAATATGAAATCTTACAGTTTCTTTTCTCATAATTACAATCCCTTATCTGACAGTTTTACTAATGTACTTTCAATATTTTAGGACTTTTGCTGAGAATATTATCTGTTTGATTTCTTTAATATTTGTCAATAAAACTAGCCTGAACTTGTTATTTTTGCTAAATTTTTATGTATCCATTATAATAATTTACTTCATATATTTTAAATCTGAATTTTTATAAAAACTTTTAACATTATTTTTGAAAAGATAAAATAATTGCTTTTAAATGAGAGCAATTTTTTTTTAATTGAATGTATGCCGTTCATTTTTATTCTAATTTTCTGTAAACTAAACTCAGTGGCTAAACGAATGCCCTGCTTTGGTGGTTAGCCTAATGCAAAATCTCCTAGTGTTCAATTTCCAAGCATGCTTGGTAATCAGTTTTATCGATCCACTGAAATAATGAAAGTGATGAGGATTGAACCTCAGGCTTGTGTCTTGGGAGTGCTAAGTGCCTCCACCATGCCACTGAGCTTCAATTCTAATTTTCATAATATTATAATCATACTTCATTGCAAATGTTATAGATTTTCTTTAAGAGTTGAATCATAATGAAATTTATGATTTTTAAATATTTTATTTCATAAATTAAAAAAAAAAAATAGGGATGATGACCAAAATATGAAAGAGGTATATGTTTTGAAGTTTTACTATCAAGAAAAATATTATAGGCTTTTATTTCATTTCATTTCATTCAATATTAGATAAAATAATATTGAATATAGTTCTGTTTTTAATTAATAATATTAAATTATAATAGCAAAATTATATAAAAAGAAAGAAATTAGCTTTCTCTCCCTTCCGAAACTTGATTTTAGTTTAAAAAAATTTCAAGTGAATAATCTTATAAATTACTGAGCATTTTTTGTAATAACTTCTTCTCTGCATAGTTTTCACAAGAGTATATTTTATGTTATTTTTATTACTTTGTGTTGTATATATTGTTATTATTAATTTATATTGTTATTTTGCTTCCTGTTCTTAAGAAAAATTGTTTTTAATTTTTTTTTATTTTGTGCAATGCTTTTAAAAAGTATTTTAATTTTGGAATGTTGGATTATATTTACACTATACAGTGTAAAAATTTTATTATATATGGTCAATAATGTTACTGTAAATATATCTTGTAGGAAATATTTTGTATTTGATGTTAATGTCTGCATAGTTATACTCTTCAAAATCCCATATAATAATAAGATTTTAACTTCTGTAGAGTCTTAATGTTTTGTTACTTCATGAATTTTCTATTATTTTGTCATCTGTTATATGCAATATTCTGAGCATAAACTATGCTGCAATCTAAATTATATGTATGTTATTTTGATATCTGTATATTCTTCAGAATACAAATTATTGCTTTATTTTAAATTTATTAAAGGACTTTTTCCCTTTGACTTACATTTAATGTGTTCCAATCCTTGAAGATAAACATTGTAAACAGACAGATTTCTGTCATTTTATTGCCTTCTTAAATTAAGTACTGGTTAAATTGTGCCAAAATGAACACATCTTTGGGTCTGAGTTTGAAAATGGGTGAATATATATATATATATATATATATATATATATATATATATATATATATTATAAATAACACATATCCAATGAAATAATGGTCACAGGTATCTCACGTGGCATATCAAAAGAACCTGTCTTGTATAAGATAAACTTATAAGAGGACATGACTTTTTGAACAGTTCCTGAAATGTTCTGTAAAGTGACTGGAGTAGAAACATCATCATGGAAGCAGCAGTCTGTTGCTGCTGTTTGATTGGACTGATATATGAATTTCAAAGGAATCAGAGTTCTTGCCTTTATCATGAACTGTAGCACTGTGTTGTATTGTGAACAGCTGCTAATTGACAGAAGGTTATCTTCTCGAACCAGAAACCTTTTCCCTCAAAACAGGTGGAGGATAAGCTCTTTGCAGTTGAGTAGTGAAGGTGGGCAAAATTTAAAGATTTTTTTCTTTTATAACCATGGGAAGTACACTCTATGCACCCTTATGCTGATCTTTATATACGGGTTTCCCTTCAGTTTGTTTACTTTTCATGTAACAGTCGCATGTGCTATTTGTTTGGACTTATTCGAGATCCATTTAAAAAGAGTGGCAAAAGTTTACTGCATTACCTTATCTGGACTCAAGAAAGCATCTTTGGGATTATCTTGGTCACTGTGTTTTGCCTCCTTAATGTTTTCTCCAGATATTTGTAATATCTTGCAAATTCATCCCTGTTCATATAGTTGGATACACTGGTTATAAATATTTAACTATAAGATATTGAAAATTATACGAAGCTGGATGATAACATCATTTGGTTAACTTTAGAAGCACAAAAAACTGTTCTTACAAATGCCATTGTCTTTGACTATCAATCTAAAGTCTTTAGTCACAATTATATTCAGAAGCATTTCACTATCATCAATCAAAATAAAAATATAACAGTGTTTATACAAACTTCATGGACAAATGATGCATTTATAATAGGACAACATTGCATGCTAGAAAAATATTTTGTATATAGCTTTTAATGTATAGCAGTCGTAAAGCTCAAACACAATTTTCAGTTTATTAATGTATTTATGAAAGTTAGATAATTAATAAACAAGAGTTAAAGTATTATTATAATGTAAAATATGCATTTTGCAAAATTGTGTCCTATATATTCCAAGCTCTAGGCATAAAAACATTTAGAAATATGAAGTAAATAATGCACAAAATTCTCTTATTAATACAATAATAATTAATGGGTTTGTTATTTAAAAGGAAATATTTAATTTTCTATGTATTTTTCTTTTATTTTTAACTACTTTTTTATAATGAAAGAATTTTAAAATTGTCTCTTTATATCAAAACAAATTCTTTACCAGTTCTGTATTTTTTACACAGGATTTCTTACATATATACTTATAATAAATATTGTAAATTAAAACATTTAATTTCTTTGTTACTAAAATTAAAAAATTTAATGACATTTCTTTATGTATTAGATCTTAAAAGTAAATGGCGAACAGAAAATTTGTGATTGAAAAAATATGCTCTCAAATTATACAAAATTTGGTCTCTTGCCATATAAATTTGAATTGTCATATAAGTGGATAAAAAACGAAATGCAAGACAATTTTCTGTGAATTTCAAGGCAATATTTTGATTTATTAACATTTAATAAATTAAAAGAATATTAACAGCCTTTAAACTATATTTATCAACAAATTAGAAATTTTAAATTACAACCAAGCTTAATTATAAATTCTGTACTTTTAATTTACTGTACTTAAATTTTAATTATTGCTAATATACATATTTTAAGTGCTATGTAAGTTTTGAAAGACTGGTTTTTTCTCAAAATGTACAATATACTTATATATTTCATATAACTAAATACTTTTAGCGGTGAAAAATTCTTCAAATTCCAAAAATAGAAAATGCGAGTTTTTTTTTTTTTTTTTTTAATTTGTGATTTTTTGTCAAATGATCAAGAATTTTCCTATGAAATTTTTAATTTTATCTTTGGTAACACCTATCACAGTGCTCGGAGTTGTCCTAAAATTCCTAATTTTTTAAAAAACGTCCTGAAATGTCCTTATTTTTCAAAATAAATCCTGGAATTCCTTAATTTTTTATTACATTCCTTTGAAAGTTTTATTTAATTAATTTTATATTTTTCAGTAGTAAATTTTTCTTCTAGTGGAATATATATGTTTTCTTTCCTCTGTTTTCTATGCAACAAGGAAGAGATTTTTCCCCTTTTTTTGTTCTTCTTCAAACCAGAAATCGGGTTGCCAAACATTCGTCTCCACCTCATATTCAGTCATTGGTCACGAATGTCTGGCGTCAAAGAAATTTAGGTTTATCATTAAGTTCTATTTTCTGCCTTTACAGGCAAAAGATTCTATTTTTAGTAGTGCACAACTCTTTGCAATGATAATAAAATTGTGAGAATTATTCGCCTACATTTATGCTCATGTGTAGAATTCTTATCGCGCCATTTTGAACGATTTTGATGGATGACTTGAAGAACGTTTATTAGCAAGTTTAGAATTTATTTTTTGAAAACAATTTTCTTTTAAAAATGCCAGGGAAAACGAAATTTTCCAACAAATGGTTGGAACTGCAAGATGGGAATAAATGTCTAATTAAGACATGGTGCAAAAGTGTTGATGATGTACATTCTGCTGAGTGTTTTGTGTGCAAAAGCAAATTCAGTGTTTCAAATATGGATTTTAGACAAGTGCTTGCTCATGCAGATGGATTAAAACACAAAAAAGCTGTGAACTGTTACAAGAATCAAACATTACTAACAACTTCATCTGAATCCTCGACATCGACTGTAGTAGTAATGAACGTAACGTGAACTGAATGAGGAGTAGTGAATAACAAATCATGGCTTCCCAAAATGACATCAGAGAAAACCATTAAAGCTGAAAACGTTTTAGTTTTGGTGGCAATAAAAAATAGTTATTCTTTTTCATCTTTGAATGATTTAGCTTACATTTACAGAAAAATTTTTGATGACTCCTCCATAGCAAAATATCTCAAATTATCTGACAAAAAAGTCAGATATTTGATTAATTTTGGACTAGCTCCGTATTTCAAAATTCTTGTTTCTGGATATCGGCATTTTTGGAATTTAAATTTCTGTATCATTTTTCATATTGTTGTATTAAAAAACTCAGAATTTATTAAATAGTGCATTTCTTTCTAAAATGTGTTATATTCATAAAACAGAAATTAATATGTAAAAGTAACATTGGTTTTGTTTAATTATTGAAAAATGTCCTGATATTTCTTGAAAATATTGTCCTGAAAAAAAAATTTCAGTACTCCTACCCCTGCTAACATTATGTGAACAATTTTTACTTGTTGAATGTCATTGACAGCAGATGTTAATTTACCCTATGAACGAACCACTTGCATAATTTTTTAAAAACATTAATTTTTTGCATAATGAGAAAGTCGACCTTCCCTTTAGTTGCTTACTCCAAGTTGTTGTTGTCTTGTTCCAGCTGGGGTGTGCTGCTCCACTTTTTCAACTGAACCATATTTTGGTGTGGAGTCCGATTTCCCCAGTACACACATGCCATAGGTACCCGTTTATAGGGTAGGCAACTATTCATGTAACGATAGGATAGATAGAGAGAGAAAGTACATCCGTACCCAGACTGGGATTCGAACCCAGGACCTCCCTCTCCGCAATCAGACACTCTGACTACTAGACAGGGGAAGCTGCTATTGCTCCAAGTGAGAAGTGCATTGAGAATGAGCATAGTTAATGACAATCATTCATTCCTGCATACAAAATCCTCACATATTAATGAACGAATCCCCAATGCCTATTGGCATTCCATTTGATAAAATCAGACATAATTAATTTTGTAAAAAAAGGTTTTTAAAATTTTCTTGTAGGTCTTTTATAAAAATTTCACCTCAGGAATAGCAAATATCATTTTTCTCTAGAAATTTGTTAATCGCTAGCTTAAAGTCTTAAATATACATTTGAATTTCACTTTTTACTTTATCACAAAATATATCATTCTTTATTACTTTTAGTATATGATTCGCAAAAACGAGTGAAAGCCTTTCAAGTTACTACCTTTTTTTTGATAGACTGCAAAGAAGCAATAGAAAGTGGTACTTCTTCAAGTATGTATTTCCAATGTTATGCAAGAAACTCCTTTTTCTCCAGACTGTGCACTTTACTTGTTGCTCAAACAGCATTTTGAATGGCAATCACAGTTAAGTTTCTTTGCAATTTACATCGTATGGAAGTATCCATATTTGCCAACAGCGTCAGATTTTAAGACTTTATTATGTAATATTAACCACACACTTCCTTCTGCTTTCTTTCAGCAGCGTATTAATGGGGGGGATTTTTTCTGAAATATTTTAGGGAAAGACAAAAGTAAACAATGACTCTCTCAAAAACTTTGGAACAAATATATATTTCTCACCCTTTTGGAGAGGTTAAAAAAATACCCACGATATTTATTCGTTCACAAGCGGGTCCAAATGTTAATCGTCGCAACTCTTGGAAAGTTTTCGAACTGGTGGTCAGCAACAAAATCCATCAGTAATGAAAATTGAATATTATAATTTTTTTTCTCCTTAGTGGTGTTAAATTAAACCATTCATAAATGGTTACGTAATTCCTTTATGAATAGAGCTTATTTTATGAATTGTTTATATATAATTTATATTTGAAATAGCTTTTCTTACAACACTTGATAACATGTAAATTACATTTAACAATATCCATTCAATTCCAAAATCATAGAGACTTAAGAGCATTTAACTTTTTATGGTGGTATTTGGTTCATCCATGGAGCACCATGCAAGTATCTGTATAACAAGTTTCATACGTGTGTCAATTTCTAAGTGCCCTGCTTCCTACAACTTCTGTCCTAGATATTGTGTGCATGTTCATTAATACGTTTTCAGTGGAGAGCCATGTGACAAATGCTTACTAATATTTTAGCATGGAGTGCTCATAAGAGGAACCACACAAAGAAATACTTTCTATGTAAAGGAATCATAATAAAAAATGCTACTGAAATAACTTTGATGTGTAGTTTATATTAAAAGTACCCATTAATATTGCGTACAGCCAAGTGTTTGAATTTCATAGCGTTGGGAAGTCCCAAATTCGCATATGGAAAATCTTAGATGGAAACGCTTTTCTTTTAGCATTTACTTATATAATAAAATAAATACTTAGAATATTTTAGGAGTACATTTTATACGATATGAAGCTATTAATTTTAATACATTTTTAGACTATTTATAGTTATTAGCGGTTGTTTGAATTTTCCAAAGCGCAAATTTTAAAAGTCTCTTACTTTTTTGTCTATAAAAGGCAAGAATGGCGCAAGGAATTTCCAGAATTTCGATCCTTGGGAAATGCGTGATAAATGTATCTGTTTTCAGTTAAGACAACAACAAATTTTATGGATGCACTGTAATGAGTTTACTTGGAGGAGAGGCTTGCATATGACGTCCCAATAAATCAGCATGAGTCGAAATATACATGTTGATATAAATAATTAGAAAAGATTTTGGATTGCCTTTTACACATATTAATTTTAATACAGATGGAATATTTATTTATAGTCAAGTACTTGAATTTCCGTGCCACCTCAGGTGAAAGAGGCATGGAGACGCCTTTCTGTAAGTATTTCAAAGTAAATACTTTGAACAGTTTTATTTTATGCTTAATACGTCTAATACACTCACTTCCAAAAGTTAAGCACGAAGAGGAAAATGCTAATTTCCGGAAGCCAATCAGAATTGAAGAGGATGCAAATCGCTGCAGAGGTAGATGGAAATATGTTAGGTAACAGCCAATCATGTCAAGGATATTTCACGTCAAGAAATATGTAAAAAGGGCAGGCTTATATGATACCAGCTTTATGAAGGGTTAGAGAAGTTGATTGGAAGTGCTGATAGAAGGTACTTAAAACTTTCGTACAATTTATTTTCAAAACATACGTGTTTCTATGACTTCCAGAAGACGAATGAAAGATTCTGAGCGCTGGCCTGCTGTGGGGCGCATTGAAGCAGGACAATCGATTTCAGATGCTGCTCTTTTCTTCGGTGTTCATCATTCTATAATTTCCCGCTTATGGAAACAATTCAAAACCACATAAATAGTTGTCCAAAGCCCCGTAGCCGTCGCCCAAGGGTTACAAACCCCGAAGAAGATCGATATACTGCGATTTTAGCCAAGTGGAATCGCAGAGCGACCTCCACACATGTGACATCTATGGTTACAGCGTCCATTGGTAAGGTGATATCTGCTACTATTGTACGCCGAAGATTATATATGAGTGGATTGTACGCCCGGGTACCTCGAGTTTGTGTTTGTCTATTCACCCAATCAAGAGGGACACGACTAAAGTGATGCGGGAACGTGTCAATTGGACTCTGTCTGACTGAAGCAATATGATGTTAACTGATGAGTCAAGATTTGCTTTGGAGCCAGATGACAAGCGTATAAGGATATGGTGTGAATAAGAAACACGCAATCAGCTCTAAAACATCACGCCTTCCAAGGCGGAAGCATTATGGTGTGGCCAGGGATTTTTCATTAGGATACCGCACCGACCTGCACATCTTTAAATGGGGTTCTTTGACGGCTTTCCGGTATCCAGATGAAGTCCTAGAACCCATTGTGATTGTAACACTACAGCAGTTGGCCCTACTTTTCTTTTAATGGACGATAACGCACGTCCCCATAGAGCTGACATCGTCGATGACTACCTGGAGAGTGAAGGGATTGCGTGTATGGCATGGCCAGCATATTCTCCCGACCTTAATCCCATTGAAAATCTTTGGGATGCTCTCAGCCGTGCTATATTTTCACGTTTCCCCTTCCAGCTACTCTTAGTGAGCTCGAAACTGCTCTACAAGAAGATTGGCTATTGCATAATTCTGAGGTGGTTGACCACCTAATTGAAAGCATGGTCACAAGGTTTGTATACAGATGAGGGAGATCACATACCGTATTAATGTCCTTTTTTTCATTTCATGCTGTTTATTTTCACTTTATACATAATTCTGATTAAATCTCCAGTATGTCATTATCTGATAACTTACAAAAATTTAATATTGTTTCCATTTCTGTATATAATTATTGATTTTATTTTATACATAAATATATATACTTTCCTGCCGAATTATGTGTCAATCAAAGCAATATTTGGTTAATTTTTTCTTTCATTTTACATATTTGTGCTTAACTTTTGGAATTGAGTATAATTGTTATACAGATTAGATGTTTATTGAGAGCCAATGTTTACATTTTCTAGCGTTCTAATGTTTACATTACACAAAGCGAGCCAATTTCTATGTCACATCAAGCAGACCAAATGTGTTTTTTTCTTCAAAAATTTATTTTTCATAACAAAATCAAATTATAGGGTTGTACTTTATTCAAAATTTTCGATTCATTTTCATATAGATAGAATACTTATATAGTTATAGACAGTTTGAATTTTTAAGTACCATCCATGATTATGTATAAAAGTGAGAAGAAACGCACTTCTATCCTAGGATTTATCGCCACATCTAATATTTTTTATGATAGACGTCTTTGTCCACATCAATAAAAGCAGCATACCAAGTTTTATGCATTTATAAGTATTCTTGCCTTATATGTGACACATACTAACCAATGGGCGCGCAAGTCATGGCGGCCTATTCTCCAAAAATATTTTTAATAATAAAGTGTAAATGCATGAAAAAAACTGTAAAGGTGCATTTTATACTTGCTTGTTTGTCTCTCAACGGTCAATTTTTGCACACGAGGGCTAATTAGACCGGGACCTACGGCTTAAAGTGGATTCCCAACCATTACAAACATCCATGCCCAAGGTGGCATTTTATGCTAGAAGAATTAAATTTTATATAATCCGATATTTATTCATTTATTGGTAAATGTTTGGATTTCATAGCCACTCAAATTTCTAAGTCGCACAGGTGAAAAAGACATGGAGGAGTTTTTCTCAAAAACTCTACTCTTTATAACAAAACAAATATTTGGAATAAATTTAGCAATATATTTTATACTAAATGTAAAGGAGTTAAAGGCAATTATTTCAGTATCCAAACATACAAATTTCATGTCTCGTGATTGGGTGTTCATAAAAGTAAAAAAAAATGCACGCCGTTACCAAACTGGGAAATGCTCTTTTTCCTGTGCTTATACAGATCAATAAAAGCCACATATATGAAGTTTTATGCATGTATTCATTAATAGGTTTACCTGTGGAAAGAGCTTATATGTGACACATACATACCAATACACTAGCCTTAGTTGCGCTAACCAGACATATCGAAGTGCTATCTCCAAAAGATTATTATAAAATGAATACATTGAAGGGTGCAATTTGTAGTAAAGTCATATCAATACAGATAGACTATTTATCGATGCATGTGTTAGAATTTCTAAATCCTATGCAGCCCCAAAGCAAACCAACACATTGAGGCTTTAAAAATTTATACTTTATCATAAAATGAATACTTAGAATAAATATATGTTAAATGCACCCACATTGGTTTTTATATCAATTTACAGGCAGTCGTTTAATGTTTGCGGCATGTCTCTGCCTGTGGATGAAGAGAAAAAGAAACGCATAACCTCTCGAGAGTTTTTTACCGTGTCCTATTATACTTTTGGCAATTTTGTGTATTCCTGCTAGTCAAATTTTTGGCATGCATTTCCTGGGCTTATGTGTGCCACCTGCATCAACATGAGTCGCATATATAAGGGGAACTACATACTTTTCTGCAAATATTCATTTCAATACGGGTAGAGTATTTAAAAATTACAAGCCATTCTTAAACCCACCACACACGATACATTTCTTCGCTTGGATGTCGCACACTCGCGTTTCGAATTTTGCTAGCCAGAGTAAGGGAAGCACATCTGGAACAGGAAGTTATTTTTAAGGGTGCCATTTTTTTCAATATGTATTGCTTTTGGCTTAAAATGTACGTCTTGTAAATTGAAAACAAAAATCGCCAAAATACTTTTTAATTAAAAGAGTTATTTAGTCAATTTTACGACTTGACGTACTTACAAGTCTTCTTAGTATTCATTGCTTCACTCACTTGTCTGCTTGTAATATCTGCTATGAAGTTTCAATTTTATGATATATTTTACACTGTTCTTATTGATCAGAGATATTTTTTAACTATATTAATCATTGTTTAAACATGAGTAAATTAAAGACAGAAATATTGCTGATTGTTGTTCTGGACTGGAATGATGCAGCAAAAATCTCTTTTGTATTTTAATTTGATAAAAGAAATACACTCAGAATATAAGAATTCTTTAAATTATATTAAGATGGATGAAGGATTGTAGAAAATTTGTTGGGTAAGGTGACACACATTTAATTGTAACAAGGAGCGTATTCACGAGTTCCTTAAGAGCTTGTGAACGGCTGAATGTGACTTTATGCTTTCTGGCAACAGGCGGAATGTATGAAGGTTTAAAATTTACAACAATTATTTTTCCTAACTGTGGTACAAATAATGCAGAAAACGTGAGTCATTTATAAAAATTCTCCATAAGAAATACATAAAAATAAAAGTAATTCTTAAAATCATTCATTGATTTATTAAACTATGGTTATTATAAAAGATTTAAAACTCTAAATTGGATTGAATAAATTAAGTTTAAAATTTTCTTTTAAATAAAACAAAGATGATAACCACATAGTTTAAATGGAATTACTAGTGGAAAAATATAATGCAATTCATTAACTGATTTATAATGTTTTATGTTTTTTTATACAAGGAAAATCAAATAGTGTCAAGCATTTACTATATTTTTAATAACATTTCATTGTGTGAACATATAATAAACATGGTATGAACTTATCATAAATATAACAATTTTTTTTCGATTTTTACCATTCATTATTGCAAACCTTCATCAATTTATAAATATCTTATTATTTTTCATACGCTTTCTTTTTATTTGATTGGTGTAATTAATTGATCAAATCTTGCTACAAATAAGACTCATCTTTGTATGCTTTTGTGAATTTTTGTATTATTTATGTTACAAACATTCTAACAAATGAAACGGAAACTACGAATTTCAGTTTGTGCTCAATTACTTTCTGCCCCCCCCCCTTAACAAATCCAAGCGAAGAAATGCATTGTGCGTGGCAGTCTTAAAGTCCGCCGTGCACGATAGGATTTTGGTTTTGAATCTGCATGACAAGTACGAAAATGTACCTGTGCATGGGGTAGTATGACAAGTTCAAGAAAATTCAATTAAGTTCTGTGATTTTACTTTCTAGGAGGGGCTAATTACAGGAAATAAACAGTGGTTTCCTGCTGTCGCATGTCTCTTCCCATAGGGTTGTAAATTATTCTTGGCGACACCTGGGAAAATAATATTTAATAGGACTTGTTTCAATTTACAAGGCGTGAATTTTAAGCCTAGAGCAATACATTTTGAAAAATGACACCCTTAAAAATAATTTCACCTTCCAGATGTGCTTCCCCTACTCTGGCAAGCAGAATTCGAAACGCGCGTGTGCTGCATTACTTTCTACCAACCTTAACAAATCCAAGCGAAGAATTGTATCGTGTGTGGGGCTTTTGTCGACACCATTAAAGGCTACATACCAAAAAAGAAAATTCTTATGGGTCAAAAATCTGGAATGTATTGTTGCTTCTTCCTTTTAGATGGTCCCATGCATAGGACTTAAATATTTGTATGATTGAAATTCAAACAGTTGCCTAGTCAATAAATATCCATTCTATATTAAAGTTAACTCCTAAATCTTTCCATTTTTACTAGAATAATAAATAATATTTTTGGGTGAAAAACGCCGATTTTCATTAGATTCACCATGAACGCTTCAAATTCTAATTTATTAAATATAAGTTCTTTTAAAAAAACGTTATCAAAATAATTTTTTTTTGAACAGATACCTTGGAAAAATTAATTTTTTTAATAAATACTGTGGTGTACTGGATGTACATATTTTGATGATAATGAAATTTTCATCAAAATATGCACATCCAGTAAATTCGGATTTTACTTAATAAATATCCTTTCTATATTAAATTTCCTGTACTTCAAAGATTTTTCTATTTCTCTTAATTTCATCTGTGCATTTATTGTATAATCTGTGTGCTATAAAATTCACTCAAAATACCTTTCAAATATTTATTTTATCATAAAAAATTATTTTTTGTAAAGAAAAATACCATTATATCTAGTTTTTTTGCATACGACTTCCAAATTTATGCGATTTTGAAATTCAAGCATTTAGCTCTAATTCAAAATATATTCAATTCGTATTAAAATTAATAATTGCACTTTGTTTAAAACACAGCTATTCCAGATATTTATTTTATGATGTGAAATATTTTTTGGAGGAAATATCTGTTTCATTTCATACGCTTAATATTATAATTTTTCCTTCTGTTAGGAAAGCAGATAAAATCACGTGTCGTAAACTTTGTATGCAAACTGTGCTGATTTAACTAAAGGCCAAAACAATTTTCCCTCATGACAGAAATTCTGAAAATTTGAATTTTACTTAACAAATATCCTTTCTATATTAAAATTACCTGGTATTTTAGTATAAAATGCACCTCTGAATCTAATTCAGATATTATTTATTGTAATAAATTTGGGCAGAAAAACTGTGTCCAGTCAGGTCGTCTTATGCTATATCAGACTTAGAAATGTGTGTGCCGTTTACAAATGCAAATAACTACTTCTAACTCTATCAATGTTCTATCTCTATATTAAAACTAATGGATGCTTTTATTAAAAAATACTATTCCAGGTATTTATTTTATCATAAAAATATACAGAAAAAGGTGTTATGTCCGACTTGAATATATTAATGTACTATTTTCTGTGCATCACATATAACATATATATATATATATATATATATATATATATATATATATATATATATAGAGATAGATAGATAGATAGATAGATCAGAAAAAAAAAACATTTTGCATCAAAGGAAATTTCCGAAGACAAAAGGTCAAAAGGTTCTTTTTCCCACACAGAAATTTGCGACTGTGAAATTCAAAGAATTTCCTGCAACTTTCTATGAATAGTTTCTCTGAATTAAAATTAAATATTGCATGTTGTAAAAATATATATACTTTCAAAATATTAATTTTATTATAAAATATTAATTTTTGGTGAGAAACGCTTGTTTTATGAAATATTTCACTTTAAAATTGGACTGATAATGAAATATAAGCATTTGGAAGTAATTCATCGAATTATTCCAAGAATAAAAGAAATTTTTTAGAAGAAAATGATTTCTCGTTTGGTTCGCCTTGTGGATTAATAATCTTAATATATTAGTCACACATGACCCCATATAAACTTATTAAAATGCATTCATATTGAATATTTTGAATTAAACCAAAAATTATTCCGAATTGAAGGAGATTCATTCCCACTGGACATATATAGTTCAAATATAAGTGCTCTTAACTTTGTAAATATCCTACACAGATTTTAATATGTTGCATTCAGTGTAAAACACATCTCTAAAAATATTCCCAGTTTCACTTTATTATAAAAAAAATAAATAAATAAAATAAAATAATCTTTTGTTCCATGCACTACACATTGTATACAACAACCCCCCCCCCCTCTCTCTCTCTCGAGAAAACTGTTTCAAATATTTGTGTGAATCTAATGTAGGCTTTTCTTCTGGTTAATTAAAGGTATCTATTACAACTAAAGTTATTTCCCAGGGTCCAGAATTCTGAAAATGGGAAAGAATCCTTTTTCTCTGTATGTATGCATGCCCATACAAGGGACTAATCATGAGAATAAAATTCAAAATTGCATCTTAATATTAATAAAACCTATACAAAAATATTTGTGTATGAACAAAAATAATAATTTTGAAATTTTATGAAATAAATTTAATATTGTTAAAATTCCAACTTTTTCTTATTAAATCCACTTGTTTTTATGAAATTTTCCGTTTTCTTTTTAACACATATTCAGAGTAAACTCGGGTATAAGATGAGGTATTTTCCAATTATTTTTTGTGCTTCTTGTTTAATATTATTTTTGAGAACTATAGAAGATTTCGAATATACAAAAATTCTCAACATCAATTTCATTAATTTTTGTGAAAATAAGAAAGCCGTCTAATTTTTATTATACTCACAAAGCAAATTACTATGTATCTTTTAAATGTCGCAAAAATTTCTTAAACAGTTCAGGTTAAATAAAAGAAAGAAAAAAAAGAGAGAGACATTCTTCGTATTTTTTTAAGTACAGTCAAGAAAAGTAATGAAAAATAAAGGAAGAAAAAAAATAGTTTTAAATTTCCCCAAAATGCTCACAATTTAAGGCGATAGTAATTATCATGAAGGAATGATTCAAAATACTATATACATTTAAAATAATTGACATAAACAAAGAAATAAACTTCCCTGAGTTTGATTGTTTTCTTTCTTCTTATATATGAAAAGGAAGAAAAAATGTATCGATGAAATAAATCACAAAAATATGGATGGATGCGAATTGTTTCTGGAGTTTTTAATTTCTAATATTGAGAGTTGATCATAAATAACTTTTATAATATTAATAAGCCTTCGTAATTTACGAACTATGAGATATAATAATTTTGAATAACATTTGCACGGAGGGATTGAGCACTTTCAATACCTTTAATTTCATAAATTTAAACATTTTACTTATGATATTTTAGGATAATTTTCATCAATACAGATAGTTCTCCTCGAATTTTTAATGTATTAAGTAATACCATTAAAAATGAGATGCACTATCTTTTGCTGAACACTTACGAATAAATAACAAGAAATGGAAATCACTGAAATTAATTTTTTTTTAACTGTCAATGATTTACCGTTTTAAAACAATACATTTATATGTTTATATAATACATAATTATTTATATGTTTTAGAATGTATTTCTAAAACATATAAATAATTAAAGAATCTCAGAAGGAGATGCTGCCATTCGTATCCCAGGTATGTGCAGAATGTAATGTCCTTCATGAAAGGGAGCCGCGTTCTTAACCTGGTGATATTATGTTCAGTTGTCTGTATGCTTAACTCGTGGTTACCAAGTGATTTTCTAATGATTTTCTTTCAAAATTGCCGATACATTTTCTCTAATAAATTATCATATATAAGAGAATTTGTATTTAGTCAAGCATTGTTGCCTGTAATAAAGATACTTCTTTTTTTTGTGTGTGTTTATACTAAAGTGATCTTTTAAATTTAATACTTAAACGATATTTAGCATTTTCTAAAACTAATTTCTTTATTGAGAAAATTACATAAAGAAATATAAATAATTTCACTGAAAAATTATTTTTTTTAAAAATTATGTGTGTTATTTCATTTTTATACATCTGTTGCATATAAATTTTCAATATTAGTTTTGTTTAAAAAAATATTTATCATAAAACTTATTTAATATATTAAATATTTATTTTGGATTCTTCGAATTTCAACGCTAATTCGGAAGTTACGGCATGGAAGCTCACGACCCGAATACTTGTCGTCCGTCAAATTTCCGTGCCAGCATTTCCGTTGGCTTGTTGTGTGCACATCATTTCTTCAACCATTAGGAATGGCTGAGAAATAAAATAACTAAGTGTAGTAAACTGGAAAGAAAACAAGTTCATTTTAATGCAGCGATTGGAAATGCTAAAAATGATATTCATTAAATATATTTTAAAAGCATTTACTATACAAATATTTAACCTCGAATATTCATCGATTTTGGAAGGAATCGAAATGATTATTTTTAATTCCGCACGAATGGGATAATATGCATTAAAATAGCAGTGCGACGAGGTAATATGCATGTAAAATATTAAATTTCTTATTCGAAATTAGTTTGATAGGAAGACAATATTATAAACATTACCTTCAAAAATTGGACTACAAATGAACTGTTCTTCCAATAAGCATTTTATCAAGTTCTTGTTGACAATGAGCTTTTTATTTATCTCCAGATATTAAATCTGCAAGCACATTTTTAGAAAATTGTGTTGCTTTGCAATCTGATGCTGCAAATCGCATGAATTGCTTTTTTTTAGTTTTCCATCACAATAACCTCATTTATTTACCATTTTATTGTTTAAAACAAGTAATTGGCATCATTAAGATCTGTACCATAATTCTGCAATACCAACTGGAGATTCAAGGTATGACTTATTTACTTAGATTGTGGATATTATTATTGGAACAGCGTTGTTCAGTTCTGAGGTCTTAGAGTAATAAATCTACCATTAAGGAAAGTACGTCTTATGCATCATCTGTGATGATTTAGGAAGCGGATTTATGATATTATTATGTGATAAAGCAAAAAAATATTAATTATAAGGCTTCTTGATTTATTAACACTACTGAATGGACGTTTAACTTTTAAATGAATGCACTTGAAATGAATGTAAAAGTTTGATTTTATTGTCTATATAAACAGGTATTGCATGCTCCCCGAATATAAATTAAGAGACACAAAATAATCCCGTTTTCATCGCTCGGGACGACATTTGACTAGAGGAATGTACAGGAATGTCAGGGCCAATTCACGTGATCCCACAGAGAAGACCAAGAGAGCGCTTAGATCTGGCGCGAGCAGATGTGGGAGAGCCTATCCGGCCTCTGCGAATCGTTGACGCCGTGGGGTGGCGTCCACAGGTGGCTGTCGGAGAGTCCCGGGGCATAGGAGCCCGGCGTAACCAGAGGCATGTCGTGATGGGAGTTGTCGGAGGAGTCCTTGCCGCCGCGGATCACCTCAGTCATGAAAGCGATGTACATGATGGCCAGCCTCAAGGTCTCGATCCGGGACAGGCGCTTCTCGTAGGCGAAGGTGGGTACCTTCTTGCGAAGCTTGTCGAAGGCCGAGTTGAGGTTGAACATCCGACGTCGCTCCCGGATGTTGGCAGCCCGCCGCTGGGCGATGGTTGCAACTCTACGACGCGTCTTGGTCTTGGTTGAGGACACGGTGGGGGTGCCGGGGCTCCTGGTTGGAGGCCCTAGTCTCTGCACTCCCATACCTGGTAGACGACTTCCCGCGGGACTGGAGATGGAGAAAGGACCGAAATCGCAGGACGGGAATCCCGCTTGGTGGTGGTGGTGGTGGTGGCCCTGGTACGATGCTGCGAGGGCTGCTGCACTTTGCGCTTCCCAAGCTAGCGAGGCGTAGCTCTCGGCCGCGGCCGCTGCTGCGACAGCTGTGTCGAAGTAGCCGACTGTCGAGTGGGCGGGTGGAGGCTGGTGGCGGAAACCCAGGCCGAAGTCGTAGGCGAAGTCTGCGGCGACGGCTGCGGCCGCTGCGGAGTTGGTGAGCTCGAGGAAGGCGGCCGCGCTGGATCCACACTCAGGTGTGCCAAAAGGAGTTGCGGCGGGAGGCGGCGCCGCCGTGGCCGCGCTAGCGTGAAAGCGATTGACACCGTTTGACGGGTTGAGTGCGCCCGACATGTTAGGCAATGTGGCGTGGAGGCCGCCAGATGCAGCCGACAACAGCCGCGGCGGCTCTAATTAGAACATCAAGTCGCGATGCGTCCCGCTCTTTATACGCAACAGATAAAACCCCCTTGCAGAGGATGAGCTTGCTGCTGCCATTCTCTTCAGTGTAAACCCCCCGTCAACTATCTATCCTTCACCCCCTCTGCATTATTATCTTCCTCCCCCCTCCGGAAGTCCCATGCATTATGCAGTGGGAGGAGGGCGACCGTCCTTCCCACCCATTGGACGATCATTCCGATTTTACGCCAGCTCGAGTTTTCGGGTGCGAAAAATTGACAATGTAGTGGAGCAGTTGGGGGAGAGCACCTCTTCCTTCCCTCCACATTCCGCGCCAAAAGTTGGCGACAGCTCGAAATGCGCGCACCGGCTGGTACTGCGGCACCGGTTCCAGCCAATGGGGAGTCCGGCAGGTGCCGCCTCTGCCGGATCGATATCGTCATCTGGTCCGGAGAAGTGGCTGAAGGCAGGCTGAAAAAGCCGAACAACTGAGAAAGCAAAGTCATTAGGTGAACAAAAAAAGTTTTCCTCTTTCATGATAATGACGTCGGAGGATATTCTCATGTCATAAATTTTTATAATATTTTATCAAAGGGCTTAACATTTTTGCTTCTCGAGATCTTTGCACAGTTTTTTAAAGCAAAATACGGCAAAAGCTGACAAGCTACTCCACGCCCTTCCTTGTCTTTGTATTCTCGTGAATTGCTTGGGTCTGTTTTCGTAAGCCACTTAGTGAAGTGCGTGAATGAAATAATATTGATGTAAATTCATTCAGTGAAAAAAATTCTCTCCATTGCATGATAAGAAAAAGTAATCAAAATATGGCAATGAAGGAAGTCCTCTTCACTTTCAATACCACAAGAAAATACAGCTTCAACTATGTTACAATCATCTTGAAATCTCTATGGGAGAAATTTTGACACCGTCTTTCCTAAAAAACTTTTTTTCATAAAAAATAAGTGAATTTTTTTCAAAAATAAAAATACTGGATGAAATGTACAAGAAATCAAAATAAATAACTATGATTTTTATAATTTATATAAAAGAACTTGCACGAAATAAGGGTACACACAATATTTTTTTTAATAATTTTGTTCTCAAATTCGCATTGGAAAAGGGAAAAGGGAGAAATCACATTTTTACAATCAAGTTTTCTTCTTATGTGAAATTAAGGAAGAATTCAGTTTTTAGGAATGTAACAAAATGTTATCATTTAACAAAACAAACATCTTTTTACACTTCTTGGAGTTCTCAATCGATTCAGTTTAAAGCTTGTTTAGTTTTCATGTTTCTTTTAAAAGCAAAAAAAAAAAAAAAAAAAAAAAAAAAATTGAAATTTGAGACCAAAAAAAAAATGTACATATCTATATGAAACAAAAGTGCAGTGTGAAATTATTCTATCAAAAATTCTCAAATATAGAAAATTTTAATGTCTAAAAAAATCATTTAAGAAGGATGCGAATTGCAAGAAAAATTATGTTTCGGGATAAAATTATGTTGCAGAAAATACTCATGACTGAATTATGGAGGGCATTTCATTTAGAGCGCAAAGCAATTTTTATAGCTAACTCTGGCTCTATATTTTGTAGTATTTTTTTGTTATAAAAATATTAATCAGCACACAGTTATGTTTTAAAGCAACTTAATAAAGCTTGCAACAATGGCAATGCTTTCCAGAGCGAAATCTCCTAAAGACTTGATTCAAGTATTAATTGATTTGATCAAAATTTAGTCCGGTGCGAAATTCGTAAGTGAAGCACATCTTTAACATAAACATTCTTGCAAGGAATGTGTTTTATTTTTTAAATGAATATAATTGCCTTTTAAGGATTGTTTAAAACTAAAAAAAAATCCCAAGATCCCGAGATATTGTTTTGGGTGATTTTCTCAAGTTTCGGAAAAGCCAAAAGTCATTTTTTTGGCGATAAATAAGTGTGGATCCAGACTAAATCTAACCTTATAGGAATTTCCTATTAAAAGGAAAATTAAATGTATCGATTACGAGCTTCTTCTGAAGAAGAATGAAATTCTTTTACTATTTGACAAAAAGTAGCTTAAAAGAAATTCAAATTGACGACACCCTTAATGTAATGAATAAAATTAGTGAATTCAATGGTATATTATAATCCAACACATGTGTTGTCCAAGTGTCATAAGTTGCAACAACATAGATTATATAAAATGGAAATATAAAAATTATGAAATATCTTTTACAGTAAATATGAGTACT
Organism: Latrodectus elegans; assembly: GCA_030067965.1. NCBI lineage: Eukaryota > Metazoa > Arthropoda > Arachnida > Araneae > Theridiidae > Latrodectus > Latrodectus elegans. The sequence goes on from CM057819.1 coordinate 21,619,774, forward strand.
TAAAGTACTTGATGTTTAGGAGTTCAAAAGGATTCTTGAAGAAGTTGTACAAGTTATATTAATTTAGATGTGTAAGTGATTTATTACTTAGGGCCATGGTAGCCTATTAGTTAGGGTATCGGCCTTCCACCCTGAAGGGTGGGGTTAGATTCCCAATGCCGCCAAAGACCCATCGAGTACATGCGATATACGTGCAAGTTAAATCTGTGGAATCGAAAGTCCTGTGGTCGGTCACTCAGCAGTTACCATGGGTGCAATGATCTGGAGAAATTTACTCCCCCTTCAGATCAAAATTAAGAAAGTAGATCCTCTGGTGCTGCCATCTATCGGAGGATTTGATGAGCAAAAGTCGTACTTTCACCTTCACGGTGCTCTGATTAAACGAAAGACACTCCCAATTGACTTAATTTCACATAGCCAAAACATAACGAGCTTGGCTTGTCAAAGTGTCATTAGTAATAACAATAACATAGATTACATAAAATGGAAATATAAAAATTATGAAATATCTTTTACTGTAAATATGAGTATTTAAAGTACTTGTGATGTTCTAAAGTTAAAAAGGATTCTTGAAGAAGTTGTATAAGTTATATTAATTTATATATAGATGTGTAAGGGATTTAATACAGTCACTTTATCTTTTCTACAAATAAACGTTATTCGCCACTTCTTAGATTAAAAAAAATCCTTCAATTATTTTTTGCTGCCAGATAAAATTTTATACTTTTCAATTCATAATAAACAATACAAAATCACTTGCAACTCTGAATATTTTTGAAATTAAAACTATTACAATTAATACATAATGTATTATATAAAAATTATTTACAATTAGAGTTAAAATATTTATAATTAAATTTTTTAAATTAAATGAAATTTAAAATTAAAAAAATTTTTAAAAATAATAAATAAATAACTAAAAATTAAAAAAATTTTAAATTAAAATATTTATAAAAACATACATATATTATTGCATATTCTCGGTGTTTTTCTCTTTCTTCATAAATTTTCAATTTTATGAAATATTTTTCAATTTCTTAGCATTTGTGTAAATGTAAGTATGCATTTATATAAATCAAGTTCAGATTCTTTAGATAACTTCGAATGGTTCAATGGTATATCAATTACTGAAATAAAATCAATTATTGAAATTAATTAGTCTGAGAGAAAGAAAAGCTATAATATTTGTAATGAAAATTTATTTTCACTTATTAAGAACATCCAATTGCATATATTTTGCACACATATCATTAATTAGCTTTCAGAAAATAACTTAATAATCATATATATTATCTGTATTTAAATTTAAAATACGTTTTCTTAATATTTTGGAAAAAATATTAGTCTCTTACATTTTTCATGTTTTGTAAAAATATAACAATAAAAATTTCTACTGCTTTATCAATTTTTTAAAGAAGCAACTTTTTGTTTTCAAAACATCTGAAACTGTGAATTACTTCATTTATAAGTAAAGCAAATTTCTTTTCGTTTATAAATTAAAAATGATTGTGTTCTATAACTCCTTAATTATATAAATGAAACATTCATCAATTGTCATCTAATTTTATCTTTCTTTAAATATAAACGAATAAATTTTGCTTATTTTCATAATTCACAAGTAAAGTCCAAAATGATCTGAATAATTTAGATATAAATTCGTTCATTGAAAAAATCTCCCATTTCCATTATATAATGAACAATTGTGCTGAAAATAATTAAGGTGAAAATTTTAAAGATGACACTAGACGGATTAGAAAATTTAGCTCTCTCTCTCTCTCTTGCTTTGAATACCTTGCCTTAAATGTGCTGTCTCAGAAATGTTAGAAGATTATCTTGAAGTCTTGAATGAACTTGGAATAAGTCATAATTCTGATACCATTTTTAATAAAAAAAATTTTTTCACATTTTTAAAATTATTTTAAATTTGATTAAATGCATTACAAATCAAAATATATAACCATGCTTTTATAATTAATGAAAGGGCTACAAAGAAATGGCTGAAAAATAATCAAATTACACAAAATTATGCTTGAAAGTAGAATTGGGAAATCCAAGTAAAGTGGGAACAATTCATGTATTAAAAAAAGCAATTATTTTATTTTAAAAATTAGGATAGAATTAAGTTTTCAGAAAAATAATAGAAATTCATTCCTCAACACAAGAAGAATATTTTACACTTAAGCAAGTTTAACACATTAGTAATATCCAAAACATATTACTAATATACACTACCTGGCTAAAAGTATCCGGACACCCAGTGGTATGTATTTAGAGCGTCCTGAGGCACATATTAATATGATGTTTGTCCCCCTTTCGCATCGATGACAGCCTGCACACGTTTGGGAAGACTTTCCACCAATTTTTGATAGGTGACCATAAGAATTGCCTTCCAGGCGTCCATCACAGCTGAAGCGAGTGCTTGCAGTGAGGATGGTCAATGTGGCTGGCTACGTAATCTGAGATCTCATTCGTCCCAAAGGTGTTCTATGGGATTTAGAGTGGGGCTCTGAGAAGGCCAGTTTAAGTTTTGAACACCCATTTCCTCAAACCACGTCTTCGATGTGTGAATGGAGCAGTTATCCTTCTGGAAGAGAAATGGGCCTTCTCCGAAATATTGTCATAGAGTTGAGAGTGCAGCATTGTCCAGAATGTCCACATACATCTCAGAGTTCATGTTTCCAAACACAGGAACTAACGGACCCAGGCCAAACCAAAAGAAACACCCCCTCACCATTATGCTTCCATTACCAAACTTAACAGTCGGCACAATGCAGTCACTACGAAAACGTTCGCCGGGCGTCCTCCAAACCCAGACACGTCCATCCAACTGCCAGACTGTAAAGCGAGATTCATCACTCCAAAGAACAGTTTTCCTTATGTTCACAGTCCAATGACGGTGATCTCTACACCATTGCAATCGATGCTTCGCATTTTGTGGAGTGATGTTCAGCTTGTGAGCGGCTGCACGACCAAGGAATCCCCCAATTTTTTTAATCCTCGACGGACAGTCCTGCTGCTAACAATAACGCCTAATGAACTTTGAAACTCCTGAGAGATTTCCACCCACGAGGACTTGTAATTTTGTTTCACTATCCTTTTCAGAGTTCTGCGACTGCGTTCATCAAGTGTTTTCGACCTACCGGTTCGTCTTTCTGCCGTTTCACTGCCTAGACGTTTCCACTTCACAATTACATCCCTCACAGTGGATTTAGGCTTCTGTAGAATGCTCCCAATCTCACGAACTGATTCCCCACAAAGGTGGCATCCCACTATACTGCCACGATCAAACTCACTAAGCTCCTTTGATTTACTCATTGCCTCACAAATACATAAATACAATCTGACAAACACTTTTATAGCTTTCAATTACGTATTAAATTGCGTCACTCGCCAGAACCACATTTTTAAGGAGTGTGCGGATTCTTTTGGCCAGATTGTATGATTCTAGAAATTGATTATTTGATTCTAGAAAAAAATTCTCTTTTCGAAATAACAGGGAAAAATTTTACTAGTGAGAGAACATCTTTTTGAAAGAAAAATGCAACATGAAACTATTCTGTTAAAAATTCTCAATTGAATAAAATTTTAAATTTGCGAAAAAAACGCATTTTAAAAAATATATACTTCAGAAAACCTTTCATAAATTAGCACCACAATTATGGGAGAATAATTCATTTTGCTTTCAAACCAAAATTTTCCATTCGGAGATATTAATATGAGACAATTCTAGGATGAATTAGTTTTGAATTTGTAAAATTTCTTGTAACAGTTGAAGATTATAAAATATTATCGTTAAGTGCAGTTTTTAAGTACATGATGGATATAGTTTGGCCCAGTGAGAAAATGAAAATTAGCTCATTTAGACACACAACAATAAAAGTTCTTCAAAAACAAAAATTTGATTATCCTAATCTCTATTGACATTAGACTCTTAAATATTATAAAAATCGTAAAAACAATACTTGTTGGGAGGAGTTTTACTGACATTGAGTACAAGGAAGAATTAGCATTAACCATGAGTTAATTCATTAAATTATGTATAAATTTGTATTTTCTTTATTAGATTATTATTCGCACCCTATCTTCGGTAAATGATTAAGAAAATTCTGCATAATTAAACATTTAGTGCATTCATATTGTCCGTAAACTTGCGAAACAATTTTAATTTGCTGCATCAGCTGCTCTCACAAGCCTCAAAATTGAGTAACCTTCAAAATGCTTACGAGTTGTTTTAGTCAATCTTTCAAACCTCACCTGCGAATAAAAACATAAAATGTCATACAATTTTTATTTATTTATTTATTTTGCTATATTACTTTTTTTTTACTCAATCTTTCAAAAATTAGGCCACATTATTGAAGGGAATAAACATGATAAATAAAGAAAGTTAATCAAAGGAAACTCTTTTGCTAGTATTTATTGCGATGGATCGCATAATAATTCACTGCATAGTAATAAAAGAATACCTAAATTTTGTGATAAGAAACGAATATTCAAACGAAAAATTAGCTATAATTTGAAGGATGTTTTTGATTGAGAGAATAATTAAATCGTAATATTTCTATCGTCTGCAAGTGTTTTTTGAAAATGGCAACAAAATTCTTCCAACTGCTTTTTTTTTTTTTTTTTTTACACAACTGTTACTTAAATGAATATAAAATTTCTGACAATTGTACTCTGCAGCGAACGAAAAATGGAAATATTAATATATGCAATATTTAATTAAATAACTTAAAACAGCTTTATAAAAATCGTTGAAAATACCTTTTTCTGGAAGACTGTTCAGTTCGCGTCTTTGAATTAAAGGATCTTTGAACAGGTGGAACACATTACACAAATTCTGTTTAAGTGATTTATTACAGTCGATTAATCTTCTCCAAAAAGAAACATTGTTCATCAGACCTTACACTGAAGAAATCTTACAAATATTTTTTGTTCTCGTTTTCATTTTCTGTTGGTAGTAATCATAAAGTAAGTATATAATTATTATCACACTATTAAAATCAGAATAGAAATATCATTTAATCATAAATGATTTACTTGTTATATTTTGAATTCATTTAACTGTTTGTAAGGTAAGTTTTCTAAGCTATAGATTACATTTGTTATGTCAAGCATGGGCGACAATATATTTTGTTCTTTTCTGAAATTTTTTGTATTCGTGACACTATAAAACCTTCTAGTTCTGTATAATTATTTTTTATTACGTTCGAGTTTTGTAGAGTTGAATGTAGTAAAACATTATAGAACATATTTTTTCTTATTATTATTTTCTTCTGGAATATTCTATTCATTTAATTTAGTTTTAAAGTCAGGAAATTCTTTAACGTTTTAGATTAGCAGTTTTACCCTTCATTACTAATTGTATATTTTCATTATTTTTCAAATGTATTGATTTTCAAATGTGTAATTAGATACTAGCATATGACATCATCGGATCCTTTTGGATGGAAATGTCTGCTTACATTATGGAATGAAATTCAAAATAAACACGAGTTACAATTCTTCTTGTGATATAAACACAGTAATTATCGAAGAATTGATATTAATAGTTTGCAAAAGAAGAGAAAAAAATTAGAGCTGAACGTTATAGACTTATGGCAATAAAACATTTCTGTTTATGCATTCAATTTTCGCGGGTCTCAAAATGTCTCTCTGCAAGAACATACAGAAAACACATAAGCAACCATCACGTTTTTCGTCTTCAGTTGTCTTCTCGAAGTGAAAATATTTAATTACTTAATATAATCAGAAAATTTAACATACTCTTTCTCTGAATTTATTTAAAATTTATTTAAATTTTATTTTCTCTGAATTTAATTATAAAGCTATAAATATACTTATATATATATATATATATATATATATATATATATATATATATATATATATATATATATATATATATATATATATATATATATATATATACAAGGGTTACTCTGAAATTTTTGAGATACGCGCAGACGAGAATTTACAAAATAAAAATAAAGGTTTAATTTTAAAATACAAAGTATTTAAACTCAGAATACGATTTTTTACTGACTTACTTCAACTTGTTTAGCGTAGAATATATTTTAAACAGAAAATGGAGTTAACGCGAGAACATTTTCGCTCTATGATTTTCTACGATTTTAAAACAGGACTAAATCAAGAAGAATGCGTTCAACGGTTGCAATTAGCATTTGGTGATGAATCTTCAGCTCGTGCTACTGTATTCAGATGGTTAAGAGAATTTAGAAGAGGTCGCAATTTTCTTCAGGATGAAGATCACACAGGAAGGCTGCCGTCTGCAGTAATCCCGGATAATATGTCTGCCATACGAAAAATGTTAATGAATAATAATCGATGTACCTATCAAATGATACAGAAGGAACTAAACATTGGATCCGCAGCCATACACAAAATCATTCATGAAGAATTACATATGAGAAAAATAGTTTCCTTTTGGGTTCCCCATAATCTAACTGAGCACCAAAAAGAGGAGCGTGTCAGAATCAGTAAAGAAACTCTTAAATTGCTAAATGATAATGATAGTGGCCGCCGCATTTCTAAAATTGTAACAGGTGATGAAACGTAAATACCGTTTTTTGACGTTCCAACACGTCAAGAAAGCAAAGTATGGGTCTTTGAAGATAATCCACGCCGACAATGGTGAAAAAACAACGCGAACTGAAAAAAGTGATGTATGCCGTTTTCTTCATAAGTACGGGATTGGTCAAAGCCATCAAGTTGGAAGGACAGAAGACAGTAATAGCAAACTGGTATACACTAAATGTCTTCCAGAAATTCTACAAGAACTGAATGTTAGGGGACTAATGTTTCACAATGACAATGCATCTTCACATACAGCCGGATTAACAGTTGAGTTTCTTAAACATAAACAAATTAAAGTGAACTAACTTCCGCCGTATTCACCTGTTCTAGCTATGTGCGACTTTTGGTTATTCTTTAATCTAAAAAAGAACTTACGTGGACGACGTTTTCATTCAGAAGAAGTGATTGGTGTGGCTATAAATGCAATTTTTTATTTATTCCAAGAAATGAATGGCTTGAGGCATTTAATCTGTGGAAAATTCGTCTACTAAAGTGTATTGTTGCTGAAGGAAACTACTTTGAACACACTTATGGTTATAAAAATTTTATTTAAGATGAGTTTTTACTCTGATTACTATTAATTTTATAATCTGCAATAAGCTTATGGCTTTAATTTTTATAATAATTCTAGAGATTAAATATTATAAATTTTTCAATATGTTCGTACAGGAGTAAAATGCAGCGTCCGAGATATGATGCCGGCAGTAGGAAAGTCTTGGACTGGACTGGGAGGTGTTTGTATCAGATTTCATGAATGGCTTCCTTGACCTGATCCGACTCCGACAGAGCAGATATACAGACAACAACAAATGTTATAAATGCTTAAACTTGATATTAAAATTTTAATTTTTTTAAATGCTATTGAGAGGGAAAGAGTCTACTAAAATTAATTTTCGAAATCTTTTGAGTGTTATTTCATTTTTTCCCTGTAACTGGAATAGACTTTCTGTTTATTTAACTGCTTTCCTGAACTATACTTATTTCCTTCATAAGCAAGTGTAAAATTAATTTTAATTTATGCTAACAATCAAAACTTGTGCAACGCAGTTAGAACAAAATCAAAACGTGTTATGATATTTAATGAACTGTTTAGTTAAACCTATATTGGGTGAAAAATACTTAAAAGCTATATATTTAATAATTATACTTTTTCCCCAGTTTTGTATTTTATTAATAATTATATAATAATAATTGAAAAGGTGAAACGTATCTCATTTTTTCAATAAATTACATTTAGAGTTATTTTCATTCTATCTGTAAAACCAATTTAACTTCATACTAAAAAAAAAAAAAACAAAATTTTTGGAAAACTAACCAAATAAAATGTATAAAAATATCCCATATTTATTTACTTTTGCAGTTAAATCTAGATTTGGTAAAATTAGCTAATTATATTTAAAAATCTGGAACTTTAAATATAGATTTAATGCAAGCCTTACCATTATAGGTAAGAAGTTTGATTTTTGATTTATAATTTTTGATTCTGGTTTCAGAACAAAAATTTGGTACTAATACATTCCCTCTCAAAAACAGAATACTGGAGATATACAAATACGTAGCAGGTAGAATTGCCTATTCGTAAACATGTACTTGTTGATAGAATGCAATAAATGTGGTTGAAACATGATAAATAAAAAGTTGGATTTGATTGAATATCAGAGGTACAGTTTTATTAAATAGTTATTTTACAATATGATTTTCAATTTAAGACTGCATATTAAACAGATAAAGTATCATTCAGGATATCATCATATTTAAGCAAAAATATGTATATTCTTATTATGTAGAGTTATAAATAAAATATTTATAATTATTTTAAAATGGTTGATTATATTTTAATTGCATATTTATATTAATTAAATTATAAAGTAACTGTACAAATTTTTATTAATTATACCATTAAGTATTCTTTGTTGATTTTACATTTATCTTAAGGCCTTACACGTAATAAACTTGAAAATATAACAGTTATTTTATCCGAGAAAAAACGATTAAAGGTTATATTGTATTGTAAAAGAATAATCTTTTCCAAAGAAAAATTATATTTTTTATTTATTTCTACTAATATTTATGTATAAAACATTTTTGAAAGAAATTAAACAAGTTTTGAATAAAGATGTTACTATTTTAAAAATAATTTTTAAGATTTTTTACCATTTATCATACATAACAAACTAGTTAGTATAGTCATAAAATACTATTTTTGACATGTTTACATATTGAATAGAATATTTTAATGCATACATTTAAAAACTCAGTAGTATTATTAGTTAATAATATATTACCTTATAATATTTGATAATAAGGTATTGATAAATTATAATTAAGTGATAATTAGTTGATAAGTTATAATTAAGTGTAATACACTCTAAATTAATTTTCATTTTAAATGATTAAAAAACCATTAAATTAATAGTGTTCTAAAAATTTTATTTATTATTTTTATATTTCATCATATGGTGGTACAACTAGATTTATACAGTTATATCTATAAACCTACATAATAAATTAAAGCTAAACGTAGAATTTTAATTAACGATCTATGATTATAAAGTCGTTAACCAAGATATGAAATACATGTATTCAAAATTTATAATTTTTTTTCCTAACCAATTTACTTTTTTATAGATCCAATTTTGTTTATGAAAAATTATTTGTATATTTTTTAATCAATGAATTTCAGCAGAGAACCTTGTTGCAGGCTGATGATTGCAAATTAATTTTAGAATTATCACCTAAATATTTTATTATTACTTTGAATTTAAATTTTATTTTAGGAAAATTTTAATGTATTACGTGTGTAATCTTTCTTTGTTTATAAATTTGCTGTTATCTTCTTTCTTTCTTTACAAATCTGCTAAAAATCAATAATGCATATATTTTAAAATATATATAAACGATCCGTTTATGAGTAATATGAACCTCTTTAATTCCTTTTTTGTTGATAAAATGGAATTTAAATATTTCAAATCAATCTACACGAAAATATTTTTAAAAGGATATAAAGGATAAAACTTCTGTAAAAATATTAATTTTAGCCTTTAGATTCTTTTCGTAGATAAAATTAAATTTTTATGTGTTCAAAATCATTATAGAAACTCATTACACTGTCAAATAGTATGTTTGTTAAAATATTGATTCCCACAAACAATTTATTTTATATGTAATTTACCTACAGTTATTTCACAAATATTTCTGAAGTTTTATGTTTGCTTATGTTATGTGTAATTGTTTCACATTGGTGAATTAATTGTAAATTTCAATACATATATGGTTATTTCACGACTTAAGTAACATTGCAAATTTTATTTAATACATTTTTTTCCATTTTAGGAATTTGTCAAGATTCTATCCTAATCAAATGTAGAATTTCTCAAGAATACTAAAATATTTATCAAGAAGGAATTTGTTATCAGCTTTCAATAATCTTACTGTACGAAATAATTTTTTTAAAATTTAATCTTAATGATCGATTTTATTCAAAATATGTTTTCATGCAATGAAAAAAATTTTAATAATAAAACGACTTAATTTACATTGCTATATCATATTTTATCTTTTATTCATTAGCAAAATATTCTTTGCTATTGAATTCTGGTGCAGTTTTTGTATAAAATAAATGTTTTTGCTTATTTATGGCATTTTCATTTTTCTTTTAGATGAGCTAATTATAAGCATACAGTATTCAAGGGAATCATATTGTTTGCTTTTGATATTGTTTTGTTACCTCGCATTAACTTACGAAGTTTCAAATTTCATAGTTTTTATACAAACAATTAGCATTAATATAATGTATTTTAAATGACTCAATTCAAAACATTTTTTAATAGTATGAGTTGCAGCAACACGTGTTTTTTTTATTGTTTTCTTCAGTAATTTTTAAAAAAATATTTATTTTTTATTTTTGTCTTTCCCAGAGACATGATGGCACCTGTTTTCACTGTATAAAAAAGTATAATTTACTGGCTAGAAAATTTACAAATACATTTTTTTAACCACAAGTTGTTTGTTTTTATTTGTACGATGAAAAAATTGTGCTTTTTAAATAAATGTCAAGTTTATAAAAATTAAAAATTTAGTAGAAACATTTATGTGGTGTATACACTGCTATTAATTTGAACTAAATTCTAATTATTTTTACAGACTTTATATATAGTAGAATTTTTAATATACAAAATACCTGCAAAAATATAAATTATGCATTTTTTCTCTTAAAAATTAAATTTTATTTTATGTATGTATATTTATGATATGACTTACATTATATCATATTAAACTAAATTATAGATAGTTTGAATTTAAAAAAAAGTTAAAATTATTCAGACAAAAATAAGAGTTACAATACATTATATTGCATTTATCAATATTCTCACTGATTAATACTAAAATTATTTCATATCTGTTATTGAGAAACTGTTATTTAAGAAAAAGTTTGTGTGTTTGACAAAACAGTTTTGGAGCTTTATGCTCGTAGGCTTATAGCTCGTATTGAGTAAGATTGAGTTTTTTAACACCATTTTGGTGGAACCAATAATAAAAGAAAAAGTTGTTTATAAATCATTTTTTCAATAAACAAATGTTATTTAAAGGGCATTAACTCTACTAAATAAATATAATAAATTTAAGATATATCGAACAATTACATTAAGAAAACTTATTTCTTAAGTATAAAAATATTGAAATATAAAAAAAACGTTTTTAAATGTTTATTGTGATTTTATTAAAAATAGCTTTAGATATTTGCAATATTTGTCGATTAAAAATGTAAAAACAAGTTTCTTACCTGGAAAGAACTCATAAAACTATTAAAATATTGAATAAAGGAAATTTTTGTTTTCTATTAATTAGGAATAGAATCGAAAATGTTTGAAATACTTTATCGAACATTGAAAGGTGAAACTTACAAATTTTCTGTTTGAAATTTTAAACAGTAACTAAGAGTACTTTCAAGGGATTTTTTTTTTCTGTAATGCCGCAGTGGTGTATTAGATGAAATCTTAAAAACAGCATGGAGGAACAATGTAAGTGATGCTGCGGTTGGAGCAAACAAACAAGAAAAAGTCGGGAATTAAATACTTCCGGTCATTTGGTGGCTGCCGATGTTGAGCCACTTATCGAAATCATTCGGCTCACATCGGTACAATAATATATTTGTGTGGACCCACATTTTCTCGCAGCGGTTACCGCATGCCGTACAGGATTGTTATCGGCAATCCAGCTTCAGCCCTCAATCGCTGAGTTGTTTAAAGTTGATAATAATTTAGATATGAAACGAAGTAAATTATTCTACAAATTTCAAATAATTTTACGATTTCTTGTATTTGTAAAGTCATGTTTTCCACAACAAAAATGGAACTTTATGTGACTATAAAAGGAATTTTCAAGATATTTATTCAAGCGACTACTGAGTGTTCTTACAAACACGTATCAAATCTTATTCTTATATATTTTATGCGCATTATTTATCTGAAAAGAACAATAACAGATAGAAAATACTGAATAATAACAGAACTGAATAAGAAATATAGTTTGAACAAAATCCCTTGTATCTTTCCCAATTTACTTACATGTCTGGCGTAGCAAGCATAACTGGCGCCCCCTATACCCAATAGCTATTTTGATACTCGCAAGAAAAGGTAATAATATACTATAAAAAAACTCGTTAGAATACAATACAAATAACAAAATTAAATGCATACTTTAAGATAATTTTCAGAAAATATCGATAATTTTAAAAAATCAGCTATGCTTTTAAATTTGTGAAAAAATCTAGTTAAAAATATCAAAACTAGAATTGTATTTAAAATGCCAATAAAAAAAGACTTGTGGTAATTTAGAATACAAAGATTTTATTTTACTATATTAATATAATTGTTTTGAAAATATACTATTTTTAAGTAATGAAAAAATGTCAATACATAATAGATATACACTGTGTGTAAAAAAGTAGAAGCTTTGTTTTTAATTAATTTTATTATTTTATTTTCCAAATAAAAAAGAATTTTGAATTTGTACAAAATCATTTTTACTGCAGCACTTTTAATAACTTATTTGCAGTTAGATAACTATATCTTTAACAAGAAGTTAAAAAAAAAAAAAAAAAAAAAAATACTTGCTTATTAGAATTAAAAATTAGTTTCAACCATATTATACTGTTGAAAAAAGTGGGACAGTTCTAATTATTGAAAATGAAAATCTTGTTAATAAGGAGTTGTTATGTTATTTTCTTTAATTACTTTAAAAACTCTATTTGGCATTGAATTATGTAATTCTTGAATTTTAGTTTGACAAAATTGTCCGAAACACAATTCAAATCTTCTCGAAGTTCGATCAAAGATTCATATTGCTTGCCTCTAGCGTAAACAAGCCGAAAAGTTACTGAACATATGTTTTTGACAATACCTTTGGCATTTTAACTGAGAATTTTGTTTTAATGCATTTATTTTATATACATCAGACATAATTAATTACGACATCACAATGATACGCCGTCGTGTATCCGACTTGTCGATGAATTTGCTGTCCACTTTCAAATTGCATTCAGCTTAATTCTGGTATCCGTAATGCGATGGATTGCGCGACGTTAAAATTGGGATTATATATTTATGTATTTCCATTTTGAGATCCACGATTTTTGATTATGCTACGCTCACATACGCTGATGGTTATGAATAGCATGAACTTTGCCGTTGGCGACATTTTTGAAATTCGCACCACATGCGTTACATATACTAGGATTATGGCTCGCATTCTTTGATAGATAGCAAAGAAAGCGAAGTTTACCATCGTTGGAATCAAAATTAACAATATTGTCGAAATTCATTTTGTTAACGAAACAGTTTAGTACATAATGACCAAACCATCAGTTTAAGAAGCCGTTTTCCATTGATTCAAGCCGTTAACACGTTGACAATAGAACAGGGGAAAAAGCAAAATGAAGAAGACAAGACAAAACATCCACTTTATAATTAGTTTAAATCAGAAAGGACGATTTAAAATTTTAAAAGTTTCTTTAATTAATAGAATCCTAAATTAATAATTGCAATATTTATAAGCAACCTCTTATAAATTTTAAAATTAATGTGCCTTGCTTACACCAACAATGATTGTTTTAAAGAGAGTTTTCTTTGTCATTCATCTGTTTGGTTTTTATTTTGTTCTATTTGTCTGCTCGTTTTCCATAAGCCGTTTATTTTTGTAGACGTTATTTACTCCAACTAACCAACAGCTTCTATATTTTGAAACATGATAAAGTGAACTGGTATCTTTTTCTCAGAAACGCAAGAATATTAAATTCTATGAACACAATTTAATATACATTGGTCTAGCCAGTATACTATCGTATATAGCGAAAACTTCCCATCCAAATTACCTAAGTTTCTTTTTCACATTTATATTTATGTATTACATTGTACTGCATGATTACTTTTTTCTGGTTTCGTATTCCTGCCCTCTACAGCCTGTAATGGAGTATTTCATTCTTTTTAAACGTGTTAAATAAAAATGTAATTGATATCTAACTGGCACATCCTCACAAAATACGTACACCACAGTGAAACGACGATATTAGACTCTGAAAATATGGCCACAATAACCATAAAGACTTTGTTCTTGTAGCCATAAGGTAGCGAGTTCTATACCCATGCAGTCGGGTCTACGAAATATAGATCACGATCCCAATATCTTCCAAGAGAAATGATAGACGTGGGAACGGCAAGCAAACTTTATCTGCCTCTTCTAGGTTGCACTGCTAAATTACGAGGACCCACATATTTCAGAGATTGTCAAGAGCATATCTGTTGGGTGGCCCACTATAAAAGATGCCGTGCATTTCACTCCTTGTAATAAACAAAGGTCCAATGTACCAAGAATGGAGAGGCATTCGTGAGAAAAGGAGATTCTAGAAGTACATATATTATCTAGACTCTCCTTACAGACTGACAAACTGAAAGAGTGATCTCGGCTAGTCAAGAAACGAATTCTAAAGCAAACTAATTCAACTTCAAAATAATAGTAATAAAAACAACAGTAATGTTACTGAAAGCTCTTATTCGAGAGCTTTTATAAGTATCATCGTCATTTTGAAAACTTTTATTTTTTTTATTTATAGTGTAAGTAACGTCAATTTCACCCGTTTAAAATTTTTCAAATCGCTTACTAACTGTGCTTATTTCCAGCGTGCCTTCAGCATTTGAATTAAAAGTCAATTCTTTTGTGAGGCATCCATCAGTGGGGCCTAATGCAAACCAAGAGCGGTTTAAAAATCCATCCAGGAGTGAGACATGTTTATCCCGGATTCCACACAAAGCGCAGATCAGTTCCGCTCAATAGCACACAATACTGCGCCGTTTAACCTCCTCCCCGATCCGATTAAGCCAATATGTATTAGTTCGCACGTGTTCCTCCCTCCATTGCGACGGGGAAGGACGTGCGGTTAGTCAGGGGAAAAAGAGGGGCTCCCCTCCATGCAAATATTTGAGTCCCCGGAATATCTGAGTAAATTGTGTTCATCAGATCTTCTTCCTGTTTGCTTTCTGAAAGAGGCTGGAAGAAAAATTAAAAGAATGCTCATACGATTTATCTTTTTCTTAAATATCACTTAATTTATTTATATATGTTGGAACACATAAATATATGCATACATATACACATATATATGTGCATACATATATATAAATTAAGGATAATGCAGATTTAGGCAAAGAAAGAGACAGAAGCAAAATAAATGTGACTTATTTGTGAAGTCTATTTATGAAACAAAAGTTAAAGAGCAGAAAAAGATGCTATATGTTTAACATCATTAATAAAAACTGCAAATTTTACTCCCTGGTGCAAGTTTTAAAAAAGAACCTATTCACAAAAAACAATATAACATGGTTGGTATGATGATTAATACAGAGTATGCCCCTCAAACCATGCAATATAGGCCGTACAACGTCTAAGTATGCTGAGTATCAAATTATCGATCTAATCTTGTTGAATGTTACACTACTCATCAAGCAATGCTCTCCGATTGAAGGCATTCATCTACAATGTTTGCACGATGAGGACGGGCGTTGTAATTCATAACCAAAAATTCTGCACCCATGGCGTCCCGAAACAAACGTACATGTTGTTCCATAATGACATTCCGATAGATGTGTCCTGTCATGGCTATATTTTGAACATGCACGTTAGTTCTGATACCCAGAATAATTCCTCCCCAAACAAGCAATCCAGCACCATCGTAACGGTGTCGTTCAATGGTGTTCTCTTGGTGATAACGGGTACCTGATCATCTCCATATGAAAGTCCGGCCAGAATCACACTGAAAGCTAAACTTTGGCTCTTCGTAAAACATCGCACAAGATTACTGTTGCAATGTCCACAATGCATGCTCTCTACTCCAGGCTAACTGCAGGCGACAGTGATTTGCGGTAAGTGGAACACATCTGACAAGCCTTGGAGCATATAGACCAATGTGCCCTGTACACGGTTTGCCTTAAAACTGTCGTACAGGTTGCTGAAGAGAGCTGACGAGACAGGTCTGATGCTGTGCTCTGTTTCTTTTGGCAGTAACTGCCAAATACCGGTCCTCATTCGGCGTTGTAACTTGGGGGCGACCTGTGCTGTAATGTCTACTCACATTACCATAATCTTGGAACCGTTGCCAAAACGTGGAGATGACACTCTGGGCTATCCCAAGTTATTCGGATACTTCCAGTTGGTTACGTTCACTTTCCAGACGGCGATAATTCTACTACGTAAAACATCATCCAAAAGCTTCCTTTCTGCCATAATTATGCGGTTATTGCACTGAAAGACTTTTAAAGATCTTGTAAACAATTTTACTTCTTTGCAACCATTCCTTATATACCCCTCTCTTACACTCTCGTCATTGTGAAGTACTATCCATGCCATCTGGTGGTTTTTTGTAATTTGCATATTTTTCTTCAAGATGTGTGTCATAATTCTTTATGTAAAATTTTTATTGTTAGAGTTTAATTTCTGTGTGATTCTGGATTATCTTTAATGACAAAATGAGTGTGTGTGTGTGTGTGTGTGTGTGTATTTTTATATTTATATATATTTCTGTGTTAATTTTTTTATATATATATTTTAATTACCTACGTAATTTTTAAAATAAAAACTAACAAAATATTAAACACTTAATTCCTGATATATTTATAATGATTGCAAATATCGTAAATGCTATCCATTTAGCTGAAGATAACATTCCTATATAATATTTTTACAAATATATTTGAGTTTCTTGATTTGTTAACTTTAAAATTAAAGTTAAATTTGAAATTGATGTTAGTCGAATTTACGTAGTTTTTCATCACACTTCTGATAAAGACGTGGTCCTTGCGCTTTTTAATTTCTTATTCTTTGATTAGAAAATTTTTGTCGAAATGATTTCCAAATTGTTTTTTTATCTATATTCTTAGCATATCTATCTTTAACTCTTTAACTGCTTTTGCACTGTTTGGTTGCTAAATATATATTCTTTGGTGTTGTATTTTATTTGATTTAACAAGCTTTTATATATTATAGTGTATATTATTTTCAATACTTTATCTTAGTTATATCTATATAGAGAGAGGGAGGAAGGGAAGAAAGCTCTTAGATTCTAAAAGGTAGAATTTGCAGCATTGCATTTCAGAATATGTCCGTAAAGTTCAAAATTACAAAATTCACAAAAAAACATGAATTTTAGATTTAAAGACTTGTAAACTTGATAGCAAATGACATTACATATTTATCACGCAAAAAATGCTAAAATATGGTTTCTTGTAAACCTTGTCAATTTTGATTTTAAAAATCTAGTAATGTATTTGTTGAACAGACTAAAAATCATAAAGTGATGTGCTCTGTAGAAAAATAGGATAGAAACAGCAAAAATGTACGGTAGATTAACCAAGTACACTTATATATATGAGACACCAATTAGCTGAGAATACAACTATGCATTTTGTAACTATACTCAGGATCATCATTGCCTGTATATATATTACAGTGTATATCGTTTAATAAGTTTACAAAATGCGTGTGACATAGGAAAAAAAACTCTACATAAATATTGGCAATTGAAGAAGGTTGTACTGCCCGGAGAACTTGGAAGACGAAATTGTCCTATGAAGGTCTCCCCCGCTCCCTCCAACTGCGGAGGTGGCAGGTGAAGAACGGATCAGGGCTTCGCGCGTTAATCCCCGCCATTCAGCCACATTTAATATCTTTATTCCGATAAATGACTCCTTTCACAATTCCATATTTTAACGCCAGCTCGCTTGGAATGAGGGGTGCCTGGATTCATTTCCATCTCTCTCCCCTTTCGGGAGTCACCCCAGAGGGAGGGAAGTAAAAACAATACCCGAAATCCTGCCACTCCAAAAGGTCAAGTGTCGACCGCACGCCAAAAAGCCGCGGCGGAGGGGATTTTTGTCATGGAAATGACTTGAGCAGCACCTGGGGCGATCGGATGACGCCTCTCGTCTTTTTCATTTGTTTTTTTATTTATTTATTTTTTAAATAAATATCCGGAGACCGGAACGGTTTTTCCTGGAAGGGATCAAATCTGAATTTTGTTTTCAGGAGTATTTGAGGTTCCTAATTCGTGAAATGAACCTAATAAGGTTCCTAATTCGTAATTCTTCATTTTACAATTATCGTTTATAAAAAAATAAAAAAAAAAATAAAAAAAAATCAGTAGCTTGTTAACAAAATAAAATAAAAACATAAAACCCTTTTTTTGTTCATGAAGTTTAAAAACGGTGGAACATCTTGCTTCAAATCAAGTTTAGACAAAAACAAAGTAAATGATTCTCAATTCTAAAATTCATATCAAAGCTATTCTGAGCATCCATAGCAATCTGAAGGTCATCAGATTGAAAGAGAGGGAGAGAGACTACCGCTGAAACCATCTTCATGCATTTTTGGCGCTGAAACCATCACGGCATTTTTGGATTTCCCACCCAGCTGCCCACTCAGATAGCGAATAGCATTGAACTATACACACAGATACGCACACACACATATATGTATATACGTGAATGAATTTCATTTGCATTCAAAACATTCCTCAATAAATCATCCAGTACGTATTAAGTTATAAAATCTTTCGAGTTATAAATCTTATATTAGAAACCATGTCTAATATATAATTATTCAGAGATTAAGTGTACCCTGTTTGATATCGTTCTTAAGCGCTTTGGTGTGAGAAAAAATCCGGCACAAACATGAGTGAAAAATTTTAATTTATATATATGGTGTTTATATATATATATGTGTGTGTGTGTGTGTGTGTTTGTGTGTGTGGGATTTTATGCAAGGAAAACTATATCTTGCTTTCGGTTCAACAGTTCGTGGGTTCGAATCCCACCTTGGGCATAGATGTTTGTAGTGGTTCGTAATCCACTTTAAACCGTAGGTCCCTGTCTAATTAGCCCTCGAGTGCAAAAAATGTCCGTTGAGCGACAGACAAACCAAACCAAACCAAGCAAGGAAAATTATAATTTTTACCGTTAAAATTATTATTCTTTTTCTTAAGTTGTAAAAAGAAAAAAGTACTTACACTTAAAATGAGCATATTATCTGAAAAATGAAATACATACCAAAAGAAAATATACTAATTTTTCAGATTTAAATTTGCGAGTTCCTAAAAAAAATCTGTCATTTAAACATACTTAATCTGTTTGTTCTAATATTCGATAGAAAATTCGTATATAGTCTAGAATCAAATCTTTTAATTACCAAACAAGATAATAACAAACTGTGCTATACTTATATGAGATTAAAAGTGCTAAACTTCATTTTCTTGAATCAAAATTATAGAGCAATTGACTCAATATTTTATTTAAATAATCTCTTATTCATATTTCTGTGAACCATGGCAAAATAAAGCAATGCAAAATATTTATTAAAAATTTAAACGTTGGCTAAAATATGTGCTTAAAATAACAATTAAAATTTTAATAAACTGAGAAAGCTATAAAAAATGTTGACAGAAATCAAACATTTTACATTTACTTTCAAAATAAAATATTAACTATTTCGGAAAAGTATTAAGTCGCTTTTCCTCTGGATTACTTTTTTGTGGCTTTATTGCAAGGAAATGTCATTATGTCGATAAATGAATGAAACTTCAAATAATTGTTTAATTCAGATGAACGCTTAGGCTAAACAGCCTTGACTCATTTCAAACTGTTATTTATGACACAAAAATTTTTGAAAAAACTTAATTGTAAAGAAATTTAAATGGAATTTTGTAATTAAGTTTATGTCATCAAGTTTTTAATTTAAACATCCATAATGGAAGGCATAGCATTAAAGATTAAACAATGAGTAAATATTGCCAAAATAAAATATTCAGATTATTTTTCCTTTTTACAATAAAATGTGATGAAGTAGTTTTTATTCAAAACATTTTGAATGTCAAGTCATAGCTCAGCATAGCAAACTTAAATTTTAATTAATTCAAGATAATAAGTCATAAAATTTGCAGAATTTTTCAATTTTTTGAAGAGTAATCTTGAAATATTATTTTAAAAATTATAAAATTTGTTGAAAAATAAATCTTTGATCTAAGAAAATAAAAAACGAATAATATAAATAAATAATATAACATTTCATCAATTTTCTTCGTTAGTTTATAATTTCATCGTTATTCCAAAATTTAATTTTTTATTAATAAAATTGCTTCTTTCAGTTACGTATCCAAATAACTATTTAATATAATTTAGTCTGAAAACTTAATACCATCTAGGCTTCAAAATAAAAAAGTAATGAAGAAATTAAGTTCTTCACAGAGGATTCATTTAATCGTTTTTGCCAAATAATGTAAATCCATCTTAAGTAAGAAATTAAAATTCCAAAATTACTTTTTTCTTAAAGAGTTAAATTTTAATGAATAGATTATCAATATAAACTTTAATATATTCATAAAATATTATTAAGGCTACCTTAATTTTATTAATAACCAATTTGACCATCGTTTGAATGTAAATAAAATATTTTAAATATAAGTTTTATTTATTATGAGTTATTAAAATTGTCTGAATAGAAATTATTTTCTGATTAAATTATTCCGTTCATGGTAATGTGAAATAATTTATTATTAATTAAATTAGTCCTAATAAAGTAATCAAAGTGGTAAACTAATAGTTTTCGACAGAAAGTGAAAGAAAATGAAATTAACTGTGACTCTTCTTACACCTGAATAGTAGGATATTGATTGTAGAAGAAGCGTATGTCTAAAATATATTTTCAAATATATGGAATGTTGATTTAAATTAGGCAAAATCTTCACATTTTTTATATTTCAAAAATATTTTTTACAAATTTGTTTAATTTTGTTTACATAATTTAAATTTACAGGTGATTTAATTATTTATACATACATATCATTTTAATAAAAGAAATGAAAAAAAAAAATCAACTGTCTCCCCTCTTTTGAAAACTTTCATGAAGTTGATATAAAATTTCTATAACAATTATCAATTAATATTTTCAGTAAAAAATTATATCAACAATTACATCAACCCAGAAAACAAAACTGCTGGCAAAATGATGGGCCGCTGCTGGCTAAGCGGGATATCTGATGGCCGCAACAAGCCGCTCATAACTCTTTGACTCCGGCCATGGGTGAATCAAAATAAATTGGGCCAGAACTGTATAAGTTGTGGGCCGACCAATTCTGATCATTGTTGGCTCTAAAACTGGTGGCCTACACTACAAACCTATTATACAATTTAAAATATTTACTGTTAAACAGACGTTGAACGAATTCGAACTTCATTAAATGTAAAGATATGTTGAGAATAAATTTGTCACGTTTTTATGCAGTATGATTGATTTCTTTCCTCAGCAGTATGATTAATTTTATGCAGTATTTATGTTTCTCCTTAATTGGCTGAATAGTTGGTAAGGGATCTGGTTTTGATCAGTAAAAGTATTGTAATAACTTATTCCCCCCCCCCCCCAAAAAATGTTTCACATCACTTAGATTTTGTTCTGCTTTTACGAAATAACAAAAATTTATAATGTAAAAAGCACAATTAAATGTGCAAAATTTTAATTATTATTAAAATAATCTTAAATTATAACATAAATATAAAGCAATATTATCTCAAATTTACATTTAAGCTTATTATTGTAACTTGCAAAAAATAACTTTCGTTGTAAAAAATTCACTGAAAAGTATTCTTACTAGTGGTAATTTTAGTTTCTTTTCATGTTTTGAAAGTAATAGTAGTTTATTTCCATATGAAAAATCTTTGTCATATATTTCTAAAATAGGCTTTCACGAATTTAAAAATTGCAAAAATAAACAGAAAAAGTTTAAACTGAGGTTTAAAAAAAATAGCAACTGATTTCTATGTGATACAGTGGAATAGTAATCAATGAAAAAGTTTCTGAATCATTATTTATATCTCTGCAGTGATCTGAAATTTAAGAATAGAGATAAATTAGATAAAAAGAAAAATGATAAAATCAGAGAATTATTTTGTTTTCTTTATTATGAAGCAGTTTTTGCAATTTATGATTTCATTGTACATCATTCTACAGACTTTCAGAAAACTATTAGTATAGTAACATATTCACAAACAACATTTCAAGTATTAAAGAAATGTCTACGGTTAATTTCAGATGGATGTTTAAATTCGAATTATGTATGTATGAGAAATCGTTTGAGAGCTCTATCCTATTAATTTGAAAAAAAAATTGCTTGAATTTTTTCATTGAAAAGTATCAAATCTTTTTTTTCAATACTTTTCATGGTAACATTTTTCAGCATTGCGCATATTGTAAGGACTCCAGGTATCTCTTCTGTAATGTCTATAGAATTAATATTCTCTGCGGTTGATTGAGAGTATCTCTTCATAAGCAAAAGTAAATGGAAAATTAGATGTGTAAGAACTGCACCTGAAAATAATTTATAAAATTGCCGACTTACAAACTAAATATGTTTACTCGAAAAAAGCAATCTCTTAAAACCGGCCGGTTGTGAAAATCGTACAAAATGAGAAAAACTTATCGATAAATAAGTAAAAAATCGCTTAAAATGAGTAAAAAAAAATGATAAATAAAGCTCTTATAAGCTTAGTATATTAAAATAGTAATAAAAATCATATATATATATAAAAATTTTCATTAATATTTCAAAATGAAAATATATTAAAACATTCAGGTATTAAAACATTCAGCAATTATGAAAATTAAATAATAATGTAATTTCTGTGTCATATATTCATTATGATTACATTTTATAAGTTAATAAATTTGCTATAATATTGAAATAAATTACAGATGAAAAATAAGATAAGTTACAGAATTACAATTTACTCACGATTTTGAAAGGGAAAAGATGATCATTTTGACAACGCAAACGGTTTTAAATGGAAAAAAAAAAAATCATTTTATATTTATGCAACTCTGAAAGTCCAAAACATTTGTTTACAATACGAATTTAATTCAACTTTTTCCAATGAATTCAAACAAAAAATTTAATTCATTTTTAAAATGATTTTATTTAGTGCAACTATTTAAATCAATTGGATAGGAAATGTAAGGACTGATAAAATATTTATGGAAATCGAAAGTTTATCGAAGTAGGGGACTTTTGTTAACTCTTTTTGAATTACAATACCTAATACAAAACAAATTGTGTTTGCAATGTAGATGTAACTAAAATATAATTAAAAAATTATGTCTGCGTAATTATTTATAAATTATGCCTAAAATATAATTAAAAATTATAAAATATAACTAAAGGATTACTATTATTAAATAATCACCAAAATATTATTAATATATTAAAAACGGAAATAGAACATAATGAATTACTTTCACTCTATTTTAAAACCTAATATTAAATGTTTTAGAATGTTTGCAATGAAATATTTAAATTTTGCATGAGTCCTCATCCACGTCAAATGTTCACGCGTCATTTCTTCACGGATAATCTTTTACTTACCAGTAAATTGATTGCCTTTCATTTTTCTTTTCCATCTTTTAAGTCTTTCCAAGCTGTAGGTGATTTAAAAAATTTTTTGCAGAGTGGAAATAATAAGGACATGCTTCTGATGAATGCCACTATTTGGCGCCTCTTTCCTTTTTCTCGTTGTGTTGGTGCAAACAAAAATTGTTAAGCTCTTGCTTTATGCTTTCCTCTGAGAAATTGAATAGCGGCGTTCATATTATTTTTGAATGTTATTATAAATAGTTACATTTATATTTAATAAAAATGACATTGTCATTTCATTTATATTGTCTTAAACAATCAAAAATATTCTATAAGCAGCCAGTGAGTCGTAATCATACGCTAATACAAAAAAATAAAAGGCTCAGTCTGAGTTTCATATATTTTCACAACGAAAACCAGAAGTCCTCTTTATGTTGCCATGACAGTAATCAAAAGTTACTTTTTTCTGGTATATGAATTCGTCAATGTAAACAAAAAAAGAATGGACTAACAGTTTAATTTGAAGTTTAACACAGTACCCGTGCAGTAACTCTCGAACAAAGCAGTTATTTATTTATTTTTTTTTTTATTATCAAATCATTGATTAATTGACTGATTTCTTTAAGCTAACTGAAAAATGAAGCAAAAATTGAAAAGTTTCTATAATTGCATTGAGTTTTCCCTATTTATAAAGATACTGACGACTGGTACATATTTGATACGATCAAATTATGATTAGAGTCAGTAAGTGTAAGGAAACATTATTGTATATCTCCCCTTTTATTGTTAACAAGCCTTTACCCAAATTGATGCACAACTTTGCTGCAATCAGGATATATTCTAGTAAAATATTAACTCATTAATAATCCTTTTTGCAAAGAGATTCTTTTGTTGTTAGACCACTAATGGCATTTATAAACCGTATATTTTCTTTGTACCTGAAGAATATTTTTCCCAGTTCAAATGAAATCTGGGTATGGAAATTTTCTGTATAGTTTTGATGAAAAAAAATATTATTAAAAACAAAGTATTTATCAATATATCCATTTTGTCAACTTTGCTGAATGGTTACTTTTTTATTTCGTTTAGAAAGATAATAACCTAATAAGTAATGTAGAAAAGGTTTTTGAGTATTTTAATTGAATTCAAATTTAGTTAAGAAGGATTTTTTCTGACAATATTGTTTACTTTTCAGAGATATTTTTCGTAATTCATGATTCGTTTCACGCAAGAAGTTAAAAAATGTATTAATATTAATAACGTTTTTTTTTTTTTTTTTTTTTTTTTTTTTTACAGAAATTGGTCTAAAGTTGGGAATTTTATTTTTATTCCTAGATTTTGATATATATAGAAAAAAAATTATTTTAAATGTATCTCATGAAAAGAGAAGATATTGTTATTTGTACATCAAGGGGATATTTCGACAAAAGATATTTTTAAATATTAAATACAAGTACATTTTTTAAGTGATTAGGATTTATATTTGACCAAAATCGAATGGTAGTAGAGTTTTCTCTAAGTTAAGGTTTGTCAAATATATAATTGAACGCTTTCAATATTTTTTTAATTCGTTTCAGATGCTGTTGAATAATACTTTTTCTCTGGTGATGAATGCGTGGGAGTTTCCTTCATTGTGACATAGAGAAACTTTCGATAAAAGCACATTCAATGCTGAAATGCCTTATTACCTATTTTATCAGTCGCTTTGTCAGGTCTATGGTTTCGGTGTTTTTAAAATAAAAGTTTATTGAAATAAATTTTCGCATGAAATATAGATATTATATATATATAATATATGTAATATGAATCATTCAACCAACGGCATTATAAATGTATATTTTAATTGCCAATTTTCAAACGCAATTAGATCTTTCACAATGCACCGCCATGTACATGAAAATAGGCTTTTTATCAAAATTTTATTCCTGCGAGAGCTTTCAACTCCTGCATGAAAAAACCGTCGAAAAATAATTGCCTCTCGCCTTAAGACGGCATACTCGGAAATACATACTATTCGAGGACCAAGTGAAAAAATTTATTTTTTAATCCCATGCAAGAAAATTGATTATTACTAAAAATACATAAAGAAGTCACACAGAAAAATACAAAAAGCGTTATTTTTATTTAAAGTTTTAACTATTTAAATAAATTTTCTTCCTCATGGCTTATCTGTGCAAGCAAACAAGAGCATTTTTTATTCTTCTGTTGGTGTTTCTGCTTTTCTATCTCACTTAGAATTTTGCAGTTTCCATCTTCTTAAGAACTCTGTCTCTTGCTTTATTTACTCGTTCTTAGGAAGTAATTGCAGATTTCACGGTATAAAGATACGCAATATGGCAGTTTCCTTCTAAGTGGTCGGGATCTTCGAATAGATTCGAAAAAATTGCTTCCAGAAGAATTTCAGTTGAGCTTAGGTCTCCTGCTAATTTATTCATTGACTGCGTTTCTCATTGATTGCGGAAAATCTTCGGTGCTTTTGTTTTTGGAATAGATTTATTTTCAGTGTTAGCCAGCTTGAACAACTTCTACTTATACACGTTAAACTTCCATAATAACTACAGAGTCACAATAAAGGATTCAATCATTTTGAAAAAGCGGCATTGTTAAAAATATTACTCGAATACATATAAAAGATTTATGAAAATAAACAGAACTCGCAAGGCTTATACAGCCTCTACAAAGGTTTACTCTGTTTCACTTTTGGTGATCCGATACGCGTCCAGACGATTATTCCGTACATTTGGTAGCAAACAGCGGGTGTCCTGGAATTGACACCTCTAAATAATTTGTTTTCACTATCTGCACATTCCCTTCTGAAACAGCCATGACATACGAGCCATTGCAAACTTTCCTGGCTAACCACTCATTTTTAAACGTTACTGCCTCACCCAATCTAAGAGACTCACTCTGCTACAAGGAATGCACAATGCAAACTCGGTGAGTTCTTTTCGCATATCTGTCATTATGTGAATTAGTAGTACTTTTCCAAAATATGGGCTTTTCAGAATGAATATAAATGCTGTATATCAACAAACTCCCTATCTGTATGGCAAAGTTATTTGTCTTGCAATTATTGCAAATTTAATGTGGCCCGAATATTATTTTGGAATAATTTAAGCATGTCTATTATTTCACCAATGGATACATTTCTTATTAATTTTTTAACGCTTTTTCTGAGGTAAAATGTAGTTTTTGAATCAGTTCCTATGACAGCCTGTCTGATCTACAAAAAAGTAAACTTAAAAGACTGAGTTTAAGCTGTCACTTCAACAACCGTATTTACCAACCAGAGTTAACTCGCATGTCGGTGTAGTTAATGACACGAAACCTTATTTACCAACAGCAGAAAGAAACATATCATCCAATATTTAACACCGCATAAACTCATCAATTTTAAAGAGTTAACCCCAAATTTTTTATTTTTTATTTTATTTATTTATTTATTTTGTAAATGTACATCGCGGACAAAAGTCCGCGATGTTCATTTGGAAAAAAAAACTTCATTCTGCAGATCAATATTTAAATCATGACAAGTTTGGCTGCCTAATTACAAGTAAGTACATGAATAACTAATGCATATCTTATTTATAAAAAAGTATGTCAATAAATTTATCTAGGTTAGTAACTGAAGTTCTGATCTCTGATAAAATTTGTTGCGTACTACAAAATAATAAAAATCTAGCTTGGTATTTTGAAATAAGACTTAAAATCATGCATGCTATTAGTAAATGTTGACAGCAACATTTTCTCATTCGTTTTGAGTTATTCTCTATATAAATGTACTTCCTAACTAAACATGCACTTTAGTTATTGCCCTTAATCTATTAATGCAATGCATGTATTAATTTAAATTTTCACTCTTATTTTAAAAAGTAAAACAATGAACTAACAAAAGTAATAAGCTTTTAATATTACTGTGCGAATCACATATAATGTAAATATGATTATATATACATATATTATATTATATATACATATCATATATATATGTGTATATATATATATATATATATATATATATATATATATATATATATATATATATATATATATATATATACGAGGGTTACTCTAAAATTTTTGAGATACGCGCAGATGAGAATTTACAAAATAAAAATAACGGTTTAATTTTAAAATACAAAGTATTTTAACACAGAAGACGATTTTTTACTGACTTACTTCAATGATGAATCTCTAGCTCGTGCTACTCAGATGGTTCAGATGGTTTAAAGAATTTAGAAGAGGTCGCAATTTTCATCAGGATGAAGAACACACAGGAAGGCCGCCGTAGGCAGTAATCCCGGATAATGTGTCTGCCATATGAAAAATGTTAATGGATGATAATCGCAGTACCTATCAAATGATACAGAAAGAACTTAACATTGGATCCGCAGCCATACACGAAATCATTCTTGAAGAATTACATATGGAAAAAGTAGTTTGCCCATAATCTAACTGAGCACCAATAAGAGGAGCGTGTAAGAATCAGTAAACTCTTAAATTGCTAAATGATGGTGGCCACCACATCAATTCTAAAACTGTAAAAGGTGATGAAACGTACATACCGTTTTTTGACGTTTTAACATGTCAAGAAAGCAAAGTATGGGTCTTTGAAGATGATCCCACACCGACAATGGTGAAAAAAAAACACGCACTGAAAAAAGTGATGTATGATGTATGTATTATTAATTTTATGTAAAATTTAATTCTTAGAGCTATTTTTACTTGACTTAGTTTTGTACTTGAATAAAACTTCTTGAAAAAAAAGAAGGAATTCTTTAGATAACATCTTATTTTTGCCAATATTCTGCAGTTAAATGTAGCATGTAAGGTGTAAGTGGTCTTGATTTTAAGAAGTCATTTTTAAAATGTGTTGCAGCAACATTATATACTAATGAAAGCTATGTAAAATGTTTCTAGATTTTATTTATACCAAATAGTTTTGAAGTTGATTACTTTGATGTTTCGAAAACATTAGAAATCAAAATTTGGATTACAGCATTTTTTATTTAATATTTTCAACAATATTTTCTCTCATTAATGGTGCAATAAGCTTAACAGATATTTTACTTTAGTATTCTTGAAGCATTTAATCATTACATTCACCTTGTGTACCTTATTTAAGATACATAGGGATCACTTTAATAAATTAGAAACTTTTTTTTAAAAAAAAAAAATGTTGGAAATAAGTGAACATTGAAGTTGATTCTTATAAATGCAATTTAATATTCTTTATGTATAAAATTTTTTTATTAATTATGTGACTGCTTTACAACTTACATATTTGTTGATTTAATATGCATAGGCATTACACTGTTTCTGATGAGAAATGTTTGTCAATTAACAGCTACTATATATTGGAATTAATTTTCCATTGTACTAATTTGAAAATGATATCAGTATGATTGCTTTACTTTATAATATTGTATGAATGAATATTTTTTTATTTTATATATTATTTTCCTATATTTTATTTTCCACACTTACAGAAATTAGAATTGTAATTACAAATTGTGTTCAGAAATTTAAATTGGATTTAAAGCTCAATTCAAAATTTATCTATTTAATCAAAAAGCAATATAAAAATTGCGAAGCCCTTATTAATTTCTATTAATCAATATAAAATCAATTTTTCAAATCTGGCTATATCAATGCAATATTATTTTTGCTTTCAACAAATAAATGCTGATAAAAAGTAAAGTACTTATTTTCTATGTGAATGCATCTCTATAGAAGTGGAAGGTTAAAATTATACCTATTAAAGAGAAATTTAAAAAATATATATATACAAGCTGCAGAATAAGTTACTTGGAAAATTTGCTTTTTATAAATGAAATGTGTTTCACGTTTACTTATTAACATTAAAAATAAATATAAAATGTATAATGTAAATTTAAAAATTAGAATGCTATACAGTACTTGTTTGCTTAGCAATTTTTAATCTTTCAAAAATGAAAATTGTTAGTTTTTAATGTCGCAAAATAGCTATATAGAAACGTTTGGATGTAATCAAATAATTCAGGAAATTATAATAGAAATGTATAGATTTTTGCTTAAAGACAGCTTACTCTGATGTTGGTGGTGGCCAGATTTCAACTTAAGTCACAGTTAGGCATGACTGAGTAAGACAAGGCAGCTGTTACTCCTTGGAAGTTGATTTTCTCACCTGCACTATGTAAATGTACCTATGAAAAATTGTTCCCGAGTCCTATTGGGTATGCTTTTCAGCAGTTTCCAGGCTGTTTTGCTTCATCACCGAACGACTGAAAGTTTACCCTTTCCTTGTGTGTCGCAAGGGAAGAAAATTAAAACTTCCAAATACAAACTCAGTATATGTATAAATTCCACGTCGAATCTTGTATCTTCCATTTCAAGGATTTTTAGTCCTAATTACAAGTAGACAGTAAGATTTTAGATACCTGTCTGCTTCTAAAACATCTGTTAGGTAGAGCAAGATTTTTTTTTTTTTTTTTTTTTTCTGCCAACTATATGAAGTAGATAGGTTTAAATAAGATGCAATATTTTTCTGTTTATGTGAAACAAAAATATTGATTTCTTTATTTAAGTTTAAAATATGGATTTGCTAAATTTCAGTAAAAAAGTTATGAAACTATTATTTTAATGCCATGTAATATTCTAATGTTCAGAACATTTTAGACAGCCGCTGTTGAATCTTTTACTGCGCAATCTTATAGCAAACTAAAGCGAGCCTTTCAGTTGTCCTGCCACTAAAACATCTGTAATGGAGAATGCATCTCTTTCCTTGTGATAGTCCTTTTGCAAGCTATATGAAGTCAATATGGATTAAAAAGGAGAAGTGATATTTCTATATAGAGCAAAAGAAAATTGGGAGTACTGAAATTTAGAAAATGTATTTGTGAGAACAAAATATAAAATATCAAAACGGTGTTTAATGCCATATAATATATCTTCCTTTAATGACACATTTGGAAATTACTCAACACAATTTGCCTGATATTTCGGTAAAGCCATTACAAAATCCATTTGTAATTGTGTTGCACAAAATAAAAATTTAAAAATCAGGCTTTGTAAAACAAACTTGAATCTAACCACCCATTGTATATATTTAAAATTATTGAGTAAACATAGATAAATAAAAATTTTGATATTCAATTATTAATATTTATATAAAAACAGAATCTCGCAAAGGAAACTTCATACATTTGAAATTTATATAATCCTTATAGCCATAACTATTCAAAATATATTTGATGATTTTTTATATTCTTAGCTTATTCTTCTTAAAATATGATATAGTTACTCCTTTTTATTATTTTTTACATTGTAATTTAATACATTTATCAAATAATTCATAGAGGCTTTTGCCAGTATAATATATAAAATTCGCAAGAGAAATTCTCTGATACTTTATCTGTTGCATATGTAACTGAGAAACTATTATTGTATGAAAAGAATATAGACTTCTGAGAGAAATGTTTTAAATTATATTAACAAATATTCTTTTTTTATATAAAAAGTATTCCCATAAAATGATTGACTAATCTCATATTTCAGAAACGTGCTTTAAAGTAAGCAAATAACAAACCTGAGCAAATGCAAAATTTTCTTAAATAATATTTTGAAATGTCTCATAAATGAAATTTAAAGTTGAATCTCACACATAACCCATTGAATCATCACACACATCCCATAAAAATCATTTTATAGATAATGAAATAAAATATTTTGATTTAAAACTAAACCATAAAAAAAGCCAGAGATTTCTAATTCTTTACTACAATTACGTGTTACAAGATTATTATATTTTTAAAAGTCCTATGATTGCTTTACTATAACTATTGATAATAACCTGTTTTATTTTTCATTGATTAAACTTTATATATTCATTATACCTGATGCCGAAATTCTTTTGAACACTAAACCTCGTGTCGACTGGCATACCAAAATGTAAACAAATAAATCATTGCAGAGAAGCTGCTTAAACAACAGCCAATCACGATCCCCCTTATAATGCCGGAGTAACAATAGGGTCGCGCTTTCCTTTAGTTTATGAATAAGAATCTGCAACTCCAGCGAGACCGTGTTTGGTGAATAAGTGAGAAATTCAATGATATTCTTGTGAAAGCTACTCTACATTCTACTGTATCTTTGCATTTACCTTTAATAGTAAAGGGACGATTTGTGATTTTCTATTTAAAATAATTTAGAGGTCTCATTACCTTTTTAGCATTATTTTTTCTCTTCTTTTTCCTAGAAACTCTCTCATTCACTTGGGATAGGATATTGGAGTGAACTTATTCGATTCGAATACAATGGAGCACAATAGGATGTTCGAATTACCAATGTTTTACCAATAAAGAACTATATGTGAATTTATTAAAAATTAATTATTGTCAACAAAAATATGCACTCCAAGAGAGAAAGCAGATATTATCACTTAATTCACATTATTTCCTGAAACGCATGATTATTATTTGTCATTCAATCTGTGTTATTCATTTTTTCCTTCAACTTGTGGAATTGCCATTTCTTTCAATGCGCACGAGGACGAAATATGATTGATTGCGCAACTGTTACTGACGAAGAATCAATATGAACGGTTTTCCGTAGTTGAATTCCCGCGTTCAGGAATCTCTCCTCATCCAAGAGTCAGAGTAATGGTGACACTTGCGCTTCTACCCACCCCAATGGATACAAAGAGATCTGATGGTGTGATCGTTATTGCAGAAATTTTAGTGATAAATATCAAATAACTACATTTTTACAAAAGACAAGTGAGAAGAAGACATCTATTTTTGATTATTTAATTAGAGGTAGAATCAACGAAAATGCTTAGCATTAAATGAAATTTTCCATCTGTGCTTTCTACTCAAATCAATCTTATTTTCGAATTCCAATTAATTTTGTTGTACTGTAGCGGTGGTCTTTAGTTAATTAGGGCGTCTTTCTCATTATTAGAAGGTAGTGAGTTGGAATCCCGGTTTAACCGTAGATCCATCGTATTTGCTAAAGGCGGCTGGGGTACTTTAAAACAGGACTCGGTCACAATGTCCTCCAAGTGAAATGATACCTCTGGAAAGGAGGCCCAGCATCAGGGTCTTCTGCTTTGTTACTGCCTCCACCCGGCTGCTCCTGTCTAACTGGTAGAGTCCAACTCAGGCCTCATGTACAGGGAAGCACATGCTGGTTCAGCGACAATGTGGCCGGCGCACAGTACAAACATGTCTTGAGCTCCAACACGATTTCAGTGATTGTAATCAAGTGAAGGGATTGTATGAAATCTTCTGATAGCATCAACACCTGTTAATGGATGCCAGATTCCTTCAACAATCACACACCGGTTCTGCACTGAGTGGATCAAACGATTCCTCGATCTTAACGCTCCTAAATTTTGTATCTATCCTCTGAAGCCACAAATGAAAATATTATAGGTTGGGAAATGAAGATTTCGCGTTCGATTCCAGCCAATGGTAAACACTACGAGATGCGTGTTGCTCTTCAAATTTCCTCTCGTGCATCTCTGGAGGTTCGAAGGTTTTTCGGGTTTTGTCTCTTGTTTCATTCTTAATAAAAAGTGCCTCCAGATGGATATTCAAACAGCAATTTTCGGCTAACCGTAATAAGGTATCGGAATTCTTTCCACAGCCCTCAGAAGTTAGTGCATCCAATTGAAGGTGTTATTTCAATTTGTAATGGAATTATTCCGTGGCACGACAGACTATGTGGGCCAAGGCCTACAGTGCATATAACTGTTTTTATGACCAAGAGCAATGAGGTACGATGCATATGTCCCAGTCAGGAGGTCAGTCTAACGGGAGACACCCAGTGTTTAGTTCCCAAGCATGATTGATAATCAGTTTATCGTCCCACTGAAGGTATGAAAGGCTGAGTCGGTCTTGTCTAGACTGAGGATCGAACCTCGGACCTGCACCTTGGAAACGTGAAACGTTGCCATTAAGCCACAGGGCTTTTTTGCTATATATACAGTTGTAATTTTTGTATGCGAAAAAATAATTTACCAAAAAATTTTATAATACGACCGAATCAAAGCTATGCATATCTGTAGAGAAATTATTATGCATGGAAAATTTTAAATAATATAAATATTTCAGTACTTTTTAAGAAAATGACTTCAATATACATTTATGTTGTTCACAATAGATAAAAGTCAGTACAAGAAATAACACAAAAATGGAATCGGTTTTCGTAAATTTTGTAAAAACGCTTCAAATCCGTCCAAACGGTGTGCCCTGGAAGCACACTGCGATTGGCTTTCGCTTATGGGCACCGCAAAATGTGAATCTCACAAATTTCTATTCTCCATAAATTAGTTTTAAAATTGTTATTTTATAAACTACGAGACATATGCATAGCATTCGTGATTGTTTGCAGTTCCAGTGGCCTCGGAAATATGAATAAAGTAAAGGATTTGAACTTATATCAGCTATTTTTAAGTGAATGACTTTTTTCCTATTTCAAGTTCATGTAAATTTCCTCGAAATTTTGTTATTGTAGTGGTAAAAAGAGGATTAATTTCACATACAAAAATCTAAGCAACCATTAAAAATTAAAAACTGGAACTCTAAAATGCAAATAATCCCTCCAACCTAACCTAAATAAGGTTTCCTCTTAATTACTACAGATACCACACGCTAACTTTGAGTCACCATAAAAAAAGTTTTCAAAAAACATTCTTTTCCACTCTTATTTCCTGAGCTGACAGTCGAATGACGGTCTCTCTGCTTAACAGCTCATGGGTTCGAATCCCATCTCAAGCTTGTATCGATTCTGAATCCGCTTTAAACTGTAAAATCCGATTTAATTACCTTCGTGTTCAAACAATGATCGTTGCGAGCGTCAAACAAATCCTTATGTAATCCAAAAAACCCGTGCGTGTGAGTCATCTCGGGAGTTGGCGATGGAATCCCTGTGACACTGAGCCAAAAATTATAATTCTTGCACACTGGCTGGAAAGTGAGACGTATATTTGACAATTTGGGCGAATGATATTTAATGAATAAAATGTCACAATATTTAAATAATTTTATGAATATATATATATATATATAACATATAAATTATTATATTTGAAAATTCATTAATTTTCGAAAACAAACTTATTTATCAACTAAAGTGTTATTTATATCCAATCGTTTCAAAATTTGATTAAAGTTAAATTAAATTTAAGGAGATAATTTTTATGATTATTTTCTGACTGGCATGTGCTTACAGCTCTAAGTAAGAATTATTTATACAAAAATTTTTTTTGCCAGTTAAGTATATTCTTAAAGTGAAATTTTGGTTCACC